>JAPMUZ010000001.1:0-1200000 GCA_029931735.1 Dactylonectria alcacerensis
CCTAACCCTAACCCTAACCCTAACCCTAACCCTAACCCTAACCCTAACCCTAACCCTAACCCTAACCCTAACCCTAACCCTAACCCTAACCCTAACCCTAAGTTTATTAGATTTTATAAAGTTTTAAAAAAAATCTTAGAAAATAACTATTAATTAAATTTAAAAAGTAAAAAATATTAAGTATTTTACATTTTATTACTAGAATTATTTAAAAATATAATTATAGTTAATAATAGTTATAATTATAAACTATAAGTAAAAGACTTAAAAGAGTACTATATTAAAGAAATCTATAATATAAAGAAAATTAATAATAAGATAATATACTTTATTAAATAAAAAGACTATTTAAAAAGCAAAATATTATAATAATTATTAAAAAACCTTAACTATATATAGTATTTACTAAAGGCATTTTATATATAATAGTAAAAGAAGAAGAAGGATTAGAAATAAAAGGGTTAAATATCCTTAGACTTATAAATACTTAGTTAAAATCATTTAAAATAATAAGTAACTATAATTCTTATATTACTTAGCTCTCTTAAGTATCTAAAGCCTTTAATAGACTATCTTCCTTACTTAGACCTTAGAGTTTATAATAAACTATTTTTAAACGCTTTTCCTTTACTTTACTTTAGGTTTTTTATAAATAAGCTAGATAGCCTATTATAATAGCTATATATACTTATAAAAAGGCTAACTCTTTATAAAGCCTTAAGAGATCTTCACTTACTTCCTTTTTATCTATCTTTAGTTTCTTCTTAGTATTTATAAGCTTAAGTACTATAACTAATTAGTAAGGAAGTATAATAAGAAAGAAGAAAACCACTTATAAGATAATATAACTTATAAACTATTATAAGACTTCTTTAGCCTTATGTATTTACTATAATAAGATAAATTATTAGAAAATATATAGCTTTTATTATAATAAAAGTACTAATTATAAAGTATATTTAATAATACTTTAATAATAGTAATAGTATAAAAAAGAGCATTTACTTTTAGAGTTTTATATATAAGCAGTTTCTATATATAGTTAAATATATTTATTAATATAATATATTATAAAAAATATTTAAAAAAGAAGAATAATAAACTAATAAGACTATTAGAAAAAGACTAATTATATAGCTTTAAAAATAAGACTTTAGAAGAAGAGATATTATATTATAGCCTAGGTTCTTACTAAGTAATTAAGAATAGTAGAATAATAGACTTATATTTAGTTTAGACTAATAGTATAGCTCTATTTTAAAACTAATGCTTTATTAAGACTAATAGTAATAGTCTAGGACTAATAGTAGTCTTCTAAGCTGGATAGCAGTTTACTTAGTATATAATTAACTAAGGAATGCATATTTAATATAAGTAGCTTCTTAACTATTAATATAACTTAGTTATATTAAGTACATTCACTTTACTATTATTAAATATAATAAGTATTATTTAATCTTAACTTACTTAATTACTTTATTATATAAACCTCTAAATCAGGATCCTATATATACTAGCCTTATAAGAATAGTGTATTAACTCAATTATTATAAAAACAACTTATAGTTAAGTAATTAAGTAATTAATTAAATGCTTTATAACTTATGTTTTAAAGACTAAGTTCTTTTTAGCCTTTTATACTACTTATAAAGCTACTATAATAAGGAATAATATTAAAGGAGGTTTTTAAAGAGCTAGACTTATTCTCTTTAATTTAGAAAATATTATATTAAAGCTTAATATATAGTTATAAACTCTAATACTAGCTATAGAAGAGGTCAGCCTCTCTAATCTTTAAGTTTTAAAGACTCTAAAGATAGTACTTAAGGCTAGTTTATAGTCTAAATACTTTAAAAGATAAGTAAGAAAGTATTAAAATAGCTCTTTAGTATCTATTCTTAAAGCGCTTAAGTTATTTTTTAAAAGAATAAAGATAATAATATATTAAATAGTATTACTAAAGTCTAAGAACTAGATCCTTTAATAAGTAAATAAGACCCTTAGTAAATAGTATAAAGTAATAAGAACCTGCTTATATAAAAGAAGGAAGATAACTTTAAATAAAGAAAAGGATAAGATAAATTAGAAAGATATTAATATATAAGTAATAGTTAAATTATTAAGAAGTAATAGTTAAAAGAGGTTAGTATTACTAAGGAAAAGGCATTATAGAATATATAGAAAGGCTAGTTATAATATAAAGACTTATTAGATTATAATTAAGACTTTTAAAAAAGAGAATAGTAATTAGTTTTAATTTATTTAATACTTTATTATAGTTTTATTAAGGTTTTAATTTTAAAGATTAAGATTTATAGCTTACTTACTTATTTAGCTTATTTATTTATTATATATATTATATATTATAAAGAGTTTTATAAATTATTTAAAAGTAAAGTAATTTATTAGTTTTTATTTTATAAAATAAAAGAATTATTAATATAATATATAATAATGTATATAATAAGCGAATGTCTTAAATAAGCGAATGTCTTAAAAATCTCCTAATTTCTCTTTCTTCTATTTAATTAATTAATTTATAACTATTAAATATATCTTAATTTAATAAAGAGGGAAATATCCTTCTTACCTTTCAAGCCCTTTAAAATAACCTATTATTAAGTATTTAATGCATTGTATGAATTTACTATATCTATAATAAAAAGCTAGAGCGCTGCTAGAAAGGCATACAGTCTTGACGCGATATTATCCCTAAGTTACGTAAGCTATCTGATCTAGAGGAATAGATCATTATTCAATTCATTCTCGACCTAGATTTGCGAGGGTTTCCTCTATAACTGCATAGTATTAAAGAAATAGCTAACTGACTGCTCGCTGACTATAATGCATTATTTATTAGTAAGCGCTAGGCTTCTAACTTCATTAGGCAATATTAAGAGCTTAAGATGCGTTTTTTTTATAAATATGACTATTAGAAGGCTAAATGCAAAGATCTAACTATTATTTATAATTAGTTCTAGCTTATAAAGAATATAATTATAAAATATAGTATTAATCTAGCTAATATTTATAACTTTAATAAGACTGGCTTTATAATAAGTATAATTATAAGTAGAATAGTTATTATAAGTGTAGATAAGTATAGAAACCTAAAATCAGTCTAGCTTAAAAACTAGAAATAGGTTATAGTTATTTAAGTAATTAATATAGAAGGCTGGGCGATCTAGCTATTTATTATAGTTATAAGCTAATATTACCTTACTAGCTAGTACTAAAAAAGCAACCTCTTAAGCAATTAGGCTATTATAATAACTCTAAATAGCTAGACTAATAATAAGACAGGTCTTTAATAGCTTAAGCACTTTAATTAATATATAAAGAATTAATTAACTAATTACTATTATCTTCTAATCTTTAATAAGTATAAAAGTTATTACTTAGTTAACTTTAAGAAATATTATAAAGAGAATAATATTATTATGCTTTATATACTGCTTTATTTATCTTATTTACTTTAGCCTTTTAATATTAAGTGCTTTAAGCCACTTAAAATAGCCTATAGTTAAGAAATTAAGCAGTTAATTAAATGCTCTATAACCTACATTTTAAAGACTGAGTTCTTCCTAGCCTTTTATACTGCTTACTAAGCTATTATAATAGTAAGTAATATTAAAGGGGGTTTTTAAAGGGCTAGACTTACTCCTTTAGACTTAGAAAATATTATATTAAAGCTTAATATATAGCTACAGACTCTAATACTAGCTGAAGAGGATATTAGCCTCTCTAACCCTTAGGTTTTAAAGACCCTAAAGACTATGCTTAAGGCTAGCTCTTAGTCTAAATATCTTAAAAGATGAATAAGAAGGCATTAGAATAGCTCTCTAATATCAATTCTTAAGGCACTTAAGTCACTTTTAAAAGGAATAAAGGCAATAATGCATTAGAATACTCTATTAAAAGCTAAGGTCTAGATTCTTTAATAAGCAAATAAGACTTTTAGTAAGTAGCGTAAAGCTAAAAAAACCCGCTTAAGTAAAGGAAGAAAGATAACTCTAAATAAGGGAAGGGATAAGATAGATTAGAAAGATATTAATATGCAGGTAGTGGCTAAATTATTAAGAAGTAGTAGTTAGTAAAGGTTAGCGCTATTAAGGGAAAGGCGCTATAAAATATATAGAAAGGCTAGTTATAATATAAGGACTTATTAGGCTATAATTAAGACCTTTAGAAAAGAGTATAGTAATTAGTTTTAATTAATTAATTATATTATTATAATTATATTAAGGTTTTAATCTTAGAGGTTAGGATTTTTAGGACATTTATTTATTTAAGACATTTGCTTATTATGTATGTTATATATAATAAATGAGTTAAAAATATAAGCAAGTTAGAAAAGTATATTATATAACTAAAATAAGCAATTTTAGATTTCTTAAAACTAAATATAAAACTTATTAAGATTTAAAAACACATTTTTAAAATAAATTAGAAAAAAATTTATAAAATAGTATTTTTTTAAAGAATTTTAAAAATTTATTAAGCTTATTATAAGTAAAAATAGTAAAAAAAACAGTATGAATTCTATATTACTAGTGCTATAAGTATATATAGCTTAGAAAAATTCTTAAAAATAATATGCATTATAAATAAGCTAGGTTTAAAATTTTAGTTATTTTAGACTTAGTTTAATTTTTTAAGAGTTTTTTTAAAATTTCATTTTAAAGTGTATTTTATAATTTCTAACTCGCTTATATTTCTAACTCACTTATTATATATATTATAATATATAATTAAAAATAGTTTTATAAGGTTAGTATATAATAATATTAATTTTTTAAATTAAGAATTAAAGATTAAATAAAATAAATTATTAAAGTAAAGTAAGATTAAAATATATTTAATATTAATTAAGAAGATATAATATATATAATAAGTAAGTAGGATAAATAAGTAAGTATAATAAAAATTTCTTAACCTATATTATTTCTATTTAATTACTTTATTCTTAATTACGCACTATATTAAACTTAAATATTAAGGCTAGAATCCTTCTTACTCTTTAAGCCCTTTAAAATAACTTAAAATTAAAGCTCTAATATACTATAAAGATCTATAAAGTTAATTATATAATACTATAACACTAGTAAAAGGGCATTCTCTCTATACATAATACTATTCCAAAATCACACTAACTATCTAATTTAAAAGAATAAATTATTATTCAGTTTATTCTTAACTTAGATTCGCAAGAGTTTCCTCTATAATTATATAATATTAAAGAAATGGCTAATTAACTGCTTACTAACTGTAATACATTACCTATTAGTAAGCGCTAGGCTTCTAATTTCATTAAGTAATACTAAGAGCTTAAGATGCGTTTTTTTTTATAAATATAACTATTAGAAGGCTAAATGTAAAGATCTGGCCATTATTTATAACTAGTTTAAGCTTATAAAGAATATAATTGCGAAATATAGTACTTAGCTAATATTTATAACTTTAATAAGACTGGCTTTATAATAAGTATATTTATAAGTAGAATAGTTAACATATATAATAAGCATGCGACACATCCAAGTATGCAATGCATTTCCAATTTATACTTAAAACAGTACTTTTTTAAAAATTCTTTAAAAATTTAAACTAGACTTAAAATAGCTTATATTTTACATATTGGTTTAATAAGTATATAAAAATAAGTAAAGATTTTTTTTAAATATTTAAAAGATTTTATTTATAAACTTATTTTAAAAAATCTTATTCGCACTGTTTTTTTTCTTATTTATGATTTTAATAAGCTAAATAAATTAGTTAAAAATCTAATAAAAATACTAACTTATGACTTTTTTAGTTAATTACCTAAAATTAATTTTCTAAAATTCCTAAGACTATGCAGCCCATTTTAGAAAATTTAAAGTTTACACTTTTAAATATATAGTATAAGTGCGTTGTATACTTGGATGCGTTGTATGCTTATTATATACGTTATTATAAATATAAATAGGCATAGAAACCTGAAATCAGTCTAGTTTAAAAATTAAAAATAGGTTATAGTTATTTAAGTAATTAATATAAAAGGCTAGGCAATCTAGCTATTTATTATAATTATAGGCTAATATTACCTTACTAGCTAGTATTAAAAAAGCAACCTCTTAAATAATTAGGCTATTATAATAACTTTAAATAGCTAGACTAATAATAAAATAGGTTTTAAGTAGCTTAAGTACTTTAATTAGTATATAAAGAATTAATTAATTAATTACTATTATCTTCTAATCCTTAATAAGTATAAAAGTCATTACTCTATTAACTTTAAGAAATATTATAAAGAGAATAATATTATTACGCTTTATATATTACTTTAACATACTTAATAAGCATGCGTTGTATCTAAGTATGCATTGCATTTTTCCCTCTTATACCTAACTTCTCATTTAATTAATCAAATCTCTACTACTAAATATGTCATATTCGGATACTGAGCGAAAGACCCTTTTAGCTCTTTAAGCCCTTTAAAATAACCCAAAACTAAGCATCAGAAGCGCTACAGGCATCTATAAGATCAATGAACACAGGCTGCATTACTGGCAGAATGGCATTTAATCTCGACGCGATTGGATCCCCCAATCGCATCAGCTATCCGATCTAGAGGAACAGATCATTATTCAATTCATTCTCGACCTAGATTCGCGAGGATTTCCCCTGCGACTGTGCAATATTGAAGAAATGGCTAACTGACTGCTCGCTAACTGCAATGCATTATCTGTTAGCAAGCGCTAGGCTTCTAACTTTATTAAGTAATACGATGAGCTTAAGATGCGTTTTTTTTATAAATATGACTATTAGAAGGCTAAATATGAAGATCTAACTATTATTTATAACTAGTTTAGGCTTATAGAGAATATAATTACGAAGTATAGTATTAACTTTATTAATATTTATAACTTTAATAAGACTGGCTTTATAATAGGCCTTATTATAAGCAGAATGGTTATTATAGGCGCAGATAGGTATAGAAACTTAAAATCAGTCTAGTTTAGAAATAGAGAATGGGTTACAGTCATTTAGGCAATTAATGCAGAAGGCTGGGCGATCTAGCCGTTTATTATGATTATAGGCTAATATTACCTTACTAATTAGTACTAAGAAAGCAACCTCCTAAGCGATTAGGCAATTATAATAACTTAAAATAGCTAGACTAATAATAAGATAGGTCTTAAGTAGCTTAAGCACTTTAATTAGTATATAAAGAATTGATTGACCGGTCACTATTATCTTCTGATCTTTAATAGGTATAAAAGTCACTACTTAGTTAACTTTAAGAAATATTATAAAGAGAATAATATTATTACGCTTTATATATTACTTTATTCATCTTATTTACTTTAGCCTCTTAATATTAGGTGCTTTAGGCCGCTTAAACAGGCCTACGGTCAAGCAATTAAGTAATTAATTAAATACTCTATTACCTATATTTTAAAGACTGAGTTCTTTCTAGCCTTTTATACTACTTATAAAGCCACTATAATAAGGAGTAATATTAGGAGGGGGTTTTAAAGGGCTAGACTTATTCCTTTAGACCTAGAAAATGTCATTTTAAAGCTTAATATATAGCTATAGACTCTAACACTGGTTAGGGAGGAGGCCGGCCTTCCTGACCCTTGGGTCTTAAAGACCCTAAAGATAGTGCTTAAGGCTAGCTCTCAGTCTGAATACTTTAAAAGATGAGTAAGAAGGCATTAGAGTAGCTCTCTAGTATTAATTCTTAAAGCGCTTAAGTCACTTTTAAAAGGAATAAAGGCAATAATGCATCAGAATGCCCTATTAAAAGCTAAGGTCCAGATCCTTTAATAAGCGAATAAGACTCTTAGTAAGCAGCGCAAAGCAAAAAGAACCTACTTACGTTAAGGAAGGAAGATAACTCTAGATAAGGGAAGGGATGAGATGGATCAGAGAGATATTAATGCATAAGTAGTAGCTAAATTGTTAAGAAGTAGTGGTCGAGGGAGGTTAGTAATGCTGAGAGGAAGGCGCTATAAAGCTTGTAAAAAGGCCAGTCATAATGTAAGGACCTATTAGGCTATAATTAAGATGTCTAGAGAAGGTATAGTGATTAGTTTTAATTAATTTAAGGCGTTATTATGTTTTTATTAAAGATTTAATCTTAAAGGGTATGGAAAAGTGTGACACATACTTAGATATAACGTATACTTATTAAGTACGTTATTTATCTTACTTATTCTAGCCTTTTAATATTAAGTGCTTTAAGCTATTTAAAATAGCTTATAATTAAATAATTAAGTAATTAATTAAATACTTTATAATTTATATTTTAAAGACTGAGTTCTTTTTAGCTTTTTATACTATTTATATAGCTATTATAATAAGGAATAATATTAAAAGAGGTTTTTAAAGAGCTAGACTTATTCTCTTAAATTTAGAAAATGTTATATTAAAGCTTAATATATAGTTATAAACTCTAATACTAGCTATAGAGAAGGTTAGCCTCTCTAACCCTTAGGTCTTAAAGACCTTAAAGATAGTACTTAAAGCTAGCTCTTAAACTAAATATTTAAAAAGATAAATTAAAAAGCATTAAAGTAGCTTTCTAATATTTATTCTTAAGGCTCTTAAGTTATTTTCTAAAAGAATAATAATATATATAATAAGCAAGCACGTAATATAAGCAAGTACGCACTTTTCTCTACTCTTTAATATAGATTTACTAATAAAAATATAATAAAGCATTTAATTAATTAAAACTAATTACTATATTCTTCTCTAAAGGTCTTAATTATAGTCTAATAAGTCCTTATATTATAACCTATCTTTTTATAAGTTCTATAATATCTTTCTCTTAATAATACTAACTTCTTTTAATTACTACTTTTTAATAATTTAGCCACTACTTATATATTAATATCCCTCTAATCTATCTTATCCCTCTCTTTATTTAAAGTTATCTTTCTTCTTTTATATAAGTAGGTTCTTTTTACTTTATATTACTTATTAAGAGTCTTATTTACTTATTAAAAGATCTAAACTTTAGACTTTAATAAGGCGTTTTAATACATTATTGCTTTTATTCTCTTTAAAAGTAACTTAAGTGCTTTAAGGATTAAAGCTAGAGAGCTGCTTTAATGCCTTCTTATTTATCTTTTAATATATTTAAATTAAGAGCTAGCCTTAAGTATAGTCTTTAGTATCTTTAAGATCTAAGAGTTAGAAAAGTCAGCCTTTTTTCTAATTAGTATTAGAGTTTATAATTATATATTAAGCTTAAATATAATATTTTCTAAGTTTAAGAGAATAAGTCTAGCCTTTTAAAAACCTCCTTTAATATTACTCCTTATTATAATAGCTTTATAAGTAGTATAAAAGGCTAGAAAGAACTTAATCTTTAAAATATAAGTTATAAAGTATTTAATTAATTACTTAATTACTTAATTATAGGCTTATTTAAATAGCTTAAAGTACTTAATATTAAAAGGCTAAAGTAAATAAAATAAATAAAGTAATATATAAAGTATAATAATATAGTTCTCTTTATAATATTTTTTAAAGTTAATAAAGTAATAATTTTTATACTTATTAAAGATTAGAAAATAATAGTAATTAATTAATCGATTCTTTATATATTAATTAAAGTACTTAAGCTACTTAAAATCTATTTTATTATTAGTCTAGCTATTTTTAGTTATTATAATAGCTTAATTCCTTAAGAGGTTACTTTCTTAGTATTAGCTAGTAAGGTAATATTAACTTATAATTATAATAAATAGCTAAATTGCTCAGCCTTTTGTATTAATTGTTTAAATAACTATAACCCATTTTTAATTTTTAAGTTAGACTGATTTCAGATTTCTATGCCTTTCTATACTTATAATAACCATTTTACTTATAATAAGGCCTATTATAAAGCCAGTCTTATTAAAGTTATAAATATTAATAAGATTAATACTATACTTTATAATTATATTCTTTATAAGCCTGAACTAATTATAAATAATTATTAGATCTTTATATTTAGCCTTTTAATAATTATATTTATAAAAAGAATGCATCTTAAAGTCTAATTATTACTTAATAAAGTTAGAAGCCTAGTACTTATTAATAAATAATGCATTACATTTAGTAAGTAATTAGTTAGCTATTTCTTTAATACTATATAATTATAAAAGAAACCCTTATAAATCTAGATTAAGAATAAATTAAATAATAATCTATTCTTCTAAATTAAATAGTTTTCTTAAATTCAGCATAATATCGCATTAGAAAGGAATGCTATTATGCTAGTATTCTAAAGTGTGGTAAGAGACTGTATAGATATTTAAAGCGCGAAAGGGAGTTAATTAAGGGTCTTTCTTAAGGGCTTAAAGAGTAAGATTAATATTTGCCTTATTAATTAAGGATAATATGATTTATAGTTAAGAAAATTAATTTAAAAGATAAAATTCAGTAATTAAAGGGAAAAGTGCGTACTTGCTTGTTTTATATACTCGCTTATTATATATATTAGTAATAATATATTAAATAGTATTATTAAAGTCTAAAAATCAGATCCTTTAATAAGTAAATAAGAGTCTTAGTAAGTAATATAAAGTGAAAAAAAACCTACTTATATAAAGGAAGGAAGATGACTTTAAATAAGGAGAGGGATAAAATAGATTAAAGAGACATTAATATATAAGTAGTAGCTAAATTATTAAGAAGTGGTAATTAAAGGAGGTTAGTGCTACTAAGAAAAAGGCACTATAGAATATATAGAAAGGCTGGTTATAATATAAGAACCTATTAAATTATAATTAAGACTTTTAAAGAAGAGTATAGTAATTAGTTTTAATTAATTAATAATATTATTATAGTTTTATTAAGGTTTAAATCTTAGAAATTAGAATTTTTATTATACTTACTTATTTATTTTACTTACTTATTATATATATTATAATAAAAGCAGTTTAAATAATTATATTATATAAATATATACAGATAGTTATAATAAATAATAGAGTTTACTATTATATTCTAAAGGTTATAAGAACTTATTATATATATTATAGTATAAAGTAAATAGCTAATTATTTAAATTATACTAATTAAAAAGAGTAAGAGTTTAATATTTATATTATTAATATATTATATATTTAATAAAGTAATAATTATAATAATAATATTAATAATATTAAAAAATAATATAAATATATAGTATATAAAGATAAGCATTAATTTATATATATAAAATAGTTAATATATATAATATACTTATATAATAAATAAGCTTATATAATACTTATATTATACATATAAAAGTATAAACTTTAAATTTTTTAAAACAGGCTATATAACTCTAAGATTTTTAGAAAATTAATTTTAAATATTTAATTAAAATATTAATAAGCTATTGTTTTTTCTATATTTTTAAATAAATTATTTAGCTAGTTATAAATAAATATAGTAAAATACATAGTATGAATTTTATACTACTAGTGCTATAAATATATATAATCTAAAAAAATTCTTAAAAATAATATAGTTTATAAATAAGCTAGAGTAAAAGTCTTATCTATTTTAGGCTTAATTTAAACTTTTAAGAATTATTTTAAAACTGCAGTTTAAGGTAAAAATCAGAATATTATACTTATTTATTTATTATATAAGCTTATTATATACATTAGTTTATATAAGCCACTCTTACTAGCTAAAGACTATTAATAAAGACTTTTATAATAAGATATAATATAACTCTTTAAATATAATAGTAAAGTAAAAAATAAGTAAATTAATATAATTACATAACTAAGGTTAGTATACTTACTAGTTTTTAGATTCTTTTTACACTCTATAGCTAAAGAACTACTAATTGCTAGTTATTACAGCCTGGGCGACCTCTTAGAAGGCCAGGGCGGTCACGGCTGGCAGAATCGGAAGTATGGGGATACTTAAGGCTAGAGTGAGCGGACTTACTTTAAATAGAGTGAGCAGTAGTACTGACGCTTACTTACGCAATGCTCTGTAGAGTGAGCATTATAAGTAGATAGGACTAAGGTATAGTAAGCACTTTAGTATATAGTCATCTAAAAAGTATATATTTAGTATAAGCAGTTTCTTAGCTATTAATATAACTTGGTTATATTAAGTATATTCTACTCTACTATTATTAGATATAATAAGCATTATTTAATTTTAATTTACTTAATTACTTTATTATATAAACCCTTAGATTAGGACTTAGTATATACTAGCCTTATGAGGATAGTATATTAACCTAATCATTATATATTAATAGCTCTTATTTACTATATTACTTATATTAAGCTTAAATAATATCGAATTACTATAATAGCTTTACTTACTATACCTAGTTTAACTCTATCCTCTTCTCATTAGCCGATAGGCAAACTACTTATTCTAGTCCTAATGGATATAGATAATGAGAAAGAAGTTATTATACTTGCAAGTTATAAAGCAGAAGTATGCAAACTAGAGTGATATAATAAACGACTTAGTAATGAGTTTAATAAACTTACTAAAGCCTCCTATAAGGATGCTATTAAGAAGTAAGGATAAATTAATAACTTAAATAACTAAGTTAAAGCACTTATAGATAAACTCGAAAGGCTTACTAAGGCTTCTAAGAAATAAACTAGCTTTTATAAGGACTATATTAAGAATCTGGCTTTTAATTTAGTAATAAGAAAAGACGCTAAAGAAATCCTTAAACTAAGATAACTGGACCCTTATGATAGAACTGTAGCTGCGCTTTAAGGATTCTTAATATAGCTCAGGGCCTACTAGTTATATTATCTAACTTAGTTTATTACTAGTAATACTAAAGTCTAGCATACTATAGGGTTCCTTAAGGATAAAGCTTTCTAATAGTTTAAACCTATTATAAGGGACTATGTTAACTATATCTATACTAATAGGAAGGAAGAAACCAGAGCCATATACAGAAGCTATAAAGTCTTTAAGCATGAGCTTAGAAGTGCTTTTAGACTCTAGGATGAAAAGCGAGTAGTGGAATAGTAAATCCAGAAACTCTATTAGAAAGGAGCAGCGTCTATATATACAGCTAAATACTGCAACCTCGCCTTATGACTTAACTGGAGAAAAGAAGGATATATAGTAAGCTTTTATAAAGGGCTAAAGTCTGATATTAAAGATGCAATGGTTAGGAAAACTAAACCTACTATGTATAACGGATTAGTATAACTTACTATAGAAATCGATGACTAGTAATTCGAAAGATAATAGGAAAAGAAGGCTAAGAAGTTAGGAGGATCCTATACTCTGTAGTAGAAAAATAGAGGAAACTATGTAAATTACGGAAAGAAATGACAAATGGATACTTCGTATAGAATAGACTCAGGCCCTATGAACCTCGGGATGGTTAAGAAAGATTACTCTAAGGTCCTCTATTAGAACTGCAGCATCCTAGGATACACTTTTTATAAATGCTAAAAGCCTAAAACTGATTAATAATTCAAACTAGTATCTGAAGGTAAGAAGAAGGTAGGATAGGTCGGCTAATAGGAGGAAGAACCCTAAATAAGTAAGAAAATAGTCGCGATAGCTAGAGTAGGTTATAATAATATAGGGATTTTATTTAATGAAATCACCCCCCTTATGAATAAGGAACTCAAGAGTGAAAAAACACTTAAAGGTAAGACCTATAAAGAAGGAAAGCTAAGCTAGAAAATAGAAAAAGAGCGATAAGCACCCTTTAAGAATTGATAGAAGGGTATGACTTTTAATATTAATAATATCTTAACGCTCTGGATACTAGTTCTATTACTAATAAGAAAGAAGGAAGAAAGACTACCTTATAGTACTATTAGAAAGATTAGTATAGTTAGAAAGGGTAAGGAAATCTGAAAGAAAGACACTTTTAAGTATATTTAACTAATAGTAGAAATGATAGATAAAGAAGACAATATCCTAGACTGATAACCTACTCTAGAAATACTATTAATTATAGTAGCCCCTTATAAAAGTATTACTAAAATCTCATAATAATAATAAATAAATGATAAGATTAGATATAAGTACTATTTACATAAGGAAGGAGAACTAAGTATTAGCACAAGTACTAAAGCTAAATAAATAAAGAAGCTTAGGCTCCTTATTATTAATAAAGACATACTAGCCCCTGTAGATAAATACTTTAAATCTAGTGATAGTAGTAGTATTAATAATACTTTAGAAGAAGGATCAGTCGCCCTATAACTGCTTAAATAGGAGCTAGAGGAAAATACTCCTAATTTCTCCCTAAGAAAGGATAGGAAAAGCAAGCGAATACTAAAATAACTCATTAAATGAACGTTAGACGTAGCAGAAGGATAACCTATCTATATCTATGCGATTTAATGAAAAGACCTTACTAAGATAAATAACTATATAGAATAAGCTATTATAAGTAACGAGCTATTATTATACCTTTAATATCCTAGATATATTAATATATTCTAGATATTATATACTTACTATATATACTTACTATATCGCTTTAAGAAACTCTATTATAACTACTACTTTATACGAACTATATTCTAGTTATTATAATGGTTCTATAATGGGATTAAAGCATAGGACTATAGAGTTATTAAATGGTTTAAAAGGATAGAAGTAGCTTAGCTTAAGCTATGAAATAACTTCTACTTTAAGGAATGCGTTAAAAAGGACTTAATAATTAATAACTGTATTATAAAAGAATGCTGTGTATATAAAAAAGAAAAAGTATAGTTATAATATAGGCTACTAAAGTGTCTAACTGACTATACTATGAACTATAGTAATAGAAAGTGCTTTAAGTACGCAGACTATGCATAAGCGATTTACGAACAGATCTATAAAATGAAGGAAAATGGATTCAACTTTAGAACCTGAATAGGAGGAGAACTTTATAATAGGCTATAGTATGAAGAAATCCGTAAATATATAAAAAATAACACTCGCTATCTATAATAGAGCGACAGACGAGCATAATAGAAGTAGAGACATTACTTCTAAAAAAGGCTCTAGGTACTATAAGAGGTCCTAAAGAAGATATAATTATAATAGAAGTCTAAATTAATAGAGTATAGGTAATAGCGCTAGTAGACTATAGTGCTACTATGAATTATATTTAACTAGAGTTAGTAAATAAGTTAGTATTATTATAGAAATATAAGAAATTTCTTTATAAAGTATCTAATCTAGAAGGAATACCTTTTAGCTATAATAAAGGAAGGGTGCTATAAGAGATTGATTACCTTAAAGTACTTATAGAAGGAAGAAACTAAGGAGTGGACTTTGATATCCTTAATGTCGAAGACTACCTAGTAGTACTTAGATGACCTTGGTTATGAAGGCATAACCCTAATATTGACTAAGAGAAAGGCTAAATGCGTTAGAAAAACGCATCTCCCTAGATTATGAATAGTGATGGATATGACCTAAGATCTTAAGCTTTGATTAGCAATAGAAATAATGATAAAGCCATAAAGGAAGAAATAATAGATACTTCCTCACCCCTAAAGGGAATAAAATGGAAGTACTAATAAGGGAAAATGCAATATATAAAACGAGTTATTGCATTTATCTGAAAATAGTTTAAATAAATGGATAAGGACTTTAAAGAGTAGAAAAAATAATAATAAGTAGAGGAAGAATGACTTAAAAACGTACCCTTAAGATACTGAATTTACGAAAAACTCTTTAAGGAGGAACTTAAGACTAGTCTTCTAGAACTAAGCGAATAGGACCTAGAAATCGTCTTAAAGGATGGGACCAACCCTAAGTTTTTCCCTATCTATAACCTTAATAATAACGAGCTAATAATGCTAAGAGAATACATCTAAGAAATGGAGAGAAAAGGCTATATCTAGAAATCGAAGTCTTTAGCCGGATACTCAGTTATGTTTGTACTTAAAAAGAACAGAAAGCTACGCCTCTGCATAGACTATAAATAACTTAACTTAATTACTGAGAAGGATTGTATACTATTACCTCTGATCCCTAAGATGTGTAATAGGCTGTATAGGGCTAAGTGGTTTATAGCGTTTGATCTTAAAGGAGCCTATAACCTGATCTGTATTAAATAAGGATATGAATAGAAGACTGCTTTTAGAACTAAGTTCAGACTATATGAATACTTGGTTATGCCTTTTAGACTTACTAATGCACTAGCTGCATTCTAATAAATGATTATTAATATACTATGCGAATACCTTAATATCTTCATTATATATTACTTAGATAATATACTCATTTTCTTTAAAAATGAGGAAGATTATAAGTAATATATCTATATAGTATTATAGAAACTATAAGATATAAACTTGCTTATTAAACCTAAAAAAAGCAACTTCTATGCTTTAGAAGTAGAGTTCCTTAGGCATATTATATCCTATAACTAAGTGCGGATAGACCCTAAGAAGATCGCAGCAGTATGGGAATAGAAATAACCCAAAAACCTCACAGAATTGTAATCCTTCTTTAGATTTGCAAACTACTACTAATAATTCATTAAACACTTTAGCAGACATGCTATTCCACTTACTAGGTTTATGAAGAAAGGAGTTAAGTTTAAATGGGATGATGAAGCAGAATAGGCCCTTTAGTTAATTAAGGATATAATTACTTTAGAACCTATTTTAGTATTATTTAATTTTAATAAAGAAATCGAATTAAAAACTAATGCTTTAGGATTTGTTTTAGGCAGCTAGATTGGATAAAGAGATGAAAGCGGATTATTATACTCTATTGCATTCTATTTGTATAAGATATACGGACCTGAACTTAATTACTCTATCTATAATTAAGAATTCCTAGTTATTATTAACTGCTTTAAGGAATTTTAATATTATCTTTTAAGAAGTAATTATAAGGTTAAGGTCTATATAGACTATAAGAATATCTTATACTTTATAATAATATAGAAACTTAGTAAATAATAACTTAAATATACTAAATATCTATTAGAATTTGACTATACTATTATTTATATAAAAGGATTAGAGAATGGATAAGCTAATATAATTAGCTAATGTATTGATTTCGATATTAGAAAGATTAAAGCTAGTAAGTAGATCTTCTCCTTTACTCTTAAGGGATACTTATAATAAAAATACTTAGGATATATCTACTAATACTACGAATGCTTACTATAGGTAATACTTAGCGGTATATACTATATAACCTATAATAATGAATTACTAAAGAAAATTGAGTAATATAATTAGACTTACGAAATGGATAGAGTTATAGGAAACCCCTATCCGATCCCTGCTTTATAGTTAGAACTATGGAAACTGTAAGTTCTGATAGAATTGTAAGAATAGCTTATACAGGAGATACATTCTTACATACTATACGGACACTAAGGAGTTAATAAAACCCTTAAAAGAGTTAAAATGATATATATATTTTCTAGAATTAAAAAGGTCGTGTAAGATATTATTTAATAATGCAGCCTTTATACGAAAACTAAGGCATGATATTATAAGCCCTATGGAGAACTACAGCCCTTATTAGTAGCTTAGAGACTATAGCATTCTATTACTATGGATTTTATTATGAAATTACTCCTATTAGAAGACCTAGTAACTAGAGCCTTTTATAATAGCATTTTTATTATTATAGACAGATTTATGAAATTTTCCTATTTTGTATTTTATAAAGAGGTAATAGATGCAGAAGAATTCGCCTATGTATTTAATCAGAATATTATAAGCATATACAGATTACTAGTAGAGATCTTAACTAATAGAGGACTCCTATTTATATCTAAGTTTTAGTAAGCGTTGATAGCATAGCTTGGACTTAACTACTGATTAATTACTATATTCTGACTATAAGTAGATAGATAGATAGAAAGGATGAACCAGATCCTTAAATAATACTTATAGTACTATATTAACTATAAGTAAAATGACTGGGTTGAAAAACTACTAATAGCCTAACTAAGTTATAATATTACTATATATAAAAGCATAAAGCTTATACTAGTATTTATAAATTTCGGATTTATATCTAATGCGTACTATAGACTATAAGAAGGAATTATTAACCCTTATATAATACTTACTTTTAATAAACTGAAAAACCTCTATAAAGAACTAAGGACTGAACTTAAGTTTATTAAAAACCAGATGAGGAAATACTATAACCCTAAATAAATAAAGGGACTATTCTTTTTAGAAGGGGATATAGTCCTCTTAGCTATAAAAAATGTTTTAACGGATAGGCTAAGTAAAAAACTTAACTATAAGTTTATCAGACCTTATAAAGTTCTAGAAAAAATCTTAGAAAATAACTATAGGTTAGATCTAAAGAGTAAAAAACATTTAGTATTTTATATTTTACTACTAGAACTATTTAAAAACATAATCATAGTTAATAATAGTTATAATTATAAACTATAGGTAGAAGATCTAGAAGAATACTATATTAAAGAAATCTATAAAATAAAGAAAATCGACAGTTAGATAAAATACTTCATTAAATAGAAAGGCTACTCTGAAAGCGAAACATCGTGAGAACTACTAGGAAACCTTAATTATGCGTAGTGCTTGCTGAAGGCGTTTTATACGTAACATCAGAAAGTAAAGAAGGATCGAAGTCTAAAGAGCTTAAGTCTACTCTAAACTAATCAATCAGATCAGTATAGATAAGGGACTATATATTGGAGATAGTCTTGGACGTCTTAGCTACTACCTTATCTAGGCCCTCTAAAGCCTCCTAGTTAAGATGAACTATCTCATTTCCTTTTAAAATCAGAGAGCGATACTGCTTATATACGCGCGATAAATAGGCAAGCGACTCTTCTAACTCCTACTAATGAAGGACGAAGCTTTTCTAGGCCTTAGTAAAAGCAGTATAATAAGCTTATAGTAGCTCTTTAGTAGCTAACTCCTCTATATTAAGACGCCTTACTTCTAATAGAACTCGTATTACTATAGAAATTAGTAATTATATTCATTTTAATAAATATATATTAAAAACTTATAAGAATTTAGAAGTATACTAATTATATCATATAGATGACCTAAGTATATATAGAGACTGCATTTTCCCCTATTTACTATTTTATAAATAGCCTCTTAGGCTGAATAGTGAGTATAGGGCATTACCTCAAACCTGGCGTAATTAATGTATTTAGTAGAAGTAATGTAATAGCGTATAGCATTAGAAGGTGGCGGTTTCTTAGGTTTCTTATTTTTAGAAATACAGCTGGATATTATATTAGCATTTCTTTTATAAATAATCAGAAGTAAGTTAAAGAACTAACACACTAGGGACTAGCTAGCTATAAATACGATCTTAAGGATAAGATCATTAGAGGGGAGATATTATATTATAGCCTGGGCGACCTCTTAGAAGGCTAGGGCAGTCACGGCTAGCAGAATCGGAAGTATGAGGATACTTAAGGCTAGAGTAAGTAGACTCACTTTAAATAGAGTAAGCAATAGTACTAACGCTTACTTACACAATGCTCCGCAGAGTGAGCATTATAAGTAAATAGGACTAAGGCATAGTAAGCACCCTAGTATATAGTCATCTAAGAAGTGCACATCTAGTATAAGCAGCTCCTTAGCTATTAATATAACTTAGTTATATTAAGTACGTTCTACTCTACTATTACTAGACGTAATAAGCATTGTTTAATCTTAACCCGCCTGATTACTTTATTATATAAACCCTTAGATCAGGACCTAGTATACACTAGCCTTACGAGGATAGTGTATTGACCCGATCGTCACACTAGTTACTTATATTTTAATTGCCAGCTACTCTATGGCTTGCTAGCGCGTTTTGATTTCATACTAAGACTTAATTGCTAGTTGTTAAACGGCGATTCATATAGACTTAGGATGTTATAGTTCTCTCTATGTTCATCTTAAGGAATGTCGTTATTAACAGCTATACCGTCGGATACGCTGGTTATGTGTATTTACACTATTACAGTTCCTTCACCTTAGTAATTAGTACTTAGTGATCTGGTTCTGTATGTTATGTGTAAAGTCTTGATTGTCTGATCTAACTTCCAGAGTGGAAGATTTGACTATGGGCTTGTCATTTCTGCTAGTAGGAACCTGGTCCCGACCTATCCATAACATAGGAGAACTAGACCTCCCTGACCTTAAGAGGCAGGGGCCACAGTGAATAGATACACAATACACACACATGTTCAAGGTCATCAATTAGTCATACGAGCTATCTAACAGTATCTTTTCAATTACGGATTATGATAATCTTACTGAGAAGATCAGGCCCTAAGGCGGACAGGCCTTCTGCTAAGGGATACCTAGCCATTTGGGTGTGATTTCTTTGTCCACTACGGTCGTTTCAGCATAGCTCTGACGCAGAGCGGGGAGACTGGGGACATTGATAGGATGATATAAGTTATCCCCTCACTGGGAAAAGAGAACACAGTATCGATCCATTGCCATTTGTTTTAATGGAAACTCTATTGAAGACCTAAAAACGGCCTGCTTGACCGGCTGTAGCCACAACAGCCCCGTCGTTGTCAGGGTGGAGTCATATAAGCAAGGCGGATCCGAGCACACGCTAGACAGGGGCTTACTAGCGGGCAGCTGACCAAGTAGTAGCGGAGACATAGGGCCATTAGGCGTTCAGTAACACATATGACAGACTGACAAATGCAGGCGAGCAACCCGAAAGTTAAGAAAGCGTTTGTTCAGCTCGGCGAGTTACTTAGTGGTGCGAGAGGGGAATTGTGGCAGGGCAGTGAGGGGACCAGACGGGAATCATTGGCTGTAGTATCTTGCCTCAGTTGCGAGGTGACACGGAAGGCTATAGGGGCAGGAGTCATGGTACATCTGAAGGAGGCCCGAGCGGTCATCAGTGCTCACACGACTCTCTGTGTTGTTCAAGACATGCATCATGACGGGACATTAGGTTCGGGAAGGGAGACCATTCCGTCGTTATTGCAGCCTGACATTTCTCGGGGAAATCACTGATGACAGAGCAACCGATCTGCTCAATGTGGCTTCCAGGGGTAATAGCGGTGTAGAACGCAGCAGCAACAGAATGAGGGGCAGTCCCAGCCGCTGCTTTCCTCAACCATGGTCGTGACAAGCCCGGGCAGCCTCATGACCCCGCGTTATGTTTTGAGCGGCTAATGGTTGGCTGGACACGTCCCTGAGGAAAATGAGGCCTCCGACCGGCGTGGTGAGTTTAGCCCATCCCCCAAAAATTGCACCTTGGAGGCTGAGAATTAGCCACTACGAAGCAACAGTGGACTGATTGTTACGAGCGGCCAAGCCTAGAACGAGTTTCTTGAAAACAAGGCAAATTACGGGGAACCTAATGCTGGGGTTCGAACAAGGATGGGCAACCGGAGATCCTTTGACGAGGAACTTCGTTCCGATTGGCTTGTCTTCTGCCTCACAGGACCTACCTTTAGGTAGCGCATTGCTCCGAGCATTGATTCAAGCCGATAATCCGCAACCGGTTAGTAGCAATTGGCCCGGTCGTGGCAGTGGGAAAGCCTGTCCATGGCCAAGAGGTTGCCCAAATTAACATGTCTGGGGCAAAATCTGGGGTGGCTGTGGCCGTCATCATCATCATGGCCTCTCATTGGCTGTTAAAGGGCATTACCAGGATCGGCTTCCGGGTGCTTCCGTGCACTTAGAAGACGCTACCTGCGGTAATGTCGGGGATAGTGTATTACTCTTATGCCGGAAACGGGAGAACGCTTGGAGGAAAAGCCATCGGATAATGATGGTCAGGATGGTACTTAGTATCCTCGGTGAGATGTGGTTATAATTTCATATCAACTTTCGATGGATGCCTCTACATATTCTGAACTAAGCGTTACTGTTGGAGCGGTGTTACGATCCTCAGTTTCACTCATCAGTAATTAGTGTGTGTTCTAGGCGGGATAGCCGAGTAATGTTGCTAATTGTCTTTACTTGAGCCTCTCCTCGTACAGCCTCCAGGTGGGCAGCCACTAAGAAGCATCATTTAGATAGATGGTTTGAGAAGCGATAGGCTTTTCGATACGTGAAAAGTGTCGACATACAAGAGGTGTTTCTTCAGACCCTGATAATGTGCCTATTTCCCTAGATACCCACCCAGCATCAGTTGTGTATGCACCTCTACCTAGTGACTGTAACTTTCAAACTCTTTTAATACAGATTTCGTACTGGCCAGCCCACAGTTTTGCTCATCCAGGTCTTCCTCGCGATCGGTGGATACCCATCTCGCTCTCCAGGATATTTCTCACCCCTCTGTACCTCACTTCATCTCAATCCACAACAAGGCCCTGCAATAGACCACCAATCAAGCGCAATCGTCGTCAGAATCGAGCTTAAGTTCCATCGGGTCCTGTGTTTGTGGTAAAACGTCCTCAACCCGCTTGACATAGAGCTGGGGTGGCTGTGGCGGCACGCGAGCGACAAGAGTCTCTGGGTCTTCCGGATCGGCAACCTGCATCGGTTGGCACAGCATGTAGTCATAGAAGGGGTAAAGAACATATGTTTTCAGGAACCAAGGAAGGTAGGCGAAGACTTGAAAGCGCCAAAATACGCTCTTAGGCACGGCGTAAACGAAATCGAGGTCTTCAAGGGAGACAAGTCTCGTCTCTTCCACATAAAGAAACACGAGAACAAACGCCAAGAGGTTGAAACCCGCAAAGGCACCCAGGCAGCCTGATGAGCCAAGTGCCGCATTGATCCTGGGACTCAGTTAGCCAGTGTAGGGGGCTGCAAATGACAACACACCAGGTGAGACGAACCCTGGAAAGCAGATGGATAGAATGCCTGCGAAAAAAAGATTGACAGAAATAGCAAAGGCACACCCCTAAATTGTCGTGATTAGTGATAGTATTCGACGATTTTAGAGCTGCGTGCACTAACTACTTCTCGGTGAGCTAACGGAAAGCTGAGTATCATGTGGTTAGCCCCATTCTTTAAAGCGCAAGGTCTCCAGGGGCATGACTAACCTCTCAGCCGCCAGAGTGAAGGGGATAGGCCCTGTATCGTGTGAGACGAAAAACCATATATTATTCTAAGGGATATACCTAATCCTGGTGAATAGAGCGCGGCGTGTACTGCAGGTTCACGAATCAGCAAAGAGATATGAATAGCGGTCCTACTTTAGATCTGGAACTTACAGTATAAGAACACTGCAACAAGCGCTGCTGTTGTCCGGCTGGATGCTGTGTTCTCGATGAGTGGCAAGAACGACAACGAAGCAGCGGCCATCAGAAATGCCATCGGGATGAGGGTGGTGATAAGCCACTTTCGTCTTCCGATCGTGTCGATGGTTCTGAAGGCCGGAATACCAAAAATGAAGTTGACAGCACCTGGCGCGTTACATATTAGTCACAACGTCGATGGAGTAGCGCCAGGGTGCGGCAGAGAAATACCAAATCCTATGCTGAAATACATTGCTGTTTTAGTGACAGACTCGACAGTTTCCCTGCCGTTTGACAGGATTTGGATGAATAATGTCCCTGAATTTATTAGCATAGGATGCCAGAAGAGGCCCGGAGGGGGACTTGCCTGAGTAGAAGGCTAGGATATTGACTGGACACCAAGAAGTGTTAGCAATTATAGGAGTGGTCTAGACATGGCATCTCCAACTCACTGCCGCAGAGTTGTTGCGCCAAGGCAACGATAGAGCTGCTGATCAGTGCATTCCTCAATCGCATTTTGCTAAATAGCTGCCGGTACTGATTTAAGAAGTCACCAAGACTATTATACTTGTTAATTCGCATATTTTGAGCAAAATCACTAGTACTGAGTTGTTTGATGTGATTGCGGTCCTGCTCCATAGACTTGTACTCCTGCTCGATGGACTTGTGGAGGAGGTAGATATCCCTCATAGCGATGAGCTAGGCCGAGAGATGAGCTGCAATGCTAGGACTCAAAAGACGGCTGTCAGGACTCACCTCGCACTTTCGCAAAGACTTTAAAACTGCATATGCCTGCTGGGGGCTGTAGTTTGGGCCGCGTCGCATGTACCACCGGGGGCTTTCGGGGCAGACCAAGAGAACAAGGAGAAGCATGGCAGATGCAATAACGGGCGCTCCGAGGATGAGTGCCAGAGAAAAGTCTCGACTATTGGCGAATGAGAATAGTATGTTAAAAACAAAGCCGACGAATATCCCAAATGCAACCCTAGAAGCCTTGCAGGTTAATCGTCTCTTCGGATTCTACACATTGTCCTCAGCGCTAGAAACTCACCACAGTTGCCACGCAAGAATTGAGGTCCCTCTCCAATAGCCAATGGCTGTCTCAGAAGCGAGGATCGGGGTATTGACAGCTTTGATGCCCATGCCTGGTTTTATTTGTCAGCAGCCCTCCGTACATGCTCGGCTAGTCGAGCAAATCGCCTTGATAATGCCGGCTATTTAGCCCTTGGTTCCATAGACAGGTCACTTACCAATGCCGTTGACGATTCTGATGCCAAACAGGATGGTCCACCTAGGTGTTGACATTGATATGACGGGGACAATGGCTGAAGCCAAGGAAGACAGCAGAACTAGCACCGCCGCCACGACCATAGAACCCTTTCGACCGTACCTATCGCTGATGGGTAAAGCAAGCCAGCAGCCCAGCATGGCTGCTGCAAGAAAGGGCACGGCGTTGGTGGCTCCAAGTGCCCAGTCGCACCATTGGGGTGCCTGGGGATGAACGATAGCATCTGCATCCGCAGAGACGTTCCCGAGGCCGGTTGCCCAGTTGTCGATTGTTGTTCCATTCGCAGAACACGACAAACCGAGCCTGTCGCGGTACAAGGATGCCCCATTGATGGAAGACTGCACATGGCCTTGGAGAAAAGCTGCAAGGGAAACGGTGAAGATGACGATGAGCATGCCGCGTTCCGAAAATACTGAGTCCTGCTCTTCGCATAGGGCCTCCTTCTCCTCGTCGCTGAGATCCACAAGACCATTCTTGTCTGGATTGCGATGGCCTCTGCTGATGTCTTGGTATGTTTTCGGGTTCTTGGCGACTTTAGCAGCACGGAGCAGGCGGTTATAGTCGACCTTGGGCAGGCAGGCTTGGTGGAATTCTTTCACATCGGCAGGCAAGTCCTCATCTCTGATGTGACCTTGAGCAATGTCAACAAACTGTTGTGCTTCACCAATAGTCTAATCACTTGGGGGGGTGCACTCACTCAAGGTTTCCTCGATATATGCGTCTTTGTTGGCAGTACGGTGCTGCTCTGCTGCGAGAGGCTGTCCTGTGGACGAATGAGTCGGTACGGGATTCATATTTAGTTCGACCAAGATAAAAGGGTTCTTCTAATATCCTGAAGAGCCAGAGTAAAGTCTCGTTGACGACCACAATTGAATGGCATACAAGGGGTTGAACATGTCAAGCTTTGCAGGCCCTGGCCGCTTATAAGCAATAGCCTCAGGTGCTACAGCCTCAATTCTCAGGCGAACTAGCTATACAGGGGTACAAACTACTCCATGTTTCGACCCGTCCGCCATGGTTAGCGTGAGCACATCTGTGCTTTCTCTGTATACTCATCTGTGCTTTGAATCTTGGCAGACCGGGCGCAGAAGTTTGCACAACTTGGTTGGTCAGCGTGCCAACACGAGGTCCTTGGAGGCCACAACTGTGCCCCCATTCAAGGCGTCCGCTTTGCCATGACGTGGCCCGGCTGACTTGGACGAAGCTGACCAATTGGACCATGTCGGTAGCGGACAAGATGTAACTTGCAATTTCCACATCAGCACACCAAACCCGAGGGGCTTAGTCGGGCAGCGAGCTGATGTGGCGAACTAGGTTATCTGGGTCGCACACCACCCTTCAGGCAATGAGGCTGAAAACACTATAGGTCACTTATAGGGTTCCTCTTTCATCCAGGCTGGTGGTGGTTCAAAACTGATCCACGTTCCCCGCATGTCCCATGGATTCGTGTGAGAATTACATCACTTCGTTTATTTCAACAACCCGAACCAAGTCTATCTCACCTCCAAGTCCCGCCTTTGTGCATTCATTCACCCCATCGAGCTGGTAGTATCATTCTGTCACGCCCCGATAACATCCCACAATATTCCCGACAGAATATCGTTGCACGCTCGGAAAAGCAAGCGACCATCCCTGACGTCGAGCTACCATCAACACAGTCAGACAGGTTAACTGCCCACCGCAGTAGGAGTCAATTCCAAAGACCCCTAGAGGAGGATAGCCTCTAGCATTTCCGCTACCTAAGACCGTTGGCATGGTCCAGGCCAAGAACAAGAGGTGAGAATATATAAGCCAGGATTTTCCAATGTCATTAACGGACCCGAGCTGATCTTGTTTGTAAGGGGCGACAACTTGCATTTCACACGACCGACCGCTGTATATTACCTGTACCATTCCAGCAGATATGGCTACGAACCTTTCCGCTCTCAAACCAAGCCCAACGGAGTCTGGGCTGCGGCAAGTCGAGGACCTCCCTCATGCCAGCACAACCACCGCCAGTGCCATCACCAGCACCGTCGCCGATAGCGACACCTCATCGTGGGAAGCCGTCGAGCGGATGCGGGATGAGCGCGACGCCAACGAAAAATTGGTAACCGATGCCATAGCAGAAGGGAAATTCTCCGAGGCAGCCATCTATCACCTGAAGACTATCAGGTTAAAGGAGCTGCTATCACGCCGATTTCCCTTTTCAAGCATAGCAAGAATCCAAGCAAGCATCAAACAACTTCAGATTGTTCTCCGATGTGCAGAGTCGCCTGGCGACATGCAGTCACTGCTTCCACCCAACGTTGACGATCTGCAACAATCCGACTGTCAGCCACTGGAGCACGACGACTATGGTCATCTCTGCGCCCTTCTCGGTTCCTTTTACATGAGATCACAGGACCGGCGGGATTGGGACCATGCCAAGACGTATCTGGATCTGGCACTGCGTCATCTCGTCGAAGTCTCGCCACAGCCCATCCCGTTCATCACCACGACGGCCCAGGATCTGGTCGACATGTATGATCTCTTGAAAGACCGCGGCAGTGCCGAAGCCCGGCTGCAATGGCTGACGAGGAGGACACTTTCCGAGTTCACCGACAGGGTCAAGATCGGGCGGATTTCCCCTGCAAAGCTATGGTGCCGGGACCAAGGCTTCAGCGTCCAGCGCTTTGATGAAGTGGAACCTTCCAAGGGTTGCTCACCCCTTGAGTACGCAGTGAGCAAAAAGAGCTACAACGAGGTCGAGACCATGTTGAGCTTCACGGAACGGACCAGTCTGCCAAGCGACCTAGCATCTCATCTGCTCCTGCGTGCTGCGGACACACGGAGCTCCGACGTGGCAAGGCTGCTCCTTGCACATGGCGCCAGCGTCGAGATTCAAGACGACGACGGAAGGACGGTTCTGCAGCGATGCCAGCATTGCCCCGAGTTGGGCAACCAAGGCGGCTTGAAGGTGGCAAATCTGTTCCTGGATAACAATGGCGATTTGCTGGACAGGCAAGATAAGTCTGGCAAGACAGCATTGTACATGGCATGCGAGAGTGGGCACTTCGACATGGCAGATTTACTTCTGAAGCGCGGAGCGGATCCAAATGTCGTCGAGGTCAACGGCAAGACAGCCTTGTATGTAGCCTGCGAGAAAGGCGACCTGAATATCATGCGACGACTTTTGCAACATCGGGCGAACCCCAACACTGCGGGCCCTGGCGGGTGTACACCCCTGGTGGTCGCTGTCATGACAGCTGCCAAGAGAACTGAGAGAGACAGACTTGGGGTGGTGAAGGAACTGGTCAAGTTCCGTGCAGATCCTCACATCGCGGATCATACGGGACGGGATGCAATTCACCACGTCGGTGGCCCCCTGAGGTCGGAGTTGAAGCGTGTGTTGAAGGGATATCGTCAAGCCGAGCCCTTGCCTGACCGGAAGTCGATGGCTTCATCCATGCTGTTGCGTAGTACCGAGGTTGATAGATCCGGCTCAGGGACAAAGGTTGGATCCAGGTCATTCTCTAACCAACCGACGAGCGGCTCCTTCAACAATGGCTCAACAAGCAGCTCACTTTCGTCCAGACGTCATTTCTCCCGACCGAGCGCAACGAATTCCTCAACATGGAGCAGGATGAGCCGCATCTCCAGCCTTACCAGCATTACCACTGCTAGCAGTCAGGCTAGTGACACGAACGACGAGGACCAGGTTCTGAATTCTGAGTCACAGTCGAGGGTAATCGGCAAGGAGCCAGACGCTCGTCAGAATGCCTCGCCAAATCTACCAACCATACCGGAGAGTGCGCTCGCACGGCAACTGTACGGGACAGGGACAGGGAACCCATGGCGGGACAGAGATTTCCAATCCAGGTACCCGGCGGACCTCGCAGTGGACAGTGGTAACACTCCGAGGTACGGACAGCCAGCTGCGAATCTCAACGCGGACCAACAGAATTTCGACAGTCCCAATAGCCGGAGTGCACACTTATTCACTAAAGATCTAAGCAACAGTACAATCACGACGGATGCCAGTTCACTACTCACCAACTCGGACACGAGCATCGAGGTCCCCGAATCAAGACACTCTAGTCGAGAGAATCTACCCCTGAGGCTCCACGATTTGTTCCCTGCCATAGCCCAAGAATTCTATAAGCAGCACCCTGTAGCTTCCCAAAACCAAGGCTCTGGTGCTCGGGGTGGGATCCCACACGGGTTTTCCGGGAATCTAGGCTATAATGAAGGCGGTGCGTTCTCGGCAACTCCCAGCAACCGCAGCCACCATTCGAGGAATTCGGACGCAAATGACGATCCGCCGGATGAGGTTGAATCGGATGACGTCCATGCTGACCCGGAACTCGGCTTGTCTTTTGCATGTCCATTTGCCAAGGAGTATGCGGCGCGCTACTTCAACTGCAACTTTTACAGACTCGGCAGAATAAGGGATATCAAGCAACACCTGAAGCGGATTCACACGAAACCCGAGAGCTGCCCTCGCTGCAGAATGCTCTTCAAGAAGGAAGAACAGAAAGAACAACACATCAGAGAAGGGGGCTGTCAGAAATCTCATCAACCAGAACCTGAAGGCATTACCAACGCCCAATTAAAAAGTCTCGGGAGGCGCACAAATCCTAGGTTGTCTAAACGTGATCAGTGGTACGAGGTCTTCCGAATTGTGTTCCCACTCGCGTTGTCTAATCCCGCTTCACCCTATGTCGACCCCGACTATGGACTCTTCGACTTTGCGGTCCAGCATGCTCGTCCATTGGTGAGAGGATTTCTGCAGGAGGGTGGCTATACGGGTCCAATTGCCGAAACAATGCAAACTTTCATCCTAATGGGAGTGCAATACACAATCCAGGCCTTCCTCCAAGGAAGGCCATCAAGCTCAACACCCGGGCTCGGCGACGACGCCTCTGGATCTGGGGCTGTGGTCGGACCGCAATCCGTCGCGTCGCAGACCCTTGGAGAGGACAACATGCATATCGAAAACGATGATCCTATGGGCCTTGACACTAGGAGCCATAGCCTCATATCACCGCCTCCACAAGACGAAGTCCCCATCCAGCGGCCCATCCAGCAGCAAAGCCCGGGAGTATCTATGACCCATCATTGGGGACAGATATCACACGAAACCAATCATGAAAGCACATTTCTTCGCCACGACTCCTCGGCGGGACAGCCTCAATACAACCCAGCTCAAGACGGCTCCCAGTCTATAAGATTTGGCAACAATTTAGGGGGCGTCGCCGGCTCACGCACATTACCAACATCGACGCCAGGGTCAATGGATTGGAACGTGGAACAATTCTATTCTCAGCCTCTACCTTCGACCAGACACCCTTCGCACCCCCATTGGGGCTAGGCGGAAAGCCACACGGTCATGGACATGCTCGCATCGGAGTCGAATTTTCTGCCAGCCCGAGTTCGTTAATTGCCATAGCCCAGCAAGTCACGGCATCTCGCCCCGGTTTCAATACTGTTGGTTTTAACCACCCCATCGAGCTCTGAGGCGGATGATTTTTTCTCTTATTGGCCAGTATATTTGTGATCCTTCATACTACACATCACCGATCGCCGAATCAGCTGTTATTTGTTACCTCACGGATGGTTTTGTTTGACTTAAGGGGAGGGGGACCTGGGACGAAGAATAATAGTAATGGGTGCCTACCTACAAAACCAGAACACAAATGGGAATAAGAATACGAGACCATCATGTAGAGCTACACTTAATACCATTTGATTACCAAAGAATCCGATTCTACTCTTCGCAATATCTTGAATATAAAGGTTAATATCAACTTATCAAGCTTGCGCAGGTGCTTGGTAACAATGAAATAGTCCCTATGAAACAGTAATATTATTGCATCCGTAACTCTACTACCAGAAAAAATTACTACAGTTCTAGAGAGACGCGGAAAGCCGTGATCATAGACGGGGCAAAAGGGTGGCCACCCCGGCTTTCTGACCGGTGCTGGACACATCTGTGCTCTCGTACCGTAGGCCTTGCTGGAGCACTGCCCACGCCACTGAACACCCAAGCGGGCATCCTAACACCTTTGTGCTCTTCTAAAGTCTATGTTCTCACTTCAAAGTCTCATACGACTAAGCGTTCTACCGTGGAGCGTTTTACGTTTGGCACTTTCCTGTAGCCAACAAGCTGCTCATATTTGTTGAGCCACACAAAGATAGACTGGAGCCACATGGCGAAGCTTATTCCGTATGTACGAGCTAGAACCTGGATCCTCGGGCGGTCGAGACACAATTGCGCTCCTTGGTCCTCCCTCTCAATACCTAGTGCCGGCCGAAGCAACGAGCGCGCAAGACAGCAGTGCCCATTGGGCGCAAATGGCGGTCTAGATACTCGTAGTCGTGAAGATGAGGCAAAGCGCTTCTTTCGCCTGTGACGCCAAGTGAGGAGCACCTATATAAGCGAGGACACGTCGCGGTCACTCCGTCCCGAGGTTTGAAACTTTTCCATACCTCTTCTACGACCCATTCCTACAAGAAAGCCGCCCAAATTATTAGAAAGACCAAAATTGTCAGACCACAATGTCGACAAGGCACCCCTCTTCAGCAGTGACAACCTCAGATGGAAGGTGAGTAGGGGACGCGATCTTCCCAGCTCGAAGTTCCAGCATTCAACGAAGAAGGCCGACTAACAACGGACCAGCCGCAACGAATCGGCTGATACTCCATACGCAATGAATGTCTACCTGTCAAGTGATCCAGCAACTCCGACAGAAACCCTGTCGGTTCGTGGAACCAGTTTCAGAAAGACCAACATGGAGAAGATGAAAGCAACGCTGGAGACATTGGAGCAGACGCTGGGACACGGGGGAGGATCGGGAGCATACCGGTAAGGCCTGCTTCAGTGGGGTGATGATGTTAAGATCCGTTGTTTGACGGATCAATGGCTATTCCGATCCATTAGTGGCTGGGATGTGGATGTCTTCTTGTCAATAGCTTCCGCTGGTTAGCGCTAGTTTTCTTCTTCTTCAATCAACACAACATGCTCATTTCAACACCCTCACAGCCGGCCCTTTGGGCCGTTGCAAGAGAAGGCCAGCATGGATCGGTATCTGGGCTACAGCAAGCGCTTCCTCTGCCCCTAGCCGCTGCCGACCTCGCTGAGCAGCATGCCTTCTCCTTCACCCCCCTCCAGAGGAGCCGGCTTACGAGGCTCTAGCGCCGGCTGCAGAGGGAAGCCAGCAGCCACGAGAATAGTGAGAGTAGCACGGATGAGGGTAGTAGGAGCCGCAGCCGCCGCGGCGCGGCAGAAGGAGCAGGAGGGCTAGGAGGAGGAGGAGGGTTAGGAGGAGGAGGCGGGGGAGAGGAAGAGGAAGAGGAAGGCGGGAAGGCGGGAAGGCAACGGGCAGGGGGCTCGAGGAAGAGGTCTTGCAGGTCCTGACCAGCTTTTGGATGCAGTGCCTGCTAACAGACCCCTTTGCTAGCCCGCTTTGGCATTTTATCGCCGGCCTGGGCATTAACGGCGTGATAGAGTAAAAAGGTTGCAGGGTATATTAAAAGGTCCAAGTTACATATATCTAAGAAGAGCACAGCTCCTTACATAGTATTCACACCCAAGCTACTAGCAGATCGGACCATCTTAGTTATACAGTCTTAACACTCAGCGACCCATACCTGCACAGCCAGCTGTGCGAATAATATCACGTGATAAATCGCATAGCCGGCTGTGCAAATAATATCCTTATGTAAGAAGGGATATCTCTTATATATATATATTACAGTATTTCTTCATATAATTAAAGAGAGAGATAATTTAGCGTATATATAGTTATTTAATAACGTACTTAATAAGCGAATGTGACAAATAAGCGAGTGTAATATTTTTCTTAACCTTTAAAATTAAAACTTTAATAAGAACATAACAAACCATTCAATTAATTAAAACTAACATACTTTATTAGTGAGTGGATTAAATCAGTAAGTGGATTACTTATACTGTACAGCTAAAAGTAAAAATATTAGATTTTCTAAAACTAGCTCTATAATTAATAAAGATTTAAAAAAAATTAATTTTAAAATTTATAGAAAAAAAGTCATAAGATATTATTTTTTTAAACTTTTTAATAAATTTATTAAGCTTTTTATATATAAAATTATTAAAAAATATAATATAAATAAATTTTTCTTAATAACTCTATAAATAAAAATAAATAAAATTTAGTAAAATTCTTTAATATAATTTCCTACTTAGTTAAGTTAATTCTAAACTTTTAAGTATTTTAATCTTAGTTTAGATTTTTAATAATTTTTCTAAAATCGCGCTTTAAAGTATAAATCTGACTAATCCACTTACTGATTTAATCCACTTACTAATAAAGTACATTAATTACTATCCTTATCTCTAGAAGTCTTAATTATAGCCTAATAAATCCTTATATTATAACTAGCCTTTTTATAAGTTTTATAGTGCCTTTTCCTTAATATTACTAACCTCCTTTAACTACTACTTCTTAATAATTTAACTACTACTTATATATTAATATCTTTTTAATCTATCTTACTCCTTTTCTTATTTATAGTTATCTTTCTTTTTTAATATAAGTAAGTTCTTTTTACTTTATATTACTTATTAAGAGTCTTATTTACTTATTAAAGGATCTAATTTTTAAACTTTAATAATACTATTTAATATATTATTATTTTTATTCTTTTAAAAAATAACTTAAGTATTTTAAAAATAAATATTAAAAAGCTATTTTAATGCTTTTTTATTTATTTTTTAAATTATTTAAATTATAAACTAGCCTTAAGTACTATTTTTAAAGTCTTTAAGACTTAAGAGTTAAAAAGGCTGATTTTTTTTATAGTTAGTATTAGAGTTTATAATTATATATTAAGCTTTAAAATAATATATTCTAAGTTTAAAAGAATAAGTCTAGCCTTTTAAAAACTTCTTTTAATATTACTTCTTATTATAATTATAAAGTCCTTATATATAAAATATATAACTGATAAGGAAATATCTCCTTTAGCTCTTATTAGATAAGACTATAAATAACATATTCAAAATCTCCTGATTTTTAGCTTATAATAGTATATATTATGCCTCATAAAGCCTACCTTCCTTATACTATAACTACAAAGGATATCTAAAAAAAGAACCTTTAATAAGGTTAGAGTTTAAGCATCAGATATACGTTCAATAGTCCTAAAACTCGGGACACGTCTTACCCGGTTTTACTATGACAAATTGTCTAAATCCCCTGTTAGATTGGATATGTGACTGGACAGTAATCTCTCTATAAAGCTGGGGCTTTTCTCTAGCCAGTCCAGAAGGATTATTATCATCAATATATGCATTTTCTTAACCAATCACATCAAACTGACTACCTTTCTAATCGTCTTTTCCTGCTCTTTCTGAATCTTCAACCCCTTTTCTGATTGGTCAATTCCTTGACCCACAATCGCCGAGTTCTACTAATAACCTTCCACTCCTTCCACTCCTTCCACTGCTATAGCCCTTAGAATAATAGTTATAGAAGTAGTATAAAAGGCTAAAAAGAACTTAGTCTTTATAATATAAGTTATAAAATATTTAATTAATTACTTAATTTCTTAATTATAAGCTATTTTAAATAGCTTAAAGTACTTAATATTAAGAGATTAAAGTAAAGTAAATAAATAAAGTAGTATATAAAGTATAATAATATTATTCTTTTTATAATATTTCTTAAAGTTAATAAAATAGTAATTTTTATACTTATTAAAAATTAAAAAATAATAATAATTAATTAATTAGTTCTTTATATATTAATTAAAGTGCTTAAGTTATTTAAAACTTATCTTATTATTAGTCTAGCTATTTTAAGTTATTATAATAGTTTAATTACTTAAGAAATTACTTTTTTAATACTAATTAGTAAAGTAATATTAGTTTATAATTATAATAAATAGTTAAATTACTTAGCCTTTTATATTAATTACTTAAATAACTATAACCTAGTCTTAGTTTTTAAATTACACTGATTTTAAGTTTTTATATTTATTTATACTTATAATAACTATTCTACTTATAATTATACCTATTATAAAGCTAGTCTTATTAAAGTTATAAATATTAACTAAGTTAATATTATATTTTATAATTATATTCTTTATAATATATATAATAAGCAAGTTAGAAATACAAGCAAGTTAGAAAAGCATACTATATAGTTAAAATAAGCAATTTTAGAATTTTTAAAACTAAATATAAAACTTATTAAGATCTAAAAACACATTTTTAAAATAAATTAGAAAAAAAGTTATAAAATAGTATTTTTTTTAAAGAATTTTAAAAATTTATTAAGCTTATTATAAGTAAAATTAGTAAAAAAAACAGTGCGAATTCTATATTGCTAGCGCTATAAGTATATATAGCTTAAAAAAATTCTTAAAAATAATATGCATTATAAATAAGTTTGGTTTAAAAATTTAGTTATTTTAAACCTAGTATAAATTTTTAAGAATTTTTCTAAAATTTTATTTTAAGGTATATTTTATAATTTCTAACTCGTTTGTATTTCTAACTCACTTATTATATACATTAAGCTAGAACTAATTATAAGTAATAATTAGATCTTTATATTTAACTCTTTAATAATTATATTTATAAAAAAAATGTATTTTAAAATCTAGTTATAACTTAATAAAGTTAGAAGCCTAGTGCTTATTAATAAATAATATATTATAATTAGTAAGTAGTTAATTAGCTATTTTTTTAATACTATATAATTATAAAGGAAATCCTTATAAATCTAAGTTAAGAATAAACTAAATAATAATCTGCTCTATTAAATTAAATAGCTTATATAATTTAAGAATAGTATTATATTAAAATTGAATGCTCTTTTATTAATAATATAAAGTCTAAAAATGGACTTAGTAAATGCTTATAGTATATTAGAGACTTAATTTTAAGTTATTTTAAAGAGCTTAAAAAGTAAAAAGTATAGAAGCTTTATTATTAAATTAAAATATATTTAATAATTAAGAATTAATTAATTAAATAGAAGAAAGAGTAATTAAAAGATTTCTATTATACTTACTTATTTATTATACTTATTTATTTATTATACTTATTTATAAAGTATATTATATTATATATAATCTTTTTATAATATACTAGTCTGCTTAAAGCTATAAAGAATGCATAATGCTTTATAATAGTATTATAGTAGTTATAATAAAAATAAATCATTTTATATTATAAGATATATAAAGCAGGGCTTTAATTTTTAAAATAAGCTCTTTATTCTTTTATAAATATTATAATAAAATATATAATTATAATTAAAGCTAGTGTTAAAATGCTTAAAATATTCCTATTTATATAAATAATATAATAATACTAGTAAGACCTTTTTTAATAAATAGTAATAACCAGTTTATTTTATAGTCTATTACTAATAATTAATAAGAACAGCTCTTAGCCTACCTTCTTTATATATTAATAGCTTTATTTCCTATTAAGTATTAAAGGTCTGCTATTATTTTACTAATAGATCTAACTACTCTTACTATACTTTATATAGACCTTTAAGTACTTATAAAAGCTTAAGCTATTTAATATCCTTCTTAAGAGCAATTTATTATTATAAAAGTATTATTATTTAAATACTAGCTTAAAGAAGAGTAATATATTAAGTATTTTAATAATATTCTTTATTAATAATAATAGTATATTATTTTAAATATATTTCTTATATAGACTTATAATTAGCTTTAAACTTTAAATTATTTATATTATAATATAAATATTATAATTCTAAGTATAATATAACTAATAGTTACTATAAATATAACTTTTAATCTATTAAGTTTTTAAATAATAAAGAAATTAAGAATTTATATTTAAAATATTAATTTAAATAACGTACTTAATAAGTGAGTGCAATAAACAAGCGAGTGCAACACCGATACTATACACCTAAAAGGCTAAACTTTAAATTCTCTAAAACTAGCTATATAACTAATTAAGACTTAAAAAGTGTAATTTAAGTATTTAACTAAAAAAGTCACAAGTTATTATTTTCTTTATATTTTTAAAAAATCTTTATAATTTTTAAAAAATAAAAAACTTAATAAAAACAGTGCGAATAAGGCTTTTCTTAATAACTTTATAAAGAATTTTTTTAAAAGTCTAGAAAAAATATTTAATAAATCTTTACTTAATAATTAAGATTATATCATATTTTTAACTAGCTTACTCTTTTTTTAATTTTTAGAGAATTATTTTTGCTTATAGTGTAAATACTAAGAAATTTTAAGTGTTGCACTCGCTTGTCTGTTGCACTCGCTTATTACGTACGTTAAGTATATTTAGTAGATTTAATAAGGAATATAGTAATATTATTAAATAGTTTAATAAATATATAACTATTTTATTATTATAACCTGCTTTATTATTTTATAAGTATTAATTAAGCCTATTTAACTTTATATAAGAACTTAATTATAACTCTATTAAGTTAAGCTATTAAATTACTAAAACTATACTTAGAAATTCTTCTATTCTTTTTCTTTATAATAATATATTATAATTATATTTTCTCACTATTAAAACCACTGTTCGGACTTTTATTTCTACACTACTGCATTTCTATATTATGTGTTTACATTACTTAAGTTATCTTAAGACGAAGGACTCGATTAATTAATTAACCTAGTTATAGATAGACTCTTATCCCTCCTCCCTTAACTACTAAGAACTAACCTTCCTCCGCTAAATCCTTCAACTGTTCTACTAAGTAGCAGGATTCCTTTAGTTTCTAATGCATCACTTCTTTAGCTGTATATTAATCAGTATAACATCAGCCTATAACTACATAACCCATACATTATAGCTCTTTAGGTTATTAAAGAAGGCATTATTAATAATTATCATTTCCTTCTATTTCTCCTTTTAAGCTAATTCTTCTAATAAAACTTACTCTATTTTAATCTATTAAATTATATCCTTATCTAATAGGGCTTATAAGAATAGGTTCTTTTAAAGGATATAGTAATTAAAGATCACTAGCTAGATAAGCTTCTTATAATTAGGCTAGCTAAACTCAGCCTCTATTATACATTCTAGACTAAATAGGCAAGATGCTCTTTATAGCCTAAGAAGCAGGCTTCGATCTTTTTTAATTCTTTTAACTAATATATATATAAGACGATTCTTATATACTAATATTAGTAAGGGTCTGCTAGGCTATTGCGCAATGCGCTATACGCACATTGTGTTATTTGTTTAGTCAGGAGGGGTCATTATGAGTCAGTTATATTACGAGTAGTTAAATTGCGATATAATAGGAATTGTAAACTGGTAATTGAATTGTGACTTGGAATTACGATAAGCTTAGAATGCGATGAATGCAGAGCCCTTATAAGGCTTTTATCATATGATGATTTTGCTTTCTAATATCTAGCTTTTCTATCTAGCTTTTCTATCTAGCTTTCCTATCTAGCTTTTCTATCTAGCTTTTCTATCTAGCTTTCTAGCTGCTTAATACATCTTAAAGGGTTAATTAAGACAGTAAGGCGTATACTATAATATAGTAAAAACTCTAGTCATTCTGAGTTACTATTGCCTTAAGCTTAGGTTTTAGGCCTTTATACTATTATTTACTATTAGTTGTTTTTTTTTTTTTTACTATTTAACCTCTGGCCCCTCTCTGAGTGTGCGCTACTAAAGGATTATAACTTTAATAATTATATTTTCTATTACTTTTTTATATATTAATTAAAAGAGTTTTTATTACTATAATATATATAATAAGCTTATATAATAAATAAGCTTATATAATAAAAATCCCTTAACTTATATCTTCTCTATTTAATTAATTAATTTTTAATTATAAAATATATTTAATCCTAATATTAAAAGTAGAATCCTTCTTATACTTTAAGCCCTTTAAAATAACTTAAAATTAAAGCTCTAACGTATTATAAAGATCTATAAAGTTAGCTATATACTACTATAGTACTAGTAAAAGAGCATTTAATCTAAATGCAATTAGATTTCTAAATTGCATAAGCTGTCTAATCTAGAGGAGTAGATTATTATTTAGTTTATTCTTAATCTAGATTTATAAGGATTCTTCTTATAATTATATAGTATTAAAGAAATAGCTAATTAATTACTTACTAATTATAATACATTATTAGTTAGTAAGTACTAGGCTTTAAACTTTATTAAGTAATATTAAGAGTTTAAAATGCGTTTTTTTATAAATATTATTATTAAAGAGCTAAATATAAAAATTTAATTATTATTTATAATTAGTTTAGGCTTATAAAGAATATAATTATAAAATATAGTATTAATTTAATTAATATTTATAACTTTAATAAGACTAGTTTTATAATAAGTATAATTATAAGTAAAATGGTTATTATAAGTATAAATAGGTATAAAAACTTAAAATTAGTATAGTTTAAAAACTAGAAATAGGTTAATGTATATAATAAGTGAGTGTTTTAGACAAGTGAGTGTTTTACTCAGATTTTCACCTTAAATTGCGATTTTAAAATAATTTTTAAAAACTTAAACTAATCTTAAAATAGCTATAGTTTTAAATATAACTTAATTATAACATATATTATTCTTATAAGCTTTCTTAAGCTATATATACTTATAGTGCTAGTAGTATAAAATTCACACTGTTTTTTCTAATATTTTTTATTTATAACTAGCTTAATAAATTAGTGAGAAATATAAAGAAAATACTATCTTATAACCTTTTTTTTTAAAAGCTTAAAATTAATTCTTTAGAAATTTACTAATTAAATAGCCCATTTTAGAAAATCTAAAATGTGTACTTTTAGCTGTATAGTATAGGTAGGACACTCGCTTGTTTAGAACACTCGCTTATTATATACATTATAGTTATTTAAGCAATTAATATAAAAGGCTAAATAATCTAACTATTTATTATAATTATAAGCTAATATTACCTTATTAATTAAGATTAAAAAAGTAATTTTTTAAGTAATTAGACTATTATAATAACTTAAAATAACTAGATTAATAATAAAATAGATCTTAAGTAACTTAAGCATTTTAATTAATATATAAAGAATTAATTAACTAATTACTATTATTTTTTAATCTTTAATAAGTATAAAAGTTATTATTCTATTAACTTTAAAAAATATTATAAATAGAATAATATTATTATACTTTATATATTATTTTATTTATTTTATATATTTTAATCTCTTAATATTAAATACTTTAAGCTATTTAAAAAAGCTTATAATTAAGAAATTAAATAGTTAATTAAATACTCTATAACCTATATTTTAAAGACTGAGTTCTTCTTAGCCTTTTATATTACTTACTAAATTATTATAATAATAAGTAATATTAAAAGGGGTTTTTAAAAAGCTAGACTTACTCTTTTAGACTTAGAAAATATTATATTAAAGCTTAATATATAGTTATAAACTCTAATACTAATTAAAAAAAATATTAGCCTCTTTAACTTTTAAATCTTAAAGACCTTAAAAATAGTATTTAAAGTTAGTTTATAATTTAAATACTTTAAAAAATAAGTTAAAAAGCATTAAAATAGCTCTTTAATATTTATTCTTAAAGTACTTAAATCATTTTTTAAAAGAATAAAGATAATAATATATTAAATAGTATTATTAAAGTCTAAGAACTAGATCTTTTAATAAGTAAATAAGACTTTTAGTTAGTAATATAAAGTAAAAAAAACCTGCTTATATTAAAAAGAGAAGATAATTATAAATAAGAGAAGGAGTAAATAGATTAAAAAGATATTAATATATAAGTAATAGCTAAATCGTTAAGAAGTAGTAGTTAAAGGAGGTTAGTAATATTAAAAAAAAGGCATTATAGAACTTATAGAAAGGCTGGTTATAATATAAGGACTTATTAGGCTATAATTAAGACCTTTAGAAATAAGGATAGCAATTTATTTTAATTAATAAAGTAGTTTAATATGTTTTTATTATGATTTTTATATTATAAGTTAGTATTTTTATTATATAAGCTTATTTATTATATAAGCTTATTATATATATTATAATCTTTTATTTAATTAAAGATCTTATTTAGTTATATTCTATATATTCTATATATTTTATTATTTAAAAAAGGGCTGCTTTATAATCTCTATTTTTATATTCTTTTTAACTTATTTATTCTTAGTTCTAATTAAAATAACTTATTATCTCTTCCTTAATCCAGTCTTTAATACTATTTCTTACTTTATAATAACTCCTTATTTACCTAAAGTTATAGCACTAGTTATAATCTGCTTTACTAAAGTGTAAAAGTAATTCTATAGCTTTTTAATATTATTAATTAGTTTTATAAGCTCTTTAAAATAACATAATAAATCAGGCTTCTTATACTTTTTTATATTTTTAAAAGATAGTAAGAACATTATTAGTTTATAATAAAAGTACTATTATTATATTAATTATAATAATAGATATTAGTCTAATTATTAAAAATAGTATATAAATTATTATATATATTATTATATATATTATTATATAAGCTATAGTTTATAATATTATAAAGTATCCTATTATAAATAATAGAAATAGTAAATAAGTAATAAAGTAAGTAAATATATATATTATTATATATATTATTATAGTAATTTAAGCAGGAGCTTATAATAGATTTTTATAATATAAAGAGCATACTTTAGACCTTATTATATAGCCTTACTTATAATATCTTAAATATATTAATAAAGCTTTTAATTAAACTGCTTTTTTAACCTCTTTAAATATATAAGGTTTGTATTATATACTTATTAGTAATAGTGTTAAACTAGCTATTAAATAATTAAACTATATATAAAGTTTAATAATAAGCTAAAAAGTTCTTAAGTATTAAAAATACTAATATAAATAGAAATAATATAATTAAAAAGGCTTATCTTACTTTAGTAAAAGCTAAAGTAAATAAGTATAAAGCAAACTAAGAATTATAATAAAAACCCTTATATAAATAGGATAATTACTTAATAGTTATTATTATTAGTCCTTAACCTTTAGTAATGTATTATATAAGATCTAACTATAGATATTACTATATAATACTTTAAATAACTAAAAAAGCATGTTAATATACTACTTAGCTTAACGTACTTAATAAGCATACAATATATCCAAGTATGCAATGCACTTTTCTCTACCTTTTAAAATTAAAACTTTAATAAAAGTATAATAATGCTTTAAATTAATTAAAACTAATCACTATACTATTCTCTAAAAGTCTTAATTATAACCTAATATATCCTTATATTATAACTAGCCTTTTTATAATTTCTATATTACCTTTCCCTTAGTATTATTAGCCTCTTTTAACTACTACTTCTTAATAATTTAGCCACTACTTATATATTAATATCTCTCTAATCTATTTTATCCCTTCCCTTATTTATAATTATCTTCCCTCCTTAATATAAGTAGGTTCTTTTTACTCTATACTACTTACTAAGAGTCTTATTTACTTATTAAAGGATCTAGTTCTTAGACTTTAATAATACTATTTAATATATTATTGCCTTTATTCCTTTAATAAATAACTTAAGTGCCTTAAGAATTAATACTAAAGAGCTACTCTAATGCCTTCTTACTCGTTTTTTAAAGTATTTAGACTACGAACTGGCCTTAAGCATTATTTTTAAGGTCTTTAAGACCTAAGGGTTAGAGAGGCTGACCTCCTCTATAGCCAGTATTAGAGTCTATAGCTATATATTAAACTTTAATATAACATTTTCTAGGTTTAAGGGAATAAGTCTAGCCCTTTGAAAACCTCCTTTAATATTACTCCTTATTATAATAATTATATAAATAGTATAAAAGGCTAGAAAGAACTCAGTCTTTAAAACATAGGTTATAGAGTATTTAATTAATTACTTAATTACTTAACTATAGGCTATTTTAAATAGCTTAAAGCACTTAATATTAAAAGGCTAAAGTAAGTAAGATAAATAAGGTAGTATATAAAGTATAATAATATAGTTCTCTTTATAATATTTCTTAAAGTTAATAAAGTAATAGCTTTTATACTTATTAAGGATTAGAAGATAATAATAACTAATTAATTAATCCTTTATATACTAATTAAAGTACTTAAGCTACTTAAGACCTATCTTATTATTAGTCTAGCTATTTTAAATTATTATAATAGCCTAATTGCTTAAGAGGTTACTTTTTTAATACTAGTTAGTAAGGTAATATTAGCCTATAATTACAATAAATAGCTAGATTGCCTAGCCTTTTATATTAATTACTTAAATAACTATAACTTATTTCTAGTTTCTAAGCTATACTAATTTCAAGTTTTTATACCTTTCTATACTTATAATAACCATTCTACTTATAATAAGGCCTATTATAAAGCCAGTCTTATTAAAATTATAAATATTAATAAGGTTAATACTATACTTTATAATTATATTCTTTATAAGCCTAAACTAATTATAAATAATAATTAGATCTTTATATTTAGCCTTCTAATAGTTATATTTATAAAAAAAACATATCTTAAGCTCTTAGTATTACTTAATAAAGTTAGAAGCCTAGCACTTGCTAATAAGTAATGCATTATAGTTAGCAAGCAGTTAGTTAGCTATTTCTTTAATACTATGTAATTATAGAAGAAATCCTTACGAATCTAAGTTAAGAATGAATTAAATAATGATCTATTCTTCTAGATCGGATAGCTAACGCGATTAGGGAATCCAATCGCGTCGAGATTGAATGCCATTCCGTCGGCGACGCAGCCTCGGCTCAGAGACTTCATAGATGCTAGCAGCTTGTCAGAGACTTAGTTTCGGGTCATTTTAAAGGGCTTGAAGGGCTAGAAGAGTTCTAGCCTCAGTATTTTACTATAGCATGCTAAGTTATTAAGATTAAATTGATAAAATAGAAAGTTAGGTATAGGTGGGGAAAAGTGCGTTACATACTTGGATGCGTTGCATGCTTATTAAGTACGTTAGTTTACTTTAAGTTTAATAAGCTGATTTAATAAAATAAGCTTATTAATTCTTTAGGCTTTAAAGAGGTTAACTTTTAAAGTTTTTATATAAGATTTAATAAGCTAATAAATGCCTTTACTTTATAATATAATATATTATTTAAAGTAAAAATATTAATTAACTTATGCTTTAATAAACCTCTCTTTATAAAGATCTAATTAAGTCTTTAAAATATACTTTATTTTATTAATATAAGTAGGAATATAATACTTCTTAAACTTATTAAGCCTCTTATTATAAATATCTTTAGTTAGTAAGGTTATAATCTTATATTAAAAGCTATAAAACTCTTTTTACTCTTTATATTCTTATAGATTAGTCTTATCTTTAGTAAATATAAATATATAATAAGTTAGAACTGCTTTATTAATATACTAAATATATAATATTAAGATTAACTTAAAGAAATAAAAAGAAGAGAAAATAGTATTTATATAAATAAAGTATAATCTATTAGTATAATTAATAAAAGAGCTACTTTATAAAGCTTATATAAGCTTTATAATTACTTAAAAGCTTAAATAAAGTCATTTTCTTCCTTATTATTAAGAAATGTAAATATAATATAAAAGGATTATTAATAAGTATTAATACTAACTATATTAAGTAAAGGAATTTTATACTTATTAGTCTTATATATATAGTTTAATATAAGCACTTTAGAATATAATTTAAAGTATTTTAATAACTTTAAATATATAAATAATATTACTATAACTCCATTACTTATATTAAAGTGAATTTAATTCTAAAAGCTCTCATTCTTAAGCTAATTAATAAGAGTATATATATTACTTTAACTTTAAGTAAGATCCTATTTACTTTATATAATATAATTATAAATATCTTATTATATAGTAATTATATTTAAGTTTATAATGTATATAATAAGCTTATATAATAAACAAGTAAGCGTAACATTCTGATTTCCACCTTAAACTGCAGTTTTAAAATAATTCTTAAAAATTCAAATTAAGCCTAAAATAAATAAAAATTTTACCCTAGCTTATTTATAAAATATATTATTTTTAAGAATTTTTTTAGATTATATATATTTATAGCGCTAGCAGTATTAAATTCGCACTGTCTATTACATTATATTTATTTATAACTAGCTTAATAATTTATTTAAAAATATAGAAAAAAGACTAGCTTATTAACTTTTTAATTAAATATCTAAAATTAATTTCCTAAAAATCTCAGAATTATAGAGCCTGTTTTAGAAATTTTAAAGTTTACACTTTTAAATGCATAGTATAAGTATTACACAAGCTTGTTTATTACGCAAGCTTATTATATACGTTATATATATAAAATATAATCTTTATTAGTATAATACTAGTATTAGTAAGTTATTAAACTATTAATTCTTTTAAATATAATAATTAATAGAGTATTAGATATATTAATTAACTAAAGCTTAGCTTATAATTATATTAATTAAAACCAGTTTTAAAGTAATACTTTAAACTTTATATAGTCTTATATAAGCTTTCTTTTATTATAATAAAAAAGAGGCATTCTATATAATATATTATAGTTTTCTATTACTATTTCTTTAAAGAGAGAAATAGAGCCTGCTTAGCTTTATAATTATAATTAAAGATTATATTAGTTCTTTTATTTAAGGTCTTCTAAGAGGTTTTTATTATAAAGGTATAGTGTTAGATAGCTTGTATAATTAATTAATAACCTTAAATATATATATGTATTATATATCTATTTACTATAGCTCTTACTCCTTAAGGTTAAGAAAGTTTAATTCTACTTTCTTCTTAATATAAGCTAGCTAGCCGCTATTAAAACCGCTGTTCGGACTTTTGTTTTTACACTACTGCGTTCCTCATTATTGCATTTCTATATAGTTATATATTTGCATTGCTTAAGTTATTATAAAACGAAGGACTCGATTAATTAGTCGACCTAGTTATAGATAGACTCTTATCCCTCCTCCCTTAACTACTAAGAACTTATTAGTAGAACCTCCCTTTACTATATCCTTCTATCATTCTAGTAAGAACCCCTCAGTTTCTAGTACATTAGTCCTTTTGCGTGTTAATAATGGCTACATTGCCTATAACTTATATTATCCACCCCTTATTAATATTGGCTAGTGACTCTAAGAATGCTATTTCTTCTAAAGATATTTTAATTACTAGCTTTACTACTAGTGTGTTGGGCAGGGGGACAAGAGGGACACCACCACCCGAAGTGACGGATGCAGTAGGGTAGGCGGGATGCGTAGCAGAGCGAGGGTAGACAAGACTCGCAAAACAAAACAGACAAAAAGAAGGCCTGAGCTGCAATCGAGCAGCTGGCTAAGAAATGAATCAGATATTCTAGTTAATCAAATAAATCTCATCATAATGACATCAAAAACAATTCAATAATTCAAAAATAAAGGTGGGCAAGAACATGATTGATTGCTATCTGTGTCCGAGTCGTCTCTGCCTTTTATCTCAGACTAACTCCTGTTATCCTTATTAATAGCTTTATTAAGACCAGCACTCAAATCGGTCAGCCAATTAAAATCCCGGGTCATTCTAGCTAGTGGGCCCTCAGCCCCGACACACTAGTTATCTTAAGAAGTATCATTTATTTTTAATCTAGTTCTTAAATCATTAGTTACTTCTAAAGAAGCGCAGTCTTAAGAATACTTCAGTCTTAAAGATCGCTAAGGTAACTCACTTACTATTAGAGAGTCGCCAGGTCTTAATAGTTCTAGTTTCCTTAAGACTACAATCTACTACTACAGCCTTTAGCTTATTAAGGGTTTCTATATCCCTACTAAGCTCAGTATCTAGATTATATATAAAAAGAATATAGCGGCTGCTAAAACCTGAGTTACTAGGAGCGTGGAGTGTGTTATGCTGGACGTTTATTATGGTGTTCGTTGTGGTTAGTCTCTGATGAGTTAAATTGCGATGTGACTAGAATTGTAAAGAGGTAATTGAATTGCGACTTGGAATTGTGATGAGCTTGGAATGCGACGAACTCTCACGGGGCTTTTATCGTATGACGATTTTGCCTTCTGATATCTAGCTTTTCTATCTAGCTTTTCTGTCTAGCTTTTTTAGTAACGCATCTCAAAGGGTTGAATAGGACAGTAAGGCTTGCACCCTGATGCAGTAGAAACTCTAGTCATTCTGAGTTACTATTGCCTTAGGCTTGGGTTTTGGGCCTTTACACTGTTATTCACTATTGGTTGTATTTTTTTTTGACTGTTTAACCTCTGGCCCCTCTCTGAGTGTGCGCTGCCAAGGACTATAACCTTAATAAGCTAGCTAGCTAGAGGCTTAGTAAGCCTTCTCTAAGTCAGTTCTAATAACTCCCTGCTTCTTATATAATTCCTTAGTGCTCTAGTGTTCTAATATGCCTCTAATTTAATACGCTCCTTTAACTTAAAAGCATAGCCTTTAGACTGACTTCTAGAATTATTAAAGCTTTCTTTTCTTCTTCTAATTCCTACTTCTAGTTTCAGGCCAGTCTTATTAAGAGATTAGCAAGTTTTAATTATTAAATGAATGCTTTAAAAGCCTCTTATAAAAGGCTCTTTATAAAGCTATTAATTAGTAATTAAACTAATAATATATAAATAATATTAATCTAGCTTTATATAACTTCTTAATAAAGCTAGTAATTATATATATTAATATACTAAAGCTTTATATATAGTTAGATAAGCTCTTTTTTAACTAAGTGAATAGTTTGCTTATTATTATATTAAATAGTTATTTAAAAAAGAAGGGCGATTCTTTACTAAGTAGTTAATAAGCATAAGTTAATATATAAAAATAAGATAAATTAGCTTATAAAGAGAGCTTTTTTAGCTGCTTATAATAGGGCTAATAACTTAGCCTTTATTATTAATATTATTATTATATCTTATTTATTAGCTCTTTAAGAAGTTATATTATTAAAAAAGCTTATAGTAAATACTTATAAGCTTTAATAATCTAGTGAGTTATTAATAAAACTAGTATTAGAAGCTATTAAAAGGCTATTATTTTTATTACTAAGCTTAGCTCTATATTATAAAAAAAGTCTTTATATTTAAAATACTACGTTACTCTATATATATTAGAGTAGTAATAGAGTGTATAAAGTAGCTTTAGCTAAAGGCTGTGTGTTTACAAACTGGGAAGCTATTACTATTACTATATTATCTATGTACTAATCTATTATTATAGCTATTATTAGTATTATATAATATATACGGATTCTATATAAGTATTTATTATTTCTAAAGCTCTTAATCCTTTATCTTTATCTTTATACTATCTAGAAGAGACCTATAGACTAAGTGATTATAATTAAATAGTGTATCTAATATCAGACCCTTAAGTGTTTTTATATAAAAGATAGCTATATAGCTTAAATTAGTCTAAAAGTCTTAGTAGGATAGATTTATAACTATTATATCTTTAGTAATGCTTTATGACTTATATATAGTAATTGCATAGTATATAATTAGAGGAAACTGGGTATAAGTATAAAGAGTGGCCTTAATAAGAAAGTCTCTCTTTACTAAGAGAATTAGGATAATCTTCCTACTATTAGTAGTAATTAGAAATACTAGTTTACTATATTTATTAAATTCTATTATAATAATATAAGGAGGGTCTTATATAGAGTTAGCCTTAAGTACTTAGTTAATATTATAAACTATAACGTACTCTACTAGTGAGTGTAATAAACCAGCGAGTGCAACACTTACGCATTTCTTAGCGTTTTACACTTTAAACTAATATTTTTAAAAGAAATTCTTAAAAATTCAAACTAAGCTTAAAACAGCTAGTATTTTTAAATTAGGTTAATTAGCTAAGTATATTTATATAGGAATTTTTCTAAAAAACTTTTAATTTTTTTTAATAAAGTTATTAAGAAAAATCTTATTCGCACTGTGTATTTACTTATTTCTTTATATAGGAAACTGATTAAAATTCTAAGAAAAAATTTATATAATTTCTCTTATATTTAAATACTTAAAATATATTTTTTCAGATTTTTATAAATTAAATTGCCTATTTTAGGAAACTATATATTGCTATTTTTAGCTGTATAGTGCTGTGTTACACTCGCTGGTTTATTATACTTACATGTGGAATACGTTACTATAAGTACTATTATAAAGGCTAACTAATTACTAAAGGTTAGATATTAGCATTAAATAGGAGCTAATATATATAGGGATCTGCTTTATAAAGTTACCTGCTTTATTATTAAGTATAATAGCTGTATTAAAGCTAATGTTCTTAGTTATAACCTGGATAACTAGCTAGTTAAAGTAGTTAAAGTAATAGTAGTTATATTCATTTACTCTATCTTTAGTAGTGTATACTTATAAGGCATTAATAAACCTTTTAACCTCTTAATTGTTTAGTTTTACCTATATATAGTTAGAAAGAAGCTTTTAGGACTCTATAGATAGTTAAAGTAGCTACAATTCTTTAAGAGCTAGGCAGAATGCTTCTTAATCGTTACTATACTATTATTAAATAACCTTAAAAAAGACTGATTTATTAAATTGCTTATATGCATTTCTGCCTTTAATTTCTACTTTCTAAACCTCTTTATTATAATAAAGCGGCTTTTATAGTATAAGGAGAAGCTAAAAGAACTTACTAACTAATAGTATGTTTAAACTATTAAAAAACTCTTTATTCTTATTTAGGAATGCTTCTTAAAAATAGTTATTAATTTAAGATAATTAATGTAGTCTTAATATACTCTTCTTATTAATAATTAAATACTTAATATCTTTAAGCTTCTTCTAGAGCTAGGCCTTATTAATAGCTAAGAGAGGCTTAAAGTCCTTATTAATTAGTAAGTATAATAAGGAATATAAAGTAATGCTTAAAATCTGATTTCTTATAATACTTATAAATACAGTATACTAAATAGGTATTCTCTTTCTCTATATTATAGCTTAAAAGTGTACTAAGAGCAGGTTAATAAAGTATGACTTACTAGTACTACTTCTACTATTTATATAGAGTAATAACTAGGAGGGATCCTAGGTTAGAAAGTGGCTTATTACTATATTATATATTAAGTACTGCTTTAGATTTAAGGAATTATAAGCCTTTAATAGCTAATTATTTATATTAAGGTTAAGAGTGTTTTTTACTTTATATTACTTTTGATAATTATTATTAAGAATGCTATTATTAATATACTACTTAATATAAAGAGTCTAATTATAATTAATATTAATATTTTAATAGCTAAGGATATTAATATCCTCTTTCTCTAGTAAGCAATTAAGTAATATATAAGTAAGTTTATATTAATCCTCTTTTATAATAAGCTTTTTATAAGCCTTAAGCTTAAACTTATTATCTTTTACTATTAATTTATCTATATCTAGCTTTTTATAATAATTGTTTATATAAGTATTATAGAGCTATTTATAGTGTATATACCTAGTTATAAAAGAATCAAACTACTAACTACTTATAATAAGTAACTTTTTTAAAAAGCAATATAAATAAACTATTATTATTAGAATAGATTGTGCGTATAGTTATATATATAATTAGGTGACCTTAGTTAGGTGTATGACTACTAAGGGTATGCTGAGCATAGCCTAAATAGGAAGGCGGTGAATGCTGTATATAATACCCCTGACTACTGTAAGGTCAGCCTAGATAATAATATATATAATATATATATATATAGGCTTTTAATAACTAAGGTGCTATACATACTACTTAAATCTAATAATTAAGAGTCTTATATATAATTATATTTACTAGTAATTACTGCTTTAAGTAGTAAGCTGTTTATAAGCGTTTAATAAGCAGTTACTAAAAGCATAATAACTATTATAAGCACTAAGCTAGTTATAAATAAAGATTAGATTATATAGTTTAAGACTTTAAAGACTATAGCTATAAATAAAGACCTTTAGGACTATTTTAACCTTAAGAAGAAGAATAAACCAGAGCTAATCTTAAAGGCCTTAATTCTACTAAATATCACTTAATTCAAAAAGAAGCTAGTGTTAATTACTTACACAAGGCTTACTGAGTTATTAGCAGCCTTTAGTAATCATACTAAGACTATTATAATAGTGACTAATAATAAAGACCCCACTCTTAATAAAGAAGATAATATAATACTAAAAGCTTAAGATATTAGTAAACTGCTTAAGAAGGGTCTCTAAGTATATAATGCCTTATAGGCTAATTATAAATACTATAATAAGTATTATAAAGAATTCTAGACTAGAATAAAGAATATAAGGAACTAGGTCTTTAAAACGCTTAATGAACTATTCTTTTAATACTATTATAAGCTAGAGACTAGTCTACTTAAGTGGATTCAGTCAATCTATAATGAGTTCGCTCTAGTAACTAAACTATGAAAGCAGAAGGCTTGCTAAATATACTGCGAGATCTTAAGAGAACTACTTTAAGAAAAGATCAAGACTAATACTACTATAGCTAACTAGCTTAAGAGATAGCAGAATGCTATTAATAAGGCTTAGGATATTAGCTTCTAAAAAGTAATAGAATCTAATTAGTAGCTTAGAGACCTTATAATAGCTCTTTAGTTAATGCACTTATAGGCTTAGACTAATATATATAGTATTATATAGATAAGTTAAGTTTAAGTAAGCACTTTAATAGTCAGTCTAGTTATAATAGACATTTACTAAGAGATCACTAAATGGCTAGAGATTCTATAGTAAGGAAGAGTGAGTTAGAAAGCCTTCTATAGTAGAAAAGGCATATAAGAAGAAGCTAATAGCTTAGCGAGTGCTTAATAAATAACTACTAGGAAGAGATAGTATTAGAGCATTAGATCGGATAATAAAGCTAAGTGCTTAGTATACTATTAACTCTATTTACTTTTATATTACTTCTATGCCTTTCTAAAGAATAGACCTAACTAGTTTAAACCGTGGCCTTATATAACTAAAAGGTTTAATAAGCGGCTAAAAGAGAATGAAGATGACTTAGTTAGGCGGATTAGAAAGATTAAACTAGAGAAATCAGCCTGACTATAACCAGTTAGCACTTATATAGTAAATACAGCCCTAATTATTAGTAATTATATAATGAATGCTGAATTAATAGCTAGTATTTACTATATATTATAGAATTATATTCTTTTAGATTTAGGAGTAACTTTATATATCTTTTAAGATATAAGCTAAATAAAGAACCTATAAGTAGCTCTACTAAGAGATTTCTTTTAGTTAGGAACTACTTAAGTGCTAATTAATAGCTATAGAGAAGTAACTATTACTTTAATAGATACTAATAGCTTGCTAAAAAGGCTTACTTTCTATAATATTGCTTTATATAAATCCCTTATTATAAACCTTATCTTATTCTTAAAGCTAAGATAGTAAGGCTTTTAGTAGGATACTAGACTAAGTAATAACTATTTATAGAGATTAGATAGGTCTTTCTTAAGTACTATTAATAAGAAGTAAGGGTAATAAGTCTTAGAATAGAAAGATAGAGCGGTGGATTTACTAAATGCTTAGAGAAGGGTTATAGAGCACTTAGTAATAATAATAGCTAATATACTATAAAAGAAGTCTCGCTTTATATTATAGACTCTTAGAAAGCTAATACTAGAGGATATAATAACTTAGTACTAAAGACTTAGACATCTAGGCCTAGACTCTCTATATTGCTTTATAATAGCTATAAGAGGCGTTAGGCTAAAGATAGAAGAGCCTGAAGGCCTTTAATAAATAATAACTATTAATTATAATATATATAGTATAGTAAAGGCTTACTAAGCAGTTCATAAAGCTCTTTAAGAAGCAATAGTATAAGCAAAACTAGGAGAATAAATAGCTCTAGATTTCTATTTAATAACCTTAAGCTATACAGACTATATATCTATATAGATCTTTACAAACTGAGTAATAGGGTATTCTTAGAATTACTATACTAATAATTACTTAATACTTACTATCTATATAATAATTATTCACTTCTTTAAGATATTAGAAGTATAATACTTTATTAAGATTAAAGTATTTAAGTATAATAATAAAATAATAAAAATATACTTATAAATCGCTAAGCTGCTAACTACTTAGGGAATATATACTAAGCCTTTAGCTTTAAATACTTAAGTATAAAACAGAGGGGCAGAACATATTACTATAATTATTATATTAAAAAGCTATATAATGCATATAAGAGCTAAGTTATTAGAATACTTATAGCTAGAATTAATTAAGGCTATTACCTATTTTTATAACTATATACCTTTAATTTATAAAAATAAAAAGACTTTATATAAGTTATTCTATTACTAATTCTATAGTAATTACTTAGTGAAACCTGACTTCTTATACCTTTAAGTATATAGCTATAAGGTCTTTATATTAACTATAGATATATAATTATAAAGAAACTGGCTTTAAAAGCAGGCTCTAAAAATGTAAATTGGTTTTTTAGTAAGCTATATATTAAGTAATTCATTTAGAGTCTAGAACCCCTTATATAAGGAAGTTTTTATAATAAAAGATGTCTTATTTAATAAGCAGTATTTATTTAATAAATAGATAGAGAGTCTTTAAAATAATTTAAAGTAATAGAACCTTAAAGCTATTTAATAATATATTAAAGAACTTATAGTAATATAAGTATAAGCTAAGTAATAGCTATTATAATTACTTAATAAAGAAGTAAATAAAGTAATAAAAGAAGATAATAATAACCTATTTAAAGAATACTTACTAAGTAATTATAAGGCTATTAGTAAAGTGCCTGAATCTAAAGGGGCGTATGAATATACTATAGCTAAGTTTAAACCTCTTCTAATACCTCTTCTATTACTACTAGCCGCGTTTTTCCATACCTTAGCCTCTGGGCTAAGTATGAAGGGGCGTGGGGAAGCGGCTGACTAAGGGTTAAAGGCAGGTATGCAATATGCTCTAAAGATAGAAAGCTCTGTATACTAACTCTCGGGCAGACAAAGGGAGTCTTAGAAGGTCTAATAAGGCCCTGCTAATAGACTAGTGAAGTAGCATGAGTCATTTAAGGCCGCGTTCCTAGCTAGGAGGCTTCAGTCACCTAAGTATCGTATAAGTAACTGTAGAGTGTTTAGCAAAGGCCTGGCTAGCTCTAGGCAAGCATTTAGTAAAGGAAGATAAGTCTGCCTTTAGATTATAAAGAATGTAAGTGCATAAAAGCCTTTGAGATTAGAGAGCCTTATATTAGTAGTAGTATAAAAGCCTCTATAAATAGAGAGCTCTATATTTAAAAGGGAAAGCTTACTATACGTTAATATACTTTAGTACTTATTATAGACTCTTTCTAGCTTATATATAATAATAGTAAGCTATTTTTATTAAGATACTCTTCTTAAAGTAAAAAGAATATATTTATAAAGTTATATAGATTTTTAATTATAAATTAAAGTTATAAAAGCCTTAGTAAATAGTTAATAAGTACTTAGCTATTATTAGGTCTATATTTATAAACTTAATAAGTATAGTAAATTTATAAAGATAAAAGCACACCTTATTATATATAGAGATTAGTAAGCAATTAATAGCTAAAAGACTTATATAATAACTTTAGTAAGTATATTATTTAGAACTCTTATAGCCTTAGCTAACTAATTTAACTATAATATACTATAATATAATATAGTTAATGCATTTATATATATAAAGCTAGATAAGGATATTTATATATAAATACCTATAAGATATAGGAAGCTAAGAAGGATCCTAAAGCTATAGAAAGCTCTTTATAGTCTTTAGTAATTACTACTACTATAGTAAAAGCACTTTAAAAAGGGCTTACTATAAGCAGGCTTTTACTAAGTGCTTAGTAAGGACTGCTATTAGCTTTATAAAGATATTATCTTCTTCTTTTATATAAATAACTATATCCTCTGTTTCCCTAAGTATATTAAGAGTAAGGTAATATTACTAATAGTAGAACTATAGAAAATATATAATATTATAAGCAGTAAGCTGCTTTAATAGTTTTTAAGGATTAAGGTTATCTAGGATTATAGAATAAAAAAGCTATGGTTATTATAAGCTATTTATATTAATAAAATGCACTATCTGCTCTCTAAAGACTTACTAAATCTAATATTAGTAATTCTAATAATTTATAAAAAACTTCTATTATATAATATAATAGCAAGCCCTAATAGTATTAACCTATACTTTAAGAAGATCGGCATTATTATATATATAATAGTAATAACTTAACTAAATATAGCTTTTATTATAAGCTAACTAGCTAGGTTTAATTAGAATTCTAGACTATAGTAATAAAGAGCTATAAACAGAGCCTTATAATACTTTATATAAATAAAGAGTCTTTATCTTAAATATAGAACTATAGCTAGTAATAAAGAAAATAGACTATAAATCGCTTTAAATACTAGCTTTATTAATAACTTAATAAATTATTAGAGTTTTTAAGTATTTATTATAAAGCTCTTTAGTAAGATCACTTTCTAGAAAGCTAATAAGCAGGATATAGTTATAATATTAATAATAAAGGCAGAGCTCTTAATGCTTTCTTAAGTAATTAAGGAAGCTCTTTTTATAAGCTAACTTATCTTTATATTAAAGGTTAACTTAAACTCTCTAATAGCTTACTAAGTAGTTATAATAATAATAAGGATTATAATTAAATATAATAATAAGCAGACTATTTACCTTATTACTATAGAACTAATATAACTATATATAAAGCTTAAGTATATTAATATTTATAACTATTAGCTATACTAAGAAATCATTAAAGAGAGAATTAATATTATTTATATACTTACTATTTAAATGCTTACTAATAGATTAATAAAGAACCTATTAGAAGACAGTCACTTAAGCTTCTTTAAGTAGCTAAAGCTGATTAACTTAATAGATAAGATTAAATAAAGAAGAAATGAGGAAAAGGCAAAGAAGCTATAAAGCAAAGTGCAGCTTAGTAAAGGGACTGCAAAGCTGAAGGGGCGTATTAGAATAGATCGTGTGCATAGTTATGTATATAATTAGGTAACTTCAGTTAGGCATATGACTACAGAGGGCACGCTAAGCATAGCCTAAATAGGAAGGCAGTGAATACTGTATATAATACCTCTAACTATTGCAAGGTCAGCTTAGATAATAATATATATAATATACATATATATAAGCTCTTAATGACTAAGGTGCTATACATACTGCTTAAATCTAACAATTATTAATTTAATATAATAAAAGTTATTAAACTGGGGAGAAGCCTTTATAGACTTATATTAAAAGAAGTAAGCTAGAACCCTTTACTTTATATTAGTAATGAGTTTCTTTTATATCTTAAGATTATATAATTATAAGTACTTAAAGTAGGTTATATCTTTATACTAGTTATTTCGCTTTAGATATTTACTATAGTTACTAATAGTCTTATTAATATCTTTATTAATATAATATAAATGTATATATTGCTTTAATAAATAGTAATTAATAAAGATAACTATTTATATGCCTTTTTATAGAAGGATATTAAGTAAAAGGTAGGAAATCTTCTATACTAAGTAATCCCTCTTAGTAATTAACTTATTTATAAAGTGAGAGGAGAAGGATAATAAGGGCTAGAGGTATACTATATATAATAAGACCCGATCTATAAGTTTATAATAAGGCTTAGTTTTCTTCTTAGATTTACTATAATACTTTATAGTATATATAATAACTACTTATAAGCTAGTATAAGAAGATATATTAATATTAGCTAGCTAGCTTAAAATAATAGTAAGATTAAAGTGGTTTATAAAGCTATTATTCTATACTACTTTAAAGATATAATATAACTTTCCTTCCTTCTTAATAACTATAGCTAGCTCCTATAAAGCATAAAAGAAGTTAAAATAACACTCTCTCTTTAGATTAGCTGCATTAGCTGCCTTAATGTCTATAATAGCACTCTCTATATCCTTTATAATATTACTAGTTTTTTTCTTTATATATAAATAGTAAGTAGTATTATACTTATAATATTAGTAATAGTTAATAATTTATAAGAGCTATAAGAATATTATCTCTATACTTAGAGGATCTATACTTAGTAAATTACTCTTACCTTAAGGCATAGTCCTACTTAGCTTAAGGTTAATAATAATAATATAAAATCCTTATATATATATAAAAATATTATAAGTGGCTTTATTCTTTATATTAGCTTTAGAGCAATTTTCTATTTAGTATAGGCTATAGTTATATAGACTCTTATGCTCTTACTATTTATAATAATCTTAGTAATTTATAATACTAAACTTCTTACTTAGTATAATATTCTAAAAGAGGCAGTATTAGTAGTAAAAATAAAAAGTAGTAATATAAGGGTTTTATTATAATAAGCAGTGTAATAAAGCTATTCTCTTTAATTTAATAGTAGCTAGTTAGTTATTATACTAAGGTATATACTAATAAAGACTCTACTAATATAAATCTATTAAGCTAAATATAATAAATATACTAAGATAACTAAGGTTATAAGTATAAGCCTTAAGGTCTTACTTCTTTTTATTTTAAAATAGATACATACTATAAATAGATACTATATACTTTATAATTAAGTTAATTAGTACTTACGCTTTAAGGTCCTTACTATATTTAAATGCTTAAATAAGTTACTCTTATATTAAAGGCTACTATTTTCTATTATATTACTTTATAAAGAATCTGAATTATAAATATACTTATAATTGCATTAGTGTATTAAAAGAAATAAAACAGAAGGTCAGGTAATATACAAAACGCCTATTATATTAGTATATTATATACTTAATATAATCCTTATAATTAATAGAGTGCAATTAGGGTTTAATAAAGTTAGCTTTACTATTAGAAAAGAGGTAAGGAAATGCTAAAAAGAGTAAGGCATAAGAGCGATTAAACTTATTAATAAGTGTGTATTATATATTCAGGAGCTGTAGCTTGTATTATGCCTGCGCTTAGAAGCTTATAAAAAGCCCTAAATCAGCGCCTAATTCTTTAGAAAGAATAGACTATAAAGCATTAAGCTTTATGTTCTTAGCTAATAGGTCTAGTACTATAGTCTCATCCTCTAGGTTAGGCTCTGCTTCTTAATCTTCTTTAAGTAAGTTAGGTCTAATATTAGCAGCCTTTACTTAACTCTAGAGAATAGTATCTAGAATATTACTATCTTAAAGCAATTAATTCAGCTGCTTTTTATTAATAGTAATATATTAATAGCTAGGATAATAGTAGTAAAAGTAGTCTAACTATATAATAACTAGCTAGTAGTATATATAAAACTAGTAAGTGAATTACTAATTAAAATTTATATAAGATAATATATTTATAGAATATAGTAATATAATATTTAATTCTTATAATAAAAGCGGGAGCTAGTTATATACTAAGCTAACTTTATAAAAAAAGTAAACTATATACTTTTAATACTTATACTACTACCCTTATATAAGTATAATATTTATATAAATATAAATATAAGTAATTAAAGACTCTTTAGTAAGTATAAGCTAAAGCAATCAGGTTAGTATAAGACTAAAGTTAAGTTAATTATTTATAAAGAAGAAATATAGCTTATTAGATTAGTACTTCTTATCCTTTTAATAATAATATATATAAATACTATTATAATCGATCTTTATTTAAAACTAACTCTTTTAGTATTAATTATAAAACTATATTTAGTTATTATCTAGCTTTATTTAGAACTTATAAAGAATGGCCTTATTATAATTAGTTAAAGCATAAGCTTTTAGATCTTTATTCTATACTAGGTCTTATATGTAGAATACTGCTAACTCTTTAAGTAAAATCCTTACTAGACTCTGAATATATTATAATAGCCTTAATAATTGAGTTTACTTTTAAAATCATTTTAGCTGCCTTCTTATACTAAGAGCTAGGCTATAATGACCAGTTCTTAGCTATATAGAAAGCAGCTATAAGCAATAATAAATAGGGCTTTTATCTATAGAGTTATTACTATTGCTCTTATTTTCATCCCCTGAGTTAAAGTCATACTCTACCCCTATTTACTTTAAGTACTTATATAACTAAATAGGCAAAAGCAATAGGTTAAAATAGTCTTTAGCATTAATATTAGGCTCTGAGAACTAGCTTTAGTTATCTCCTTCCTTAATTATCCTATCTCTATTCAGAAGCCTACTTAGCTACTATCAATCTTAGCTAGTATTTATATTCTATAGTTAGCTTAAAGTATTATAATTATTAAATAAGAATATCTGCCCTAGGCCCCTCTGAACCTTTAAATGCGCTAAGTTAAGATATTAAAGGAGTTAGTAATATAATCTTTCCTATATAGCATTATAAATAATAGCCGCACTAAATAGCAGCCTGCTTAGCCCTTATACTAGCTATAGAGGAATCGTCCTATAAGTCTCTTTTATACTTAAGGAATCTAGGAGCTAAGTTAGAGTGATTTATATAAGACATACTACTTCGAATAATAAATAGATTAGAATATAAGGCGGTTAGTAGTATTATTAGCTATATAAGAAGTGAGGGAGCTATTATATAAAAGAGCTATAAGCTTTATTAAGTTAGTAGAATTAGCATTCCTAATACTATACACAGCTAGCTAATTAATACTTTAGATAATGTCTTTACTATATAATATTATTATAGCCTTTTTAGTAATATAGACTAGGTTCTGAATCTATTATTAAGGGGCGATAGGCTAGTATTTTCTTTAGTTCTCTTTAGAATAAGACTCTTAGTTAAAGAAGGACTAATAGCAAGGTTTCTTAATATTAAGATCATGCCTTTAGATTTAGAACGCTTTATTTAATTAGTATTAAATGTCTTATAGAATAAGGAGATAGAGCTAATATAAGAATTATACTAACTATAATATTTTAAGCAGTTTTTAGTATTCTTAGTAGATTTCTATTTACTAATAAAGCCAGCTGCCAGTTTCTTCTTACTATAGTAAGTATAGATAATAGACATTAAGTCATTTTAAAGCCCTTAAGGAGTAGACTTTAGAAGCATTACTTAATAACATAAGATATAAAGATACATTAAGTGAATGAAGTTTCTATACTAAGTGAAATTCTAAGTAAATAAATAAACTAGGGAGACTGCTAGTTAGTAAGCTAGGCCTACTTTTTATAAGCTATTATCTAGTTGCTCTTCGTTTTATAGCTATCTATATAAAATCTAAACTAATCAGAGCTTGGGAAACTTATTAATCCCTATCTGTACTAAACCCTTATTATTAGGAAAACTTATAGATTAATGTAGAGTCAGCCTTCGGCTGAATAAGAAATATTAAAGAACTCAGTCTATACTATTTTATAACTTTTTTTCTAATTTATTCTAAAAATGTGTTTTTAGATCTTAATAAGTTTTATATCTAGTTTTAAAAAATCTAAAATTGCTTATTTTAGTTATACAGTATGCTTTTCTAACTCGCTTGTATTTCTGACTCGCTTATTATATATGTTACAGCTAAAAGTACTAATTTTAGATTTTCTAAAACGGGCTATATAGCTTTAGAATTTTTAAGGAATTAATCTTAAATATATAAATAGAAAGGTTAAAAGTCTATATTTTTCCTAGACTTTTAATTAATTTATTTAACTTTTTAAAAATAAAAATAATAAAATATACAGTATAAATAAGGTTTTTCTAATTAAGTCTATAAGGAATTTTTTTAAAATTCTAAAAATATTTTTCTATAACATTCTCTATTTAAAAGACTTAGGTTAGAAATTATAACGTGTATAATAAGCTTATATAATAAACAAATAAGTGTAACATTCTGATTTCTACTTTAAACTGCAGTTTTAAAATAATTCTTAAAAGTTTAAATTAAGCCTAAAATAGATAAGACTTTTACTCTAGCTTATTTATAAACTCTATTATTTTTAAGAATTTTTTTAAATTATATATATTTATAGTACTAGTAGTATAAAATTCATACTGTCTATTTTACTATATTTATTTATAATTAGCTAAATAATTTATTTAAAAATATAAAAAAATACTAGCTTATTAACGTTTTAATTAAATATTTAAAATTAATTTCTTAAAAATCTCAGAGTTATATAGCCTGTTTTAGAAAATTTAAAGTTTACACTTTTATATATATAGTATAAGTGTTATACAAGCTTGTTTATTATATAAGCATATTATATACATTAAATGCTTATTAAAGTTAAAAGTCTTTTTATAAAGTGTTTTACTTATAATATTATATTAATAATATAATAAAACCTAACTTATCTTACTTATAATTATATAACTATAAAGCTTTTATACTAATAGTAAATATATAACTTTATTATAACTATTTCTAAAAGCAGGCTCTATAAGCTTAAATTAAATTCTTTATAAGATATATATTATTAGAGCTTAAAAGCTTTAATACAGTATAAAGCAGTGTTATTCATACTGTGCTATATTATATTACTATATATACTCTCTTTCTATTTCTTCTTTTAAAAATATAACTTAGACCTTAATTTATTCTAATAAAATTTTAATTAAAAAATACCTTTTTTATTTTATTTTATTACTATTTTAGTCAGACCCACTTTTACTAACTAAGCCTCCTATTTCCGGCTTATTTCCGGATCTTATATATAAACCTTGCGCACTTTAAGCTATTTATAATTAAAGCAATTTAGAGTTTGAATATTAAGCTCTTATAAAAACTAGTCTTTAATCTACTCTATACTCTATACAAGTTAGCTTAAGGATATAACTATTATAGCTTGCTTATTTATAGCGCTTGCTTATTAAGTATATTACTTTAGTTTTAATATTAATAAGAAGGTAGAGAGTAAGCTATTCTATTATAGTAAGGGCTTTATAAGAAGATTATAAAAAAGGAGCTTAAGATAATATAAGGAAAAGACTCTGAGCTTATTTAGTAAGGGAGAGTTTAATAGATTAAAGTATCTTAAGCTGAGTAAGATTTATTATATCTATTAACTATTAAGACTAAAGATAAGTCTTAAAGGCTCAGATCTCTAGTAAACCAGTCTTAAAGACCCAGCTTCCTAATAAGCCGGTCTTAAAGACCCGGATCCTTTAGGATTCAGTCTAATAAAAACCTTATTATAACTATAAGAGCAACTTACAAATAGGTCTACTACAAGCCCTTAGTTAGATAGAAATTAAAAGCTTCTATTTATATTATAATACACACTTCCTATTTAATACAACAAGATCATAGCTAGGTCACTACAAGCCTCTATTATATAAGTCTATAGCTAGGGCTACTAGCCCTTAGTCTAGGGCTAGGCTTAGGCAATATTGCTCTTAGAGCTAGCATTAGCCTGGCCAAGCTATAAGGTTACTATAAGCTAGACTAAGCATTCTTATAGTTAACTTAGTAGCTTCTTACCCTAGGCCTAGCCTATAATAAAATCTAAGTAAGACACTTACTTATTTTAGACATTCGCTTATTATATACATTAGTATTAATCTATATTATTTAATTAAGGAAATTAGTTAAGATATAACTATTTAAAATAAAGAGATATAGCTTAAAGGGCCTCTTAAGACCTTAGAGTATATAGATCCTATATAGCTATTAGTAAAACTAAAGCTTATAACGCTCTTTCGTCTTTAGGCCGTAAGTACCTCCTTCTGCTTATATATAGATCTATATTCTCTTTTATCTTTCAAAGGTTTATCGATTTTTGCGCTACTACTAACTATTTGCATAGACTTCTTAAGAATGTTAGCTACTTTTGCATCAGTTAGTGCTTGGTTAGGATTTTGGAAGTTATTAATAAATATAATGAAGACTTTGCTTAGGATATCTATTACCTCCTAGAGAATATTATTAAATGAACTCTGTATAAAGAATTCTAAAAATCGCTTATAGTACTTGCTTATTAGCTTATCGAAGAGATAGTTAAACAGCTAGTTAAAGGAACCTTCTAAAACAGGCTTTAGGACTGTATAATACTCTATTTACGTAGATTTAAAGAGCAAGGATTAGAGACATTCTGCTCGGTCTTAAGCAGCAGCCATAAGGTCCTTAAAGAGGATGTGCACTTAAGAGTCGAGGCTATTATTAGCAGTATACTAAATGAATTAAGCACTTCTTAGTATAGCTTCTTAGAGAGCTATCTAGCGATCCTAAGACTGCTTATCTTAAATACAGTTAATAATAGCTTATGGATCTGCCCTATTCTCTTCAGCTAGCTACGCATAAGTAAATAACTTAAAAGTAATGTATAAGAGTAGTACTAAGTAGTCTTTTAGGACCTAGGACTGGCTTATAAAAGATATATCTATAATTAATTTAAGTATAGATATGCTTAGAAGAAGCGATTTAGTAATAGGCTAGCTTATTTCTAGCTATTAAGTAATATTAATATTCTAGTATTAACTAGATAATCTTATAGCCTCTAGTACTAACTTTAGTTTAGCACGCTATACCTCTCTTTTTACTAGTAAGGCTGGGGATATTCTATAATATCTATAGGTTAAGTAATGATTAAAACTGCGCATTATAGGGTTATAGTCTTATGTTATATAGTTTGAATGATGGCTATATAGTGAAAGAGTGTTAATAGCGTAAACTCAACTGGACTTACTATCTAGAGAGCTTAAAGATTAAGAGATATTTAGGCTAGACAGAGGTGTAAAAAGGTAAGTAAAGAAGAGGATCCTTACTTGCAGTTTATCTTCCTATAGTTACGCTATCTCTTATTATGTTGCTTGTATACAGGCCTGAATAAGGGCATCTAATTCCAGAATGTTTAAATAATTCAGGCAAATGGCTATAATAGAAAGATACTTCTGACTAATAGTATAGGATTTAAGACCTAGGTCTAGGAAGGAGAAGCAATTTTTATATAAGAAAAACTTACATACTGACTTATAAATAACTTAAATAATCCTCATCTTACCTTACTCTTAGTTCAGAAAGCCTACTCTAATAAACACTAATATAGTTTTAATATTATAGTCCTACAGTTCTTTTATTATAATCTTCTTTACCTTTACTAAGCCCTTAGATATACTCCTAATTTGCCTCTTAAATTAATTATCAGTCTTAGTAAAGTTATTAAATACGCGCTACTTATATAATAATAATAGTACTAGTTAGTAAATGAATGTTAATATATAGTATTACTTATAGAGATAGAGTGGTTTTATAATAAGAATAGCCTACTAAAAGAGCTATATAGTTAACTCTCTTACTTCTAGCCTAAGCCCTATGAATAATTATATAAATAGAGTCTCTAGTGCTTCTAAAAGAATATCTATTTACTTAAATAAGTATTATAGATCCTTTCTATTATTCTAGCTCTTAAGCATCTTATCTACTATTAGAATGGCTTAGAGAAATACACTGGCTAATTTATTTAGAATGCTATCCCTTAGGTATTCCCATTATAGCTCTTATACTACAATCCTAAGCTTAAACTACTGCTCTACATAGGTTATAATATTATAGCTATTATAATGCTTTATAAAGATCTCTAAGCAGTTGCTTATAGTAATAGAGGGGAAATATCTACTTAATAGACAGACATTTAGATAAACTCCTGCACTATAGGCTAACTTAGTAATTCTATACTAGAAGTAAGCCTATAGGCATATGCTATTAGTATTGTATTTATTAAGGGCATTAATAAAGATAAGCATCTTCTTAGCTACTAGCTATATAGTGAATATAGACTTAAAGAGGGACTAGAGCTCTGCTTTTTACTAAGTATTACCTTATAATTAGTCTTAATTCTATTCTACTTTCTCCTATATCTATTTAAGATACTAGAGCGTTACCTAATATTTAAGTAAAAGCTAGTATAGTAAGGATTAGAAGAGACTGATAGGTAAATGCTTAAGCTTATAGCCTTTAGTATTAAAAAAGAAGGCCGCTATATTATAGCCAGACTTATCCTACTCCTAAGCAGCTTAGTAGAATGCTTCTTTTATTAAGGTCGATTTTCCTACTTCTAGCTTCCCCTTTAGCTAGAGAAAGCTATAATACTTTAACCGATTTCTACTATTAAGCCAGTTCTAATATATATTATAGTTAAATAGCTAATTATATATATATTCAGTTAGGTTCTTAAGGCTTTAATACTAACTATTAATACTAGAGTACTATAAGGATTAGATATAAGCCTTATTAGCCTTATTAAGTCTACTTCTACTAGTATTATTTAGTACAGTTAGTAAATGTATAATTATAAGATAGACTAAATGAAGTTCTCTAGTAATCTTATAGTAATTAGGGTCATTAGGCCTAGAAAACTAGTATATATTTAAATGACTGGCCTATATAGTCTTAGCATGCTTATAATAATCTCTTATTAATAATAAGTAGTTAGGAATGATCTTATTACTAAAGATACTAAGGTTAATTCTAGTAAGACTAAGGCCTTTTTAAAAAGTCTTAATCTAAAAGTTATATTTTTACTAAACCTTAGAGAATGCTTCTTATACTCTTTCTAGGTCTATAGTCTTAAGACTAAGGGCATTAAGAATAGCTAAGGTTATTTTTATTTATAATATACTAATAGTATATTATGCTTATTCTCTAAGTGTAGTAAGATCTAGGCTCCTTTAATATAGTATACTAAGAAAAATGACTATTATAGAGGATTTAATAATATTTCTAAGCTCCGCCTCTATTAATAATACAGATTTAGTAAGCATTTAAAGAATATATAGTTACTAAGAGATAAATAACTAATTTTTAAGCTTATATTATAAGTATAAGTAAAGGTAAGACTGGGCAATCTTTACTTATGTCTTTAATAATAATGCTTCTAAGACTATATGTAATAAATATTAAAGGGCGATTAAGGGTATGCTTTTAATAAAGAGAGAACAAAAGATCCTTATTATATAAGAGAATACTATTTTTATTTATAGATCCTTTTATATACTTCGTAATCTTATTATTATATCTATATATAAGAATGTATATACTTAGGCACTCTGCGAAGAGTAAGTCAGCTGGCTAAAATATAGTTATGCCTTTTGTATTATTCTCTTCTCTATTATTTAATATAGATGCATTTACTAGAATGCTTAGTATAGTCTTATCTTCTGATTTTTAGCTAAGCCAGGAGATAGTATAGTGAATCAGATCCTATTTCCCCTCCTTACTAAACTCTAACGTTTTGACTTAGGATCTGGTCTCTAATGTTAGTTTTTAAAGAGGCTTTAGGGTGTAGGTCTATATTTTATATAAGTGGCCTTTTAAGCTATGGATAATGATAATACTAAGAGATTTAAGTGCCTTAAGAAAGGTTTTATAATAATAAAGTAGAGGACTTATTCTATAACTGTAGAGTAGTTCTATAGCTTATAGATAATGGATATACTAGTATTAAGGATATGACTCTATATCTCCTATAATAAATACGATATACTTAAGGCAAAGGGGGAGCTTTAAGCAAAAGAGATGCTATAGTAGCTAATAAGGGATAATGAGCAGGTCTGGCTATCTAAGCCTTACAGGCAGCATTCAGCCTAACTAAGTAATTCTAAAGGCTTCTTATTTAGAATTAGTATATAAGTAGAATATTTTAATAAATACTATTTTATCTAAAAGCATTAATTTAAAAAGGTAATATTTACCCCGCTTTTACTCTATTAGGCTTAACTATTAGAAACTATTAGTAATAAGCTAAACTCTTTTAATGATTTTTATAATCTTTTTCTATTTAGATTAGGGTTTTTACTAGGAATTAGTACTTATTAATAAATAAGGCATTAAAAGCCTAGAAACTTTTCTTATATTATACTTATAAGAAATTAGGTCATTAAACTCGCTTAATATAGATAAGTAAAAAGATAAAATTTAGAAAGCAAATTCTAAAATGAAGCCTACTTCTATATATATACTATAGTATAAAGCTTAGGACTATTAAGTAAACCTCTTTAAACTGAGCTTTAGATAATATCTTTTTTATAGCCTATATATCTTAACTACTATAAGGGTTAGTTCTTAATATTAAAGAAACAGACCTTATATACCTTATATACCTTATATTTAAAGTAAAGTGCTTTTAATAACTATACTTATAGTTAACTTATATTATATAAGGTTATTTAGTAATAGATAGACATATTCTTTTATACTTAGATAATATAGTGAGTTAAGAATCTCTAGGGTATTAATAAAATACTCACACTTTCTAAAATACAGAGGTCTAAAGAACTTAGCCTTAGTAAAGTAATTACTAGTGCTTATACTCTTATTTATAATACTGCTAGGAGGGCTAAGTCAGTCCCCAGTATTATTACTAATAATAGATATACTCTAAGAAGAGTGCTTAGTGTATTCTATCTCCTTTTATAACCCACTAATCTAAGGCCACTCCTATAGCGGAAATATCTTATCTATAGCTCTATCCATTATCTAAAGTACGATAGACTAATTAAAGAAGGCTAAAGATAATAGAAAGATTAATAGGGCTAAGCAGGCTAGAAGTAGCTAGCTATTGCTAATAAGTTATTATAAAAATATAATAGGACTATTAGATAGATATAAATAAGACTTACGCTATCTTAAAAAGGTTAAGATATATACAATATATAGAGGTTTTACTTACAAGCTTAATAATACTTTAATACATTTAGGAAGTAAGAAGAGCCTTAGAAATCAGATTAGGGCATTAGATAAAGACAAGTTGCTCATAGCTATAATAAATGCACTAGCTAATATAGCGGGTAGATAGAGTCCGTTCTAGCTAAAAGTAGATATATAGGATAGATTAGGCTCCGGTCTGCGCCTATTCTTTACATTGCTTAAGTCAGATGTTTTAACTATTAGCCTCTTTTTACTAATATTATATAATAAGCTAATCAGTTACTACTATTAAGTATTAGTATATCCTAAGCTAATTCAGTATTATAAACCTATAGTTATATTATATAAATAGTGAATTATTAAAGACTAGTAGCTACTAATAACCCTTAAGCACTATTTACTACACTCTATACTAGAATTCTTCTTAGGGTTATTATATAAAATGGCTTAATAGCTTAAGTGTTATGACCCGTGTATTGTAGACGCCTAGCGTTACGTGGCCCCCACAAATTTCTCACTAATCACGAAATGATCACTACGGAATATAGAACGATCACTGTGATCACTCCCGTGATTACCGTGATCACTTCTACGATCACTGTGATCGCCCCTATAACCGAGGTGATCGAACCTCATACTACATAGTATATAAACCCGAGGATCTGGCTATTACTAGGACACTAGCTCCTTAGCTATTAATATAACTTAGTTACCTTAATCTACTCTAACTACTACGCATCATCATATATTAACTATTACTTAATATAATACTATGACTACTGCTTAGTAAGTATGACCTAACCGTTCTACTAATATAGACCCTAGTCTATCCCTTAGGAACCCTTTCTGAGCTACCCTATACCCCGTATAGCCTAGCCTGGGAATGCGACCGTTATATGTTAATAGCTCTTATTCAGACGGTTACCTTATACGCTGAGCAATATCCAACGAACTACGATAGCACCCGCTACGCCTTCTAGCAGCACGCCCTCGTCTAAGGGAAAGGCTCCAGTGCCCCCTAAGGACAGAGACGGCGATGAACGTATAGAAGCTTCTGACGATAAGTACGAAGAGGAACTCAGGGAGCTCCGCGCGGAAAATGAGCGACTCTCTGCAGGACTCGCCAAGCTCTCGGCTCTAAGAACGCGCACTAACGCTACACGAGAAGAAGAGCGTCACTAGAACGAGGAGCGCTTTAAGCAGTTGCACGCATAACTCCAGGCCCCACCGAGCAATCCCGCCTTAGATGCGATCATCGCGGCCATAGAACGACAGATTGCTGAACTTACTGCTAAACTGGTTTAAACTAAGAATAACTAAGAACAATAAGCGGCTTAACTCACGGGATATGAATAACCCGCTACGGTAGTACGTATCCGTAATATTAGAGAAATAATCAAGCCTGAATAGCTACTAAAGTTTGACGGAAACCCCAAGAAGCTATAGGAACACCTCACTAGCCTCAAGTCTTACTATATATACTACCCATCGCTATTTACGAATAACCCGCTCAAAGTACGACATGCTATAGGAAGACTGGAAGGCAAGGCAGCTCAGAACTATGAGTCAATCCTGAAAGACTTCGTAACCCAAGCCCTGAGTTAGCAAAAACCAGAGATAACCATAATGTTCGACAGTTTCGATAGATACGAACAATCGCTAATCGATAACTACGGAGAATGGGACGAAAAACACGATGCGCTCAACGCCATTAGGAAACTCAAACAGACGAAGGCAGCATCCGAATACCTTTCGGAGTTCCGGTATATAGTAGCAAAACTCAACTGGTTAAACGAAAACCTCATCGACGAGTTTTATCAGAACCTGAAGGATGATGTCAAGGACGAACTCGTCAAGAATATGGATCTACTTACGGACTTCGCTTAGTACGCTAAACTCGCTGTTATGATCGACAACCGACTATTCGAATGACGAATGGAAAAACGAAATATCAGCAGTAACAATAACAATAGTTAGAAAAGGAAGAACTATACTAACCAGGGGAAACCACGAACCCCCAACACCTCTTACAGTACTGCAGCAGGACCTATGGAACTCGGAGCAATATAACAGCGATCCCAGTAAGGAAAGAAAACATTCAATTGCTATAACTACGACAAGCCAGGACACCTTTCACACGACTACAAGAAACCAAGGAAGGAAAAGAAACCATTCAAGCCCATCACCACGCCTACCCGCAGTATTAATTCGGTTAGGAAAGGAGACGACCTTCCTACCCGATCCATTAACATAACCCGAAGCGGCTACGACAGACAATTCCATAGAGCGTGGAAAGCATTGGACTGGATGGAGGAATTAAAATACGAAGACGCCTCCCAAGGGAGACCGATCAGCAGGACCAGACCTGAGACCAAACAATCGCAAGAAGTCAACCGCGAAAAGAAGCGCAGCAAATGGAGTCGAAGAATGGAAAGAGAAAAAGACGACCCCGAAGCACACGAACGACGGCTGCGAATAAAACGAGAAGCGGCGCACCGACGCGAAGCAGAAAAGAAAAGGGAACAGGAAGAAAGAACCTAGGAAGCGATAGTTAAGAAATAGAAACCGATCCCTATGGGTCAAGTTCCAGGCTACCCAGCCATTACACCCCGACCCGACGACGAAACACACACCATCACTATAGTCCGACGACTCAGGGAACCACTAATGCAAATAGTAGATTTCGACGAATTCGACATCCCTAACCGATAGCCTGACTATCAGTAGACTAGCGAGGAACGACCTGCTATGATGGACAGCGGCGCGACGCGCAGCTACATCACGCAACGACCTGCTCCCTAACCGTGGGTCAGCATAGGACAAGATGTATACTAAGCCAGGAAGGCCAGGTACAACGTCGAGGACGAAGAAATCCTCGCACTAGCGAATGAATATCCAGAGTCAGATAACGAACTCCGAAGTATCACCCTAAAAGAATAAGACGCGCTAGTACGTATAATAGAAGACGTTCAGATCGAATAATTCGCTAAGGAATAATAAGATCCTACAGAAGAAGCAAATATCTACATCCGAGCCTTGCATCGATAGAGCGGAATGAACCTACGAAACCTGAAAGAATGAAAAATACGAGGAGACGAACCTCGCATGTATTAGACATACTGAAAACACGATGAAATCTCATAGGCATCATATGTATACCACGAATGCATCACACACCTTAGAGACAAACTATAATAAGACTACTTCCCAGTCCGAGTAAACAGACAACCTATTATAACTCCTTATAAGAAGGAAGATATAGAAGACTACTGTGTATAGAAATGGTATGAATACCTTAGCATTGCTTAACTAATAGAATATAACGTAGATTACCTTACTAACTACTAAAGGCCTAACGCAAAACTCACAGACTGCTAACGACCTAAGTATTAAATACACGTATATAATAAGGTCAACGCATGGCACGAGCACAACAGAAGACAGACGTTCCGACCTTTATAAGACGGAACGACGGAGAGTATAAAAAACTCCTGACGCCATCTGTAACAGAGCAGCAGATAGGCATAGAGCTAGGGGAAGCGGAACCCCTCGAAACAAGAGCTCTATATGTGACCAAAAGCGCACAAATGACACACCAGTACCTGGAGATACAGGTATGAATTAAGGGAAACTGGCTGCCCGCTCTAGTAGACAGCGGCGCAGAATTCAACTATATCCACCCCGCAGTAGTGAATACATTAAAACTCCTATAGAAGGACAAAGCGAATCCGTATAAAGTACAGAATCTCAAAGGATCTTCTTTTAATTATAATAACAGAAGAATAACTAAAGAGCTTGATCATCTTAAGGTTTTCGTAGAAGGATAAAACGAAGGAATCTCGTTTAACATAATACTTATCGCAAACTACGCTTTAGTCTTAGGGTACCTATAGTTAAAACGAGTTAACCTAATGATAAACTGGAAGACTGGCTAAGTAAACTTTAATAATGTTAATAATCACTCCTCTTAGGAATCAGATTTAGATAATGACACGAGATCTCAAACTTCGACTAATAATAGTATTAGCGAAGTATTAGCAAAAGAAATAATAGAAACTTTCCTACCCTGAGGCACGAAATACAAACACTGCAAAGCCTGAAATAGCAAGACACGCCGCACTATTGCCTTTATATAAAGCCAACTGACGAAGCTCGACAAAGACCTTACTAAGATGAAGAAACAACTGGAAGCAGACAAAAGGCTAAAGAACATACTACCTGCTTACCGCATCTACGAAAAACTGTTTACTAAAGAATTAGAAACAGGTCTACCTAAACATAGCGAATAGGATTACGAAATAGTATTAAAAGACAGAACTTTACCTAAGTTCTTCAAACTCTATAACCTTAACGATACACAGCTATAAACGCTAAAAGAATACTTTAAAGATATATTAAAAAAGGGATATATTAAAATCTCGAAATCCTCTGCAGGATACCCAGTCATATTCGTTCTAAAAAAGAATAGAAAACTCCGATTAGTTATAGACTACTAATAGCTAAATGACATTATGCTAAAAGACCGAATGCCGCTACCCTTAATCACCGAACTAAAGGACTGCCTTTATAGTAAAAAGTGGTTCACAGCGCTTGACCTGAAAAACGCTTATAGCTTGGTCTGCATAAAGCCCGGAGACGAATAGAAGACTGCGTTCAGAACTAAATTCGGACTATTCGAATATCTAATAATGCCCTTTAGACTTATAAATGCACTAACAACGTTCTAACGAATAATTACCAACGTTCTAAGAGAACATCTTAATATCTTCATTATATATTACCTTGACGATATCCTAATTTTCTTAGAAATAGAAGAAGAATACACAAAGTATATACATACGATCCTACAGAAACTATAAGATGCGAAACTACTTATAGAACTGACAAAAAGCAAGTTCTACGCACAAGAAGTAGACTTTCTTAGACACACCATCCGACTAAACGAGATCCGAATGGACAAAAAGAAAATCGAAGCTGTCAAGGATTGGCCGAAACCAGATAAAAACGTCAAGGAAGTACAGAGCTTCCTAGGATTCGCTAATTACTACAGAAGGTTCATTCGCGGATTCAGCAAAATCGCGAAACCCTTAACAGAACTTACGAAGAAAGATGTGGACTTCAGATAGAACGCAAAGGCCCAGAAAGCCTTTAACGACCTGAAACGAGCCATCCTCAGTGAACCCGTTTTAGCAACCTTTGACCCAAGACGACCGATCGAATTAGAAACCGACGCCTCTAACTTCGCTCTAGGAGCACAAATTGGATAACGAGACGACGAAGGAAACTTACACCTGATCGCATTTTACTTATGCATACTAAAAGGAGCTGAACTCAACTACCCTATCTATAATAAAGAATTTTTAGCGATAGTCAACTCTTTTAAAGAATTCCGACACTACTTCTTAAGAAGCGAACACCAGGTTACTATCTATACGGACTATAAGAACATCTCACACTTCGCTACTACCTAAGAGCTTAGTGGAAGGCAACTTCACTATGCGGAATACCTATCGGAATTTGACTACGTCATTATCCACAAGAAAGGCTCAGAAAATGGACGAGCCGACGCAATAAGTCGACGACCCAACTTTAAAACAGACATACCTAAAGCTAATGAATAAATATTAGTTTATACTTCCGAAAGATATCTTAAATAAAAATACATCGCGGCCATAAGCGAGTCACAATTGCCTGATGACTTACTAGAATAACTATAGAAGCCTGAGCAGAGCTTCGAATAATGGATATGCAATGAACATCCAGCCCTAAGAGAACTACTATAATAAGAAGGAAAAGCAGCCTTGACCGGATCCTAAGGACCTTAAGCAATTGCTTACTTCTATCAGAGCAACCACCACGGGAACCCCTAGACCTTAACTAAGAAACTCCACTAGTATTTCCACGGTGACTTTACGAAAGCATATATTACTTATGTAGGATAATGCGAACGATATTCACAAGATCTCATCCGGCAATATATAAGAAAATGTTAGAAGATATATGATTACTAAGACTATGAACTAAACAAGATATGAAAGAAACTCAAATAGGCTGACGAACTCGATAAGACCGCCTAAATCGTAGTAATAGTATCTTAAGAAACACTCTACGAATGGATACAGGAATATAACCAAACGTACGAAATGGACAGAGTGATAGGAACACCCTGCCCAATCCCCGAATCACAACTCGGACTACGAAGGTTACGAGTCCCCCTAGAACTATGAGAACAATTAATACGGGATATTTACAATCATCCCCTATACGGACATTAAGGGATTAATAAGACCCTCGAACGAGTCAAGATAACACACACATTTCCTAGAATAAAGAAAATAGTCACAAAAGTTATCAAATCCTATGAACTATATAATAAAACTAAGGCATGACGCCACAAACCGTATAGAGAACTATAACCTTTACTAGTCGTTGAGCGACTATGGGACTCTATTACGATGGATTTTATTACGAAATTACCCCTATCGGAAGACCCCGCAAGCAGTGCCTTCTATAATAGCATTCTTATCATTATAGACAGATTCATAAAATTTTCCTATTTTATACTATACTAAGAGTTAATGGACGCCGAACAGTTCGCTTACCTATTCTTATGGAACATTGTCAGCATACATGGCTTACTAACGGAGATCCTAAGCAATAGAGGACCCCCGTTTACATCCAAGTTTTAGCAAGCCTTAATGGCCTAACTAGGATTAAACTACCGACTTATGACAGCATTCTAACCATAGGTCGATGGACAGACGGAACGCATGAACCAAGTACTTAAGCAGTACTTATAATACTATATTAATTACGAATAAAACAATTAAGTAGAAAAGTTACTTATAGCATAGCTAAGCTATAACACCGTAACAAATAAAAGCACTAAGCTTATACCATACTACGCCAATTTCGGATTCACACCGGACGCATACCGACAGCAGTATAATAGAATCATCAACCCAAAAGCAATCCTAACGTTAGACTAACTGAAAAATCTCTACGAAGAAATAAAAACCGAACTCGAATTCATACGAGGACGAATAAAAAAATACTACGATCAGAAAAGGCTAAAGGGACTATCCTTTTCGAAGGGAGACATGGTCCTATTAGTAATAAAAAACCTATCAACGGACAGACCCAGCAAAAAACTCGACTATAAATTCATCGGACCCTACGAAGTTTTAGAGAAAATCTCAGAAAATAACTACAGACTGGACCTAAAAACACGACATCACCCAGTTTTTCACATCTTACTACTAGAATCAACGGAAAACACCATTCTAGTTAACAACGGACAAAGTCACGAACTAGTAATAGAAGACCTAGAAGAGTACTACATTAAAGAAATCCGCGACATAAAGAAAATCGACAGAAAAACAATATATCTTATAAAGTAGAAAGACTACCCTAAAAACGAAACATCGTAGCAACCACCGGAAAACCTCACCTACGCGCAGCGTTTACTAAAGACGTTCCATGCGCAACGCCAGAAGACGAAGAAGCAGCACCAAAATCGAACATAGTAGACCAATCGATCGCATCCACCCCACCGTGGGCCTGGACCTCGATGACTGCATCCGCCTCTTGGCGCTCTGCCTCATCCAGCTCGTCCAAAGAACGAAGACCCCGACGCACCATCTCCACGCCTCTCTCTTGAAGCTGTTTTCGTTGACGACGAAGCCGCATCAGACGAGACAAGCGCTCATTCATTTACTATTACAACTCTATTAACTCCTCTTCCGCTTATTCCTCCTCAGACTCTAAATAACGCTTTTCAGCCATCAGACGGGAAGCTGCCCGGTCAGCACAGGCAAAAAGATTGGCCAAGCAGGAACAGACACTCACATATAGAAATCGACTCCCCCGAACCGTCACAAGAACGTCCGTGATGAATGCACTTAGAATAGTGGGAAATGCCTTCGAGCATTTTGCACTTCAGCTTTCGCTAAGCGCAATTTGAGCACTCAATAACCTCAGAGCCCATTTCTTCAATAAGTTCGTAAAGACAATGACGATGCGCGGCGGATTGCGATTTCACCTTCGACATGCTATTAGCATTACGGAAAAATAATTACAGGGGAAGGTTAGACAAACCAAGGAGAAACTTAGGACGGCCGACTTGTAGGCCTTGGGGACAAAGACTAACAGAGGGGAGACATCGTATCACGACCCGTGCATCGTAGACGCCTAGCGTTACGTAGCCCCCATAAATTTCTCACTAATTACGAAATGATTACTACAGAATATAGAACGATCACCGTAATCACTCCTATAATCACCGTGATCACTTCTACGATCACTGTAATCGCCCCTATAACTAAAGTGATCGAACCTTATACTACATAGTATATAAACCCGAGGATCTGGCTATTACTAGGACACTAGCTCCTTAGCTATTAATATAACTTAGTTACCTCAATCTACTCTGATTACTATGCATTATCATATATTGACTATTACCTAACATAATACTACGACTACCGCTCAGTAAGTATGACCTAACCGTTCTACTAACATAGACCCTGGTCTATCCCTTAAGAACCCTTTCCGAGCTACTCTATACTTCGTATAGCCTAGCCTGGGAACGCGACCGTTACATTAAGTATAATATAAAATTCCTGCTTATACTAGGTTTTATATATTATTAATACTATAAATTATTTTTTATAAAAACTTAAGTTTATAACTTAAAGTTATTATATAAGGTTATAACTCACTCTTTTACTTAACTAGAATAATACTAAGAGTTAGTAAGGGTTAAAATAGTAATAGTAATCTAATAGCTATAATGTATATAATATGTGAGTGGGATAAATAAGTGAGTATAACATTCTGATTTTTACATTAAATTACGATTTTTAAAACATTATTAGAAATTCAAACTAAGCCTAAAATAGCTAAAAGTTTAAATTTAACTTATTTATAATATATATTATTTTTATGAATTTTTTTAGATTATATATATATATATAGCGCTAGTAGTATTAAATTTATATTATTTCTTTTACTATTTTTATTTATAATTAGCTTAATAGGTTTTTTAAAAATATTAAAAAAAGACTAGCTTATTAACTTTTTAATTAAATATCTAAAATTAATTTTTTAAAAATTATAGAGCTTTATAGCCTATTTTAGAAATTTTAAAGTTTATACTTTTAGCTATATAATATAAGTATTATACTTGCTTATTTATCCTACTTACTTATTATACATATTATATTTACTAAGCTATAATTTAATTATATATACTAATAATATACTCTTACTTTTTACTTTAATTATTTATAAATTATTTAAAATATTAAATAATTGAGAATTATTAAAATTACTAAATAATGTAAATAATCTAACTTATATTATAATTATATAAATACTTAAAAAGTGTATATTTAATATAAGTAGCTCTTTAGTTATTAATATAACTTAATTACTTTAATTTACTTTAATTACTATATATTATTATATAATATATTTAATAAATAAGTAAGCTAAATTGAGGTTATAGTCCTTAGTAGCGCACACTTAAAAAGAGGCCAGAGATTAAACAGTTAAAAAAAAAATACAACTAATAGTGAATAATAGTATAAGGGCTTAAAACCTAAGCCTAAAGTAATAATAACTCAGAATGACTAGAGTTTCTACTGCATCAGAGTGCAAGCCTTACTATCCTATTCAACCCTTTAAGATACATTACTAGAAAAGCTAGATAGAAAAGCTAGATAGAAAAGCTGGATAGAAAAGCTAGACAGAAAACCTAAACAGAAAAGCTAGATGTCAGAAGGCAAAATCGTCATATAATAAAAGCCCCATAAGGGCTCTGCATTCATCGCATTCCAAGCTCGTCGCAATTTCAAGTCACAATTCAATTACCTCTTTATAATTCCAGATCGCAATTCAACTCATCAGAGACTAACTATAACAAACACTATAATAAACGTTTAGTGCAATACACTCTACGCTCTTAATAACTCGGGTTTTAGTAACCGCTATACTCTTTCTATATATAACTTAAATACTAAGCTTAGTAAGAATATAAAAACTCTTAATAAGCTAAAGGCTATAGTAGCAGATTATAGTCTTAAGGAAACTAGAACTATTAAGACTTAGTAACTCTTTAATAATAAGTAAGTCGCCTTAGTAATCTTTAAGACTAAGGTATTCTTAAGACTATGCTTTTTTAAAAGTAATTAATAATTTAAAAACTAAATTAAAAATAAATAGTATTTCTTAAGATAATTAATAATAAAGCTAATAATTAAAATATCTTTAGAAGAAATAGTATTTTTTAAGTTATTAGCTAATATTAATAAGGGGTAGATAATATAAGTTATAAGTAATATAGCTATTATTAATATATAAAAGGACTAAGAATAATAGAAAGATATAATAAAAGGAAGTTTTACTAATATAAAAGAGGAAGGATAAGAGTCTATCTATAACTAGGTTAACTAATTAATTAAGTCCTTCATTTTATAATAACTTAAGTAATGTAAATATATAACTATATAGAAATGCAGTAATGAGGAATATAATAGTGTAGAAATAAAAGTCCGAACAGCGGTTTTAATAGTAATAAGTAAGCTAAATAAAGAAATAAACTATAAATACTATATATTAAAAAGAGCTAAACCTTAAATTTTTAAAACTAATTATTTAATTATTAAAAATAAAATAAAAATAATTTTCATTATTTAATTAAAAAGAAAACTATATAATAATTTCTTTAAACTTTTAAAAAAATTTCTTTATATAAAAATAGCTAAGTATATAATATGAATAAGTATTTTTAATATAGTTTATTAAGTAATTTTTAAAAAGAATCTAAGAAAGTTTATATTTATTTTTAAATATATAATAGAACTATCGCTATTAAAACTGCTATTCGGACTTTTATTCTTATACTGCCGCGTTTCTGTATTATATGTTTGCATTGCTTGAGTTATCTTAAGATAAAGGACTCGATTGATTAGTCGACCTAATTATAGATAGACTCTTATCCCTCCTCCCTTAACTATTAGAAACCAACCTTCCTCCACTAAATCCTTTAACCCATCGCAGTTAATATTAGAAGTGACTGCAGGATTCTCTTAGTTTCTAATGTATCACTCCTTTAGCTGTATATTAATTAGTATAACGTCGGCTTATAACTATATAACCTATACATTATAGCTTTTTAAGTTATTAAGGAAGGCGTTATTAATAGTTATTATTTCCTTTTATTTCTCCTTTTAAGCTAATTCTTCTAATAAGACTTATTCTATCTTAATCTATTAGATTATATCCTTATCTAATAAGGCTTATAAAAACAAGTTCTTTTAAAAAATATAGTAATTAAAGATCATTAGTTAGATAAGCCTCTTATAACTAGGCTAGTTAAACTTAGCCTCTATTATACATTCTAAGCCAGATTATAAAGTCCTTATATATAAAATATATAACTAATAAGGAAATATCTCCTTTAGCTCTTATTAAATAAGATTATAAATAATATATTTAAAATCTCCTGATTTTTAGCTTTATAATAGTATATATTATGCTTTAAAAAGCCTATCTTCCTTATATTATAACTACAAAAGACATCTATAATAAGAACCTCTAATAAGGTTAGAGTTCAAGCATCAGACATACGTCTAACAGTCTTAAGCCTCGGGACACGTCTTACCCGGTTTTACTATAACAAATTGTCCAAATCCCCTATTAGATTAGACATATGACTAAACAGCAATCTCTCTATAAAGCTGGGGCTCTTCTCTAGCCAGTCTATAACGATTATCATTATTAATACATGCATTTCTCAACCAATCACATCAAACCGACTACCTTTCTAATCGTCTTTTCCTGCCCTTTCTGAATCTTCAATCCCTTTTCTGATTGGTCAATTTCTTGACCCACAATCGCCGAGTTCTACTAATAACCTTCCACTCCTTTCACTCCTTCTACTACTATAGCCTTTATAAATACTAAGATCTATAATCAGTACTTAAACTACTAATTATAACTATTTATTAACTATTACTAAGATAATTAAAGTAAACTATTACTATTAATAGACTATATATAAATAAATCTCTATTATAAGTTACTAAGTATAGAATTAGTAAGACTATTACTTAGCTACTTACTCTAATCCTAACTTAATTAAGATAAAAGAATTAACCTTAAGAGCTATAAAATAAAAACTAAATATTTATTAAAAAAGGATACTTAATAGTATACTAAGCAGATTATAGACTTTATTAAAGTTATTAAGCAGAATCTTTACTAAGTATAAAAATAATAGATTTACTAAATTAATAAAAAGTACTAAAAATTAGATTTTATAATTAAAAATAAAGTCTAAGTTAATATATATAGACTTATAAATATAAGACTTAGCTAAGTATTAGACTAAAAGAAGAAAGAGCTATAAATTATTATAAAATAAGTTAAGTATTTATATTACTTAGACTTACTCTCTTTATAGTATATAAACCTAACTTTATATATAAATTAATTATAATATTATTTTAATAATCCTATATTAAAATAAAATAAAAACTTATTATTATTTAAAGTTATTAATAATACTAAAGAATATAAGATTTATAAAATTAAAAAGTTATAATATAATAAATATAATAAATAGCTTTAATATAAAATAAACTAAATTAAATATAATTCTAATAATAAATAGTATTTTATTAAAAACTTTAAGAATATTGTCAGATATGTCAGAGGCGAAAGTTGCCACCTATTGCCACCTATTGCCACGAGGCTTAGCAATCAGCTTTTAGCTGATTCTATACAGAAGAGAAAGAGTATATAAAGCTTGCTCTGAAACCTTAAGGCGCAGGGGGCAAGGACAGAATACACAATTTTCACCCTAATATTTGACAATTAAGAGTCTCACTGCCTTAACCCATTTTAATATCTTTGATAGTCCCTCTATCTTATTTATAATGCTGTATAGAAAATCCTAGAAAGAAGGTCTTATAGCTACTCTTATAAAACCTGGGGACTTCCCGGACTGGGAGTACGAATTCCTTCTTCAGGTTGACCTTCTAGGTCTGCAACAGCACCTTAAAAGGAAGGTTTTCCTTGAAGAGGAACTGGCCTTCCCAGATATTAGAAGACGCAAATACACTAAGATAATAGCAGTATAACGGACTATTCGATTAGAAACACCTGAGACTAAAAGGTCTAATTCAGATGACGTATAGGAGATAACTAATAGAACATGGTCTCTATCTGACCTAACTGAATAAAGTCAGAAGAGCTTCTAATAGGACCTCTCCTTCTATTAACTTTAAGAAAAGTCATTAGAAAGACAGAGGAAGTCTCTAAGAACCCTCTAAGACTGGATTATCCGAACTGTCTCTCCTAGTTATATCCGGACCTGTTATCAGCCGCGTAAGTCGATCTACGAATGGCACTACAATCTCCGTGCCTAGTACAGGAGGTTAGAAGCAGATAAAACACGAGATGCTTGAAACACATACTTAACCCTTATAAAAACACCTCTAAAGACCGCAATTTAAGCACTTAAATGGTTAGAAGAGTAGGAGGAAGCCTTAGCTAAAGGACAGTAACAAAAGGTCCCTGAGACCCTCTTTTACAGCTCCTGAGCATATGACTTCTTTAATATCTCTTTATAACTTCTCCCTGCCTGGACAGCAGCCTATGAAATTAGCTAATAAAACCTGATCTAAGATGAATCTCTTATCTATTAAGATTTAGCGAATGCTTTTTAGAATAAGCTTAAAAATGCAGAGGTCTTATAGGGCCTAGGTTGCATAGGAAAAATCTCCTAAGGTGCATTCTCTATGAGCTTTACTAGAGAGGACCCCTAGGATAATGAACTAGAGGACGCTCGCATTATTAAAGGTCAGTACTATTCTCTAAAGAAGGAAGGGCAAAGGACGAAGCGCTAGAGGCCTCCTGAAGAATAGGATAAATGCCCGGCATGCGGCCTACCCTATATCCTTAAGAAATGCTTCTATATTTTTCTAAATATAGCTTAGAGAGGGTTTAGGCCTTAAGAAAAATTTCAGATAAAGGTAAGAGAAGCCCTTAAAGAAGACCTAGACCTCTAAGCATAAGTAAAAGCTCTTACTTAGAAGAAGTCTAAGAACCTATTAAAACCAGCTATTGAGGAAACCTCTAACTAATAACTATATGGTTGGCTTATTACTAAAGTCAATACTGTATTTACTGCTTAGAGCAATAACTATCCCTTATGAAAATCTTAAATCCTAGACCCTAGAATAACGATCTTAATTATAAATGACCCTAATTGACTAGCTGATCTCCAGCCGGCCTTTCTAAATGACTTCATCTAGTTAGGTGACTGAAAGTTACTAATCTTAGGATATAGAATAATAATAGTCAGGCTAATAAGAACTCAAGCCCTATTACTTAAAGATATAGCCTACTGTCCCCGACTCCTTATAACTCTAGTCTCCTTACGTTAGCTATAGAAGAAAGGACTCTATTAGGATAACAGACATAATCCAACGACCCTCCATCATTCCAATCAGACAATTACCTGCCCGATCAAGGACCTATACAGTTAATACATCATTAAATACTAACCGGTAAAGATAACCCCAGCAGTTTAGGCAGCCCATAAGTTCACCTCTTACACTAAGAGGGCTCCTTTAGCGGGAGAAGCCATCCGCTAGCATAACCGCCTAGGGCATCCGAGACCGCAAGCTCTTAAATACCTCGTCTTAGTATCTCAGGGGGTGTGAATTCAAGGACTAATAACAGTCAAATGTAATGCCTATAGCCTATTAAAGATCAAGAGATAAGTCAGACAGGCTTTAAAGCAGTCTGACTAGAGAGCTGGCGAATGCATTACTGTTGATTTCTATAATTACGAAGAAGGGATAGGTGGCTATACCTTGTAGATATTGCTTACTTACTAATCAATAGGTTACATTTAGGATTATTACCTTACATCTCGGATAATAGAGGCTGTGATTATAGTCTTTAAATCCTTCTTCAAATACCTAGAAGTTTAATATAATATTAAGGTTAAAGTCATTGAATGCGATAATGAGATTACAGAAGTCAAACCACAAGTTAGAAACTTTATATAGAACAGAGCTATTACTATCGAGCCCTTAGCACTATATAGCTAAGTATAAAACAGTAGTGCTGAACGCTCAGAGGGTGTGATAAAGGATAAGGAAAGAGCTATGCGAATAGGCACTAGGTTCCTTCATTAGCTATAGCTAGAAATTGGCAGAACGGCAGTTTATCTATATAACTGAATGCCAAACTATAAATCAGGCTAGAAAACACTATACGATCAATTACATACTGCGATAGCTAGAGCTAGAGGAATTCCATAACTAGCGAAACAGCCTGACTAAATACATCTAAGAGCATTTAGCTGCAAGGCCTATGCTATGACCCCCGAGGCATAATAAAAGTTTAACTGCAAGATGCGGCTCAAGCTGAAAGGATAGATCGGCTTCTTAGTCGGATATAGATCCTTAAATATCTACAGGATCTGGGTCCCTACGATCAATCGAATAGTGAGCACCCGAGACGTCATTTTTAATGAAGATAAGGGCTATAACGGAGACTGAGAAAGCTTTAAGGACGACCTTTTAGAGGCAGACCTAGAAGAAATCGCACGAATTGCATCCCTTCAATAAGACGAACCGATTAATCAGCTAGAGACTGAAGACTGCATTAAGGTGGATTTTCCTGAAGAGGAAGACTTAAATGAACTCATAGGAGATCGTCTTATAATAGTAATTAATGAAATCTTATAGGTAAAGAGGGCAGAATACGAAGACTTCCTTATGCTACTAGATATACTACTATCTGCCTTATTCGCACAATTACCTCAAAATGTATTAGAATAAGGGAATAAAACGATTATATAGCAGGCGGCTTTTCTAACTGGAACTAAATCTCCTCTGCAAACCTTAATAGAACGGAAGATCCGTAAAGGAGTAAAGGTGCATAGAAATGCACTACCTCCGGCACTAATGAAGCATTAAGATCTCATAGGACATCTATTAGGAAACCTCTTCCAGAAGGCTGAAGAAATCTATCTTTAAAGTCATAAGGAAATGAGGTTATGGACTGAGATCCGAGCCAAGGACCCTCGAGCATCTGATTAATAGGTCCTAGGCTGTATGTAGGTATACGTCTATAAAACAGATAAACACAGTTACTTTTAGAAATGCAAGGCCCGGCTAGTAGTTTAAGGAGACTAATAAGCAAAAGGGAAGCTGTAAGACATATACGCAGCTACCTTAGCCAGAAGGTCCTTTCGGACCTTGATAGCTATTATAGCAAAGTTTGATCTAGAAATGATCTAATACGATGTAGTTAACGCATTCGTATATGCCCTAATTGATTAAGACATCTTCATGCAGATGCCTCCTGGCTATAAGAAGGCAGGAACTATTCTAAAGCTTAATAAAGCTCTATACGGACTGAGAGTCTCCCCCTTACTGTAGCAGAAGGAGCTTTCTAAGACCCTCTTAAAGCTAGGCTATAAACTAGTTCTACACAAGCCTTACTGCTTCAGAAAAGAAGGAATCCTCTTCTTCGTATATGTCGATAATGTCATTCTAGCCTATAGGAAAATATAAGAAAATAAAGCTAAGGACCTGATCAAATAACTCTAATTGAGATATAAACTAACAGGCAGTAACCCTGTATAATGGTTCCTTAGAATGGAAGTTATATAGAACTGACCTATGAAGAAGATCTGGCTATCTTAAGCAGCCTATATTAAGAAAATTGCAAACCTAGCTAATAAAGGAATAGCTATAGTACTAATGACTCAGTTAGAGCTACAGCCTGTAACAGGGCTAGCAACCCTAATAGAAATTTAACGATACTAACGCAAGATCGGATCAATCCTCTATATCGCAGTCAATACCCGACCTGACATAGCCTTTACTATCTCCAGATTGGCCAGATTCCTCACTAATCCAAGTCAAATACACCAAGAAGCAGCTAACCGCGTCATCCACTACCTTATACATATAAAGAACCTAGCCCTATCCTTCGGAGGGCCCGGCGGTCTTAGCATTGCTAGCGATGCCTCTTTTGCTAACAACACAACTGATCGGAAGAGCTCGCAGGCATATACTATTAAGCTGTTTAACGGACTGATCGGATGGAGAGCCAACAAATAAGACATAGTCATAACATTAATAATAGAAGCAGAGCTCCTAGCCCTAGTATAGGCAGCTAAGGAATCTCTCTTTATGAGCTGACTGCTTAAGGAGCTGACAGTTTAACTGGATGACTTGACTATCCAGATTGACTGCGATAACACTCAGACTATTAACCTCGTGACGGCTGAGATAGCTACTTTAAGGACTAAGTTACAGCATATTAATATCTACAATCACTGGCTCAGACAGGAGGTTCAAAGAGGGAAAATTCAAGTCAAATACGTCAAATCAACAGACATAGTCGCAGATGGCCTGATGAAAGCACTTCCAGCCGGAAAATAGAACCGCTTTTTATATTAACTTAGATTAGAAGACGTTAGAAAGAGGCTCCAGAAGGACGAAGAAGGGCTTTAGACTTAATGAGAAGTCATTGAATCTGAGGGGGTGTGTTAGATATGTCAGAGGCGAAAGTTACTACCTATTGCCACCTATTGCTACGAGGCTTAGCAATCAGCTTCTAGCTGATTCTATACAGAAGAGAAAGAGTATATAAAGCTTGCCCTAAAACCTCAAAGCGCAGGGGGCAAGGACAGAATACACAATTTTCACTCTAATATTTGATAAATATACTAATATAATAAAAAGAGTTTTATAAAGAATATTTAAAAGTACTTAAATTATTAAAGTAATTATAAGCCTAAGTTAATATAACTATTATAAATATAAATATATTAAAGTACTTTAATAATAATTAACTAATTAAACTAAGCTAAAGACTTAAGAAAGTATAATAAAAATAAAGAGTCTTTATTATTTAATAATTATAAGAATTTAATAATTTATACTTATATAGCTATTTTAAGCACTTTAAAAAAAGAGGTAATATAATAAGAGCATTTAGAGTACTAGACCTAGGGTAGGGTCAATACATAACTAGGACGCACGGAGCAGGCTACAGGGACTATTAACGCGTATACACGTCTACACGCCTGCCCGCTTTCTCTTTCCTCTTCATCGTAGTATTCTTATAATACAGTGGCATTACCTCTTGAGTTGATCTCATCTGGCCCGTGACAATATATAAGGACTCAGAGTAGGGACTTAACGCAAGTAATAACATACATACACCCAATCAGATGCCTTATACAAGAAAAGCTCGCGACAAACCCCTGAGCCTATCAATAGGCAAGGTATGCTGTTTCTTTTCCTTCTGTCAAGACCTACCTTTGCTGTTACCAGCCGTCTCGTTTACTGTCCCGTTGCTTCGCGTTGCCAAAGCTGTCGCAACAGCGCATACATATCGTTGTTTTCCCCCTTCTTTTGAGCGTTCCTGCTAGTCATCTAATGGTCAAGTAGACGCTCGTGGTCTTCTGCATCATCCCTTTTCCTTCGTTGTTACGGCGCCATTCCCATCCTCGAATCTCAGCGATCGCTACGACTTACACGGATTTCTGTGTCCTGGGTCTGTGCTGCACCGAGAGTCACAACCACTAACAAAGTAGGTACGTAGAAAACTTATAGATTAACGCCGAATACGCCGCCGCCTATATCTCAACCATGCAGAGAAGGACTCTCGTAGCTTTATAAAGGTTACAGTCAATATCTAGTACTGCCTCTTTAGGCCATTTTCATTGGCATTAACTAGCCGTAGAGGAGAAGTCACATCCACCATCAGTGAAGGCGGCTAGGTAGCGGATGAGCTATCTCGTGTAGGATCTGTCAACTGTGCTGACAATACATGTAATTTTCGATCGCGATTTGGAGAATGAGAGGTCCCAATGGTGAATTCTTTTGCAGAGACAGAGCGCAGCGGATGCCGGAGATCCCAGGTGCGTCTTCTCCGTCGAGGTAAACCATGTATCATTCACAACTGACTAGTGGACAACGCTGTTCCACAAAGCAGAAATCAAGGAATAGTGGCGGCCTCTGCTCCTGGCACCTCAGCCATATTCACGGCTTATTGTGCCTAGTCCTTCTATTCTCATCACAAGTTGATAGATCGCAGGCGAGATATTACTCGGTCAGTCAGTACAGTCCCGAGATGCTCCGAGTTTCCGCCGGACTCGTCCTCGTCCGCTCGGCCTAGCCGCTCCTCAACAGCCTTTAAGCAATCGACGGTGATTTTAGCATACGTCGTCCCCATGCAAACAGGCAAGTCCTTAGTGGCTATCTCAATAAACCGTTTTTGGGCATCATGCCCCGTCGGCCGCGACATCTGCTCTCTAATCATAGAGTGAAATACGACCCCAGACTCTCCCTTGCACAAGGACGTCCAGGAGCCCACCTCCAGCATGATGACACCAAGGCTGTATATATCATGCAGGATGGAGAATCGCTGATCGGGAAACAAGTCCCACCGGCTCGGATGACGGTACACCTTCCGCTCAGGCAGGAAATCCGAAGCCGCAGCCGACGGTTCATCCAAGCCACGCAACGTCTCAAAGCCAGCCAAAAAGGCCTCCCCCAGCGAGCGGGGGAACGGGCCCCGGTACCCGGGGCGGGCGGCGTCACCGTCCGAGGTCAGGACGAGGACAGCCTCAGGACGCACGTTCTTATGCACAAAGCGCGCCGAGTGCACATACAAGATGGCATCGGCGAGGTTCTGCACAATGCGCAGGCGATGGTTGAGCGGGTGGCGCGCGCGCCGCTCATCAAGCAGCAGGGCGCGCAGTGTACGGGGCTCCTGGCACTGGTAGTCGGGGAGCACGTCGAAGCGGATGTCTACTCCTTGGTCGCCGCGGTTGACAGCGCCTTTGCAGCTGAGAATGTGCATCTGGCGCGGGTCTGCCCTGCGGAGCGTGGCGACTAGGGCCAGGATGTTGCGTGTGTTGCCCTCGTTGAGGTATGGCTTCCGCTCCACGAGCTCGGCGTCGTCCCTAGCATAGAAGATGGAACCGGAAGAATGAGGGACTACGTCGTACCGGTGGTTGTCCAGGCCCGCGGGAGGCAAGAAGCGGTCTCGGTCGTCGAGGTAATGTGCGTCCATGGCCACCCAGGGAACCTGCGGCAGGAATGAGACAGCCTGGCCGGCCGATGTCCCGGGATCGAGTTTTGCTTCCAGCAGGATGACGGTCAGGTGGACATGCATCGTCCTCTCCCAGCCCTCCATGTCCTTGAGAATCCTTTCCAGCTTGTCTGCGCCAGAAGCAACAAAGGCGAGGCGCTGACGCATGTTGCTTGCGGGCTCCTTGATGCTGTACCGTTCGAGGATGTCGTCAGCCTCTAGGAGAAGCGTCTCCAGCTGTCGCAGCACCACTACGATGTTCCTCACCGCATCGCGGCTCAGGTCGCGGTGGTGACGGCTGACAACATCGAGGAAGATATCGCGCAGCACGCGACGGGCCTCGAAGGCTTGCCAGATGCCCTGCCTGCCGCTTCCGGGTTCGCTGCTTATGGAGCTGAAGCGAGTGGTCAGGCGTCGGGTAATTGTGACGCATGAATCGAGGAGGGGGAGCACTGCGAGTACCACGCCGGCGACCTCCATTATTTATTGTGACAATAGTTACAATAGTTCGAGCCGGGCAAGATGGAAGGGCTTGGCTGAGATTCAGGAGGACCTCAGCCTCGGAGGAATATCAGTCTGATCACGTGATGCGCTGGCGGCCCAGGACTCAGGACCCTTGCTAGCTGTCAGCCACTTGTCTGCCTGACTTGCATTCCTAAGGTACATTTGCGACTCGGCCAGTTTGTTTCTTTGGAGAGGGTGGTCTGCCAGGACAAGACTTCTTTGCAGGGGCCTTGTTCGATTGGGGTGCCAACGAAGTTGGGGCATCCTTAACCAAACTCTCTTTATCGTTATTGTGGCCGTTGTCGTCCTCTGCCTCATCGCAGTCCTTGAAATCCTGTCAAGATGCGACACTCTACTAGCTAAATCATCTCATCAGAGAAGACCTCTTCATTAAGCGCTTTCTGAGAATGGCGAAGCTTGTTGACTTCAGAGAGAATAGCGTGACCCTCAAACCCAAGAGGAATCACGTCTTTAGAACTCTGACCTTCCCCCTGGCTGGAGAGTTCGCTCTTTTCGCTGGCAGCCATGATTTCTAGTAGTCCTTGTTGTTCTCCCCTTTTCTGCCGCCAGGCCTGCTCTCGCCTTTCAATGGCATCGTGACACCCACTCTTGGTGGCGCGAACTTGCCAGAGTGTCCATTAACTTTACGGCGGCGTCACACTGTCGGAAGGTGTGTTCGGAGCCTTGTCGGGTGGTTAGATGGAGGGATGGATTGTCTTGTGGTCGGCTAGAGGTTGCGCATTGAATACTCCATCTCCTAACTTCTACCAAGACCCCGGCTCCGTCTGCTTGACATGCTGCTATTCTTCGCAAAGAATGCCCTTCAGATATGGGAGCGAATCCTATATGAATGGGATATCGTGGGGCGTAGGATGACTGCCCATGGTGGCTAGAAACGACCGTTTGTGTATATAAAATAGAGTCTCTCTGCACTGCCTCCACTACGCATAAATTGCGCTTCCTGGTCTTTGTTCTTAGGTCCCTCTAAAAAACCCTAAAAAGTAAAGGTGCTATTTGTCTGCTTTACCTAAGGTCTCCTGTCTCCTAGAGGCAATCTGTTTGTGTTATACCTCCTCAAATTCTTTCTGATATTATGTATAGCTAGTACTTTACGTAGAAGAGTAACTTTAATGCATAATCATCATGAGTCGTCACACTGCTGCCCAGCCGTCCCAGTCTCGTTCAAGGCTTTTGTGATTTTGCGCGGATGATCGCTCGCTTGTTGCCATTGCTTCAGGGCAGACAGAGTAGATATCGTGCGGGGATGGTCTGGGCCGAGTGCGTGCCGCTGAAGGCGAAGGCAACGCTGCATCAAGTCTAGAGCATCTCCAAGGCGGCCTTGACCATACCAAGTGAAGGCAAGGCTGTTCATGCTGGCTAGTGTGTTAGGATGCTCCTCTTCCAGCGCTTTCTTTTTTGCCTCACCTTCCCCTTGATTTATTTTGTCTTGGCACCTAATGTTAGTGCCCACACGTACTTTACTGCAATTTCCCTAACAGAGGCTCCCGAGAGACCCGGCTGACCTCCTAACGCCCGGACCCGCTATGGCCGCCGCGATGGCCCCTCCGCCGGCTGCTGCGCCGGCCGCCCTGCCGGGCACCCCCCACAGGAACAATCTGACATACCAGATGATACTGGATAGCAGCCCCCAGACGTCTTGTGAAGAACTAACACCCTCTTTGCCTGCAAAGCGAAGACGTACAGCGCAGCCCGAATACCCAAGCAGCCGGCTCTAGCTGCCCTGGGCAGGTCCCAGAAGGAAAAGGGGCCCCTAGAACAGAGGCCCCTGGACCCCCTCATCTCCAAACTCGGCATCTTCGTCAAAGGAATCAAGCAGCTAGCCCAGGCCATAGATGACATTATCGATAACGCTAGCTAGCAAGAGAAACAGACACCAGGGAAGCTATTTCAAGATATCCTAACTTACCTGACGAGCTGTATCTATAGAGGCCAGGCAGCTGAGATGTCAGACAGCTAGAAGACCTGGGCAGCTATTATAAGCAGTCTTAGCAAGCCGGGCCAGCTACGCATACAGAGCTTTAATAAGCTCGCAGAAGCAAATACAAGCCCGCAGCTAACAACAGAGCCCCTACAGGTCCTTATAAGAGTCTTTAAGGAGTATTATAAATAGGCCTTAAGTTTAAGGAATATCGCCTTATATGAGGCGACCTGTGAGGCCTTAGGATTATTTCTAGGCTAGATCCTGAGGCGAGAGAAGAAATTAATAACGGGCTTCAGAAGTATATCTCTATACGAGTGGCAGAACTAGTAATGGACGCCACCTACTCTGTTAAGCTAACGCGCCATATCCAGAAGATCCTGGCAAAACGATCTAATAGCACATTCTTCTAGGGTAGCTTCGCTATTAGAGACCCCTGTGCCACAGAAACCTCAGAGGTTGAAGCGCGTTTAAGGAACTGCCGGAGGGGCTAGATGCCTACTATGAGAGAATGTTCAACCCTGATAGGCGAACATTTGTTAGTAACATTTTAGGTGGTGCGTATTGCACGGGTGCCTTTATTGCATAGAGAACTTGCTTCTGCTCTTGGGGTTCTACCAGCTACGTCATTAAGTAAAGATGTAGTCTTATGAGACAAGCTTTCCTATTATGAGCATGTCCTGAATAAGTGTGGGGGTACGTTAGGCTTATTCATCCGAGCGGATTTGACTTCCTTACTTGTTAACTGTAAGTAGGCGCAAGTGCCCCTTGGTTTTGCTTATATGATATTAAGAGAGGACATGCCACTTTGAAATCTGCATATGTTGACTATTTATTTAATAGATGTAAATAAGATGAGCAGGACATATCGCTATAACGTGCCCTGAGCTGCTAAAGAAAAATAATTAGTCAACGTTAATTAACTATTTTATTAAAACAATTCACTGTTATTTTATATACTTAACTTATGAAGATATAAATTAAGCAGAAGACTATATTTAAGTTTTATACTTATAACCTTTTCTTCTCTAACAGAAAGCTAATCCCGTGATAGTCGCGTATATAACCCCGCCTGTTAACACACGGTTCTCGCCCTCCCCGTACCACTTGAATATCTTCGGAGACCTTAATCTAAGAAACGGATCCACTTTGTACTCCGGAAGATATATTGGCATAACTGTGGCAAGGGTATCATGCCACTTAAATGAAAGGGGGTCCGAAAAACGGCCAGTCATAGTATCTATCATCGGCCCGAGAATGAAACGCTGCCAAATGGTTAATTGCAGCCTTCCAGCCTAAGTAAAGAATGCCCAGGGATTCACATAATTACCTCTTAACCCAGTTTGAGGTGGCAGGCTGAGCTTGGGCAAGAGATGATAAAGACGTGGATCAGAACCTCGATCTAGATACACTATTCAAAGCGCAGGGTCAAAATGGCTACCTTGAGCTACTGCCTCATTCTCTATAGCCCAGGTGACATACTGAAAATCCCCAGCCTTTGCAGAGATGTATAATTGAGAAACCAACCAAACCTTATAGTCTAATCTTTGGGCTTGGTAGTTTTGATTACTGCGTCAAGCGTTGACAATTTAAATTGCCGTGTGACCTGAGACGTATCTTGAAGGTTGCCCTCAACATCCCATACCCTATCCGCCGCAATCCTGAGAATAAAGTTTAAGTGACCGTTAAATACTATATGACTCAGGAATGCCTTTGCCTTGGCGAAGTAACCTGGTCATCCTGTGCACTCTGTAGCTCATGTTTGTGAGAGCGTATACTTTAGAGTTAAGAACCTAACCATCAAGAAATTCATCCAGAGTGGAGGATTGAAACTCGAGCTAGATAGACTTCATCTCTGCAAGTAAAAGATGTAATAAGGCTACCTCCGGAATGAAATCTCTTAAGCACTGATCCATCTTAGCTTTTGTGGTTGGTAAGTCGAAGAACTCGGGAATGGATCGATGAGTGAACTGAATGCTTAACTCATCCTTGTTGGCCTCGCTATTCTTAGGGGGAGCAGCCTCAGGCGACCCACGACAATATCGGACAGAAGTGGCTTAGGGTTGATTGGTGCGATGGAGGAGGTTGAGGAATGATGTGATAGATAGAAGTAAGGTATATAAGGTGAGATGCAATTAAAGAAAGGCAAGAAGACTAGGAGGACAGCTGAATGGATATCAGGTGAGTACAAGAAGAGACGCAATAGAAGCTCATTATCTGCAAGGAAGAGCATTTATAAGTAACAATCTACCGCATATATAATACCATCTTCATCAATTATACAAATTAATCGAGCATCTAAATTACACAGCGGTCCGAGCGGGGTGTCCTTATCTTGACCCTAGCCAGCCTCAGAGAGACTGAGAAGAATCATTTCAAAACTCCAAGCCAATTATCACGAGGAGATTACCGAGATTGCCAGTTCTTTCTAACTCACTGAAAGCCGATCGGGATATATCGAGGGTAGAAGAAGCGTTTCAATTGGTTCGGGCATGATGAAGAAACGGTTTTGGGAAGTTCGGTCGCGGCAGAGGAGGACCCCGAGGAGTTCAATCGGTGGAGGGAGGGTGCTTACAGCTTCCGAGAGCCTCGAGGAGTTCGGCTGTTATTGAGGAGAATGGCTGTTAGGGAGTTCTGCCGCAGGAGAAGGACAACGCAGTGGTTTAGTCGTCACGGATAAATCGTCACGGAGAAAGGAAGAATTGGCAGATGGTCTAAGCGCGCCGATTCGAGCGCGTGAAGGAAGTGAGGCTAGATTTTGGAGATGTTTCGTGACGATGCGGGCTATCTTGGAAGGTAGAGCGCTGCTAGCTCTGATGTCTCCTAGGCTGCCCCTGGCTGGTAGTTGAAGATTCCTTTAACCAATCTATCAAGGGTCATACGAGCGAGCAGGTTTAGTTGGTCACCCATAATCAGGAAGGGCAGAACGCCAAGGACCGTGGACATGTAGAGGTTGACCAACATCAGCGGACGGGATTCCACCGAAGCCGAGTCCAGCTGTTGGATGGCTGAAGGCTCCGGGTCTGCGAGCTCGCCGCTGCTCGGGGCATACTGTGTGTTCTTTCCCCCGCCGTGGTCAAGGGGCTCTTCGACAACGAGGCGCATCCCGGCATAGCCATCTTCGGGCTTCTCGCCTTCGTTCGCTCAAGGGGACTGCATGCTGGCTGTCTCACCTGGAAATACATGGCTATGCCGATGGTCCGGGTCGTCTTTCCGGAAGTAGTTGACTGTGGTGGTATTGCAACCAAACACGGCCAGGGTCTCAAGATGGGGGCTCAATCGAGGGACAACTCAGTGTCTCTGGTCCCTTTGATCAAGATGTCCTTTCTGCCCCTAAGTAGGTCATTAGATGTTCGCCTCTGCGGCCATATTAGGCCTGCCAGCCGCTTGCAGCTTCAGCGGCTCTGACAGGACACATGACAGATGTTACCGGTGGATGGCTTTCGTGATGCAATTATTCATACAGAAGCCAAGCGTTCTCGCCACCATCCGTCCTATAGGAAACTCCAGCGGACTTGCAACAGCTTTATAATTAGATCCGCCACATGCCGCCATCAGCGATAAATCCGTCATAATAATCGAGTCTTTAAAACTTGGCATGGAAGTGAAGGCCCATGACAACAAAGGCAGCCCTGGAGTACTGCCAAAACGCCAAAACCAGATCCCAAATATTACCCTTTCCCGCAATCAAATCCACAACCAGGGCACCTGCTAACATCACTATGGAAACTCCAAATGCGCGAGGCCGAGCCGCTGGCCCGCCGAACCAAAGGCCCAGGTGGCACGCGGTATGCCACAGCCATTCGTTATCGAGCATGCATCCCCTCAACGACAACCCCGGCCATGCTGATGCTGGTCCGGAAGAGAAAGCAGCACGGGAAAGCAGCAGATGGACAATACTGGCCGACCCGAACCGCCACCGAACAAGGGCGAGCGCGCTGATGCCAGCGACCCAGGCCCCCAGGCTCGAGACGCCCGCACACTTGACGCCCCAGACGTGCGTCGCCCAGGCAGCACCAACCTTGCAACCATGATGCAGCGCCCAGTGCACGAGGTAGGGCTCGTGCAGGTAGAAGCGGAAATCGTACAGCAGCCGATAGCGACCCGCCCAGGCTGCTAGGCCGTGGTGCAGGCCCTCGTCCCGGATCATGATCGATTCGTTCTCGGAGCGGTCGCCGACGAGATACATCCACCACAGGGCGCGCCAGGTCCATCGCTGCGTCTGAGACAGCCCCAGAAGGGCCTGCAAGGGCATTGCGTTCCAGACGCGATCAACCGGCGGGCCCGATCGCTTTGCCACCGACTGCTCGGCCGCAAGCCTGGCCCGGGTTGCCTTCCAGCAGAGCGGGAGGTCGAGCCACGGCACCGTTGCGGATACGGCTTGTGGCGAGGCGTCAGGGCCAGGTGCCTCGAGGCTCTGCAACACGTCCCGGGAGAGCTGCCGGGATATGTCGTGTGAGTCTAGCCTGGCGCTCGCAGTGACCGTCTCGGGCAGCAGCCAGTCTGCGTAGGCAATCTGGAACTGGGCGTCTACGAGTATCTGGTCACGCACACGCTGTCAGTCAACCAACTAGAGGAGCCGGCTGATGATGAGGCTGCTCAGACTTACCAGGCCGCCGTGCATACTCGGTCCGAAGGGCTTGGTTTCAATATGGAGCGTCAAGTCCGCACATGGACCCAAGACTACTGGCCCAAACAAGGCTGTTTCTATCGCGTTTGATCGCGGCAGGAGGAAGCTTGCCCTAGAGTCATCGGAGTCGAAGAGCTCCTGGCTGTGCGTCTAGACAAACATGGAAACTGTCAGCAAAAATGAGACGGGTAGCATGGACTTGTTCCTACCGCGTCAGTGAGCCTGATTCTGATTTGAAACTCCCCCATGCTAGCAATCTTCCCCAGGCGGATCACAAGGTAGTACGGCCACGCAACATCGAGGGGAAATGCTCCGCAGATGTGAAGCTGGACGACGCTCGGGTGACGGGTTGGCCGGAGAATTTGGAGTTCCTTTGGCTCCCGTGCGAGGCATTCAAGCGTCTCCAACTCTCCTGGCTCGAGTTTGCGGAACAACCAGCCATTTGGATGCACGGAGTTGATTACGGCCCTGTGGCGAGGCCCGTCAGCTCAGGACCTTCCAGCTTGGACTTTCATTTGTCGGAACGAACTTACACTTCTTTCAGCCATCCTCGATGCCGGTACAGAATAACGTCGCGGAAGGAGAAGATGCGACTCGCCACCAGGCTGCAGGTTCTGTCTGGCCCGAGGATGTTTCTAAGGTTGGAGAACCCAGACTGCGCCGGCGTGTCGCCGGAGATTCCAGTGCTGGGTCCCTGTCCTGCCCCTCTGCTAACTAGCAGGTCGTGGGCAGCTCTCATCTGAGCTATGGGGGTCATAGCCTGACGCCGGCGCATGGAATCGGGCCGCAAGTCGCTCTGAAATGGCCAATACCTCGACTCTATCGTCTTGACGTCAATCATGTTGTTCCACAACTTGTGCAGAGTCCTATATCCAACGATATCAGCCGCCTCTATGTCTGCACCATGGGCCAGCAACTCCCGCATGACACCCAGGTTGCCGTTGATGGCGGCCCGCATGATGGGCGTCTCCATGCTTCGGTCCCGTGCATTCGCAAGCATGGGGTGGCGATCGAGGACGACGGACATGACGCCGGCGCTCAGCGGCCCGTCCATCCGCATGAAGGAGACGGGCTCATGGTGGCCGGGGACGTTGGTCATCCAGGGGTCGGCGTTCCTGTCGATTAGCAGATTGTAGATGCTCCTGAACTTCCCCAGCTTCGGGTCAGCTTCTCGGGCTTGGGCCATTATCTGGCCTTCGCGAACCAGAGTTGCGAGAGGAGTTGCCTGCGGCCCATGCTGGGTTCTGCTCGGGAGGTTCGGGTTGCAACCAGAGTCCAGCAAAACAGCAGCGCAAGTTTCGTGCAGCATCGCCACGGCAACGTGCAGAGGGGACCAGCCAGCAGGTGACATCTCGTCCGGAGAGGCACCGGCCCCGATGAGCCGCGAAATCAGATCTGGACTATTTCTGTACACTGCGACATGGAGGTAAAGCGAGGTGCCATCATCTGCCACGGCGTGGCCGTGCGTGGGAGCTTTCTCAGCGAATTGGCGAATCTCTTCGAGGGGGTTATCCAGGACGAATCGGCTAGGCTGCTGTCTGTAGAGCTTGGCAAATAGCTCGTGTCTTTTACCAGAGTCTGCTAGATCGATATATCCAGGAATGGCGAGTGGAGGGCTCCCAGTCCCCAGTGTATGCAGCGTCCATAGTGCTGTTTCCGCCGCTTGGATGCGTTGCCTTTGATCTATTCCTCCTTTAACACCGAGAGGTCCCTCGGAGTCACTTTGATGGTGCGCAAGGGTTTCTTCGACTTGTTCCACTAATCTATCTCGCAGCCACTTCGGGAGTTTACCGCTGGCAGTCTTCATCCCCTGGTAGACCCGCGCCAGGGTGACATCGGTATGAGCTGACTCGGCCGCCTTGTAAAAGCAAGTATGTGGTTAGTCCTTTGAAGAGAAGAGTGCGGTGCCAAACTCGCCGGGGGGGATCGGATCAATATTACCATCCTAGAGATACTCTTGGGCAGAGGAACCACGGTCTCGCGGAGAGTGCCACCCTCGTCCAGTTGGCCATCCGCACGACAGAGAAATCCTCGCACAGACTCGAGGCTCTTCGGCCGATCCTCTGGCCGTCGAGCGAGACATTGCTGGGCGAGGGCAACGATTCTTTCGCGGATGTCGATCGGGCAGTCCGCAATATCTTCAGGATGCCTCGAGAGGCACGTCTTTATTTCGTCGATGAGCCGAACGGGGGAGTAGTCAGCCTGGTCGATGAGCTCCTGCAAGTGCCGGCGTCCCGACAGAACAATGTAGGCGACGACCAGCCCGAAAGAATAGACATCTTGAGCAAATGCCGGTGGCCCCTTTCCAGAGTCGTGTTCCGGAGCCGCCCAGTCTCTTGTCAGCCCGAGCGGGCGCCGCTCATCGTGGTCTTCAGGGTTCGAAATGGAGCTGAACCCGAAGTCGCATATTTTCGCCATCACACCGTCTCCGCTGGGAGCTGGAAAGATGAGAATGTTGTCCGGCTTGACGTCGCCGTGAATCACTGTTATTGTAGCACGCTTCGTCAGCCGAAGAGCACAGCGTGTTTTCATTCCAAGGCAAGATGGAACTAACCCGAGTGGACATGTAGGGTGGCAAGTCCGTCGGCGACATCTGCGATGAGAGAACAAGCCGTGGAAAGGTGCTTTGTCGCAGGCCGTTGCTGGCTCTCGAAATAGCCGCGCAGGTTGATGAATGCTTCGTGCGCCGGCTCGACAATGACCCACGGAGCCAGCGGCTGAGCCGCGTCGGCGTCCCGGTCGTCGAATGCTATGCCGAGCAATCGCACAATGTTGTTCGACGCTTGAATTGAAGGGTGCACCATGATCTGGAGCTCGAAGAACAGGTCGAGAAGCCAGGTGTCATGAGCTGCACCCTGAGCTGCAGAATGTTGACCGCCAAGATACGCGGCACGCTTGACAGCAACAGGCTTGCGCACGTTCTCACCCTCTCTTACCTCGCCATAAACCACGCTCATAGACACCCCTCTGCCAGCCTGTCGCTCATGGCTGGATTGTTTCAGTTCAACGTCCTCGATTGGAAAGATCCTAATTCCCCGAAGGCCCAGGAAGGTGACGAAATGGACGTAGTCAAATCGAAGCTGCTTGGGCAGTGTCTCTCTAGGCAGTGTCTCTCCTTGGGCAACCCCTGTTGAGCTGGGTTGACCTTGTACATCTAAACCAACAGCGGTACTAGGCGGCAGGTTACGTGCCGTAGATTCGAGGAAGCCTTGGTTGCCGAAGAAATCGGACTCGGCCATGGCGACGCATCGATGAAGAGACGAAATTGAGTGTAAATGGGGTTCAGAACACGTTCAGAAGCGCACGGGTTGCTTGACATACTTATTTTGCAATGTCTCGAGCCTGACATTACAGTACCCCGCCGCAGCCCACCAATAATGAGTCGCACTTTGTCGGGCGTATGCGACGGTGGCTGCCGCCAAATACAGCCCTGAAACATCGCCTATTGGTCATTAAATAATAATTGTGACTTCAGGCGTCGAGAACTAACGTGACTGTGATAGTGGCTGCAGATATTGACGCCAACGTGGTTCTATACGGAGCATGGAGGAAACCTTTAAAAGTTCTTAGCTGCTAAGGCGCTAGCAGTAGCTATAAAAATGTAAGGAAACCGCGCACTAGTAAATTTCTGAAGGAGGGATTTTCTTTTACTTTAAATATCAATGTTGGGCTTCGGGCCGCGGGTTGGGACGTGTTTCGCGAAAGGGTACAATAACACAAAGAAATTAGTATACATAGCTCTGATTAACTAGGGTCAGCTAGAGAGAAAACGGTCATTAAATGCCACAGTCATCAAGTGCTACGACCATACGCGGCCTGTGCGTAATAACTGGGGCGCCCGGGGTCTACAGCTAATAGCAGTGCCGGAGCGCGGTTTCAAGTGGCACTCGATGACGGCGGACAAGGGGTTAGGTACCACTCTTACCCCGCACATACATCAGCCTTAAGTCGTAGAATGGCAGACCGGCCCGCCCCGCGCAGATCGCTTAGAGCTGACAAGATGATCTGTGTTATCTATTCGCCTTCGAAGGAAAAAAAGATGCTGCTGCATTATAGGCGTTACTTATAACTGAGCTTCCTATCTTGCCTTATATAATACGAAGACCTATAAGTTGCTTATCTTCTAGTAGTAGTAAAGGCAGAAAAAACCGGCAGGGTGCAGTATTTCTTATCAGACAGGAAGGAGTGGTTGAGACAGCTTGGTGACGATGGAAGATCTTGTCTTTTCTCTCTGTCTAGGGGGGAAGGAAGCTAGCTATTTATCCCTAATGATCCCGCTGATCTGGACACCCTTGAACTGATGATGCCGTCATAAGCCGTCGATCTAGGCGTTGAGGGTCATCTAGGTTGTTGAGGTCTGTCTAGGTTGTTGAGGGTGGACTAGGTTTGAAGTCTCTTTCTAGGTTCAAAGGGAAACACTATATCGATCCGGCCCTATGCACAACTAGCTTTCCTTATCGGTCCGTCTGACATTTCTTAGGTAACGTTCGCGGAAATGCATTTGCTTATTGCTGCCTGATGCTCAAACCTGCAGCTACTAATGTCCCTTATTGGCTCATTTTGATTAGCGACCTGACGGTCCCGCCCCTAATAAAGTCTTCTACCCCTTGTGTTCTCCCTACTTTCTTCCGTTTGTTTTCTACGCAGTAGTTCCACCTCTGCTGACATTGGTTTTCGTTACAACAGACCTCTTGATTATTAAGCAAATGAGGCGGGGGGATCTCGACTTTCCGCGTTGATCTTCGCTTTCTGATCTTACTATTGTAATCTAAAAGTCTTGGTTAAGGGTGGCCTCTTCCACGATGCGACTCCTTAATACCGAAACATTACAGCTTGAAAGCTTCTTTAGCGCCGAGACGGATATTCCCTCATATGCTATTCTCTCACACACTTGGGAAAAGGTCGAAATTGTCTTCTAAGATATCTAAGGGCAAGAAAAGAATGAACTGGAGCGCAATCCTGTATTTGCAAAGGTCGAAAAGAGCTGCTGACAAGCCCGCTGCGATGGATTCGAGTATATATGGATTGACACATGCTGTATCGATAAGAGCAGTAGCGCAGAGTTGTCCGAGGCCATTAACTCTATGTTCAAGTGGTATCAGCAGTCTTCTCTGTGTTATGTCTTTCTCAATGACTTTAATGCCCAGCCTTTACGGTCCAATTTCTCCTGCTGGGAAAAGACCCGGCACCCAGATGATCCGTTCTTTAGTTGCCGATGGTTTAAAAGAGGTTGGACTCTTCAAGAGTTGATCGCCCCTCGAAGAGTTGACTTTTTCGACAAGAACTGGAAATATTTTGGCACAAGAGACGGGAATCTGCTCGATCGACTCTGCACTCGAACGAGAATTTGCCCAGAGGTCTTCACCGAGCCTCGATGCTGGTGTCCTGAAGCGGAATCATCTGGTGCAGTCCGGGACGGGCTATGCACGGAGTGCGAATATCTCGATACCCTCCTCCAGACCTTGGACACATTCGCCGTGTCTACTAAAATGAACTGGGCCTCGAGTCGTATCATAATGCGGAAAGAAGATGCTGCGTACTGTCTTCTGGGTTTATTTAATATTAACATTCTGATGTTGTATGGAGAAGGGGATAAGGCATTTCTTCGCATCTAAGATGCTATTGTGAGACAATCTAAAGATCAGTCCATTCTCCTGTAGCGAGCTGTTCCTTCTGGGACCCGACGAGAACGTGCCATGGGCTGTCTAGCTCCTGGAGCAAAGAACTTTACTGACTCAGTGCCCATCATTGGGCGACGAGTTTTCAGTAATAATGACGACATGATACTAATGGAGATTACTGATACAGCGCTCAAAGTCAACATTTGGGTGTGTCCTTATGTTATACGGTCGTACGACCCCTATTGGCGTAAACATAGGCCATATAATCTTTGGTTAGGTATCCTCTACCTGGCTCCGGATTTGGCCCGACCTGCGATTCTGCTCGAGCAGCTGGGCCCAACTGACTAATACCGTCGGGTGTACCACCAGATCATCATCGACACGACGGAGTCTCCCTTAAGACTTCATTATTCACTAGATAGCAAGTTCCATAAGAAGGTATCGGTCATGGAACCCACAATGATGACTAGTAAGCGCATAACTGCTGTCAATACCTAGCACTATAGCTCACCTGTACGCAGTTGATGTATATCTTAATGAAGCATCTGAGAGGAATATAGGCGTTCCTCTTCAGCAAAGCCAATTAATGACCGCTAAGTCGCTCCCGTACTTCTAAGTGTTAGATATTGGGGTGAATTGTGTGTTATTCATCTTGTTGTCTAACTTATCTGTCTCCCGTTTGCTGCTTGAGGTTTTGGAGCAAGCTCTATATGCCTTTTCTGTACTATGTGGAATTAACTGGAGGCTGCTTGCTAAGCCTATGGCAATAGGTGGCAACTGTCATCTTTGATGACAATATTTATCAACCTTTCAAGCTACTCCCATGAGCTTCCTTTTGCCACTATGCAACACTAGGGGTACCTGAAACCAGACCTCCCTATGTTATAATTAAACAAGTCGAGGTCTCCATGCTAGATAGCCTAGCCTGTTGTATGGTGCTTAGTTAAAAAACGCCCCCCTGTGAACATCAACCTCATGGGCCAGCGCCTCCTCTTCACCAACGAGCCGCGCAACATCCAGGCGCTGCTGGTGACACGGCTTCCCGACTTCGACATCGGCCAGCGCCGGCGCGACAACTCGGCCCAGCTGCTGGGCGTGGGCGTCTTCAACGCCGACGGCGCCGTGTGGGAGCACGCCCGCGCAACCTTGCGGCCCAACCTCACGCGGGCCCAGGTGGCCGACCTGCAGCTCTTCGAAAAGCATGTCGGCGTGTGGATGGCGGCCCTGCCGAAGAACGGCGAGGCGGTGGATCTGCAGGAATGGGTCTTTCGGTTTGTGAGTCCCTCCCCCCTCCCCCCCCCCCGGTCCATATCAGCAGTCGAACGCACCCGGATTCAGGTCCAGCGCGTGCTGACAAAGGCCAAAAAAGACTCTAGACGTGGGAACCGAATTCCTGTTAGGCACATCTTCCGGCGTGCTTCACCCGCAAGCCACCGCGTTGGGCCGCCGGTTTGCCTGGGCCTTCAATCTGGGAGTGGACGGCGTGGCGCAGAGAATCCGCCTTGGGAGACTGGCGCTGCTTTACTACAACGCGAACTACGCGAGCGCCTGCAAGATGGTGCACGACTACGTTGATCCCATCGTGGTCGCGGCTCTCGAAAAAGCCCAGAAGTCGGAGCTCCAACAGCCCAGCAACGTTAAAGATGACAGGCGCTACACCTTTTTGGCCGCTCTAGTCAGGGAAGACCTCAGCCCGAAGAAGATCCGCGACCACATATTGAACATACATAAGCGCTCCCATGTCATCTCCAGTTTGAATTATAGCAGTAGCAGTCTCGGTAGATTGAAGCTGACTGTTGTGACCAACTCCTTAGTGATTGCTGCGCGCGACACGTCCGCCTGCCTGATGAGCGCCGCCTTCTTCGAGCTCGCAAGACAGCCAGCCATCCAAGCCAAGATCCGAGCCGAAGTCGAGAGGCAGTTGGATGGACGGCTCCCCAACTACGACGACCTCAAAAACATGACGTATCTCAACTGGTTCATCTAGGAGACCCTGCGACTGTACCCGCCGATTCCCATGAACATCCGTGTGGCGAACAAGGACACCTTGCTTCCGGTGGGCGGCGGCCCCGACGGCTCGGCGCCCATCTTCGTCCCCGCGGGCCAGGAGGTCGCGTACCAGATCTTCTCCACGCACCGGCGGAAGGATCTCTGGGGCGAGGATGCCGACCAGTTCCGCCCGGAGCGGTGGGAGGCGGTCCGCCCTCACTTCCAGTACCTGCCCTTCAACGCGGGTCCCCGGATCTGCCCCGGCCAGCAGTTTGCGCTGCTGGAAACAAGCTATGTCATCGTGCGTTTCTTGCAAGAGTGCTCACGCCTTGAGGGGGCTGGAACCCCGCAGCCCTGGACAGAAAATTACACCTTGACCTGTTCGGTGGGCCAAGGTTCGTGGGTGAAGCAGGCCAAGAAGGGGGGCAAGAAGCAGTCGTCCTCTTACTAGGCTGTCGGTCCACGAAGCCTCAACCCTAGGCACCAGAGGGTGTGAACAACGGACACACTAACAAGGTTCAATCTTACCTAGACTGATACCTCCTAGAACACAACGGATTATAGGAGCGCATTTGCTGATCCCTATAACGAATGGCTATGCATGCACGGTGATACTCAACATGGTCTCCTGGCAGTTCTACGTATAGGTATCTTAGTTACATTCACACTCTCATCCGTGGGGATAAGTGCAGGGCAAAGAGATCGAAAGTTCCCCCAGCCAAAGCAGACCAAAACAAGCATCACCGATTACATCCTAGTCCCTCAAACCCTCATCGTCTCCAAAAACCACAGCGAGGAGAGCGGCAAGACACAACAGGTGCAACAGCAAGTGCAGCACCGGTCCTCCCAAAGCGGCGGCGCCGTCGCCGTCGCCGTGTACCTTGTATCGTAGACGCGCGAGGGCACGATGAATCGGCCAGGCGTGATAGGTGCCCAGAGCCGCGGCAAGGAGCCTCGGAGCGCCGCAAGAAGGCGGCTGGTGGAAGATAACGACGAGGCAGACGAGGTTCGTCGAGAGCAGAAGCCCGCCGTACTGGCGCAGGATCAACCTCGTGGCCGCAGAGCAGTTGGGTAACTGTGTTTCTGGCCGGAAGATGAAGGAAGCAGCCGCGGCTGTCTCTATAACGAGATGGAAGACGAATGGGAGATTTTGGGAGGCCATGGCGCCTGGACGGTGGAATTTGGAAGGGCGCATTGCAGGCGGGAGCATGAGAGACACTACACCTGTGGTGAGCCAGAGCGTAGGAATGACCTTCTTATAAGCTATGGAGGGTCTGAAAGGGCCACGTGACCTTGTGGCGCGTTCGCGAGGCTGTGGCGAGAGAGAGAGAGAGTGTGTGTGTGTGTATGTGAATCCCTCACGACAACACCCTACATCTTCCTTCACAGCTGTGACTGGTCGTCTAGTTGAGGCAGAGACCCCCCCATCCAGCAGTCCTGGATGGCATGCCAGTATTTAGAAGCGTCGTCGGTGACGAGCGCACAGTGCGGCGCCTCTCTAAAAAGAACAAGCCCGACGTCGTATCCGGTTTCCCGTGCCAGCTGGGCATGGGATTGGACGCTGGCGGGCGCCACCATACGGTCAGCACGGGAGAAGAGATAGAGCCGACGGGCGGCCGAGCCGAGCAGGGCCGGCTCGTTCAGCTGACGCCGCATATCGCTGACCGAGGACATGAGGCCGGTCTTCTGCAGCACGGAGATGGTGGCCACGGCCGCGAATACGGCGGCCATACCGACCGCTCGAAAGGGTTCCGGGGCGCCGGGTGGCAGTGACACGGCGGCCGCATTGAATGCCTTGTCGAACGAAGTATCGCCCGGGCAGCAGTCGAAGATGATCTGGCGCAGATGGTCGCACAGAAGCGTGCCGGCCGCGTCAGATACTGTATGGGCCAGCTGTATGGCCGTATTGCAGCCGCCATGGGAGAATATGTGGAGGAGAGCCCGGGCACGGGCAGCGCCCGGGGCCGGCGGCTGCAGAGCCCCGATGATGGCGTCCCGGGCTGGCTCCAGCCGGGAACGGACGGCCGCGAACGAGCGGACGGCGATGTCGGTGAAAACAGTGCGGATCAGAATGAGGGTCGCCGCGGGGAACGCTTTCTGATAGCCCTCGACATATTTGGCGATCCGCGGCGTCGTTGCACCACCAAGCCATGTGCAGAGGATGATGAGCGACGGCGGCGGGCATCCGCTGCCACTGCTATTGCCGCGGGCATCAGCCGGCTTGACACTGGGCTCGAACAGAAACACGTTGTTGCCCAGAGGCACAAAGGGAGTAGGAAGAGTTGGCGGTGGCCCGTCTTCCGTACGAGAGAGTCCCATGGCACTTGGATGGTTGGTGGTGGTTGTGTGGGTAGAAAGCAATCGAGTATGAAGTTGATATGGCGCCCTCTGTTTGGTTCATCCCGTGGCGGCGCTTTTATTGCGATGCCGAGGTCCAAAACGAATGTGACCCCAGGGGGTTAGGAACATGGCAAACAAAGCCGATGCTTAATTCAGGATCCCTGCCATCGGGGTTTGACTATTTATGTCAGATTAACGGGTAAAGACCAAATGTTACAGCAGGCAACAGGCTGAAGGGAACCCTGTAAGGGGCCTAAGACAGGGTTAATTGAAGAAGGGAGAATTCTTGTCACAGGAGCGCTAGGTGGATCTCTTGTATCAGTCCTTTAGGTTGGGTACTAAGCCGGATATTGGGATTGTCCCGATATGATGCGTAACCGGGTTATTTACTATGGGAAACGGGGCCCTGGTCCATCAATCGCAGACGCCCGTAAAGTACCTCAGAATAGTGTTTCGCCAATAAGAAGCCGATAAGAAGGCATGCGATTCCGCTTTCAAGATAAATCTTGCTGCGTCAGATGGATGGTCCTTCGGATTACCTGCGCAACTCTCCTTCTAAAATAGTTTCGACGCTTATCTAAGGAAGATTCAGTCTGTTGAGGCCAATCCTTCCTAGGTTCCTTCATTCCGTCTTCGTACCTCGTGTATGAATTGATGGCTATATTTCTTGCGATGTGACCTGCTCAGGTAAGACTCCGGTCCTCCCCGGCGGCTGGCAAACTTGCGTCACGTGGACGATGCATGTCGACAGCACTCAGCCTTGCCACTTCGTGCGATGCGACTTGACATAAGAGACCGGTTTGATTTCGATTAAATCCATCTTTGCATATAAACGCTACTTGCTTTCTTAAGGGAGTTTTCCATATTAATGAACTCAGATATTAAACTAGTTAAAATCATTTTACTTAAGTACCTCTCCTTATATAACTTTGTAAAGATAATATTTACTTACTTGTGACGGCTGGACTTTTCCTAGGGGCGTGTAGGGTAAGCACAGGGCGTGAGGTGTATGATCTAGTGGATCAGGACGTCAACTGTAAGCAATGTAGGTCACGGTCTAGTAATGGTAAAATAGTAGATTCAATGTAACTAAGTGTGTTGATAGCTAAGGAATCTAGGAGTTCTAACTGATGTGCAAGTTGATCTTATTATATTGGATGTTGGCGGCTTGGTCTCAGTGGTTCAGTTGCCATTCTCACAATGAGACTGACGGTCTCATTACTGAGAGTCGCAAGTGCAGCACTGAGATCCGTCTTACTTGCATGCCGGGTTGGTCTAATAGTTGCAGTGAAAAGGATGGGCATATCGCGGTTCTGCCGGTTGTGACCGCCCAGTCTCAACCCGGGCCGTGACATGAGGCGAGATAGATATTTGTCGCAAGTCAGGCATGATCTTAACGAGCCTTAGGAAACAACGGCACTTAGTAATCAAACTGTGTGATTTAAGTAAAATCTGTAGGATGAAGTACCCCGCACCTTAGACATTAATTAATTAAACACACTGCTGCTGCTTATTATATTCACTTTAACCCTTTAAGCACGCTTAGTGCGACATTTGTTCATGAGACGCGTTGACTGTCTCGACCTCACATCCAGGTCCTTCTGTTTCTCCCCTTCCCGCATTTCCCCCTTCCCTCAATCTCCCGAATCCACCGCCCCCCGGCAACGGGACCCCTTCCAACAATCATGTCTACTATCCCAGTCAAGGCTACAACGGGGAGAAGCTGGCGTGGTCCGAGATCCACTAGCAGTTCAGAGAGCTATCCAGGGCGGTCCGTCGAGACCCTACAGGTGCATTGCTCGGCGAAGCTCAAGAGTCGTGAGAGGCCCTAGCACGTTGCTGACAGTGGAAGTCCCAGGGGCCCGTTTAACCTGGAGGCTTCATACGTCACAATGGAGTTCAAGGCCGCGAAGGAGATGAGTGACTCAATTAGCATACGGTCCTACAGTTCCTGATCGCTGCTACTAATTAGCGTGTCATGATCACCGAGTGGAAGAATAGAGACAGGCCACTAAGCGGGCCGACAAAGCTGGAGGAGAAATATTCAACGTAGTGGGAACGTTGTATGGTATTTACAGATGGATTCGACGTTAAATCTAGATGCCTACGTGCTCATGTGTCACGGCCCAGGCCGCGACCTGTATTATGACCAGGCAGTCAAGAACGGCAGAACCCCAGAAGGTCACATACTATTACCTAGACAAAGAGGACTGACTATTAGTTTTAGACAGTCTTATTCTAAACTGACTAAATAGTAGAAATAGTCTTTTAAGAATATTTAATATATAGTTATTTAAAAAGTGTATTAAGGTTATAGTCCTTAGTAGTGCACACTCAGAAAGGAGCCAGAGGTTAGATAAGAAAAAAAAAAAAAAACTAATAGTAAATAATAGTATAAAGGCTTAAAACCCAAGCTTAAGGCAATAATAACTCAGAATGACTAGAGTTTTTACTATATTAGGATATAAGTCTTACTGTTCTACTTAACGCTTTGAAATACATTAAGTAACTAAAAAGCTAAATAGAAAAGTTAAATAGAAAAGCTAGATAGAAAAGCTAGATATTGGAAAGCAAAATCGTTATATAATAAAAGCCCTATAAGGGCTCTGCATTTATCGCATTTTAAGCTTATTACAATTCCAATTATATTATAATTTAATTACTGCTTTACAATTCCTATTATATTATAATTCAACTGCTTGTAATATAACTAACTTATAATAACTCTCCTTAATTATATAAATAATATAATATATATATAGCGTATTATATAATAGCTTAATAGACACTTATTAATACTAGTATATAAAGCACTATTAAATAGGTTCAGAAGTAGGAAGCGACAGCTGTTACGACCTGGATAAGCCGGGCGCGCATGAGACCCTATTTAATAGCTGTTATCCACACCTGTAATTGCTACCATTGTGATTATAGACTTATCTTTTGGCCTAACGGGCTAGGAGACGTAATGCGAAGTGTGGATCGTTACAACAGCTGTTGAATTGGAGGCCTATCTCTTGTAATAGCAGAAGATGCCGTTACTTACATAGCGCTACGTTTTTTGCCTTTTGGCCTATTTAACAACAGCAGCCATCTCTAACATAAACTACTTCACCACATTCTTAGATAGCATTTAGCTAAACTACTGGCTCAATTACCTTAACTACATGTGACTATATGAGTATAAGGAGAAGCGAAGTTTAAGTACATAAGTTCTAATAATTAGCAAAGCTGACCATCTCACTCCTCTCATTCAGAAAGCCCTAAGACGAATCCTTAAAGTAACGGATATATGGCGCTTTAAAAAGGGGGCATCCCTAGCTCGCACCTTCACCAGCAGCTTCATTGAGTCACGACCCCTGAGCAGCGAAGCAGCTCTGCAGACACAAGCTTTAGCAGTCCCGCCGCCTGTCCAGGAAGAGTCACCGAGAATTAAGAGGCTCTCCAGCCCAATTTCTACAGACAGCAAACGCCGAAAATCCGAGACTGGGTCAGTAGCAGGGACAGGAGGTGAGGGAAGCGAGGATGAGGCTATGGAGAATTAGGATCATGTTTCTGAAGGCTCAGATTGAAGAAATAATAATAGTGGGATGTTCGGGAGCCTAAACGGCCAGTCCTGACAATTAGAGATCTGTCAGATGTTAAAGTGAATTGAGGGTCTAAACCGTTAATTAGCTAGGCGAAGGGTAGTCGTGGTGCTATAATTCAGATGGTGGAAAGTGAAGACGTCTTATTACTTCATTTGTTCTCTTAGTTCCTCAAGTCATAGGTTGGTTGCAGGCTCAGAAGCCGCTATCAAGCTCGTCAGTCGCGCTGACTCGCTCTTTAGGAAGGTAATGTGAAGGGGCCAGCAGTGGGAGGGAAGCCACTTGGGATAACAGGATATCAATTCTGACTTGAGGCAAGTGGAGGAACGACATATGAGAGGCTTGAAGCGCATGGACTAGCACATCGCCAAGTTGCACCAGGTATCTCGGCTGGAGAAAAGGATGAGCCTGGACTCTGGAAGCGACCCCGGCGTAGGTAGGCTCGGGCTATTTGCTAGTGCGTCTCCAGCATCCGAAGCGCTGCAGGAAAGTATCTGTAGGCAAGCGAACATCGAAGTGCCGCTATTAGACTAGAAAGGAGAGAGGAACTTCGTGCGTGAGTGCTCGGAGCGAGCCGAGCTACGGTCTGTCTTTGGGCCCTGAAGGACGCATAAGGTATGTCTTTCTTCATATTTTCTAGCACCGACGCCTCCTCCACTAGCGAGCCTCATCCTCAAAATGCTAAAGCTCCCAAGCCATTTAGCGCAGCCATGTCGGCATCGAGTTCTGTTTTCCCCCGCTCCCTCGGCACTCGAACTGCTAGTACATCCTTCGTCGGGCGTGGGAATGCGCTAGTAACTTAGCGGCTAACAGACGCCACCTACAGGGCCTCTTTATGGGAGAGCCCACCAACATGGTCATATTAGCTGTGAGAATGAGGGTATGTGTCGCATGAAATGTCCTAAAATAATGAAGCATATAGCTGTTTCCTGAGGCTTGATCAGATCATGCCTGGTCGACGAGCTCGTGGCGCTTTGGGTAAAGGTTACTCTCAGGTTGACTGAAGTAGAAGTGAGGGGTGAATGTCCAAGAGACATGGCGTAGTCATTTGAAGGCCACGATGGCAAGCCTTGAACTTGGTTCCCAATCATGATGATCCTTTGGGGTAGCCTCATGATGTCACTGCTCCTTCAGGATAGGGCTAAACGGCCTCCTGCTTGCCGCCCGCCCCTCTCCGTCACGCCAATTTGGCTGTGTTGGCCGTTGTCGAAACTAACCCTACCGTGTTTCCGGCTCCCACTAACGCCGTGGCTGTCGCTGCTGTAGGGGACGATTGGGACGTGATACATCAACCCATGGTTAACAGGAGAGCTACTCAGTGGAAATGAACCAACTCACTGACCAGGAATTGTTACGGCTTGGTTCACCGAACAGCGATAGAGGCCCTATAGTGCAGTAATGTGCCCAGATGATCGCCACCACAGCGATTATTGACCAATCTTTTGCCCCCTGGTACAGCGGTCTAGCACAACCGCTACAGGAATGACCACAAGGATTTCATGGGTTGGCTACGCTGCGAACTGGGCCGATGAAAGGCGCTCTTGGTTGTGGCAGGTATGTATTCGTACAGAGTAGCGGGTATTGGGCCCCTTGGCGTCGGTCTGGCCTGAGCCCGAGCCCTGGTGGCTGATTCAAACTTTGGCCATGCACACACACAACCTGGCTACCTATTTATCACTGGCCATTCTGCAATTTCGTAATAGTAGCAGATGACGCCTCTCGTCACTCACTTCAGCCATTTACCCCAAGGAATCATGCCATTTCGAGACCTCCGCGGAGCCAGACTGTCCATGGGTCTGCGAGGCAATGCAATTCTGACCGGCTACTCTCTTAGTGGACGCAGATAAAGCAGATCTAATACGACATGGTAATGTATTCGCGAGTCGACCAGCGGTATATGCCGTGTCCCCGCTACGACGCACTGGCGTTGTCATGTTAGCTGTCTCACGCACTACGTAGAAGCATATTTAGTCCTGGCGCTTTTGGTGAGTGCATTATTAGCATATTCTTGCTTTGAGATGTCCTTAAAAAGGGCCGCATCTATCTGCTGATGAATCGCCAGCCTCATCACTCAAAGAGGAAACACCCACATTATTGATGCTCCATGAACGTGTCAAGTCTTATTTAGATCGTTCCATTGAGTGTTAATGCGTTCTCACCGGGAGTCAATGCGCCGAGACGCAGGGATCGGGGGACAATATTCGATCTTAGCCAAGATCAAGAAGGGGTCAGTCCAGGAGACCAATCCCTCGGGTCTCCCTTCCTCTTCCGGCGGGGCGTACCTTCGAGACCCAAGGCGATAGGTTAACGGAGAACCCGGCCGGGATCGTCAACATCGGTGGGGAAGCCGAGAGCGCACTCTCCCAGATCTAGGAAAGGGTAAATACAGTCCTACCCCCTGCCCGAACCCAGGTTCCAGCTTCCCCATGATTCTCGCTCCCGCTCTTAGCTTGCCCAGTTTGTTGAGGCAAGCCAACTCTGCCCGTGTTTACCAATGACGGCGCAAGCCTGGTTGAAATAATTAATGATCTTCGGTTCGTCAGGACTGAGAAGCTCGAAAGGAAGACAAAAATCCCCCTAGCGGCAAACTCCGAGAAAATGGCTGATTGCGAGTGCACCAACCGTCAGGGGTATGACTCGCCTCCCTGTAGACAAACGAACTGGACCGTGGCCACTGCTTGGTTCCATGTTGCCTGCGAGGGGCTCATCGTGCAATAAGAAAGCCATCGTGTGTGAATTCTCGTTCCTGACATCTCATGTGTTTTGTCAGGACCACTGTCCATCCAGCCAAAGCATTGAGTATTGAGTACTTCGCAATTTCCTTCAAGACGGGCTGTTGGCATTTCCAACCGTTGGATTATTATCTGCCATCAAACCACGACGCCACAATGGCTGATACAACAGCCCCTCGCATCATGACCACCATGTGGGTGATGACTGGGGTATCCGCGATCTTCATGTCTCTGCGTTTTTTCTGCAAGCACCGATATGGCAAGGCAACAGGGTGGGATGACTCCATCCTAGTATTCTCATGGGTTCGTGTACACACCGCTTTGCGTCTGATAGAGATGAACTACTTTTGACATTTTGGAATAGGTTTGTCTTGTTCTCTATGCGGCGCTGACTACGGCTTCGTGCCAGAAGGGCATCGGTATGCATCTCACTGACATCCCTCCCGACCATCTATCAGAAGCAATCAAGCTGCTCTATGTCGGCGAATTTTTTGCGATAGTCGCTGTGGCGGTTAGCAAGACCTCCTTTGCTGTCACGTTGCTCCGCCTGGCCGAACGTCCATGGCATTCATATGTGCTTTGGTTCATCATCGTGTCCTTGAACAGCATCATGCTGCTCTGCGGAATCTTCCAGTTCGTACAGTGCTCGCCCACTGAGAAGTTGTGGAACTTGGGTGTCCCGGGTGCCTGTTGGGATCCACGAATTAACATTAACTATGCCATTTTTGCCGGATGTGAGTCTCGACCTGGCATCTCCGTCCCCCGAGCATTGGTTATCATCATGGAGGAGCAGAACTGACGTTGTGGTTGTGAGTTGAAGCATATTCTGCGGCTGCAGATTTTATCCTGGCCCTCTTTCCTTGGCTTCTGATCTGGCATCTCCAAATGAGGAAAAGGGAGAAAGTTGGCGTAGCAGTTGCGATGAGCCTGGGTATTCTGTACGTATCAAGCAATGTTCGATCTGCAGTCCCGTCCACTGAAGTACTTGGGATGCTCAAGAGCCAGCATCACGGCAGCCGTCAAAACGTCGTACCTCCCTGATATCATACGATGGGCAGATTTCACTTGTAAGACAATATTGACCTCTCGGCGCTGACTGACCCAGTTCACCACTAATATGTCCCTGACGCAGATTCCTCAGCCGACCTGCTGATTTGGGCAGCCTCAGAGACAGCCGTGACCATCATCGCCGCGTCAATACCCTTCCTTCGGCTTGCTTTCAAAGAAGTCTCCCACAAGACGAAATCCAGAATCGACCAAACCTATTCTCTCGATCAATTCAACTCGCAAAGAAGCCAAAGGTCCGGGGCGAAATTCCAGACGACTAGGCGAGTACACATTGAAGCCAAAGCGACAGGGAATCAAGATGACGGTAGCGACAGGAGCATTCTAGGGGACCTGAGGGGCAACAATACCGTCATTTTGCAGACCACTGAGATTTCAGTTGAGTATCAAAATGGTGATGTCGAAAGTCAGGGATCTGGAGGAAACTCAATCTTAGTTGAGAGAGGATAAAACCACACGCTACCGACGGAAGAACAAAGAATACGTGTTTCAGGCTGCTTCACCTCGTCCTGAGACTGCCTTATATCTCACGTGACTATCTCATGCCCAAATGTCCCAACATGGCCCAATTCAACCCCTGTCGTCAGGTCTCTATCACTGGTGTGGAGAGACACAGGCGCATGACCTCAGCCTTCTTCAGTAGACATTTTCTTTCCTCATCGATTTTCTTCCCCCATCAGTAGATAAAATTTCGATCCAGTTATTCCAGAATTAAACGTCGCTATAGCTGAATTAGTGTCAGCTATTATCGGGCTGGTTAGCGCGGCGGTGAGCCTATCTACTTATTTACCTTAAAGGTGCGCAATGCTCTAGAAGTAGCGCGAGATATTAGTTTCAAAATCACACTTACGAAAGAGGCGCTTGACAACCTAGGCGCCTATCTTCATAAGAATAAAGTAATAACGGATTCGTATGATTAGACCACAGTGCTATATTGCGCAGTTAATAAATACAATCGCCAACTTCAGAAGATAGATAGCAAAATCTTAACTCCGCTACCTATAAGTAAAGGGTCATCCCGTGGCCAGCTTCCGTCTCTTATTAATAGTGTAAGTAGGCGCTAGCAAAAGACGACATAATAGAAATAATGCAAACTCTAAGAGGATATATACATATATTTCATTTCGCCATTAATCTTAAGGGACTGTAAGTAGCGTTACTAGAAATATGAACTTTAGTCCCGAACTAACACGGATAATAAGAATGCCATCAAAAGCAGCCAGGTTTCAGCGCTCAGTTAAATCTAAGAGAGACTAAATCAGCTAAGCATATCGCCCAAACCTAACAAGATAATCCTTCTAGAGCTCCGAAAAGCCAAGGAAGAGGTCGTCTGTCTGGAACAGTCCACGACAAACGATTTCCAGCGCCTGCGCGATCGCCTTCACGAGGCTGAAAGGGGTATGACTGCGGCATGCAAAAAAAGAAGAGGAATTTCTTGCAGGGTTTGAAAAGATTCACTAATATAGTCTCTTAGACACGTGTCTAGAGGAACTGATTGCCACACTCCAGCCACTACTATACTAAGGAAAGCACTAGAACATCCAGCAACGGCGGCAAGACGGTTTAGGCTAGTAGCTACTTGAAGAACCTATCTTTAGAGGACGTGAATAGGGCACGACGGATTCCAACATGCTGTGATGTCCTAGTGCTCCAGGAGTTGGCAAGACTTATCTTGCGTTTATGCCCCTTCTGGCCTCCAAACCTCCTTCAATATCAGTTAGCGGTGCTAATATTTTCTTGTTTTCAGATCCATCATCGTAGATTACCTTGAGAAGCGTTACAATGGTCGCGTGCTATACTTTTACTTTGACTACCGTAAGCAGTCGCAACAGACTCTCTTCAAGATGTTCATCACGCTTCTTCGCCAGGCTCTATCGACTTTTAACGAAATTCCAACTGCTGCTCTCGATCTCCACAAGCAAACGAAAAAGGGTCTGAGACTTCATAGCTGGGATGATCTTATAGTCATCTTCAGCTCCATCTGCGCTGCCAGCAGGCAGATGTACCTCATGCTCGACGCGCTTAACGAGTCAGATGAACACATATATTGCGAAGATATCCTCCATTTTGTGAAATAACTTATCAGAATTAGCGTCCGCGTGCTTCTAATGAATCAGCCATATCCCTAGGACATTCATAAGACATTTTCTAGTTATCCCAGATTCCTATAAAAGCTTCGCCCAATATATTCGCAAGTTTCTAAAGTGTAAAATTGCCACTTCGCAGAATCCAGGCTCATCATGGACGACCAAGTAAAGCGGAAGATTATTGAGTCGATTACTGCCAAGAGCAACGGAATGTAGGTTAAGATGCCCCGGGCTTTGAGACAGAGACAGAGTCATGTAAACTGATGGGGCAATTAATTTCTCCGATGTCCAGGTTTCTCTTGCCAGCGCCGCAAATCCTCAACATCCTTGGGCAAATTAATAAGTGAAAGATAAGAGAATCGTTAGAAAGGCCGCTGATGGGTCTTATAGAAAACTTAGACTTAACGCTCAAGCAAATTCGAAGATAGGATGCTAATAACTAAACTCAAGCCGACCTTACCATAGCCATGCTAGGGTAGATTGCGACAGCTAAATAACCGCTTACTTTTTAGGAATTATAGCATGCTATTATTACTATCTCAAGATGGGAGTATCTTGATGACCTGAAGCTCCCCGTTGTGTTTTTTAAGAGTTACTACGGCCTGGTAATGATCAACTCTGAGACTGGCATTATGCGATTCATCTATTTCAGTATGAGCAAGTACCTCGAGGCATGCTAAGACACACTCTTCCTACGGGCAGATGCCGGGCTTGCTATCTCTTACCTCACCTACCGAATACTATTTTACCATATTGGCACTAAGCCTCATAATACGGACGAGGACTAGTTCAATAAATAGACTAAAGCCTTTCACCTTATAAACTATGCCGCTATATACTGAGGTATATATATTGCAATTTGCTATACGGATGAAGTTAGAGCTCTGGCAGATGAATTCATAGGAAGGCCAGAGTTTATTATCGAGTTAGAACCAATGATTCGAATATGTTAGCTTATGGAATTCGTGGAGGGCGATAGCAGACCTACCCCAAAAGGTGAGGAATATCACGCGACTTCACGTTGCGGCTAGGTTCTCGCTCCAAGATGTTACGAGCTCGCAACTTGAAGGTCCGACAATCAAACCAAACTGTACAGACTCACTACGGCATATACCTCTAATGCTTGCCTCTGGAGCAGGCTCCATGGCAGTATTATAGAAGCTGCTCTCCTGCTAGCATACTTAAATCGACACCACCAATAACGCTGAAGAGATAGCACTATGGTGTGCTATTAACGGCCGCTAACAGGAGTATGTATATATTCTTTTAGCAGCAGATGCCAATCCGAATCTTGGAGTGCATCTCCTTAGGGCAGCTGAAGACTATCCCCGACTGGGATTACCTAGGCGGCGCGCAGAAATCGAGCTCTCTTGCTGAGATACTGCTTGCTAGCCCCCAGATTAATGTAAATATTAAGGCACACTTCTATCATATGTAGTACAGTCTAGCTCTCCGATGGGATATATATACCATGAAGATGCTCCTAGCACGGTCTGAATTCGATATATAGAGTAAAGACTAGGAGGATGCATAGAATGACTTCTAGAACTATTTTCTTAACACAGATTACTAAACCGAGGCCGGCATTATTAGCACAGTCTGTATATTAGCGCTGCTTAACAGCGACTCTCGGTTCCGCTTTAATAACTTTAACGTCCTCAGATGCCTATAGAATCCATTAAACTACGCCTTTACCGACGTAGAGTGGCGTTTAGAGCAGCACACTACTAACGGGGACGTTAAAGAATACTTTTTAACTCGGCAATCAGTTTTAACATCTTCGACCTGTCAGGCGGAGCCATGCGTACTAGAATGCATCAGGCATTCGATACAGCCAGGTTCTCTATAGCTATTAAGGACAGCAGAGGTCGCCACTTTATACACTTCCTCGCCTACCAGGCCCTTGATTGGGACAATAAGGATAACCGCGGGCCTGACGAACTAATAGCCATGCTGAAAAGCCACAGAATGGACACCAACAGTTGAGACAAGCTTAGACAGAAGCCATTATCCTACGCAACAAGAAAGAACCATATTGATATAGTCGAAGAGCTCATTACTTCCAATTCGTTAATCGAAGCAAGGGATGTATAAGACATATTACATACTGCCATAGACAATAGGCATATGGAAATAGTAGAGCGGATGCTCGACAAATACTATAAGCCTCGACCAAGAACCCAATCCGACTTAAGAGGAGAGGACAGAGCTGGTCCGCCCTTCGACATCAATGCTATCACAAAAGACGACAAATATACCGCACTTCACATAGCCATCTTCAACGAAAATACGCCCATCTCACGGTTACTCTTAATACATGGCGCGAGTCCCAACCCCATCTCTATCACAAGGCCAGCCATCCACTATGCCATAATGGGCCAGCAGCTGATCTACTTAGGCAACAAAGCCGGGCCAATTTTTGCATTTAACAGCCATATTAACAAAGACGAACAGTTTCGATATTACTGCTATGCAGACGGCTGCAGATCCACAAAGCTGCCCATATTTGTGTGCAAACAGTGCACATAGAACCGGGCTTACGTGTTTCACCATGAAAAGACGTTGTCAAACGTCATTCCGGGCATGACATGGTGCCAGGGTCGTGGATTTCTCAAGGTGCCGAACGAGAGGTAGATGAAGATAGGACAGCAGTCAAAGGAAGAATCGGCAGCGGAACTGAAGAGGTGGTTGGAAGCCATGTTGAGGAAGTACGAGGCCGAAGCTGCACAGTACGGCGTTACGGTTGCTTGATCAGTTGACATAGGTCTCCGAGTCTACTCAAGAATGAAGACATCTGCTGAAGAATGAAGAGAAATGAATTGGTTGACAATCAGTTCTTTACCATCTCCTCAACTAAATAACAACATTGTTAACCTCGAATGTCTGCACCGAGTTGGTCTCAAACCAAGACCAAAACTTGGTCCCGCTCATCGTGGTGTCTGAGTACTTCACATACTGGTCCCCTGTTCCGATTTGGGTATGCCAGCGTGTAACTGCAGCTCCGTTACTGGATGGTTGGGTGAACTTGGACAGCTCAAAGTTCAGATACTGGGCATCACCCCAATTAACAGCCACGATGACCAGCTTCTTTGCACCAGAGTCATACGCTGCAACGACGTTGTCCGCTCCGCCATCCAGGATCCGCATCCCTTCGCGAATGTGTCGAGTGAACTGAGCCAGCACGAAATACTTTTGGTTTGCGGCACCGACACTCCCGTCATCGTTGTTTGCGTCAATGAGACCCCAGCCACCCCCATCCAGAACCTGCCAGTAGACCCAGGCAGTGGGACGCAGCCACCGGAAGTCGAGCATCAGATTACTGACCAACCTCTGGCCCGTCGCATCGCTCTCGCCATACTCGCTGTTCCAGACGCGTTTACCGCGCCCTGAGGCGAGGCTGTAGACCTGGTCTCGCCTCCCGCTTCCGTACTGGTAGCCGTGGACGTTGATGCGTGCAACATTGCCCAGCGCCACGTCCCCCAGGCCGTTGAGAGTGCTGACAGCCTGGTCGTAGTACGACTCGTCCGACGCGGCGATGATCATGGAAGATAGCCCGCGGTTGTTAAGCTCCGTCCGGAGATTATTGATGATGGTTGCCTGAGTGGCGACATCGATGTGACATCCTTCCTGGGTTCCGTCAGCCTTCCACCAGGTGGCCGAAGGCTCGTTGAAGGGTTCGACAGACTCAAAGACGATACCCCAGTTGTCCTTGGCGTACTTTGCAATGGTAGCCATGTAAACCGCGTGTTGCCCAAGGTTCCACGACTGGATGTTCTCACTACCGTCGGATGACCCCGAGGGGTTGTGGTTCTTGCACATCCACCACATGGGCGAGTTGGAGAAGAGCTCGAAGCGGTTGGCGCCTCGGTCACGAGCCTTCCACATCATATTGCGTTGGTTCGAGTCCACTCCCCAGCTCCAGCTCGAGGAGGCGGGGTCGGAACTGTCCCAATTGAGCCAATGGCCCTCGATTTGTCGAGAAAGAATCATGTTCGTCGACACTACCATCTTGTCACTGCCAATCGTATTCCAACTGCAGGCCCCGGCGTTGTGGCGAACAATGTTGAAGCCGAGGCCAGGCAAGCTCTTGCCGCTGAATTGCGTCGACTTGGTCGTGAAGAAGATGTCGGCCAGATCGTCACGAGTGCCAAACTTCTTGGCCCACCAAGCTAGAGAGGTCCCCCAACCGTCCCAGGTCCCTCTGTTAGAACCCGCATCGATCGTAGTTGTTGTATCGGCGGCCACTAGTGGGCTGATGGCAAAGGCCACAGCAAATCCAAGGATCGAACAGAAATACATCGTCGACGTTTACGGCCAAGGGATCACCAGCTGTGGTTCCAAAGAAGAGAGAGCAAGTGTGTCATTTCTCGAGATGGGACGCTTCTTTTTATACTCGTTGTCCTGGCGAGTTTGTCACGAGCCACTCTACCGAGGGGCTAATACCACAAACATCGTTGCGTCTCGGCCCCGGCATCCCCGAGCCAGTAATCGTAACAAACACTTGTACGTATATGGATACGGACTATTACCGTCCGCGCCGTCGTGAATTAACTTTGGTAGGTTACAACTATTTGCCGAGTCTCGGCCCTGTATCCGCAAGATACTAAACCACACAGCACACAGCACACACCTTTACACACGGGATACTACCGTTGCGTCTCGGCCCCGGCATCCCCGAGCTACTAACCACGACACACTTACCTCTGTACACCTACATATAGACTACAGGCTAATACCGTGCGCGCCCTGTGATCATGTGGGGGGAAGCTTGCCGAGTATGCGGGGTTGCCTTTCTATAGAAATGGTCCTGGGAGGTGGGGAAGTGGGCTGGATCAGCGAGCAATGGGACAGCCCCCAGCCAACCAACATCAACCACTCTCATTGTGAAGTTCCCAGGCGTCTCCCGAAGAACATGCCAATTAACGAACTAGGTCATGTGTTACAGCGAGGCACTCAAAGCTCGGTTCCAGGCCAAGTATATTCTCCGCGCTCCCAAATTCAACATCGCGACGGGTTTCGCAGGGACACCCATCATCACCCGCACCCTCACTGCGACGGCTTCTTGAGACGATGCTCCCAGACGGAAACATCGACCCTGGATCTATGACAAGCTTCAACCGTTACGCTTTCGGTGCAGTTGCCAACTGGCTACACCAAACTGTCGGGGGGGTAGAATCCATGGTGCCAGGCTGGAAAGCAATTAAAGTCAAGCCCGTCCCTGGTGGCAACATCACCGGCACCGAGGTCGCTTTTGATGGGCCATTCGGTTGGGCCAAGTGCGAGTGGCTCTTGGAGGGGATCACTTCAGAGTGGAAGTCGAGATACCGCCCAACACAAAGGCACTTGTCATTTTTCCGTCAGAGAGGGAGACAGAGAACGAATTAGGTAGCTTTAATCAGGTGGGAAGAATCGTGGGCTCGGGGATCCACAGTTTTGACTGACCTTCAATCCTGCTCAGTGGCCCCCAGACTCGATTGTAGGAGCACACCAGAAGGTCCCTGCTCAAACCACCATCGCTAGGAACATGATATCTACTAGTATGGCAACACGGCCAATGTGGCCTTGTGTTTTCTTTCCATCGCAACGGTCTAACTGCTAATTATTGGCAGTAAATAACTCAGTACTAAGTGGAGTTTTCGTTTCATAATGCTCTCGAATTAATCGCTTCGGGGAGTTACATGAGTGCTCACTTCGCTCTGGCATCCTTATCAATGTAGCTACCCTATAGCTTGGTATGAGGGAATACCTTGCGCCCGGTAAACACGGCGGGATTTTATACACCGACAGATGCTCAGTCATACATTTCGTTTGCATCAGTAGCAGATGGACTCGTCAATCATTTAACTGTCGTATCGCGTCGCTTCATCCTTTCTGTCATTTCTTGTTGACTGCTCAGCATAATTGACGCTCCACCGTTCAACATTTTCCTGTCGTCCAAGCATACATCCCAGTGGAAAAGACTTGATCACAATGAGATTCTCTATGTCAGCCTTCGCCGGCTTTGTTGGAGCATCGACCGTTCTTCATTTTAACGACACGACCTACTACTCTCCAGGTACCATTGTAGGGTCCGTCAACGTCCTCAAGTCCAATTTCAACAATGTCTTGCCCGTGACTTATCTCGGTGACTTCCCGTCGAAGGTCGAGGATCTAGAACAACAGCGTGACAATCTACTAAACGGGGACGACGTCATGTCGGAATCTTTCCTCCCTACACTCATTCTCCACGCAAAAGCAAAAGTGTCGACTGGCATCAAGCGTTACCTCAAGTCCACCGGTACCAACAAACTCATATTAACTTCAATCGGAAAGTTGCCATCTGGACCATATTTCCTGCACCCCTCTGGTGACTTGACCAGGGTCTACAGGCTCTACGTTGACTACACCATGGCCTTCGCCCAGGCTGTGATTGAGGGCGAGGATGGAACATATTTGCCGTCTACTGCCGCAGTCGGCGAAAGCGTCAATGCGGCAATCAGTATCCCCGTTCCTTCACTCCATTACTACCCAAAGCCATCCCCTGAGAGGCCTCTCTCGGGCTTGCGCCCTGGCGTCAAGGACGTCTTCAACCTCAAGGGGACCAAGACGGGAGCCGGCTCCAGAGCATACTTTGCCCTGTATCCGCCCGCAAATGAGACAGCCTTCTCTCTCCAGCGCCTCATTAGCCTCGGTGCTGTCATCGTCGGCAAACTCAAAACGGCCCAGTTCGCCGCTGGCGAGGTGCCTACAGCAAATTACGTGGACCAACTTGCGCCATTCAACCCCAGAGGTTATGGGTACCAAGCCCCTCGTCGTCTTCCTGCGGCACAGGGGAAGCGCTGGCGTCGTATGACTGGCTAGACCTTGGTACGGGAACTGATACCACTGGGTCCATTCGAGGGCCTTCCATGGCAAACGGCCTTTTCGGTCTCCGAATCACTAATGCGAGCTTGCCCCTGGATGGAATTCTCCCTGTCTCGGCAAGGATGGACACACCCCGGTTTGATCGCCTGAGATGCAAGGCTGCTACGGACGGCATACGAGAGTTGGCTCGAGACAAAGGCCAACTACACCAGATTTCCCCGGAGGATCATCTTACCGCAGGAGTTCTGGCCGTCCCCGAACAAAACGTCCATGCCCATCCTCGAAAAGTTCATCGATGACCTTTGCACTCTTCTAGAAGCAAGAGTTTGTGCATGTCAATACAAACAATTCCTTCATTCATCACACGGGCAACAAGGACGGTATCGCTGCTTTCATCAGTGACTATCCTCTAGTTTTGGTCAGGGATCAGTTCCGGGCTCTTGGGCAACCCTTTATCGCCGACTACCAAGAGGAATTCGGGCGATTCCCCTTCGTCAACCCGGTCCCTCGCAGCGGCCTTGCTTTTGCTGCTCAAATTGATGACGAGAGCTACGCAAATGCGGTTCGTCATCTCCAAGTCTACAGAGAGTGGTTTACCTCGCAGCTGTTACCTCCTTGTGAGGATGCCCTGGTTTTATACCCGCTTGGACCGGGCCTTGAATTGTATCGGAACGAGTCACTCAACACTTCCCCCCTCACGCCTTCATCGCCGTATGTCAACACATTGCAAGCGGCTGCAGCTGGGCTTCTAGATTAAGCCTCACTCATCCTGCCTGACGTGGCTGGTTTACGGAAACGAAATGATCCATGGGCCATCTACCCATTCGATAGTTCCGATCCCATGCACGCTGTTAGATTGAGGCTAAGGCACGGTTAAAGCGAGCCATTAACAGCAAAAGAAAACCCGCCCACAAGATTATGAAAAACACGAGAAGATGAACATAATCACCGGCCTCATCATCGCTACATTGACCCTGAATCGTGAACTCGAACGTCCTCCTGACTGGTTAGGAAAAGAGGGACCGCGTATCTAACACATGCTTATTGCATACACACTCAGGGTAGGAATATCTGTATGAGTCTCTTGAGTCCATACGACAAAGAAACGCGGAAACCTCCGTGGGGGAAAATGAAGGAGTACTGGGCATCGCTGCATGATTTCTTGATATCCAGCTACGCTGTAGATTTGCTAGGTTACGATGAGTTTCAGCGTTGCGGTTTTATCCTCATACTCCAACTTGTAAGCAATATCTAAACCGAGCTTACGCCGCGGTTTCTCTGTAGGCACTACTTATAGTTTGTTTTAAATACCAAAGCCCATCAAGGATGGATCTCCAGCCAGCAGCATCCCGAGGGGACCAAAACACTGTGAAGATACTGCTCGACAATGACGGCGTCGACCCAGACTCTAAAGACAAGTAACGGTGCGACACCGCTGTTTTCGGCTGCACAGAACGGGCACTAGGCGGTAGTGAAGCTGCTGTTGGCGAAGGACGGTGTCAACCCCGACTCCAAGGACAGCAACGGTGCGACACCGCTGTCGTGGGCTGATTTTTCACTAACCCAATACTGCCTTGCCACAGCTGCATCATCCTTGATCTTCACCGCTGCCAGCACATTCATGAGACGGTCCCGTCCATAGGCTTGGCGACGAGGATGTGAACCGAGTAGCTCCGCTCTTCCTCGGACACCCAATAATGCCTCGCAACGTTAGAAGTGCTTCCTGCTTTTCGGTGGCTTAACAAGCGCCAAAATTAAGGAGGACTAGTCTTGGTGAGGCCTCCTGGTTAGGCTCCTACGAGTAGCTTGGAGACTTCTCTCCCCACTAAGAAGAAAACGATAAGGAAAGGCGGCCATCCCCACAGCGCTGGAATTTGGCAGTAGCACCGACGATAGCGCTCCCCAGTGCTCGAGTCGAGGATCTGGTGAGGCACAGCAGTCATGGTACGATGGGCCAACCCGTAAAATCTACGAGTACGTGCCTCCTTGTATGTGCAATCCATGTGCAATCCATGTGCAATCCATGTGCTCTCCATGTGCTATCCATGTGAAGTAAACCCAAAAATTTAACATTTAACATTAACACCCAATTTGAAACCTTCCCAATTGCGACCTCCATCAGCTCCTCTTCAGCTCCTCTTCAGCTCCTCTTCAGCTCCCCATCAGCCATGTCAGCCATCCTATCGTTAGGCTACGAACCAACCACATCCCTCGTCAATCATCACGAACAGCCTGAAGGGGATGGTGGCTTGCTTGCGCCTCGGGGCTGTGGGCTCGCCTACTTGGCAGTTCTGCCTTTATTAATTCTGGTGCTTTCCCACTGTTCCCGAGGCTCAATAGTGTGCACCTCCGTCCCCATCGTCGTCCTCTTTTGAAAGTAGCGGTTTTTTAGTTATATTCAGCAGCCAACAGCTTTTGACGGCATCGACCTTGTTTGCATTAGTTCCGTCTTTCCACTGCATAACCCATGAAGCTCTCGGCATGGACCTCCACACTGCTCCTGGCTCAGACGACGCTGGGAGTAAATGTCAACTGGCGCCGGCTGAGAAAACGCCAAAGCGACTCAGCTGAAGGCTACCCAGATGTGCCAACTTACGCCTTCACTATTCCTGTCGACCATTTTGACTTGTCTGACGACAGAACCTATGAGAATCGACTTTTCGTCAATGATACTTACTACAAAACCGGCGGACCGGTCATTCTCTATGACTTCGGCGAGATGGGTGTTTCGCCGGGCATTGCTGCCGAACTCCTCGCTGAGCACAGCATGGAGAGCGCCCCTCTGCGGCTCGCCGAGAAGCTCAACGGCCTGGTCATTGGCTGGGAACATCGTTACTACGGCTACAGTTGGCCTGTTCCCCAGGACGATTACACTGGCCTTCCACTTTCCGGTGCTGCTGGATACGAGTACTTGACTGCCGATCAAGCAATCGAGGATGTGGCTTATTTCGCCAACAACTTCAATAAGACCACGCTTTCGCTCAACAACGTGATTGAAAGCACCGAGAAGCTTGACCCGTATCATACTCCTTGGATCTTCATTGGCGGGTCGTATCCTGGCATGCGCGCAGCCTGGGCTCGATTGATGCACCCGGAACTCTTTTACGCTGCCTGGTCGTCCAGCGCGCCGCTTGAGACCAAGGCCGATGGATCTATCTATTACAATCCCATCGCGCGCTCTCTGCCTCAGAACTGCACCAATGACCTCGAGGCCGCTATCCAATATGTTGACGACAGTCTCACCTTCGGCAGCGCCGATGATGCGGCTCTAGTCCGGATCGGTACCTATCTTGCTACAGACGAAACTGCGGCCCTTGACTCGCTAGAAAATGCTGACTCCTACACGCGTTTTGACATTGGCCATGCTTTGGCAGATGCTCTTACGTTCGGGAGCAATTATCAAAACTACGGTCCCATGCACACTGCTCAATACTTGTGCGATGCGATGGAGAGTTTCGATGTGGACACCTTCCTCACCGATTCAACCAGCGCTGAGACTGCTGTAAACTTATTCACGACGCTTTTCGGTAACCCTGGAACTGCTACGCCATCCACAAAAGGAATTGCTGCGAATAATGGAGATGAAGGTGGTGTCCTTGCGTTTGCGGCAATGCTCTACGGCATCGCCTACGGCGGGAAGCACTTTGAGAAATGGTATGAGACCCTGCCAGTGGGTGGCAGCGAAACATTCACCGAAACCGCCGACGGCCTGAGCTGGACCTGGCAAACGCTGAACGAAATGGGATACTACCAAGGCTCAAATGCTACCAACCCAATCCAGGTGATTAGCAAGTACTACAACGTGACCGCCATCCGGGACATCCAGCTCGAGGATGGGGTCTTCGCGGGCTTCAGGGACTCCAGTTTCCCCTCGGGGCTCAATAACAGCTACTTACTGGAATTGGGCGGATGGGATATGAAAGCTAGCAACGTTATGTTCACCAACGGCGAGTTCGATCCCTGGCGATCTTTCTCGGTGCACAGCGAAGAAACAGAATCCGGTGCACCCGAGCGAGCTTATACTGTGGAAGTCCCTCAATGTAATCAGCTCCCCAATGGAACTGATGTGTTCGGACTAGTGTACGCAGGCGCTGTTCATAGTGAGGATTTGTCGAGCCCGCCGTACATCAGAGGTAGCCTCGAGGATCCCACGCCCCTCGAGCAGGGTCTGGATCTGTTCCTCAAGGCGTGGGATGTGTGGTTGCCCTGCTTCGACCAGAGCCGGGACGATATTAGGAATAATGAAGGAGTTGATGGAAATGGGCACAATGCTGACGGCAGTTCCATTGATGAAGACGACGATGATGATGACGATGATGATAACGATGGCGACGAGAACAGCGCGAGACGGGCTAGCAGCCTGAATATCATTTCTGTGGTTGGTGTTATGTCTGTTATGTTTGTTATTATGTAACGAGATCTCAGTCGCGCTCCGCCCTGGACCATGAGAACAGTCAAGTATCATTTTTCATATTCATTATCCAAGTTATTTACAGTTAAATTATATATCTATATTATTCAGTTCTAATTTTAGTCCTAGTGATAGCGTTGCTTTCGATGGCCACGGTCTAGAATAGCTAGTATATTTAGCGCATTATTATTAATAACTTTAAAATCTTAAGTTTGAATACATATTAAGGATTAGTTAATTTAAATTAATAAAAGTATATTAGTTCTTTTCTTTTTATTAAAATCCATTTCTATATATACACTTTATATTAAGTAATAATATTTAATAATAATATATAAAATCTTTCTTTTTTTAAAATTTCAAGACTTTTATTTATAATATTAAATAATTTAAAATAATTCTTTATTAAAAATAAAATAAGTTATTATATAATACCTCTTTCCTCTTCTTAAAGAGTAGTTTAAAAAAGGGAATAAGCTTAATAATATTAATAATAAGTAGTAAAAAAATAGAGCAGTCTTTATAAAATAATAAGCTATCTCTTATTTTAATAATTAACCTTACTTAATATAGTTAAAGTATTAAAGCTTTTAACTTATAACGTATATAATAAGCTTACGTAACAAACAAGCTTGCGTGATACTTATACTATGCATCTAAAAGTGTAAACTTTAAAATTTCTAAAATAGGCTCTATAACTCTGAGATTTTTAGGAAATTAATTTTAAATATTTAACTAAAAAGTTAATAAGTAAGTCTTTTTTCTATATTTTTAAATAAATTATTAAGCTAGTTATAAATAAATATAGTATAATAGATAGTGCGAATTTTATATTACTAGTACTATAAATATATATAATCTAAGAAAATTCTTAAAAATAATATATTTTATAAATAAGCTAGGTTAAAAATCTTATCTATTTTAGGCTTAATTTGAATTTTTAAGAATTATTTTAAAACTGCAGTTTAAGGTAGAAATCAGAATTGTCACGGCCTGGGCGACCTCTTAGAAGGCCAGGGCGGTCACGGCCGGCAGAATTGGAAGTATGGGGATACTTAAGGCCGGAGTGAGCGGACCCACTTTAAATAGAGTAAGCAGTAGTACTAACGCTTACTTATGCGATGCTCTGCAGAGTGAGTATTATAAGCAGATAGGACTAAGGTATAGTGAGTACTTTAGTATATAGTTATTTAAGAAGTGTATATCTAGTATAAGCAGCTCTTTAGCTATTAATATAACTTAGTTATATTAAGTATATTCTACTTTACTATTACTAAATATAATAAGTATTATTTAATCTTAACCTACTTAATTACTTTATTATATAAACCCTTAGATTAGGACTTAGTATATACTAGCCTTATGAGAATAGTATATTAACTTAATCATTATATGTTAATAGCTCTTGTTTATTATATTACTTACATTAAGCTTAAATAATATTAAATTGCTATAATAGCTTTACTTACTATACCTAGTTTGACTCTATCCTTTTCTTATTAGCTAATAGATAAACTACCTATCCTAATCCTAATAGATATAGATAATGAAGAAGAAGTTATTATGCTTATAAGTTATAAAGTAGAAGTATATAAACTAGAGCGATATAATAAATGACTTAGCGATAAGTTTAATAAACTTACTAAAGCCTTTTATAAGGATACTATTAAGAAGTAAGGATAAATCGATAACTTGAATGACTAAGTCAAGGCACTTATAGATAAACTCAAGAGGCTTACTAAGGCCTTTAAAAAATAAACCAGCCTCTATAAGGACTATATTGAGAATCTGGCCTCTAATTTAGCAATAGGAAAAAACGCTAGAGAAATCCTTAAACTAAGATAACCAGACCCCTATAACAGAACTGTAGCTACGCTCTAAGGATTCCTAATATAGCTTAGGGCCTACTAGCTATATTATCTAACCCAGTTCGTTATTAGTAATACTAAAGTCTGGCATACTATAGGGTTCCTTAAGGATAAAGCTCTCTAATAGTTTAAATCCATTATAAGGGACTATGTTAACTACGTCTATACTAATAGGAAGGAAGAAACCAGGGCTATATACAGAAGCTATGAAGTCTTTAAGCATAAGCTTAGAAGCGCTTTCAGACTCTAGGACGAAAAGCGAGCAGTAGAATAGTAAATCCAGAAACTCTATTAAAAAGGAGCAGTATCTATATACGTAGCTGAATACTATAACCTCGCCTTATGACTTAACTAGAGAGAAGAAGGATATATAGTAAGCTTTTATAAAAGGCTAAAGTCTAATATTAAAGATATGATAGTTAGGAAAACTAAACCTACTATATATAACGGACTGGTATAACTTACTATAGAAATTGATAATTAATAATTCGAAAGATAATAGGAAAAGAAGGCTAAGAAGTCAGGAGGATCCTATACCTTGTAGTAGAAAAACAGAGGAAATTACATAAATTACAGAAAGAAATGACAAATGGATACTTCGTATGGAACAGACTCAGGCCCTATGAACCTTAGGATGGTTAAGAAAGACTACTCTAAGGTCCTCTATTAGAACTGCGGCGTCCTAGGATACACTTTCTGTAAATACTAAAAGCTTAAAACCGATTAATAATTCAAACCAGTACCTAAAGGTAAGAAGAAGGTAGGATAGGTCAGCTAATAGGAGGAAGAACCCTAGATGGGTAAGAAAATAGTTGCGATGGCTAGAGCAGGTTATAATAATATGGGGATTTTATCTAATGAAATCACCCCCCTTGCGAATAAGGAACTTAAGAGCGAAGAGATACTTAAAGGTAAGACCTATAAGGAAGGAAAGCTAAGCTAGAAGATAGAAAAAGAGCGATAAGCACCCCTTGAGGATTAATAGAAGGGTATGACTTCTAATATTAATAATATCTTAACACTCTAGACACTAGTTCTATTACTAATAAGAAAGAAGGAGGAAAGACTACCTTATAGTATTATTAGAAAGATTAGTATGATTAAAAAGGGCAAGGAAATCCAAAAGAAAGACACTTTTAAGTATATTCAACTAATAGTAGAAATAATAGATAAAGAAGATAATATTCTAGACTAATAACCTGCTCTAGAAACACTACTAATTATAGTAGCCTTTTATAAAAGTATTACTAAAATCTTATAATAATAATAAATAAATAATAAGATTAGATATAAGTACTACTTATATAAGGAAGGAGAACTAAGCATTAGTGCAGGCACTAAAGCTAGATAAGTAAGGAAGCTTAGGCTCCCTATTACTAATAAAGACATACTAGCTTCTGTAGATAAATACTTCGAGTCTAGCGATAGTAGCAGTATTGATAACACTTTAGAGGAAGGATTAGTCGCCCTATAATTGCTTAAATAGGAGCTAGAGGAAAACACCCCTGATTTCTCCTTAGGAAAGGATAGGAAAAGCAAGCAAATACTGAAATAACTCGTTAAATGAACGTTAGATATAGCGGAAGGATAACCTATCTATATTTACGCAATTTAATAAAAAGACCTTACTAAGATAGATAACTATATAAGACGAGCTATTATAAGCGATGAGCTATTATTATACCCTTAATATCTTAGATATATTAATATATCCTGGATATTATATACTTACTATGTATGCTTACTATATCGCTTTAAGAAACTTTACTATAACTACTACTCTATATAAACTATATTCTAGCTGCTATAATGGTTTTATAATAGGACTGAGGTATAGGATTATAGAGTTATTAAATGGTTTAAAGGGATAGGAGTAGCTTAGCTTAAGCTGTGAAATAACTTCTACCCTGAAGAATGCATTGAAAAGGACTTGACGATTAATAACTGCATTATGGAAGAATGCTGTGTGCATGAAAGAGAAAAAGTATAGTTATAGCACGGGCTGCTGAAGTGTCTAGCTAACTATATTATAAACTGTGATAATAGAAAGTGCCTCGAGCATACAGACTATGCATAAGCGATCTATAAATAGATCTATAAAATGAAGGAAGATGGATTTAACTTCAGAACTTAAATAAGAAGAGAACTCTGCGATAGGCTATAGTATAAAGAAATCTGTAAATATATAAAAAACGATACTCGCTGTTTATAATAGAGCGATAGACGAGCATAATAGAAGTAAAGACATTACTTTTAAAAAAGGCTCTAAGTACTATAAGAGGTTCTAAAGAGGATATAATTATAATAGAAGTCTGAATTAATAGAGTATAGGTAATAGCGCTAGTAGACTATAGCATTACTATGAATTACATCTAACTAGAGTTAGTAAATAAGTTAGTATTACTATAGAAATATAAGAAATTTCCTTATAAAGTATCTAACCTAGAAGGAATACCTTTTAGCTATAATAAAGGAAGGGTGCTATAAGAGATTAATTACCTTAAAGTACTTATAGAAGGAAGAAACTAAGGAGTAGACTTTAATATCCTTAATATTAAAGACTACTTAGTAATACTCGGATGACCTTAGTTATAAAGGCATAACCCTAATATTAACTAAGAGAAAGGCTAAATGCATTAGAGAAACGCATCTCCTTAGATTACGGATAGTAATAGACACGACCTAAGATCTTAAGCTTCGATTAGCAATAGAAATAATAATAAAGCTATGAAGGAAGAAACAATAGACACTTCCTCACTCCTAAAGGGAATAAAATAGAAGCACTAATAAGGGAAAATGTAATATATAAAACGAGTCATTATATTCATCTAAAAACAGTTCAGACAGATGGATAAGGACCTCGAAGAGTAGAAAAAATAATAATAAGTAGAGGAAGAATGATTTAAAAACATACTCTTAAGATACTGAATCTATAAAAAACTCTTTAAGGAAGAACTTAAGACTAGTCTTCTAGAACTAAGCGAATAGGACTTAGAAATCGTCTTAAAGGATAGGACTAACCCTAAGTTTTTCCCTATCTATAACCTTAATAATAATGAGCTAATAATACTAAGAGAATATATCTAAGAAATAGAGAGAAAAGGCTATATCTAGAAATCGAAGTCTTTAGCTGAATACTCAGTTATGTTTATACTTAAAAAGAATAGAAAGCTATGCCTCTACGTAGACTATAGGCAACTTAACTTAATTACTGAGAAGGATTGTATACTATTATCCCTAATCCCTAAGATGTGTAATAGGCTATATGGGGCTAAGTGGTTTATAGCGCTTGATCTTAAAGGAGCCTATAACCTGATCTATATTAAATAAGGATATGAATAGAAGACTGCTTTTAGAACTAAGTTCAGGCTATATGAATACTTAGTTATGCCTTTTAGACTTACTAATACGCTAGCCGTATTCTAATGAATGATTACTAACATACTATACGAATACTTTAATATCTTTATTATATACTATTTAGATAATATACTTATTTTCTTTAAAAATGAGAAAGATTATGAGTAATATATCTATACAGTATTATAGAAGCTATAAGATATAAACTTACTTATTAAACCTAAAAAAAGCAACTTCTATACTTTAAAAGTAGAGTTCTTTAAGTATATTATATCCTATAACTAGGTGCGGATAGACCCTAAGAAGATTGTAGTAATATGGGAATAGAAATAACTTAAAAACCTTATAGAACTGTAATCCTTCTTTAGATTCGCAAACTACTACTAACGATTTATTAAACACTTTAGTAGACGTGCTATTCTACTTACTAGGTTTATAAAGAAAGGAGTTAAGTTCAAATAGGATAATGAGGCAGAATAGGCCCTCTAGTTAATTAAGGATGTAATTACTTTAGAACCTATCTTAGTATTATTCAACCCTAATAAAGAAATCGAATTAGAAACTAATGCCTTAAGATTTGCTTTAAGTAGCTAGATTAAATAAAGAGATAAAAGCGGATTATTATACCTTATTATATTCTATTTATATAAAATGTATAGACTTAAACTTAACTACTCTATTTATAACTAAGAATTCTTAGCTATTATTAACTATTTTAAGGAATTTTAATATTATCTTTTAGAAAGTAATTATAAGGTTAAGGTCTATATAGACTATAAGAATATCTTATACTTTATAATAATATAGAAACTCAGTAGATAATAACTTAGATATACTAAATATCTATTAGAATTTAATTATACTATTATCTATATAAAAGGATTAGAGAACGGACGAGCTAATACAATTAGCTAATATATTAATTTCAATACTAGAAAGATTAAAGCTAGTAAGTAGATCTTCTCCTTTACCCCTAAGGGATACTTATAATAAAAATACTTAGGATATATCTACTAATACTATGAATGCTTATTATAAGTAATACTTAGCAGTATATACTATACGACTTGCGATAATGAATTACTAAAGAAAATCGAGTAATATAATCAGACTTACGAAATGGATAGGGTTATAGGAAACCCCTGCCTAATCTCCGCTTTATAGTTAGAACTATAGAAACTGTAAGTTCTAACGGAACTATAAGAATAGCTTATACAGGAGATATATTCTTACATACTATATAGATACTAAGGAGTTAATAAAACCCTTAAGAGAGTTAAAACGATATATACATTTCCTAGAATTAAAAAGGTTATGTAAGATGTTATCTAATAATGCAGCCTTTATATAAAAACTAAGGCATAATACTATAAGCCTTATAAAGAACTGCAGTCCCTACTAATGGCTTAGAGACTATAGCATTCTATCACTATGGATTTCATTATAAAACTACCCCTGTTAGAAGACTTAGTAACCAGAGCCTTTTATAATAGCATTCTTGTTATTATGGACAGATTTATGAAATTTTCTTATTTTATACTTTATAGAGAGGTAATAAATATAGAAGAATTCGCTTATATATTCAATCAGAATATTGTGAGTATATATAGATTACTAGTAGAGATCCTAACTAATAGAAGACCTCTATTTATATCTAAGTTTTAGTAAGTATTAATAGCATAGCTTGGACTTAACTACTGATTAATTACTGCATTCTGACTATAAGTAGACGGATAGATAGAAAGGACGAACTAGATCCTCGAATAATACCTATAGTACTATATTAACTATAAGTAAAATGACTGGGTTAAAAAACTACTAATGGCCTAACTAAGCTATAATACTGCTATATATAAAAGTACGAAGCTTATACTAGTATTTGCGAATTTCGGATTTATACTTAATGCGTATTATAGACTATAAGAAGGAATTATTAATCCTTATATAATACTTACTTCTAATAAACTAAAAAACCTCTATAAAGAACTAAGGACTGAACTTGAGTTTATTAGAAACTAGATAAGGAAATACTATGATCCTAAATGGATAAAGGGACTATCCTTTTCAGAGGGGAATATGGTCCTCTTAGCTATAAAAAATGTTTTAATGGATAGGCTAAGTAAAAAACTTAACTATAAGTTTATTAGACTTTATAAAGTTCTAGAAAAAATCTTAGAAAATAACTATAGGTTGGATCTAAAGAGTAAAAAACATCTAGTATTCTATATTTCACTACTAGAACTATTTAAAAACACAATTATGGTTAATAACAGTTATGACTACGAACTATAAGTAGAAGATCTAGAAGAATACTATATTAAGGAAATCCATAAAATAAAGAAAATCGACAGTTAGATAAAATACCTTATTAAATAGAAAGGCTATTCTAAAAGCGAAATATTATAAGAACTACTAAGAAACCTTAACTATGCGCAGTGCTTACTGAAGGCGTTTTATATATAATATTAGAAAGTAAGGAAGGATCGAAGTCTAAAGAGCTTAAGTCCACCCTAAACCAATTAATCAGATCGGTATGGATAAGGGACTGTATATCGGAGATGGTCTTGGACGTCTTAGCCACTACTTTATCTAGGCCTTCTAAGGCCTTCTGATTAAGACGAACTATCTTATTTCCTTTTGAAATCAGGGAGCGACGCTGCTTATGTATGCGTAATAAACGGGCAAGCGACTCCTCTAACTCCTGCTGATGAAGGACGAAGCTTTTCTAGGCCTTAGTGAAAGCAGTGTAATGAGCTTATAGTAGCTTTTCAGTAGCTAACTCCTCTGCATTAAGATGCCTCGCTTTTAATAGAACTTGTATTACTATAGAAATTAGTAATTATATTCATTTTAATAGATATATACTAAAAACTTATAAGAATTTAGAAGTATACTAGTTATATCGTATGGATGACCTAAGCGTATATAGAGGCCGCATTTTCCTCTATTTACTATTTTATAAACAGCCCTTTAGGCTGAATAGTGAGTATAGAGCATTACTTCGAACCCGGCGTAATCAATATATTCAGTAGAAGCAATATAATAGTATATAGCATTAGAAGGTAGTGGTTTCTTAGGTTTCTTGTTTTTAGAAATACGGCTGGATATTATGTTAGTATTTCTTTTATAAATAATTAGGAGTAAGTTAAGGAACTAACACACTGGGGACTAGCTAGCTATAAATACGATCTTGAGGATAAGATCATTAGAGGGGAGATATCGTGTTATAGCCTGGGCGACCTCTTAGAAGGCTAGGGCGGTTATGGCTGGCAGAATCGGAAGTATGGGGATACTTAAGACTAGAGTAAGCAGACCTACTTTAAATAGAATAAGCAGTAGTACTAACGCTTATTTATATAATGCTCTATAGAGTGAGTATTATAAGCAGATAGGACTAAGGCATAGTAAGCACTCTAGTATATAGTCATCTAAGAAGTGTATATCTAGTATAGGCAGCTCCTTAGCTATTAATATAACTTAGTTATATTAAGTACGTTCTACTCTACTATTACTAGACGTAATAAGCATTGTTTAATCTTGACCTATCTGATTACTTTATTATATAAACCCCTAGATTAGGACCCAGCATACACTAGCCTTATGAGAATAGCGTATTAACCCGATCGTCATAAGAATGTCACGCTTACTTGTTTATTACGCAAGCTTATTATATACATTAATTCTAACTAGATTAATAAAAGTGTAAATAGATCTACTATTAATTATAACAGGAGGGACCGGTCCAGTAAGCGGCCTGCTAAAGGAAGCCTGGAAGAACTGTACTAGCATAATAAAGCTAGCGAAGAAGGGCTGCTTATAGGTAGTATTAATAAGATAGTGGATTTAAGGTATTACGATGACCTAAGGTAGAGACCGGGCGGTTACCCGCTAGTCTTAATAAAGCTATTAATAAGGATAATAGGAGTCAGTCTAAGATAAAAAGCAGAGACTACTTAGATATAAATAGTAATTAATTATATTCTTACTTACCTTTATTTTTAAATTTTTAAATTATTTTTACTATTATTATAATAAGATTTATTTAATTAATTAGAATATCTGATTTATTTTCTAGTTAATTACTTAATTATAGCTCTAGCCCTTCTTTTATTTATTTTATTTTATAAGTCTTATTTATTCTTATTTTATTATATATCTTGCTTATTTTATAGTATTTATTACTTTAAGTAATAATATTCTTCTTATTCTCTTACTTAATATAATACTCCTAAGTTTAAGACTTATTATAAATATAGGTTAGATCTAATTATTATAAGAAGGTTATGTTTTTAAATAATACTAGCTATTTAATTATATAACTATACTTTCCTTTTTCTTATTATAATTCTCTTACTTTAAATTAGCTTAAGAGTGCTTTATTACTTCTTTTTATATATTAAAGTAAGGAAAGTAAGATCGAATTAATTATCTAATATTTACTCTATATTTAAATTACTATTTATATAATTACTATTTAAATTACTAGTTAGCTTTAAGAAGAGATTTAAAAGGGATAAGATATATTTAAACTTAGAATTAAAAGTACTAGATTAATATTAATTATAATTAGAGTTAGTAGTATATGTTTTTCTTTAGAGTAAGCTAATGGTTTAGTTATTTTATAATCTAAGTGCTTTAATATTAGTATTAGAGAATTAGCTTTCTTTTATAAAGACTGCTTTTAACTATAGATTAAAGATAAAAATAGGTTTTTACTTATAATACCTTTAGGACTAGCTAGTTATAGTAATATAAGCGGCTTATTAATAGGATTTAATAATATAAGTATAAATATATTATATATAGATAGAGCACTTTACTAAATGAATTCTTAATTATTAAAGAAAATTACTAAGATCTGGATAGTAGAATTAATAATTTATAAGCTTTAGATAAGATTGCGATTAAGGACTCTTAAAATATAACTACTATATATAATCTATAACCCTTTAAGAAAGGGGTTTATAGCTTATTATATTTACTTAAGTAAAGAACTCTATAGTTATTATTTTATAAAGAAGAAGAGGAGGATATAGTATATATATATACCTTTATAAAGAGAGCGGTTATTTTTTAATACTAAGTAAGAACCTAGCTTTATAAATACTAAAGTCTTACTTAGTAGCTTTAGCTAGATATCCTCCTTAATATAAAAAGTATCTAAATTAATAAGACTAGTAAAGAATATATATACTAAAGAGCTTAGCTAAAGAGTACCTTTATTACTATTATTAAAGAATTAAAGAATAATACTATTAGATTATAAGTATTAATAATTAGTATAAATATAATATAAGAGAATATATAGAATTAAGCTATTATTATATAGTAATACTAGTATAACTTATATAAATTGAGTTTCTTCTATTTCTTATTTATCTAAACTTATACTAACTTATATTATTATTATATTTTATTTTAGAAGAAAGAAATAATAATTAATACTTAAAGCATTAAAGACTAATAGTTTAATTAAATATAAATAGTATTATAGCTAAAATAGTATTATAGTTAAAAAGAAAAAAGTAAATAATTCCTTATATTCTAATAATAGCTCCGCTTTCTAGTAATAATTACTATAAATAATAATAATTATTATAAATAGTATTAATTACTATAGATAGTAGTAATTACTATAAATAGTAATTAGTATTGCTTTTTATAGTAATTAGAGCTTATAACTTTAATTAAAATAAGTATAAAAAAGTGCTTTATACTATAAGCCTTTTATTATATTCCTCTAGACCTCTTTATATATCTCTTCTATCTAAAGAAAGAGTTAGTTTTAAAAAACCTATAAAGTTATTAATATAGAACTTACTAATATAACTTATTATTATATAATAATATATTTATAAAAGATTATTACTAAGTACTTTAATATAATTAAATTATATAATAATCCTTCTTTCTTATTTAATCTATTATAAATATAACTATCTAATTAATAATATTAAATAAGGATAAGACTATAAAATAATAAGAGTTAGACTATATAAGAAATAGTATAATAATAATTAAAAGAGTAAAAGTAATATAAGTAAAAAGTAATAAGATATTAATAATAAAGGATAATATAACTATAAGAAGAAGAGTACTATTACTAATAAGCAGAAAAATAAGCTAAAATAATTTAATAGTAAGAAGAGGAGTAAGTAAAGAGGATTTAAAAGCAGGATAAAGAACGCTACTACTAAGAAGAGGAGAGAGTATAATAGTAAGAACTAGAAAGAGAATGTAACTTATAAGTTAAAGAGAAAAGATAGTAGCTAGAGAGATACTATTAGTATTAAGAGGAGGAGGCTTAATATTAAGAAGAGCTAATAATATATATAATTAAGTACTATTAATAAAGTAAGGAAGTAAAATAAGAGCTAGATTTACTAAACTTAGAGTATAAACCCTTTTTAAAATATCTAAAGTCTTGTAAGTATATAAAGTCTAATAATAATTAGAAGATATTATTAGTTAAAGTAAGATAAACTTTCTAGCTTTATCCTAGTTTAATAACTAGTTCTTCTTAACTTAATGTTTATAAAGATAATTATATAATAAAAGGAAGCTTTAAGTAGGCTAATATAAGTAATAAAGCAGTCCTTCTAAAAGAAGTAAGTAGCTTTAAATTACTATAACTTATATAACTCTATACTTATAAATTATAAGATTAATACTATTCAGTCCTTTTTAAAAGCCTTTTATAATAAAGGCAGTATAGAGATAGTAATATACTTAATTTACTATTTATAAAAGAAGCTATAAGACCTAGACTATATTAATTAAAAAAGGGCATTATTTAATAAGATTTATTTAATAATAATTAATTTATTAATATATAAGAAATACTTTTTAAAAGGAGATAGTAAGACTATAATATTAATATACTTTTCTTATTAAATAGCTTTTAACTAAAGCAAGGTCCTAAATGTATATATAAAGAGTATAATGCTTATTAGCTATAAGTATTAGTATTTAAAAGAGTTAAAAGACCTTACCTCTCTTAAAGAAAAGCTAATCTCTCTTAATATAGTATATAGGTTTATTACTAAGTTTAATATTTAATATAGTTAAATAACTAGCCTAATATATTAAAAGCATGTCTTAGGTTATATTATAGTATTCTTTAATAATATAAAGTCTTTAATTACTATAATCCTACTATACTTACTTATATTAATATTAGAGCAAGTATATATAATTTAAACTAGCTTAAAGTAGCTAATACCTTAAGATATAAGCAAATTACTTAGTATTTAACCCAGTGCCTTCTATATAGCCTTATAATAACTATAAGTAAATAACCCTCTTTATATTAATATTATAATTTATAAAGAAGAGATAGAAGGTTAGGCCTTTAAAGATAGTAATAATATACTAATATAAGCCTATTAATATATAATAAGGAAAGAAGAGACTGTAAAAGAGCTTATATAAACAGCCTAGATCATACTTCTAATAGATTAAAAGTAGGACCCTCTTAGTTAAGTGTTAATAGTTAAGGATATTATAATAAAGCTAGTAAAAAGATCTAGATATATACTTAAATAATCTGAGCCTATACTATATAGTATATAATAACCCCCTAGCTTAGAGAAAGCAATAGTAAAAGAAATATTAGAATAGGTATTTAAACTATGCTTTTTAGTAATATTCCTAATTAATAAGCAGGCTGCTTTTATAGAGTAGGATAAGCTAGAGTTTATTAGTCTAGCCTTGTAGGCAGAGCGCTAGTTTAACAATAGTTATAAAAGTAGTGCAAGCAAGGCCTAGTTAATGCAGGTTTATAGTTCCTTAGGTTATCTATTTATCTAAGTATTATATAGCTATAAGTTTACTAATAGCTTTTCCTTAGACTATTTCTTAAAAACCTTCCTTACTTACTTCTTTTATAGCTATAGTAGACTATAAGTAGTAGACTAGAATAAGGCAAAAGACCTAGTAAATCCCTTATTATAAGATATAACCTTAGAGTCTTAAGCTAAAGTCATTTTATAGTAGTATAGTAAGCATTGCGCTTAATACTCTGCCTTTTCCTTCCTTATCTTTAATATAATAGTAAGGTTTTAGAACTAGTAAATTACCTAAGGCTGCTTAAAGCAATCAGCTTTTTAATATATTAAAAGAATATACTGGAGGTTAATACTTAAATACTTATATTAAGTATAAAAGGAGATATTTAAGATAGAAAAGACTATAGATAAGGATATTATTATACTTATAAAAGAACTCTCGCTTTATAATAACTAATATCCTTTATTAAATAAAAGCTGCTTATTTATATAGAAGAAGATCTAGTTAATAATAGTAGTATTTAGCCTTATAGCTATTTAGTTTACTTTAAATCCTAATAATATTAATAATCTAATAAAGCTAAAGCTTATAATATATAAAGAATAGAATAATAAGGCTATTAGAATATTACTTTATATTCTACGTATATTACTATAAGTAATAACCCTCTTAATTTATAACTCTCTTAGTTTAATACTCTTCTTCTTCTATAAGATCTCTCTTTTTTTTAAATATTATATTTATATTAGATAACTATCTATTTATAAGAATATAAGCCATTATTATATAACTATTAAGACTAATAACTATAAAGCTCTTTACTTATATAGCTTACTATAGTTAGATAGTAACCTAGCCTTATTAAATCTTATTTATAATATAGCCAATCTTAATAAGGGAGAATACTAATTAAAGGTTAAAACCTTTATAAATAATATATTTACTATAACCCTAAATAAAGCCTTAGTAAAAGAAGTAATAAAGTATAGTAAAAAGACTATTATACTTAAGCCTAAGCTAATATATAATACTAAGTAGTTATTAAGGAGGTTTAAGCATAAGGCTAACTTTATTATATCTTACTACTAGGTCTATTACTATATTACTATATATATTAAATACTCTATTAAAGAAGTTTTAAAAGCGGGACTAATAAAGTATAAAATATAACTATACTATTTCTAAGCTCTTTAAAGACTTATACTAAAGACTGACTTTATAAATAATAGCTTACTTAAAGTAAAGCGAAACTATTATATAATTAATTAATATAATTAGAGTATAGCTATAGGACTATAGTATAACTATAATATATTAATAATTCTTATATAAAAAAAAGGGCTAGTGCTTATATACTATATCTATAATTATACTATAAAGCTTAACACTTTTATATAAAAGCGGCTCGCCCTTACTATAGAGCTATTAGATCTAGCTTAATAATAGTAAGGAGAACTAGGCAATCTAAGTACTATATTAGTATTAGTAGTAAGAGATAAGACTAAATCGTTCTTACTATATATTATAAACTGCATTTTTATAAGTAAAGAGCTCTTATAACCTAAAGTACTTAGCTATTTACTTAGCTTTAGGACTGACTTTATAAATGTTCTTGCTTAAACCTGGGTGTGTTTTAATTCCTTATATTAGGCCTATGCTAAATAATAGCTAGGTCTATAAGAAGCTCTTTTAGTGCTTGGTTAAGAGCTATAACTAGATAATATCTATTTCTAAGCAGATGGCTTTAAGTTACTCTACTTAGAGGCTTATAAATACTATAGCCCGATCCTCTAAGACTTCTGCTTTTATAACTATATATCCTTTATAGTCTTAAAGAAAGAACAGTCTTACTAAAGAGGTATAATACTGATTCCTTTTCTACTAATAGTAATAATCTATAATAGCTAGGTTTAATGCTTCTAAACTCTTAATAAAATGGCAGTGCTTGTCTTTAATAGTTATCTTATAAATAAGTTTAATAAATAAGATAAAAACTTTATAAAAAAGTAAGTATTAAAGCCTTATAATATAAAGGGAAGTGCTTATAGAATATTAATAGGAATGCAGTCTTATATCTTATCCTATTTATTTCTTAGGAAAGGTTTTAAAGCAAGCTAGTGAATAATATACCTAGACTTTAGTAAAGGTTATAAGAAAGGCTAAGTAACTGAGTTCGCTCTTATGTCTATAATATCGCTTTATTATATATTTCTATAGAAGACGCTTAGGCTGACTATAAGCTTTAGAGTTTAGACTAGGACTTTAAAGAAATTATAAATTCATATGCCTTTAATAATTAAATTAAGGAGGAAGGCAGTGCTAGAGCGGATGAAGAGAATATTAACTCATAAGAGTATTATAATACCTTTTTAAGCATCCTATTCACAGTCCAGAAGAGTGAAATCAAGGATATACTTATAAATTTAGTACTAAGATGCTTATATAAAGAGATAAGAGCAATCAGTCTAAAAGAGAATAATAACATAACTGCTTAGTATAGCTAATAATTCTATATAATACTATAAAACATTTAAGATTCACCTTTTTATAGCATAAGGCTCTTTAATTAAAAGGAAATTAATATAATATTAAAGCTCTAAAAGAAAGAAGATACTAGTATTATAGTAAATATTTAAGGCAGGGAAGGTAATGCGTCCTCTATATATACTAATAGTCCCTATAGAAAGCCGGATGTCCTATAGTAGCCCGTTTAAATAGAAGAAATACTAATAAATAGAGTTAGCTTAAGAGGCTAGATGTATCTTAAAGTCAGCCTTTATATATTATATATTAATATCACTCTAGGTCTAGTGAGGTAATAGACTTTAAATAAGCTATAGTTAATAGTATTATTATTATTAGTAATATTCTTTAATAAGTGCAGTACTTAGCTTTAAGAAGAGAAAAGTAAGCAGTACTTTTAATATATTAATAGTAAAGGGAATACAGAAAAATCTTATATTATATATACTATTAAGGATATATTCTAATTAAAAGGCAGCCTTTATATATTACTTTTAATAAGCATTAATAAAAACGTAGCTATACTTATTAGTAAAGTAACCCTCTATTTAGTATATAATATTAGATTTAAAGATAAAATAGAAATTATAAAGAATATATTAAAAGAAGAGAAGTTATATTAAAAGAGTAAGACTATATTAATTATTAATAAGATTAGCTAAGTAAGCAGCCTTATACTAGTATCTATAGACAGCTACTTAAGGCTATATAAAGATAATATGCATTGCTCTTTTAGTAAGATCTTAATTATTATCTTCTTTAGTAACTTCTTTTAGTTCGAACTAGTTAGATAGACCAGTCTCCTCTTACTAGAGCTTAGAGAATATAGTAAATAGAGACTAAAGAGCTTAGTAAAGTATATTATAATATATAAACTATTTATTTAGTTTATAACTATTATTATACTTTATAAATAGGTCTATATTACTAAGTATATAAGGTTATATAGCTTCTTCTAGTACTTATATAATAAGTAGTAAATAGAGCTAAACTTCTAATAGCTATATTATTACTTATATAATTAAGCATCCTAGCTCTCTTTTACTAATAGGCTATAGGTAATTATACTTTTAAATTAAGAGAAGTAGGATCTAAATATAATAGCTATTATATAGTAAGCTTATGCTTAAAATAAGTATATCTTAATCTTTATAGTAAAGTATAATACTAAAGTAAGAAAGTAGTTATATATAGAAGAGCTATATAATATACTCTACTATAAAGATGACTTATAACTCCTAACCCTTAGGTTATTCTTCTATATATAAGGGATACTAGTAGTAATAACCTAAAACTAGCTTACTAAGTTAAAGCTAATTAATAAAGCGCTCTTTAAAGTAGTTAATATCTTTTCTAACCTTACTTATAATACTATTACCCTTATTAGTAATATAATGCTCTACTTAGGCCTCTTAGTAGCCATTCTTCTCTAATTAGATAATATTATAGACTTTATAATGCCCAGACTTTTAAAAAGTACGCTCCTTATTAAGAGTAAAATAGTAATTATCTCTAACTCTATATAAAAAAAGAATCCTAATTCGAGAAGTAAGCTAGGCTTTTAGTTAGTTACTTATAGAATAGGACCTCTATATACCCCTGCCTTTACTATAATAGACTAGAAAAGCTAAAGTAAGCAGTTCTTAGAAGTCCTTCTTAACCTTAAAGACATTTATAATAATAGTATAGTAATAAGACCTAGCTTTATAAGCCTATATATACAGCTCTTAAGGGCAGAGAGGTAGGAAGGGCTATATCTCTTCTAAAGACTAACATAAAGCGATTTTATTAAACTAAAGAATATATTAAATAAATAAATAAGGGAAGCTATTTATAAGCTAAAGAAGCTTAAGAATAAGATAAAGCAGCATTTTAAATATAACTATAGATATAAGAGCTAGTTTTAGGATTAGAATATAATAATAGAGTCTACCTTAATAACTAAAGTTAATAAAGAAGATAACACTTCTTTCTAGTGCGATTCTAAGGATTCTAAGGCCAAGTTATAGTATGCACCTTAGTAATTATATTCATAAGCTATAAGATAGCAATATCCCAGACCCGTCTCCTTCTCTTGCACTTACTAAAAAGCAATTATATAAGCTAATACTAATAGTGAAAAGTGATAGTAAAAATACATAAATAATACTGTAAAATCGACGAAGACTTAGTAAAAAATGGTCTGTGCTTTCTGTGTATCTGGCAAAAGGTCAGCCTGAGGAACCTTCCGGAACTTACTTCGTAGTTCCTCCAGGCAAATAACATTAAGAAGATTAAGACAAGCGCTCAAACGGCTTACGAATCGACCGCTTGACGGATGATTACCTCAACGTGTCGTCGTCAGTCCATACGTTTTCAGAACACTTGGAAGCACCAGCAGTGGTCAAGAAGGACGGCATACACTACTTGTTTGCCAGTGGGCTGAACGGCTTCTACCCGAATGACAACACATATGCCACATCGATTTCTCTCTCTGGGTCATGGTCCTCTTGGAATACCTTTGCTCCCAAGAACACTCGCACTTATGCCAGTCAAACAACCTTTGCCCTTACCGTTGGCGAGACTGTCATTTGGATGGGGGATTGCTGGGAGGTATACAACCTCAAAAGAAGCCCTTACGTTTGGCTACCACTCGACATTCAGGATCGAAACGTGACGATACAACTATACGACGCTTGGAGTCTTGACTTAGAAGAAGGGGCTTGGAAGCCTATCCTCAGCAGCTCATCCTTTGAAGCTGAGGATGCCTCGTTACGAAATGCGAAGGAGGTCGATTGCTTCCTTTGCTCAGGCGGGAAAGCGGTTAGCGGCTACGCAGACTACGGATCTGTGACATTTCACGTCGAATCCAACGTGTCTGTTACAACTACCGGCCGCATTGCCTATACTAATGGCGACTGTGCTGAGCGCTTGGCCGCCGTTGTCGTAAATCATGGCAAGCAACAGGTGGTTTCGTTTCTGTCAACGAGTAATTCGTACACAAGCTTGACGAGCACATTTCGGCTGTCATTGAGAAAGGGAAAGAACACAATTCGGATTCAGGGAGCGGGCAAAGGGAACGTTCCAAACTTGGACCGCATCCTCATCTCAACTTAGCTTAGGTACCTAGGTAGTTTAAAAGACCTCAACTGAAAACTCTGTCTCGCAAGAATCACAACCCAGTCCGGACGATCATCAAATCTCTAATATGATTAGAATTTGAAAGAGTACACATGGGTGGGAGGTCATACTGTGTGACGCCACTTGAGAAGAGTGAGATGAAGGCTGAGGATGAAGATACGGTCATAACCTCGCCAACAAAGGTCGAGCCCCCTTGCTTCACACACATAGCCAAGGTAGCCATCGCAACACAGGGCTCTTTCAGCAGCTGGGTCCCAATTAGTCTAGCGGCCTACGATTTGTCCAACCTGTATTTGGTAGCCGTGGAAGTGTGGGCCCCAGAAATGCTTAAATCGTGGGGAAAAAAGACTGTTATATTGCCTTTGTGGCATCAACTTGCTTATCTTTAGGGAGCGGACGGCCTTCACCTACGTGCCAGAAACTTACTCACATTGAGGCAGCAGAAAGCGTTTACCTTCAACTTATTGACCCTTGAGCCACAGCCAAGCCGCGGCACGTCGGACCGATCACTATTCCAGCCACTTCATACTGGCATGGTTTTGCTCACCGTCAAAGCGCCCTAGAATTTCGGTCATCCGACTTATGGTAATTACCACGGCTGGATGTACCTGGATAGTACGGCAACGATGACCTCAAAGCCCATGGACTGCGCTCAATCTAATGACGACCGCCAAGTATCGTATACGAGGTGGGGCGCCATACCCCGCAACTAGATCAGCCCGTTTAGGAGATGAAGGTGCTCGTATTGTTGCTATACGCGTATTATCCTTGTCCGTCTTTGTTGAACAGGTCACTTACGCGTGAACCGAAGAAGGCCCCTCGTCTTTAGTTCCCATGATGGCCCGATGGTTCTCCTTCGACCCCGCAATACGACACAAGCCTCATCGTGGTAAAGGACATGGACGATTCCGTGTCACTGGTCTCTCCACCCCCGCAGGTTCGTGTCAATACGTCCCGAAGGTTCGGAATGTACGAGTTTCCCCGCGTTTTCCCAACGATTCTAGACCCTCCAGCGAGATTTACTGTTGCAATACAGGACAGCAACAACGTATTACATGTTGGCATTGTAGGGTTTGCAAGCATTCTCGGAGAGGTTGGCATGCTTGCAAGCCCCATAATGAATTGGTAGTGCCACACTTGCAAGGTTCTCCATGCGTGGTCATGTCATTGGCACTACAACACATCAACCTCCACGGATCGACCGATGCCTGATATTAAAAGGCTACATCAGTCCTTCGTTAGAGATGCTCCAAGCTCGACAAGTTGGAGCAGAGCCTTTCATCCCCTTCCCGACTCGTCTGAGCCGTTATTATGAGACACCCCTTCCCAGTCCCCCTCCTGGGTCTGGTGTTTGCACACCTAGCCCGGGCGTACGACTCCAATGACCTCGGGACATTCTCTCGCCCTGCATCTCAGGTACGCCCGCGTTTCAGATACTGGCTACCGGATGCGAGTGTTGACGCCGATATTGTCGCCAACGACGTCGCGTCTGCTGCCTTGATTGGAGCTGGTGGATTGGAGTTCCTCCCTTTTTACGAGTACGGCGGCCAGCTCGGCTCCATGCCCTCAGGTGCAGATTGGTCTACCTATAATTTCGGTACGCCGAGTTTCTTGCGTCTGTTTAAGACGGTTCTCGAAGTCCATGATAGAGAGGGCCTCGTCATGGACTTTGCGCTTGGGCCGAATCAAGGCCAAGGAGTTCCTGCAAAGCCGGATAATGAGGGCTTGCAATGGGATTTGGTATGTGCCCACCTCGTTACATATGAGGATTCTTAGCATTAACACACTCAGGTACCATTTACCGAGGCAGTACCCGAGAATGGGTCATTTAATGGAGAAATTTCCGGGTGGGGAACAGGCAATCTCGTCTCGCTTGTCACTGCTCTCGTCAAATCCAATCGGACCGTGACTTACCAAGCAGCGGGTCTTTTTGGTGTGCAGAATATCACTTACGACGAGTATCAACTGGATCACGAGACCCTGACCGAACGTACTAAGTATGTTAAAAAACGTGGGCACGTCAAGCTCTCATTGCCACGGGCTCCTGAGGGGTCGCACTATAGACTATTCGCTTTTTACGAAAGGCTCTCCGGTCATAAAAATCTCAGCTTCAACTCAACCAAACACAAAACCATCTTTGATGACGGATCCTATACTGTTGATCATTTCAGCGCAAAGGGGGCTGCTGTGGTTAACAAATTCTGGAAGGATCACATTTTAAAGGATGGAGTGCCCACGCTCCTTGCCAACGTTGGCAATTCCGGTATGTCAGAACCCAGCCAACCTACTTTCCTTTTCGCTTGCCCATCTTCTCTCATGTAGCGATGATAGAAACTTGCTGACAAGACGTCTTATAGCCTGGGAGGATAGCCTGGAGCTGACTTACAACGTGAGTTGGTCTCGCTCATTGCCAGAGTTGTTTAAAAAGGTAGCTGGTTACAGCATCAAGCCATATCTACCCCTCTTAGCCTTCCAACAAAACACTGTGGGGATTCAGGCGAATGCCCCAGGTCCTTATAAGTGCATCCTTGATACAGACGATGAAGGGCTTGGCTACATCAACGACTTCCGAGCAGCGCTTGCCGAAGGATATAAGGAATATCTAACAGCATTGGCGGACTTGGCCCACAACGTTCTAGGCGCTCAGCTATCTGTCCAGCCGGCCTATGGTTCGGCCATGGATACCCTAGCTACTGTTCCAGCTGTGGATGTACCCGAATGCGAGAGCCTCACTTTCGAGGACAACATTGACGCATACCGCTCCTTCAGTGGTCCCGCCCGGCTCTCTGGCAAGAAGGTGGTCTCGAACGAGATGGGCGCTGTACGAGGATCGGGTTATCAATTCCATCTTCCACACTTGGTCTTTTCTGTCAACCGCGCGTTTCTTGGTGGCATCAACCAGAACGTCCTCCATGGCCAGACATACTCAGGAAGCTACTATGCCACTACGTGGCCAGGTTACACCCCGTTTCGCTATCTCTTCTCAGAGCCATTCTCGCCTAATCTGCCGTCTTGGAGCCATGGTCTGCAAGAAACCATGGACTACATTGGTAGAGGGCAGTATGTCCTGCAGAAGGGCGTTCCCAAGGCGGACGTTGTCATCTACAACAAGGAGTCGGCCACGACAATCAGAACCACTTATCAAGCTACAGACCTACTCTCAGAAGGTATGTTTAAATCACAACATGAAGGCGAAGCCAGTACTAACGTTGTTCTTCTTAAGGGTGGTCGTGGAACTACCTTACGTCAGACAACCTCCGCCTTACACAGGCCAAGGTGAAAAACGGAGTCCTTGCCCCTAGCGGTCCGGCTTGGAAGGCCTTCGTCGTGGAGAGCTCGCAAAATGTCACCCTCGATGCTGTAAGGGCCCTGGCGTCTTTTGCTCGGAATGGTCTGCCGGTGATTGTCAGTGGAGGGCCGCCGGGGCACTATGCCACGGGAGACAGGTCTGAAAAGGCCGAATTTGAAGCCCAGTTGTCAAAGCTTCTCGGCTCCCGAAATGTTCATTCCGTTGCCTCTGGAATGGTTGCAGACAAGCTGAACTCACTTGGCTTACAACCGCAAGTTAAGCTGAGCACGAATGGAACATGCTATACGTCATGGAGCGAAGCAGACGGAGTCGGCTACGCATTCATCTACTCGGACTTGGTCGCGTCTACTGGCGATATTACTGTTAAGAGTACAGCAACGCCATATTACTTGAATCTCTGGACTGGGAAAACCTCGCCGGTGTTGGTCTACAAACAATCTCAGATAACTACAACGATTCCGGTCAGCCTCACTGGAAACCAAACCCTGATTCTTGCCTTTGGTGATGGACTGCGGAAACAGACGCCCGTACCTAAACATCATGTTGAGCAGGCACCTTCCAACGTGTTGGGCTCCCAGTTCATCCACGATCGTGGAATCTCTCTACACGTTGCCAGGTCTAGCAAACCTTCCAATGCTGTGCTCTCCAACGGCGAAAGTGTCAAACTTGATGGCAGATCCGTACCGGCAGCATTCCAACTGTCCAAGTGGACTTTGAAGGCAGAACATTGGGAAGCGCCAGAGGACCTCTACGACAGCGAGAACACAGTGAAGTATAACACCACTCATCAGCTGACGGCATTGACTTCATGGAGCGAGATCCCAACTCTCGCCAATGCATCTGGCATAGGTTATTACACTACAACGTTCCAGTGGCCACCGGCAGGCACCGGAGGCAATGCAAAGTCCTTGGGAGCATACATCTCTTTCTCCAAAGTGGTCGATGCAGTTCTGGTTACCGTCAACGGCCAAAAGGTCCCGGCTTTGGACATTACAAATGCCGTCGCCGATATCAGGCCGTATCTTCAGGACGGGAAAAACAAAGTCGTGGTCACCGTACCTACCACACTATGGAATTACATTCGAACAATCATAACCGACTTAGTTACCGCTGGTTCCCAGCCTCTTCCAGTTACACTGCAGCAACTTGGCTTGCCTCTCGCAGGGCGTACGGAGGCTGGATTAGCTGGAACGGTGACTATCACACCATATAAGGCTATTGTCGTCTAGTTTGTACAGAGTAGTGATGAGATGGAACTAATAGTTGGCGAGGAGTTATGATAGAACTCTCATAGTTTACGTGGATAATTGCACCGTCAGCTTGCAACCAGTAGGGATAATTATCTACTTTTAAACAGCCTTGCCTCTTCCTCTAACCCTCCCGTCCCCAACCCTGCCGTTCCCCCTGACGCCGCTGTCTCCTACACCTCCGTCTCCACCCACTTGACCCGCGTCGTTGTAAATACCGGCATCCCTGTCCCTGCCGAGGTGGTCGTCGATCCTACCTCTCCCCCAGCTGAAGCTGGGCAGGCTGAAGCTGTCATCTTCATATCTCTGGCTCTTCTTCCCCCGGTTTCTACAGCTTCATTTGTGCTGGTCGGTCTTTCAAGCTGAAGGAGGAACGGGCTCAGATTTACATCGTTGTTTGTAGGACGGCGTATTACGAGCCTGTGGAATTGCTTGCGACATGGTACGTACAATCAATTACTGAAATTGTAAAACTACTCCTTAAAGCCAAGCCCAATTCTCCTAGTCTCTAAACTGACCTTCTCCCTGATACCTCCACTTGCTGATGTAGGCCGGCGTGTCCCCCTCTTGACCGTTGTTGGTGACATATGTCCCTACAAGAGCACCTAAATTTGTCACATTAGTCACTCGGTTGGGTTACAACATCCATTCTCGGGGGGGGGGGGACTTGCCAGTAAATATGGGACGAATCATGTTCTGTTGAACGTAAGCAATATTCTCTGCCTCATGCGCATGAGCGGCTGGACCAGCAGAGAAGGCATAATGGGTTGTGTTGAAGGCTTTTATCTCAAGCCTTAGCTCTACCCCTAGCCATGCAGTAGGAACCGGCACAATAAAGGTATTGACTTTGTGCGGGGACTGAGTTTCTCCACGTAGGCGAAAGTGTATGCCAGTGTCGTCGACGTTGGACTCAGAAGACAGCTTGGTAATGCCGAAGTCGATATGCTCGCCAGTCTCTGCAAACACTGCGACACCTGCCTCATCTCCTGTACGCTTTGGGGCAAATTCGATATCGATGCTGTATGTGAAGAGCGAGTCCGTTTGCCGGCGAGCCAAGAATGCTACAGTGTTGGGTCCATCGCCACCTGCGGAGCCAGTAAGATTATTAGCTGATGGACTCAGACGCATCGAATTTGGACGCTCGGCTGGAGAAATCGTGTAAGAGCTCGGCTCGGGGAACCACCAATGAACGAGGTGCTCAGGAAGCTTGGAACCAGAAGAAAATTCCACCTCATCGGGACCTGAAGCGGGTACTCCGCCGATGGAATTCGACTTTGGTAATTCCCAGGCGCTCATGGTACCACGAACTTGTGATGCAACAGGCCATTTGCCTTTCCTCCAAGTTACTGGGAATAGCACAGTCTCGCGGCCCATGGGCTCCGAGGCTGCTGCAAGGTCCAGGCGAATAGCGAGAGCGGCCCCCCACCAGGCTCCGCGAGCATCTTGAAACAAATCAGCATGGCCGACAGCCTGAAAATACTCGGTAGTATTGGCATTGGTGAGAATGGGATTTGCCGGGTTCGATTCATACGGCCCCCAGATTGACCGTGACCTAGCTATGGTGACCATGTGATTGGTAAAAGTGCCCCCCTCGGCAATCAGCAGGTAATAGAAGCCATCTTTCTTGTATAGTCGTGGACCCTCGGGGGCGATGCCACCAGTACCGTTCCAGATTCCGACTTGTTTACTGGTTTTTCCGGTCTTGAGATTGATGGTAGAGAGTTCAATGCCGGGATAAACTTCCCATAAATGAGATCCAACAATGTAGACCTTGCCATCTTCGTCGAAAAATAGATTGGGGTCATATCCATTAAATTTGAAATGGGTGGGGTCGGACCAGGAAGTTGACTTGTGGGGATTGGTAGTGGTGAAAATGACGTTATCCCAGCGAGATGAGTCGTTTATCGCTTTGTCCTCATCGACCAGTGTTGTCGACACATAGAACTTTCCACGGTGATATCGAATAGAAGGGGCCCAAATTCCTGCAGTCTGGGAGTTGATTTTGCCCAGATTCGGAAGTTGGGTTGGCCGGTTGAGGACATTGCTGACGAGGCTCCAATTTTGAAGATCTTTGCTAGCGTAGATGGGTAAACCAGGAAAGGCCAGAAAAGTGGATGTGATGCAAAAGAAGGTGTTTTCCAATTCTGGAACAAAGATACAGCTAGGATCCGAGTGAAAGCCGGGCAGGATTGGGTTGTGAATTGTCGAGTTGCGTGCCAGGGCAGGGAAGCCACCCACAAGGGCGGCGAGCAGGACGGACTTTAGCATGCTGGGGTATGAATTGTCAGTTGGCGCATCGATACTTTGTCGAATCGAAACGCATGCTTAGCAATATATATACCATCTTTGGCAAAATTTCCTGGCCAATGACCCACAACTCGCATTCATTAGGCAAACCCGCCCAGATCAGCAGGTCCCCTAATGCGTGGTCAGGTCGGGATTGCAGATATCACAGCTAGACATCCATGGCCTCGCAAATCATTAACCCGATAATCAACTGCTCCCCTCAGCGTCCTGAGAAGCTAAGACAGGTTTAGATAACGGCCGCAGCTGAAAACAATACATTACCTCTGCCCTGGTACCATGTGACCATGATTAAGACGAATCTGGCTGGCTGTAGCAGGCTAACATGATTTCGCTACTATTTGCCCCGGCGTATTCTCATCCACACTAAGTAATACGCGTATCAAAAACACAGTTGTAGTGCGGGGAGGGAACCGTCCACATGTTTCCCCGGACTTTGTCAAGGGCCTGGCAGCTCATCGAAATCGATGATTGGATCGGCTGTAACATTTGCCCGACTGCTTGCGGGGTATGCATTGCAGGGTTCCTAACTTGTAACGCGGCTATGAGTGATGCGAAAGAAGTGTGAGGTTATTCGTATTTTGTCAACAGAGCAGCTGTACACGAAAGACAACCTTGAGCTGGTCCACCCCAAATACGGCCGCGAATCATCCGTACGACTTGCCCTGTTTAGGTGTGGGTGACAGCACGCCACTTATCCTGCGCCCTGCACTCGGTATCATCGGTCTTGAGGATACGGCTGAGTGATCATGGGCAAAGTGTGGCTCTACGTGGGCATTGGACATCTGTAACTCTAAGCGCGTTTACAGCTACAGTTCAACAGGACTCCATGTACAAACCATGGATATCCTAGTCGTACCCTCCGGGATCGGGTTGCTTTCCTTTGACGCTGACAACGAGCGTGGCCAAGTGCGTTTCAGCTTCTAGAATCAAATACGGCCCAAATCCTTTAATATAATATCAGCTGTAATATTCTAGTATTGCTGACAAAATTCCCACTCAGATCCCAGGTTCTTCCACTGGGGAGAAAATGCAGGGTCGACATGAGTTTGTGGGAGCTCGATCCCTGAGGCATCTTCTCTGCTGACAGTGGCCTCGAAGTTTTCCCAGTCGGTGTTGCGAACATCTTCTTCTAATCTGACGCGAGGCTTCCAGAGTGGCAAGTCGCTCCCTCTCGCTATCAGGCCAAAAGGCGTGAAGCCAGTATTTCTGGGACGAGTCAAAAAGCGAAGGGCCAACCTTGGGCCCGACTGGGGGCCCTCTGAGCCGGACTTCAGAGAACCTGACGTCTCGAGACTGAGGCTTGAAATAGGCTACGGAACGACTGTCGGAGAGGCTGTTGATGGAGCCTGAGGTGCCCGTGGGGCCTTGAGAGAACGAAGTGGTGATGTCGTAGGCATCTAGAATGGGCCATCCGATGATGTTACAGACAATGTTAGGTGCATGCAGGACTTTCTTCGGGCGGAGGGTGCCGTGTGAACGCGGACCGATCTGGGTCGGGGAATCTTCGTGGGGAGGTCGACTGTTCCAATCCCAACCACCTTGACTGGGCTCCCAGCCTTGCTATCAATAAAAGAATCGAGGGGGGCGTAATCATCGCCGAACCAAGAGCGACCTTTAGCGGCGCTAGCTCAATCAGAATGATGACCTTGACCCATCCATCGGTCATGAAGCTAGATGGCCTTGGGGGAGTGGAGAATACATCCTGAACGTTGGAATTGTTGAGCCAAACCCAGGCCGGGCAAGGCAGGGAAACCTGCTGGTTTCTCTGAGACGATGATGCCATGGCGAGGCTCGAACTCTCCAGTAGCTTTAGACAATGAAGCTTCTGTGGTCCCCGGGTGTGGCGGGGTTCAAGCAAGAAGGAAAGTAAATGCAGAGACTTTAAGCACAGGCAGAATCAACCCCGCCTAATTCTTCATACAACTAATTCTCTGCATTCTCATGGATTCCCAACAGCCCTACAGCCAGGCAGTCTGGAGCTGCTCGTGTCTGCCCGGGCTTGCGTCTGCACTGAAGCCCCGAAGATGGTCGTCGGCTTTGGTGTCCCGAGCTTGAGTTCAGAGCAATTGAGCACATATCGACGTTCATTGCCGGTATATTTTGGGAGGCGTTGACAGCTAGATTTAAGTAACACTCGCTAGTGTAGTACTCCAGGATTAATTGCTAAAGTAGAATTTTACTCTAGTAGCTTGCAGCTCTCTTGTCTTTAGGGTAAGAGGCAATGCAGAAATCGTTGTAAGCCTTGCGATTTAATCTTCTATTAATAAGGAACGTAAGGATAAGTAGTATGTCCTCACGAGCGCATACCTTTGGTAGAAAAGTAGGCAGGCTTAGAAGTAATAATATACACACCTCGGTCTCTTACTAATGTTTGCAAACCGCAAGATGTCTTACTGTAGCAGATTTAACTCAGCGTCTCGCAAGTTGGAGCCAGCGCTAAAGACCTGTTGCATGCTGAAATTTGATTGGTTCCTGGGTAATCCACTGACCGGTTTTGCAGGAACCATCCGCAGGCGTAATTATGACGTGCCGAAATTTGCCGGCTGAAAATCGGATGTTCCTGTATTCAGACTGAGAGCCAATTGAGGATGTTGGCTATTCTGTGGCTTGATGGCGGTTTGAGTGTGAGACACGCACAATCATAGAGCCGCAGCCCCTGAAGATGTTGACGCCGCTCAACACTCAGCGTTGCACCAACAAATGTTACAAACTTTCACGTCAGAGGCGTTATTAGAGGGAGAACATATAACCCTTATTTTAAGAAATGGCGCTTTTGCCCCAAGTGAGACGTCAGAAGGCGCCGCGCTCAAACATCCAAACCTTATCTCAAATACGCACAGATGGCCTAAGCCTTAATGGGTACTAGTCAGGCACTGGAACCTAGATTTCGTTCCAAGCTGATATCCGCTTGGACTCAACAATGCCGTGTAACTCCCGTAGTCAACTTCCTCTTCTCATCACCTGCATGAAGGATCAATGCGGCGCCAACGACATAATGACGTTTGCCAGGGACATACATTGCCATCCAATCTCAACCGCGAGATGGGCTCATACTCAACAAATCTGGTACGCTTGGTCCGCACAACCACACGGCTTCGACGTCCGCTTTGACAGGGCCCGCCGAAGCCAAGCAACTTGGGAGCGCATGGAGGTACTGCTTTTGTCAAGTAGCAAGGGTTGCGTGTGGGTGGGCCACGTCGATGGTGTGCTTGGGTAGCACGGGCAGCTTGGCAATGCATACCAACGATCAACACTCGAATTTAACTCGGCGGCCGCAGAGGCTGTCGAAACCTCGAGCAGCGGGCTCTAACCAACAAACGGAAAACACGACCCACAGTAAAATTAGAAGCAAAACAGGAGAAAAGATGGCTGTACTCAGTATATAAACACGGAGCCTTGCCAACGGTTTTGGAAGGGGCAGCGCGTTTCCTCTCCTTTGCCCAACTTTCGTTGATCTGGTTCTCAAGGTTTTGGCCTTTTGTCTAGTCACTCATTAAGCCTCACGGCATTCCACTCGTTTATGCACAATGATCTCCAACACCAAGAGCCTGGTGGTGGCCCTAGCATTCCTCGCCGGGGTTCAGGCCGGCCCCTGCACACGCACCTCTCGGTCGACTACTGGGACTGCACCAAGCAAGACTGAGGCCGAGGTTGCCCCATCCTCCACATCGGATGTCTATCCTGATGTGTTTGAGACATCCGCCACCGTCTCGACGACTAGCTCCTACTCTGACCTGACGGATACTTTCCTTACTGTCTCCACGACAGAGACCCCGGCTGATAGCTTGACCCCCACCACATCAGAGGCCTCTACCACCACTGAGTCTTCCACGACCAGTTCCACGACAACTGCTCAGCCCACACCCTCGCCGGGTGTCTTGCCAACGTTCGAGAATAAAGGACTGGCGTTCAACAAGGCAAATCTCAAGTACAACCCCAACAACGAGTTCATCTTCCCCAGTGTCTTCGATGCCGGCCTCCACTTCAGAGAAGCCGCTCTCGCAAAATGGTACTTATACTACGCGCCGCACGACAATCCCGGCGGTATCTCATTCGTGTACTCCGATAATCTCGACGGGCCATGGACCGAGTACCAGAGCAACCCGGTCATCTCCAGGGACTGGCCTGCGCTGGGTAGCCCGCGGCCCGGGCATGTCTCCAGCGCCGACGCAGTCTGGAACGAGGAAGAGCAAAAGATGTACATGTACTTCCATGGCGACAACAGCGTCACCCGCTGGGCTACATCAGAAGATGGCATCAACTTCGATTACGGCGGTATTGCAGTTAGCAACTCCGACGCGCCTGTTACCACTACTGAGTCGAGTTACGCTCGCGTCTTCCGCCACCCCAACCCTGACTCTGAATATATCTGGGCAATGTTCTACATGGTCAACGAGCCTAACAACATCCGAAAGATCAGGCTCGCCGAGTCCTTCAACGGAGAAGACTGGACGGTCGCTGATGACTATGTTGTCAGCGAGCCTGGCGTTAACGTCTCGGGTGGCAACCTCTGGGAGTGGGACGGCCAGCTCTACGTCGTCTATCACAGCGGCGCTGGCAAGATCTACGCCCGAACCATTGATGAGACCCTGCGGGATGTGGGAACCGAGGCTGTCGTGCTCTTTGAGGCCAGTGGACGTGTTGCTGCTCCTTACTTTGTTACAGAGGGTGGCACAACGTACATGTTTTATGAGGAGGGTGCTCGGTCGTCGACTAGCATTGCGTATGCTACCTTTGGGGGAGTTTAGGTTGTTGTGATGACGGCTGCATACCCCTAACTTAGACATCCTCTAGATTACAGACTATGTATTAAGAGATTTCTTACATAGTTAATCAGCGCTGTTAAAACCGCTGTTCGGACTTTTGTTTCTGCGCTGCCGCGTTCCTCGTTGCCGCGTTTCTATATCACGTATTTGCATTGCTTGAGTAGCGCATAAACCTTGATTCATGTTGCATCTAGGAGATGGAAGTGATCATGTGTGTGAGAAGCTCTTGCTATTCTTCCTATCTAATGAGGGTCTTTGGGTCAGTCTTATAGATGAAGAGACTGATGATGACCTCGTACAGCCAAGAGGGTCCGGATGCTACGGACTATTTGACTTTATCTAGCTATCCTCCTGACCATAGCTTGTGACGAAGCTGATGACGAGGCCTGTGACGAGGAAAGTGGCTGTGGAACCTTATGATGAAGGGCAGAAAGCTTGACTGTTGTCATAGCTGCAAAATCCGATATCCCGAAATGTGACAATTCACTCTCGGTTGCTTAGAACGTGGTCGTGATTTATAATTGTCTCCTGCTACACTCTGATCGTTGCCAGAGCTGTGTTCACCATCCCCCTCAAGAAATGAAGCGTCTGAAAGAGAACAACTTATTTCGACAGGCGCAGGCGCTGCAGAAAAAGACATATGTTGTATGCAATTACGGCCCAATTCGCGTCCACGATGCAAGACTTCGTACGGCTAAGGATGCATACCATCGACAAGCTGCTCAGGCAAACGAGGCACAGCGGATCCAGAAGAAACAGTCAATAAACGAAGTAAAATATATCCGTAGGTGGATGTGGGCTGTACGAAGTCTCTTACGGGCTAGTCTGAACACTATCAAAGGAGTTAAAGTCAGAAGAGGCTTATAGATAAAGAATGCATGCCAGAAGCTATTATCTTCAAATCATAATATAAGTAAAAGATATGCCGTTATTCGCGAGCTTCATGAGAAGCTGGAAGTTACACTAGAAGGCAAGACTGCAATCTCATGGCCCCCTAGCTATAACAAAGTAACTATCACTTCTGCAATTAAATTCCTTAAACTAGAAGAACAGGAATGCCATATGGCTTATAATATGATGTCTTTAGAAGCCGACGGACCAGAAATCATAGCTAAAGATTATATTAAAGTTAGTTAGGGCGAATTTATTATACCATATGTGGACGAAGATTAAGTTATCAACATGACTTTTATCACTCTTTGCAAATACATGATTTCGCCCTGGTCAGAATTATCGCAGTTACCCTTATAATGAAGTGACCTCGCAGTCCTAAGAGAATTGGCGCTGTTCGGAAGTACGGGATTTTCCGGATCAAGGGCGTCTTTTCCTTGTCAGTGGCCACCGGGGGGGCCGATTTTCAGGCGCCCACAAGTACTTGTTTTCAGCACTAACAGAAGCACTATTGACATCACCGCTCATAAGGTTGGAGCTATGGATTTTTAGCAGAACTGCTAAAGTGCAGGGCAATGATAAAATGGCTGCCGGAGTTTGTTTAGGTCCCCGCAGTGTGTTGCATTTGATGACAATGGGATATTGGATGTGTGTGAATAGAAGCTCTTGATTTCTATCTAACAGAGGGCTCTAGCAGCTCCGATATACAAAGGTGACTTTGCTGTCTCAAGGGCTGCAATGAGGTCCTTGAGACCGGATCCATGGGATCCGGGTCTTTAAGACTGGTCTGCTAGAGATCTAGGCTGTTGAGGCCGGTCTACTAGGGATCCGGGCTTTTGAGACTGAGCCACGGTCTCAGCAGCTGATAGATGCGACACAGTAACCTTGGATACTGACCCGAGGGGTTTCCACAAGCGACTAGCCACGCAACAAGTAAATTTACCAGTGATGACCAGCAAGACTAAACCATACAGTACTCCATACTCACAATTAAAAAGTCGAGGTCCCGGATAGAAATTGTAAGGTGAAAGAAAGTATGACGAGTATTGAGGGGCTTTCCTTCGAATGGGTACAGGACCCAATTATCAAGATTCCAAAGCCAATTTCAACACTTGATATATTTAATCTGTTATCAAGTAACAACACTTAAGGTGTAACTCAATCTATTCCATTCTCGGTTTCGCAGCAAAATTTAATCCCAGGACGCAGCATTCTTTTCAACAAACTCTGCCCAGGTAGTAGGCTTCGAGTCCAACAGCTTCAGGCTATCATCTAGGCTTTGTCCAAGGAAGTAGCCAGGCTCTTCGACAAACAGTTGATTCTCCAAGTATTCTTCAGCGATAGCTTCCGGCAACGACGCATGATATTGCTCAGGAGTAACCTTGATGAAAGACGCCTTTTTTCCAGTGATCTTAGAAAAAGTATCAACAATCTCTTCGGGGGTGTAATAGGCAGTAGCCTCCAGGACTTGCTTTTCCAGCAGTTTGTCCGCATGTTTGAGGACACCCGTCACAAATAGGCCTATAAGTGGTAAGTTTCACTCTTAAGAATGCAGTCTAGGATATCTCACCAGTGTCTTGAGCGGCGTCAAAGAGAGGATACTTGGTTTTTTTGCCGTCGACGGGGTAAAAAAGTTGATATGAACCGTCGGCGGCCTTGGTGAGCATCTGGGTGTAGTTGCTCATGTAGTAACCTGGAAGCACAAAGGTGCTTGGGATTCCAGAGGCTCGGATATACCTCTCGATGTTGGCTTTGCTGTCAAAGTGAGGAACGTGGGTTAATCTCCCCTTAGATTCGTCCGTGACGTGGGGGAGTGATGAAAAGATGAGGTATGACACGCCAACATCTTTAGCGACATCAGTCACGTTCTTGCCTTGGGCATATTCAATATCGCCGTTTGAAGTTTCCCAATAATTAGTGACCAGAAAAACAGTGTGGGACCCCTTCAGAGCAGCGGTTAAAGAGTCGACAGAGTTCAAATCGGCCTACATTTGTCAAATTACAGCGACAGTCAGGGTTCAGGAAGGGGAAATCGTACCGACACAACTTCAACACCTTGCTTGATAAGATCCTGAGCGGACTTCTTGGAGGTGTCGCGCGTAATACCACGAATCTTGTACTCCTTGGAGAGCTGAGAATCCTCGAGAATGTGCTTAATAACGGATCCTCCTTGGTTACCAGTGGCACCAAAAACCGTGATGAGCTTAGACATAGTTGATTGTAGAGAAAAAAAGCTGCCGATATTCCCGTAATTTGCAATTGGTTGATGCTAGAAGACTGTGTCAAACAAAGGCGCTGCTAGAGTCGGGATGACGGTTTCTTATAGTATGCATCATCTCTGTCCTGCTCAAAGCATCGGACACTTAGACTTTGCTACAGATATGGCTTACCAGCCATCGCAGTTAGAATTTGTAAGCTAAAATAGCTCAGCCTTAGCTCGCGGCATCAGATCGGCATTCCGAGTTTCAAAAAAATGAGGTCATTTTCTACAGGGTTCAGACAAGGTTTAGCTAATAAATCAGGAGGCAAGAACGTCCCAGGAGATGGAGGTGACGGCAAGCGAATGGTAAGATTCGAGAGTCGGGCTCGGCATTGCCCGAGTATCCTGGTATCGAATTGCCTTTGCCCCGCCTTTTTACGTTGCCGAGTATGGAGGAGTGCACTATCCAAGGACAGCCGCTGTATGTATGTAAGCTGCTGATCCAGAACTAAAAGGCGCTCGATAAGACAACTTCGACAAAATGACGCACACCTCGGCATTAGCCTAGCCTTATTGGCTGTTCAGCGGGAAGAAGCAGAGGCCGAGACAGACGTGATGTAGCTGTTACGTTAACTTACGAATTCGGTCCCGCACACCCTCGGCACTTCGGGGAACGCCAAGACCGGCCTGCAGGAGTTACCAGCAACTGGGTGGGACAAGGGCCTTCCCCGGCCCCTCCTTACCATCTCGCGTTGGCCTGGGTGAAGAAAGAATTGCCCGACCAACTCGACAGCCTTAGCGACTTGTCCCAAGCTTTGTGACGACGTCGTCGGGGAAGACATTTCCATGCCTCCGGATTCATAATGCCACTTCACTTCAATAGTTAACCAATAAGCATTTCTTTTTAAGGAACACCTAGCTATAATAAAGAACGTAATGCCTGAAATACTGCATAATTTTGCCCTGCTCTTTTCTTAACCCAACTTCTTCTGAAACTTCAGGTTTTTAATATCTTCAGGCCTAAGAAGGCTAACGCGGCTGGCCGAAATTTCGGGTCGAGCAAGAATCTGTTCATAATGCGGAGCTAATACAGACGACTCAATACTCCTACCATCCTTCTCTTTCGCAACCTCGTCATGATCAACTCGAAATGCGAGCCACACCTCGTTAAAACGAATGTTGGTACCTGCAAGTTCTCGACAAGCAACGTTTGCCAAAGAGAACAAAGCTCCTTGCCCGATTGCAGTTACGCCTCCCCACTATAGAAAATCAGCACGATACAGCCCAAGACAAGTCAGGGTCCATTTTTAGCACTTACACCACTGTCGCCCGCCGCACCTGTAACAAGGGTCCAAGTACTATTCGCATGTTTCTGCTGAAGCAAATATGGGATGGTCGCACGATAAGTGACTTCGGCAAGTCAGAATTTAATAATGCCTTGAGCAATGTAAAATGCTCCACTTACAGAAGTTTGCCTCTAAGTTGATATTCATGGTTCTCCGAAATGCTTGCGTGTCCAGTTTTGTTATAGGTGATGTAAGATCGAAGGTTCCAACTGTCACTTTATTAGTCCAATTCCGCACGTCGAGCACCTACTGCAAATACCCGAGGAATAAACGTGGTGGAAGGGAGGCAGCTCTCCTTTCAGGACACGATCCACGACAGACTGGACACCATCGGGCGACGTGACATCCGTTTCGACAGCTGTTATTCCTTGGGAGGTCCCAACGTGCTTGAAAAGCTTGCTGGTACTGGCTTTATTTCGCACCACCGCAAGGACGTTGCGCCCGGTATTAAGGGCAGCCTTGACGGCGGACACGCCGATGTTTCCGCTGGCCCCGACAACAAGGATGGTTTCCATGATTAGATGCAGTCGCCTATCCGTGTGTGGTCTTTGGGTGAATCAAGTTCGCTCATTCCTCGTAGAAGTATAGGAAGGGAAAACTGGTTAGGGCCGTATGTAATTGAAACGTATGTGAGTAGAGTGTGGGCAAGGGGCCGCTTTAAATACTCATAGGTCAGTCTTGGAGTCAGCCTGACGTAGCTCAGGACCCCACCTAGTGTCAGATATTGGAGTGAATTAACCGTCACATTCAAATAAGAGGAGCCTTCTTCTATCTTAGGAGAGAGGTGCCGGAAGCTGCTACGATCCTGTGGGTCTTAAAGGGATGATTGATTCTTATGACTTGATCCGGAAATCTATGATCCTATGATCAAATTGATATTCATGATTTGTCACACCGGGCCTCCGGAGGTCTCCGGTGTTCATCTGAAACCTAGCTTAGTAACTAAAAGGTGGTCTCGCGCTTCGCGCTTTCAAGCGCTTTCAGGAGTCGGAAAAAAAAAAGTCTTGGTTACAAACTTTGGCTGCGTTATATGAAGTGGAGAAATAGTATTTCGGCCTTATTCTGTCGCAGAAAATCGTGGCGGAGACTATGCCTTTGTTGAAGTTCGCGTTGTGAACAGGCCTCATCGGCACAGATGACGTTTCAATCTTCCCGCGGTCTCTGACACTAGCCAATATCTTCTGGCAAGGAGGAGAGGGAATATCAGATGCAATGCCCGGAAGTGGTTTAAGCTATGATTTGGCGTGGCATTGAGCAGTTTGGGAGGCTGGAGCATGCGGAGGCGGATAAGGAGCCCGAACCAATAAAGAGTGGTCTAGTAAGATAGAGTTCCACCGCGAGCAAGGCGAAGGCACCATACAGTTGAGCCAACTATGTGGTGGAGCCTCAAGGTAGAATTTGGGGGGTTGCGGAGAGCACATGCTACGGGACGGATGTTTGGTTGGGTTGAGAACACCATGACAGGAATCTCAAAAGACCAACACGAGGTAGACTCCCAAACTACAAGCATCAGCAACAGAACATCGACTTGTAGTTACACTTAAGACTACCAGACAGAGATTCAGCAAGGACGAAGCGCACATTAGACCCCCAAGCTACAACAAGCACATACAATCGGGACGGAGGTGTTGGGCCGAGACCTATTGGAAATGGATATACGAAGACCAAGCCGCACAAAGTACGAACCTCCCACCACAAGACAGATGCTTAGAAAGACGGAAATGTGTGTGGCAAAATAGCTTTTCGGTACGGGACGAACGGTCACTATCACAAAGCCGCGCGCGAATGGAGGTTCAACAAGTCCGACTCTCACATCAGGGGCTTCTAGTCATTACTAAGATGGAGAAATATCAGTACCGGGACTCGCGCTACACTGGCTCCTGATTACATGACGGAGGATCAGCAAGACCAACCTCACTGTAGGGGCTGCTAGCCCTCACTAAGCCGAGGAATTAGCAGCACCGAGTTGTGTGCTGCAGGGAATTGATAAGCCCGAGCCGCGCGCTGAGGTAGCTCCTCGCTTTAGGACGGAGCTTCAACAGGGCTCGAGCTGCGCATCAAGAGAGGCTTACTTACACCGACTCTCATAGTAGAAACTCTATGTGGTGGCGGCAACGGAGGTTCGATATGGCACTGATCTTCGCGGTTGGAGCCCCTCGCTGCAAGACGGAGAATGCCAAGGCCGAGTGGTGTCGGGACGGCCGTAGTCCCCCGCAAGCCACTGGACAGAGGGCCAATTCACTAGTCCAAACAACGATCCAATATGGGCCACCGCTGGGCTAGAGCCAGATGGGGCGTGGGAGTAGACGGAAGTCGGATAGGCCGAAGCAAGCGTTAATGCAGTCCACTTTCCTTGCTTCGCTGATGGAACAACGTTCGGCTTGGTGCACTAGTGTTAGTATTAGTCCCCACTCCCTAATACACAGAATTCTCACACGACCCCCTGCTTTGTATTTACTGGTGTGGCGTTCCCGTTATCTCCCCATCCGTCTGGCATTCACAATCCACACCTCGCGTCCCCCGAATATAAGGGCGGTCAATTGTAGTCAGGAGACGGCCTTGGTAGGATGGCCTGATCAGCTCCATCAACTCTTGTGACAACATGTCGAGCGACCTTCTCAACTTCAACAAGCCCTGCACTGCTTGTCGCCGTCGCAAGGTTCGCTGCGACAAGGCGCGGCCCTGCAAAAACTGTGCCCGTCATGGAGTCACATGTGTCTATGACGTATCGCGAGAATCTGTCATGAGCCACCACCTGCTTCATGACAGAGTCGAGCGGTTAGAACGTATAGTGGAGGACATGGCCGCCTCCCTCCCCGGCTCAGGTCACCGACTCTCTCAACTCAGCAGTGGTTCATCTGGAAACGGCCTCTTTAACAGTTCTGACAGCGGTTCAGACATTCCTGCTGATGACGGGAGCAACGTGTTTTGGTTAGGAAACCCCTCTCACACAGGACCGGATTCATGGATGAGCATCGACCAGTTTGCTCCAGAGCCCCGCCATCCCGATGTCAATTTTGACAGTAGCGCTGATCAAGAGCTGGCGAACTGGCCTCTGAGTCCATCAAACCCCAAACCCAAAGACATATCTCACTTTCATCTTCCGACTGACAAGGAAGATGTGCTAATAAGATTATTTTTCGACCATGTTGAGCCTTTCATTCGCATCAGCCATCAGGGGCACTACTGGCAAATGGTAGCAGACTACCGACAAGGTACCTGCGTTTCTGCTCGCGAAGTGGAGGCTCTCCTGTTCGCCACGCAACACATCACCGCAGCGGTCCTACCAGCGTCATTCATCCAGGAGCAGCTTGGCGTGGCTAGATCGGAACTGAGCAACCAGCTTCAGAGGGCGACTGAGCTCGCACTTCACCAGGCGGACCTGATGAGGAGCCGAAATACCATTCTATTTAATGCTCTACTATATTACGTTGTTAGTGAACATGTTTCCCCCTTACTGTTATCCATAACTAACTAATCGGATAACAGACCTCTCAGTTCCACATAGGGAACTGCGAAGTTGGCTCGACTTTGCTTGGTCTTGCGGGGAGCATTGCTAGGCGAATCGGGATGCAAAGAGATTCAGCTTACTATGGCAATGCAGCGTGGATTGTTGAGATGAGACGACGGATGTGGGGCCATATCACTGCTCTGGACGCGCAGTCTGCCAACACAGACGGACTGGAATCAGTCCTGCTGGCTCTCGGTGATGTTCAGAGGTCCCACAACGCCGACGATGCGGACTGGAAGCTGCCCCCGTTAGCGGGACCCGACCCTGGACCTCGCGACAGGGAGGGATTCAGTGACGCCACGGTACCTCTCATAAGAAGGGAACTCAGCAGGACGTGGAACAAGCTTTTCGCGGCTCGGGGCACAATATCAAATTGCAAGTATCTCGTGTTGATCGTGAGCGAAGCCGAGAAATACCTGCGGTTCAAGTTTATTCAGCACTTCAACGGATCCAATCCAATGCAACTAGTCATTACTAATTGGCTTAATGCAATGATCAAGTCAATGCATGTCTTAGTACTTTGCTTCCACGCATTACCATCAAAACTGAATCTACAATGCCACGTGTTTGAACAACTTCAGGGCCGGTGAGGATGCATCTCTACGGTTTTGATCTCCCTCCACTGACAATTACATACAGGCTTTATGACGATTGTCTCGCCTGTCTTGAAGAATTTACACGGGGAGAAAAGGCAGCAACATCGCACTATTGGCAGTGGGCCTTCAGATGGCCAATTCCGATCCATAGTATTGCGGGATTGCTTTCGGGTCTCTCGCGCCAGCCTGACCATTCGAATACAGATCGGGCCTGGAAGCAGATAGAGGAGGTATTCCAATGTTTCCACGACGAGGACATCTGCGTGGCAAGGACTCCTGCATGGAACTCCATCGAGAACTTATGCGACGAAGCAATGCTGAAACATCCGAACCGCCTGCACCAGGGCCGGGCATATACCAAACGCATTCAGAAGGCTGGTTCCCCTGTGATGGCCCGGGAGTCGCACAAACCAGAAGCGTTGTTGTTTGACGGCATAGGTTCTGTCCACTTGTGCGAGAACATTATCGGGCAGCCTAACATATCCGAGAGGTTTTCTACAGAAGTCCTAAATTCGGGTTTCTCGACTGTCGACATTAACGCTGTCTTCTTTAACACGGGCTAAAACCTCATTCATTGATTCATTCATGAACTTCTGGGCCCCTAAGAGGAGAGGCAGCGATACAATCTGCTTTATTCGTAGTTTCCTTCTTAATTAGCGTAACGGCTGTGCCTTTGACCGCTGTACCATAGGGCAAGAGATTGGTCAATAATCGCATTGATTGCAATTACTGGGTACACTGGCTGCGCTTTTAAGCCTCTCTGTTGCATTTTGACCACTACGGCAAAACGGAACACGCATTCTGCTAGTGCGAAGTGCAATAAATGACTTATATGTATATTGTGCTGTTCAGATGCCATGGATAGCCTCTCCGTTTTCCAATGCGCAAACCATTCTTGTGGTACTCAATATTACCCTTCTCCACGATGATCCTTTGGCCTCCTGGCGCGGGCAAGCTGGTCCAAAATTTCATCTGATCCCCATGGGGACCCCGGAGGAGGGCTGCCCCGGCAAGCCAAAGGGGAAAGCTCGTCTACAATCCTAAGAAAGGAAAGATTAACCCGTGCGGGTGTGTCCAGGTGAGGACCGTGGGAGTCGAGATGGCTGGCGTCTACCAACGGCCGTCACGAACCCACTCGTCCACTTACATTGCTAATAAAGTGGGCACGGCATAGCTTCGGTGTCCGAGGGTGGGGGCATTGATGATGTGGATATTGATGATCACCCTAGCGCACGGCTTCGCACTAAATCTAACGGTTGTCTTGCACCTGAGACGTCTCCTCTCCTTTTCATAGGAGCGAGCCTACCTAGTCGTGACGCACTGCCTTAAGGTCAGGGAGGTATAGCTATTCCTGGCTCCTTAATACAGTCTAGCCTAGCGAGGGCTTGGCAAGCCCTCCTCGATTCAGTCCCAAAAAGACCACCTAGTCTCACGTGACCACCCTGTGCCTAGATGTTCCAACATGGTCCAATTCAATAAGATGGCCTTAGAAGAGTGGAGAATAAAAACTGAACGTTAGACTGAACGTTAGAATTATTAGACCGAACTTAGGCCAGGCAAGGCAGGGAAACCTGCTAATATCTCTAAGACGATGCTCCCAAGAGACGGGGTCAAAGCGCGATCGGGTGCGTACCCGGGTGGCTGTGGGCCCCCGCCGTCCTTCGCCTTACCGAAGTACCCCTCTATCACTTCCACCCGTCGCCTGCCGGGATTCCCCCCGTCTTACTCTTGACCTCATCCCGTTCCATCCCAAAGTGCCAGACCCTCATCACCCTCCTGGCTCAACTTGGGCTCGTGGACAAGGACACCGAGACTTGGACATGGGTTCTCAAGCCTCTGTCGCCTGCTTCAAGAACTCGAGCATATCTGTGAGGACTTGGTCCGCGTGTGTCAAATAGAGACCTAGCAGTGTTGCTAACAACCCGGCCGTGCTCGAAGACCCTCCGCCATCCACACTGGTCACCAAAGGAATGAAGTATTGGTCGGGCGTAATATTGACAAGCATCGGCCTGGGCTATCATTTGGATTATCGCGACCTTGCCAGAACTCATCCATTCTCCTCACTCGTTCCTGGCATCACGGGGACTCAAAAAGTTGGGTGTGGGGCGGGCGTTCTAAGTTGGGCGACGGTCCGAGTCCTCATTAGGATAATTATTTCTCGTATCTCGTATCTCACACCTGGAATTGCCTAGTCATGCAATGCAGTTTGACATAAGAGTCACACCTTGGCATTAAATAACACAGCGTATGCCATACACAGCTTTGCTTATATGTTCTTGTCTTTTAGACCACTTGTTACATACATGTAGGGTAGGTTATTTTATCCTTGGCGACATTTAAATCAGCTGTGGTGATCCGACCCCGATTGCCCGTAACTCTTCCTGTGCGCCGCACATACACACACACTCACTAGGCTCTCGAGGCCAAATCCACTCATCGCTTTATGCTCACCTCACCCTCAAAATGACACGCACTTTGAACCACATCGTCTCCCTCTGTCTAAGGCCCACCCTTGACGCCCTCTGGTACGGCCGCCATCTCCCCTGGACCCTCCGCTGGCGCCTCCTCGCCTTCCAGCCCCTCTCCCTACTTACCAACGCCCTCATTGTCCTCCGTTACCTCTTCCGCCGCCCCTTCACAGTCGACTACATCCCCGCTGGCCCTAACCGGGACCTCCGTGTCCTAGTCTTCAAGCACCCGCGCCCGAGCTCCGACTGTCTCCTCCGCCCCCTCCACGTGGACTGCCATGCCGGCGGCTTCGTAGGCGGCTATCCCGAATCCAGCGCCCCATTCTGTGACCACCTCGCCCGTACCACTGGCGCTGTCGTCGTCTCGCTCTCTTACCGCCTTGCCCCCGTCCACCCTTTCCCCGCCGCAATCGACGACGTCGACGCCTCCGTCGCCTGGCTCCAAGCCAACGCCGCCTCGCGCTTCGGCGCCGACCCGACCCTCATGACCGTCTCTGGCTTCTCCGCTGGCGGCACCCTTGCGCTGGCTGCGACCCAGGCGCCCGCGTGCCACGCCCCGGCAGACACGGCGATAAAGGCCTCCGTTACCTTCTACGCGCCAGTAGATATGCGCCCTGCGCCCTGGGAGAAGCCCAGGTCCGGGAACTTGCCCAAGACGGACCCGCTATCTTTCATGTTCCCCCTGTTCGATTCGTACGCCAGGCCTAGAAAGGCGGATATGGGCGGGAGCCCGAGGATGAATCCCACGCTGGCGGCGCTGGAGACTTTACCTGAGAGGATGCTGCTAGTAGTTCCTAAGGCGGACATCCTAGTCAAGGAGCAGCTTGAGTTTGTGGAGAGGGTGAAGCGGGAAAGCGAGGAGAGAGGGGAGACGAAGAGGAGCATCGAGGCAATGTGGGTGGAGGACGGGTTCCATGGCTATATGGAAGGTAAGTTACAACCGGCGAACCTCCAATGCGTTGCGCCATGGAGTTGCTAATCTATGAACCCTTATAGTGCCTGACAGTGTGGTTTCAAAAGCTAAGAAGATAGAAGCCTGGGATAAGGCTGTGGATCTCATTCGTGAGGCCCATAGAGAGAATGGTTGGACGTGGGAAGTGTAGGCGATGATATCAGTTTTTGGATATGGCGTGGAGGTCGGGGCAGGGCGTAGCACAGACAGCGGCTACATATTGTCTCCAATCGAGGCTGTTTATCACTACTATAGCAATCTACAAACAAAATACAAAAGCCCTTCGGCTTATTCATGATGATTTCCAGTGGTCCCAGTCTCGGAATGGCGACAAGACCAACGCAAATCTCAGTAACCAGATCAGTCGTCTAAGGAAAACTTGGCCACGCTGTTCGCTAGTTGGTCCCCTATGAGATCCTCATCGGCTTGGTCCAGATCGCAGATGAACGAACGATCTCGTCAAGAGGCACTCTGAACTTTCCACCTTGCGGCTGTGGCTCCATAGACCCTGGTGGATGAGCCCCTTGCTTTTAGCAAGGCCGGCCCTCGTTATGTTAGTAGTCTAGGTTCTTAGTATATAGGCGACCTCTTCGAGGGGTAATAAGATCTTTCCACCTTGGACCTGCGGCTCTAGGTCCTCTTGCGGAGAGGTTGCTTTTCTCCGAAGGGCTATTTCTTCCGTTTGCTAGCGGTCTAAGTTACTTAATATATAGGTAATAACCTCTGGAGGTACTATGACCTTCTTACTATGGAATTGTCGCTTTATAGCTCCATGTAGATAATGGCCTTTTATCTAATGGGCTCTTCTTTTGGCATTCTGGCGGTTTAGGTCATCTATTATGTAAGCAACTCATTCAAGGGGCAATAAGACCTTGGCATTATGAAGAGGTAAATCCCTGCCTTTCTGGAGATGCAGTACTTGTCTCTAATGAGATATTTCTTTAGCGTACTGGTAGTCTGGGTTGCTTATAGTAGGGGCAATTTCCTCAGGAGATATTATGATATCCCCGCCTCTGATTTCTAACTCCATGGCCTCCTGCGGACGAGAACCTCTCTCCGCCAGGCTCTTTCTTCGGCATTCTGGCAGTCCAGTTCTCTCAACGTGCGCTGGATCTCGTCAGACGGGACTCTAACCTGCTCTCTGGGGGGCGCTCGGAAAGCCGGAAGGGTTGTCTCGTCAAGAACGACACTAGCCGGCTCGAAGGGGCTCAAGCGGCAGCTAGCGCTACGACCTTGCTCTAATCTAGCAGATTCCCCGCTAAGGCAAAAGGGAAAGCAATGACTTAACTGGGGGTTAAGTCATCCAGCTGCACCTACAGCTAGCACCGGGCGCAGCCCGAATCCGCAACCCGAGCTGAGCCTGTAACATAAGCCACATGAGGCATGATCACTTACCAATGTCATCCACGATCTAGCAATAGAACCCATTTTAAATAATCTTTGAAACTTACTTAATCCTAGCGTTCAGATAAATAATCCCAGCCTCGGATTCAGATTCATTGAATCACTAATTAATCGCCCCGATTAATTACATCACTGGCGATAACGAATATAGCCAAAATTAGTTCCACTACGGATGGCTATCCCACCGAAACATGTGGAAAGGACTTCGGTATCTGTTGGATCGGGATGTTGACGGAGTCCGCAACGGAGAGACGGGAACTTTGGGGGTCCGGCTGCCCGAGCATCAGCAATTCAGTGTCTTAGTTCATATGCCAATTGAGACCGCCCGCAGCGTGATGGTCTCCACCCCGCTTTATCCACCTCGGAGTCTGTACGCATGGGAATTGGCCATGTTCAACGATTGTGACGCAGCATATATTGGCTATGGAGGTTTGAGGGACCCAGTGCCTCCAAAGCCCAGGTCTAGTAGCTCATGTCACCAATGGAGGAGTGGTCAGATTCGTTTACGGGGATCGCACATCAGCCCAGGCTCATGTGGACGGAAGGAAAGCAGGAGCGGCGTTATTGAGCCGATGCTGACCATCGCCCAACAAATCAATCTCGTCTTTCCTTTCTCTTACTGCAGTCCTGGAGATACGTAAAAACGCAGGTCTAGCATGATCTAACCGTGGGTATATTTAAATACCACTCATATCCCCCTTCTCCCAGATTTCTTTCCCACCATTCCGTCTCTAAATCTCACCAAAACATCCCACATGCTGACCAACAGCCATGGTCGATACGGCTCAACAACCCCTCAAAACCTACCGCGGTAATTGCCACTGCGGCACGTTCGTCTACGAGGTCGACCTCCCTGTGATCAGCACCGTGAATGAATGCAACTGCAGCCTTTGCTCTAAGAGGGGTTATCTCTGGGTCTTCCCGTCTAGTCCTGGGCAGTTCAGGGTCATCAAGGGCGATGAGGACGCTCTAACAAGCTACACGTTCGGCTCCAAGACGACACATTACAAATTCTGCCCACATTGCGGTACAGGCGTTTTATCTAGGAGAATTACCGGTCCACCACATCTCACTCTTGCTATTAACGTGAGTTTGGCAATTTGGTGCAAAATTCATTAAAAGGGGCCTGTTGATTAATCGAATTTGCGTAGGCGCATGCCATTCAGGAACTGGATACTTGGTTGCTAGAGCGGAAACCGTGGGTTCTTGGGCCTATAAGACAACATCAAACATTGACACTAACTATCGATGAGCTTCGATGGAGCTGCAATAGGCCCGAAGTACAAGCATCCGAGGTACACTGGGCCTCTGCCGGCTGAAGAAATCAGCAACGGCAAGATCTATACCGGAAGTTGCCATTGCGGCCGCGTTCAGGTGGCGCTGTCTAGTAAACCCATTGACGAGACGTTCTCGGAGCCGGTCGCCGAGTGCAAATGCAGTATTTGTGAGAGGGTTGGACCACCCTTTCCCTGAAATCGCTGGAGAAATTGACTGAATTTGCCGCAGAATGCATACATCTGGGTCTGGCCCCTTGGTGTACACGTGATCCTGCATGGAGATGGGGAGAGTATTGGTCGATATCTTTGCGGTCGCAGAGTGATGGCTAAGGCCTTCTGCAGGACATGTGGAGTCCCTATGACTAACATGCTAGTCAAGTTGACAGAGGGGGAAGTGCGGGGGATGACGGACGAGGACCGGAAGGGGTATGAAATGATCAAGTTGACGCATCCAGTAAATATTCGCGTCTTGGAGGGCATTGATCTGAAGAAGCTCAATATCATGAGGCTGACTGCTGGGCTCGACCTGCCGCCAAAGTATGTGAATCCATGAAGAGGGGCAGTTAGCAAGTAGTCTGAGGATAGAACATCTCCAGTCATCTAGTCAGTGGTTCTTGCTTAAATTGGAGGACCTTTAAGAGGGAACCTTTATTAATGCCAATATTCTGACTGTCGGAAGTAGAAATTCAAGCTGGCATGCAAAATTACTCCGTTGATGAATTTGAGAGTTTTATCCTGTTGGTATGGAACGAGGCTGAAGAGGAGATGGCGGAGGAGTTTACCAAGAAATGACAAGAGTCTTGGGCCATGTCAGAGATGCGGTACAAAACAGTGACTTGACCCAACCTAGGGAGGGTCAGGAGATCCGTCTTTTATGAACAGCCCTTAAGGGAATATCTAGATAAATGCATAATACAGGTAGAACCGGGTCTCTATCATGTCTTTTACGCCGGGCCGTGGAGCTGCAAGCTGCAGCTTGGGAATGAGTCTTTGGGTTGACCAGTGAAGGCGCAGCTGAGGTTTCACTTGGGCAGCCGGTGAGCAAGCTTGCCCGGATGAGTTTGGTAAATACCTTCGATATATTCGCAGCCTGTCATTCGATAAGTCACCGGACTACTTCGCTACTGTCAGCTACGCTTTATGCGCCATGTCTAAGGACCCGAGGCTTATCGAGATAGTCTTATGGTTCGTAGCTTCTCTCCAACCAGGGGTATCACCAAGAGATCAACTTCGGCACTATGCTGTTGTTTAGTAGTAAACAATTCCATGGTCCACCAACAACTCTCTGTGAGTATCATATCTGCAAAAGGATCGCCGCCGTGGTAAGCCTTTATAGTGAGATCCTCCTGTTCTATGCAAAGGCAGCATGCTTCTTCGCCCGAGGTACAATTCGCAAGTGGGTCAATCAGAGCGACATCGAGAAAATGGTAAAATGTATCTCTAAAATCGAGGTCTGGAAACAGCATGAACAAGAAGAGACAAAGCTTGGGGCGAAGTATCATAACAGAGGCCTGTGGCTTCAGAAGCATGAAAGTTTCACGGCCTGGTTTAAGAGTGCTGACGGTCACTTCTGGTTGCGAGGAGCGGTCTGAACTGGGAAAAGCTCACTTGTGTCGATCAGTATTGATCAACTGCTGGTGGGGAAGCGTGAAAACATGGAGAAACCTGAAGACATGGCTTTCTCCTATTGCCATGGCGAACAGCCTCAGGATGTTCTGCGAGCGCTTGTAGCCCAACTTGCAGTATCCCCTGACGGAAAGAGCATCGCGCCGGAGGTCAGAATTCTGCACAGCAAAGTGAGCAGAATGCGGTTAGATGATAGCAAGATCGAGGACCTCCTTTCCGAATTGGTGAGGATGCGCGACACCACGACGGTTATTATCGGTGCCTTGGATGAATGTTCAGACTACCCTGCACTCCTCGGTAGCTTTCGGGGCCTTAGCCAGAAGTTGCCAAAGCTCAAATTTTCTTCTCCAGCCAGCTAGTTGTTCCTGTACACAACTACTTCCCTGGATGCCCTGGCGTCTTGATGGACAAGGAGAGAACTTGTCTGATATTGAGTTTTCCGCCAAGGGAAGACTAGAGGACTTCAGCAAAAACCGGCTTGAGGTCCTCGGAGATGAGTTATCTCTAGACATTACCGATACTCTGTCCAGTAAGGCAGAAGGAATTTGAGTTCACGAATCACTGTTTGAACTGCTTGCGTTCTGATTACGGTGATTGGACAGGTTCAAATGGGCTGAACTGTGTCTGGATCTCCTCCTCCTTGACCTTCGGAGTGAGGGAGGCGAGATCAAGGCAAACTGGGCCACCATCAAGGACCAGCTCAATCAAGGCGTCCTAGTGCCACTAATTGAGATCTACGAGAGGCTGCACAAGAGACATCTGCCCTTGGCCGTTAGTTCACAGGCTCCTGGTGGAAGCCGAGCTGAGCATATCTTCAAGTGGGTCTTTGTCTCCGCAACGTCCTTGCGCTGGCAAGAGCTTTCTATTTTGGTTGGGGACTTCATAGCCGCTGCAGAAGTCATCTTCAAAGAGTGTCGAAGCTTCATATTCCAGACGAAAACTGGCGTTATCGAAATAACTCACTCCTCTGTCAAAGAGTACCCTGCCTTGAAGCTCGCCGGCAAAATTGATAAGTACTTAAGTCAAGGCAAGGAACAGAAAGAAATAATTCTGACGAAAGCCGAGGGAAGCTCCAAAGCACTGACTCATGCTCAGGTTGCTATGGATAGCATCAACTACCCTCTCAAGACAAATGGTGCGGTGCTCACATCGGAACAATCTTCCGCCTCGCCACTTCGGTATGTAGCAGAGAATTAGATCATCCACACTAAATATGCGATGGAAGCCAGCGAAATCCAGCCTCCAGCCCTACAACAATTGGTTCGAGAGCTTTTTGGCGGAGAAAATCAACAAGCGTTCCAAAATTGGCTACGAATCTCCGATCCCGACGACCTTGACACAACAGCGAGTCGTGGTGGCCAGGGGAGTCTGCGGGGTCACGCTCAGCCGTTATATTATGCCATACTGCTTGGGTTCTCGGATATTGTGAAAAAGCTGATTAGGTCGAGCCCAGCACAGGTCAGTGCAATAGGGAGATTATATGGCACTCCATTGCAACTGGCGTCCTATCTTGAACGTCAGGATATGGTGGAATTGATGGTGTCGAATGGTGCAGATCCAGACGAGCAAGCCGTAATATTCAACACTTCCTTGCAAGCCGCGGCTACGAGAGGTAATATCGACATATGTTCTTACCTAATTGGGCCGAGTAAACGGACCGTGAATACTACGGGCGGACTGTTTGGTAACACATTGCAGGCAGCCTTGGCACGAGACTCTCAAGAGATTGTCGAGCTCTTGGGGGAGCATGGCGTTGCCTTGGATCCCTGTGGTGGACGTATTTGGACAAAAGCTTTCGACAGACTGTCCTCACAAGAAAGCCAAGCTCTCATGTACATGAGACGAAGGAGACGGCGGAACGAGATCCCAAAGGATCTAACTCCAAAGCAGTTGATGCTGGCCGCCATTTTAAAAGGGGGCTTCAGAAACATATTTGAAGACAGCATGGGTTTGTATTTCAGACACCAGCGGAGTCATACTGGTAGTAATCCCGCTACTGTGATCCGTGATATCCGACGCAAGCTGGAACCTGGTAACAATCTCAATTCAGATCATCTCGGGTTCTTACACGCTCAGATACCGTGGATTGGTCTTGCTCATTGTTATCTTGATGTAGGTCTTGGCGTCCGCAAGCAAAGCAATCTCGAACCTGTGCCAGTTTGATCCTGAAGAAAATGCGGTGCTTGTGATGCGGGCAGGTGTTCGCATCATCGATATTGTACGCATAATTCTCAGGCATGATGAATTTATCACTGAGAATTCCATGGAGTTCGAGAATTCTGAGTTGGAGACGACCCTCATTGAGCTCTATCATGCCATTTTGGTGTTTATTTCAGTAGTTATTTCGGTATGCGTAGAACGCCCTAGCTTTGGGCGCCGTCGGACATTCAGACGCATGGAACCTCCCAATGGCGGGGCTTTCCCAGAGACTATTCCAGACTTGGATACCCGTGCGACGAAACAGGAGGAAGAGCTTCGAGAAAGCAAAAGGAATACCCGAACCAGAGAGCAGGAGGAGGCTATGAGATCTGAGATAGCGCTTGTCAAGGATGACGTGGCACAGTTGAAGAATGGAATATCCGACATCAGAAGCATGTTGACAGTCCTGCTGAGCCGTGGAGGTAAGTACAATTTTTATTTTCTGTCTAGCCAGCTCCTCCGAATTTTCCGACTAAAAAACTCGGACCCTTCTAGTTCTCGACGAGTATCTTTGATGGTGCTAACTACATAAAAAGGCAGTTGAATTGAAGCGCCCTATTGCATGTCAATTGCAGTGTCACCCCTGGGCTTATATTTGGATAGTTGGGTCACTTGGCCAGCTAGTCAATTTATTTCAGTTCATTTTTATCACTTCTTATCTGAATTAATCGTGTTCCTAGGAATAGGGTGTATGGGGAATGTGCGTGTGTGCTACTCCTAGGAACAGCCAGATTCTGTTATTTAAATTGATCATGTTCGTAGGAATAGAGTGTGCATGCTGTTCTTAGGTACTGTCAGAAAGCTAGCATGGCATTTTGAGGGCCTTAAGTGTGTGGATATGATATATATATAGCTAGGAGGGATCCTAGTTAGAACTACCTAATTAAACTAAAGTGAGGGCCTACGGGATTTACATTAATAGCTAGTTATAACTGCCTTCTTATTTAAAAACTTTATTAAAAATAATTATTATATATATTAATAATTATATTACTAAGCTAACAGATACTAACTTAGTAAATTATAATATCAATAAATAAACGGAATTTATTGCACTTATAAAAACTAATATATAGCTAAATAAAATGCATTAAGCTATTTCCAGTTTTTCAGTATTTATTATTCGCATCTTATAAAGCCAGCTTTCTTACCTTACTTCATTCTGTGTCAGTTCTCTAATAATATAAACCTTAATTCTACTATATCTAATTTCTAACTATAGCATGAGGAAGAGAGCTACTACACATGCTAAAACTGGGACAGTTATAGAAATGTAATTACCAAACCTCGCCGCTGCTCCCTTGTACGCCCATGACTCGCATTGCCCATGCTTATCGTTATAATCCGCCGCCGAGTTAATGGCAAAGCTCTTAATCGAGTATGGAATCGTCTGGCATTGGCCACCCTCGTCGGTCTGACAGCTCGTCTCGAACCAAGGGTAGCCATCTTCGTCAACATTGTCGCCATCGATAATTTGCTGGCAATCGGGGAATGCATATATGTAAAATACCCATGGAGCTTCTTCCCCAGCTTCGACATCACCCGTTCGGTTAACTTGCTCGTACCAGACACGAGAGTAGTTTGCCTTGGAGTCGAAAGAATCACGATTCTGGAGCAGCCAGTCGATGCCGTTCGGTTGGATCACGTCACCGTCCCGGTCGTAAACTGGACTGGTGGCATTTTGAAACCCTGTGTCGTTGGATTGAGAGAAGATCTCGGTGAGGTTGAAGCAGGTGAACCCTGTCGGAATGCTAGATGTCGTGAGGATGAGGGCATCTGAGGTGTCGTTGGAGTTGCAAGATGCATGCTGGTCATCGGAAAAGAATGCGACTGTGATATTCCCATTACTTTACGCGCCATTAGTGAAAGGCTAATGGTAAACAAGCAGGACTGGTCTCACCCGCGTTCCCCCTGCGCAAAGGTACGTAGTGAAAAAAGCGCAATCAGTGATAGTTTCTTGAACATGGTGATGCCTCAGGGTCGATCTGGTGTTATGGCTTTAAGACAAGATGTGAAATGTTCGCTGCAATTGGATGGATGAATTGGACAAAGCGATGAGGGAGCAGACGTTTATGGAAGAAGAAGGAAGAATGACCCAAAGTACGTTGAGCTTCATATTCTCAGCTTGAAACGTGCGGGCCTGAGGCCGGTGTTGGCAACTACGTCATGAATTCCCCTTCTGAGGCATCAACGTCGATCTTTTGCACAGCCAACAACAACCAACTGACAGTCACACCACGTTGCGCCAATCATTTCCGTTAGATACGTCACTACAAGCCAAGGAAGCTTTGACATAAGCATAACAAGCGCTAACACATTGACCAAAGCGGCTATGACAGGCGTCCTCGGCTCTCCACTAGCCGTGCTGATCGACGTGCGGGGTTACCTAAAGAGAGGCCCTCGTATCGCACACTGAGAGATTACGGTAATTGCCCGGCGCCAGCTACGCTTTATCCCTTTGGGGAGCGAATAGGTGGGACTTCATGCATGCGCCTTGTCTCACTCTCTTTTTCGTTGGCTTGAATCCCTGCTACAGCGGAAGTGTGCCTTTCCAGTCAAGGGATATCCTGTAAGGGAGCCTTTACTGTACATCCCGCAGATCGTCTCTCTGGACATTGAATGAAGGATCATTTTGAGCCAACTACGGAAGCTACCCTGTCGTACATGTGCTCAGACGTGTCGGCAATCCCAACGCGTTACCCACGCCCGCTCAGAATCTCTTGAACCAGGTTTCCAATTCACGTCGCATCTCCTGTTGGGGGTCTTAGTCAAGCTCTTTGACTGAAGAGTAGCAGCTCCTTACCACGGCATTGGAAGATTGGTGCAGGGTGGCCGACATTTCTGCACGAGCCAGCGCAAACACCGTACTTATTGTCGTTGTCAGCGTTCTCTCTAAGGAAGCATTTCTCCTTGCACTCGGCGGCTTTCGGTTGCATATTGTTAGCACTGCCAAAATCCGATTTGCTCAAAACCGGCCCATGTTCGCTTACAGGTATCGAATGCGTCGTTAACAGGGCCTTCGCCGCCGTCCTCGCAGGGCGGAATGTCGTTTTGTCTGCCCTCCATGATTGGGGCCGCCAGAGCAGCCATGGCAGTGAGAGAGAGCATGAAAAATTGAAGCTTCATCTTGAAGAGAATGTCTTTCAGGGCCAAGCTGTACAAGAAGCAGTGGAATTGAAGGAAATGGGCGGTTTCCAGCAACGGTGATGGTCTACAGTCCACTATTTATGCCATCAGGGCGGTACTCTTCAGCAATTTGATCCTGGCCGAAGAACTCGATCTCTCCTTTGGTACCCTCGACGACGGAATTGTTATTGAAGCTTTCTGAGCTTCTCAATCGGCGATTCATACATACGTCACACGTGTTAGATTGGGAGGATTTGACCATGACCTCAACGTGGCCGTTTCGGGTCTCTCGTCTGGAACCTCACCAACAGGCAGACGCAATGCTGAGCCCACAGCGAAAGCAGCGCAGGTCATTGGTCGAAATGGTAAGAGAACCTCCGTCTGTTTCCAGTGCGGGATCGGCAGTAAGCATGGTGGCTTGAGGGTCAGGCCGCATCACCCGCCTTGTCTGTGGGTTCCTTTGCGTGTAGATGCCAAAGCCCCCAATGCAGATCTCAATCGAGTCGTATTTTAACAAAAACTCAGGCCATTAAGCGGAATCCGTAGAGGTTGTCACAACGTGCGGCTAGAGGCATTTGCCAACAGCTGACATGATCTCATACCCGAGCTTCGCCCCAAACGGTCCCACCTGTTGGGTGAGTGAATCACCAACATCGACAGGGGCCCCGATCCCACAAAGGAGATCTTCGACTGCCGGGTGGCTTCTCCACCTATGGAGTTATACTATTGTGGAGAGAAGGATGGAGTCCTCACCGCGGGGCTGAATGACCTTTACAGCCAACACGGATTTCTAGATATTAGTTTGAGACATGACCCAGTATTACTCAATCGGTAGAGATACAGATCATTACTATAGAAAGAACTTAAGAGTAAGATATCTTGAACCTAGGACAGCGGTGAGTGGCGAAGTATTGGTCTAGGCTTATTAAATGGGGTTACCTTGCGGGCTGAACGATCCTCCGATTCTGTATTGTTACTACTCGCGAGTTACTATGCCCAAACTAACATTTGAACACTTTAGGGGCTGTAGCATCATTCGCTGATAACTTGCAAGCATATGCCAAAGAGCTTGATGAGCCATCAGAGTGGCTCCATCCGATTACTGAACCATGCCAAACTCTCCATCGCTGCGCTTGGCTATCTGACATCATGCCAATGTCCTGCAAATTGTATCGGTCGACTAGAAGAGCTAACTTTGGAATAAGCCCGTTGGTTGCCACTCGTTTCTGTGATGATCATGACGTACAGCCTTAGCTTGCTTGGGCGCGGATTCCCTTAATCTGTTCTTCACATCAAATCGACGATGATCTCATTTAACCTACAATCATGCATCTCTAGATCGTTCTCCATGTTGCCAAGTTCGTATAGCTCTAAGGATCATCAAAAAAGCCCCAGTCTGTGACATCAGCTTGCCGATCAAGTATCAGCCCAGCTATCGGCCTAAGTTCATTGGCACGGATCGGCAACTGCCGTATTCAGCTTGACTCCTAGCCAGCAGTTGCCAAAGACCACGGCAGACTGAGAGGAGTTTGATGCCAAGTAGAGCAGGAGATATCTATTGAAGCAAAAGTATAAAGGTACCGTGGTTGTCGAAGAGAAAGTCAGACTCAATCAATCCAACTTACAACACTTTTTAGTAACCTTCACCACCTCTCATCCACTTTCAACATCAGGATGGCATCTGCAGTTGTCGATGGCCTCGGGCTTGTTGGAACCGTCCTTGGTATCATTAGCTTTATTCAGGACAACATTCCCGAAAAGCCTGCCGAAGGCGCCTCAATCCGCATCAAGGCAGGTAATCCAGGTGACGATAATCCAGGCCTAGTAAGTACGGACGACTCCAATGACGAGCTATAGATAGATATTCTGACACTGCTGAAATAGGATGGGGACATCTCCGCTGCTTATGCCTGGGACGTTAACAACAACTATCTGGGCCAAGCAGATGGTGGTCATGTTGAAGTCGGAGATGTGGCAGATCTCACCATTGACTCTTTCTCCCCGGGATCACGGGCCGAATATGTTGGCGTGTCCGTGTCTGACAATGCTGTGTGCGTTGCCTGGGTCACTGTCAGCATGTATGACGGGACTGACGGGGGATCCTGGACAGGAGACATTGGTTACCAATGTGGCCAAAACTGGTATGAGCAAAGCGAAATGGCTGGGTACCTGGATGAGGAGCAGAAGGAGGAATATATCCCGAGATGCACCTGGTTGGACGCGGACCATACTGGAGACGTTCCAAGCGCTTCTATGAAGTTCAGCTCGACTGCTTACGGAAAGGAGGTCAAGGACACCGCCGATAACTCCAAGGGCTGCGATTTCACCTTGTGGGGTGCAGACGATGGGCCAATCAATGGTACTTGTTCCATGCGGTTTCATTCTACGTAACCGCATAGCTAACCTACTATGTCAGACAAACCGGAGAAGCGCTCGGGGAGGCCACGCCTTCCTTGGATGGAAGAGAGGCTCGTCGTATCTAACATTTCACGTCACAAAGCTGAGAACTTGTGTTCCTCGGAAACCTCTTGGGGCCCTGACTTTGTTGGCACAGATGGCATGTTTTGTGATATGGGCACAAAGACGTTGACTCCCCTCTGCTCTACTGCGAATGTGCAAGGCTGCATTGAGATCGATGATGAGTTGAAGATGGTTACTAAGCGATTCGTTGCAGTAAAGCGGGAGGTTGCTATAACTCACAAGGTATATAAGACCATTAAGCACTGGGGTTAAGGTGATGGATATATGGAGGTAATAGATGTGTTGGTATTTGCTGTTAGATGAGATGAATCCAGACGACCACACCCTAGACCCCGCACGTGACCTGTCGCCGCTTTTCCTCAGGCCTGCTTAGGCGCTACTCACCCGCGACTCACCCTAACCATCTACTAAGGGGCTGTACTACAGCTGTTGAATTGGACCATGTTGGAACACCTAGGCGCAGGGTGGTCACGTGAGACTAGGTGGTCTGTCGGGACCGAATCGGGGAGGGCTCGCCGAGCCCTCGCTAGGCTAGACCGTATTAGGAAGCCAGGAATAGCTATATCTCCCTGACCGTAAGGGGCGGGAGCTTAAGGAGAAGCTAGACAATACACACACATGTTCAAGGTCATCAACTGGTCATACGAGCTATCCAACAGTATCCTATACCCAACGTGTCCTAACGAGTGACATGACGAGTGTGTGATACCTGTAACATATTCGAAAGGGGAAAAGCAACAAATTCTAGAATATATTCAGGAGGGGGGATCTTGGTCGTTGTGCACTGCCCACTCTAGATCAAGAAGCGGACACAGTGTTGGTTTTGACAACCGTGACAAACACCAGTTTTTGTGCCTGTTATAACTTAGGCATCTGGTGTGGCTGAGAAAGAGTGGAGTAAATGGACGGATGAGTAAGTAGAAAAAGTCCTCACAGTTAGACTGAGTATCCTTGTCATGTTAATCCGTTTGCAGTCGATGGCGTCGGTAGGCGTAATGGCAAGGCTTTTCAGGAACTAGTTCAACAGCATCAAAGTACCCCTGCGAGCCAGTCCGCCATAGCGTGGAGCTTTAGACCCTTGAGTGTCCTGACGAAGGGGGAGCTAGAGGCTCATGCGCGAACCAGACTCCCGCAGACCATGGGCGAGAGGTATTCCAAGCCGTGCTGGCTGTGTCTTACTTGTTTGGATGGGAATAATGAAGATGCTGCAGACTCGGATGGGATACTTGTCGGCTTGCATTTTAACGACAATATACAGATTACTTGGGCGGTTAAAGAGATAGTACAGTGGGGTGCAAAAAGTTTGAATCCAAATCCAAGTACTGCACCAAAGAGAGCTTAACTAAATTAGGATAAGGGAATCTCGCCGCTTTAATAACCCTAACCCTAAGCTAAGGTTTTCCGTTAGCTCCTTCTTCTTGATGAGGTCTTCTTAGGACGACGTTGTAAAGTGTAGCCTAATAAAGCTAGCTCATTCCTAGCAGTACTTAGATTTGGATTCAAACTTTTTGCACCCCACTGTAGTGTAACTTAATGAGTACAGATTAGTGTAGTTGGAAAATAAGAAGAAGCCTCGTGCGGCTGAAGCCACGGGCCAAGGCTGCCTGTCGAACACATGACCCGGAATAGGTGACGGACCGAGATTGACGTATTCAAGAGCATAAAGTAAGGTAGTTATGCACTAGCACGTGGGATGGTGCATCATTCCCGGGCGCAAAGCCGCACACAGAGACCTTGATCCCCGCAGTCGTGATCAAACCGCCAAATCACCATCCACTGCTGGTGCCGCCGAGACTCGCGAGCTCGCCATGAGCAACTCGTCGAACCAGCAGAACCTCTCCAACCAGCGAGTTCCCGACCTCGTGCGCGACTCTCAGCTGACGACCCGCTTCCTCGCCGATGGCTGGACTCAGCACACTGTCCACCGCGTCTCCGGCCGGTCCCGCCACCGGCAGCTGGCCCGCATCGAGGAGACGTGGTATCGGCAGCGGGAGCTCGGCCGTGGCGGCTTCGGGCGCGTCTGGCTGGAGGAGAGCGGCCCCAATAACCCCGAGAGCGGCTCCAATCCCCCCGAGAGTGGCTCCCGCTCCGCGACAGGCAGGCTCCGAGCCGTCAAGGAGATACGCAAGACGCCCTCGCTGCGGGTGTTCTACTCGAGAGAGCTCGAGGCCATGGCCAAGTTCTCGCACGAGAGGGTGGGGGCTCTCCCCGAGCGTCTCCCCGAGCGGCAACGACCTGCTCCTGCTGCTCCTGGTTGTTGGGAAATGATGAAAACTGACGGACCCGGTTGATTAGTACGTGCACTGCTTCGTCAGGTTCTACGGCTGGTACGAGTCTGAGACGACCGTCTTCATCGCCATGGAGTACCTCAAGCACGGCGATCTCGAAAACCACATGGGCCGGCCCTTCTCCGAGGCCCACGCAAAGGTCATCGCCTCCCAACTCGTGGACGGCCTCGGCTACATGCACGACAACGGCTTTGCCCACCGCGATCTCAAACCGCAGAACATCTTCGTCTACCACCCCGGCCCCGACTGGTGGGTCAAGATCGGCGACTTCGGCATCACCAAGCGCGCCGAAGAGGGCACGGCGCTCCGGACAGACGCCGGCACCAAGGACTACAAAGCTCCCGAGGTCCGCTTCATCGTCATCGATTCAACCTCCTCGTCCCCGTCCCCGTCCAAAGCCTTCTCCTACACTTTCGCCGTCGACATGTGGGCGTTGGGTGAGTTGCTGTTCCGTCTGATGGCCCAACGCCCCGTCTTCCCGAACGAGGATGACCTCTACAACTACATCACCTACAGGCAACCGTTTCCCGTGACGACGCTGAAGGGCACAGGCGCGGGTCGGGATTGCCGCGGGTTCGTCGCTAGGTGCATGGCCGCCGACCCCGAGGATCGTCTCACCGCCTCCGAGGCCTCCGAGCACCGTTGGGTTCAGGTCTCGCGGCTACCGCCACCGCCATCGCCATCGCCATCGCCATCGCCACCGCCATCTAGCAGTCATAGCTCACCGGTGAGGTCAAGGTCAGTACGGCCGCGGACAAGGAGCTCGTTCGCCATAATCAGCCTAGGCCAAGGCCACCAAAGATGAGTGAGTAATGCTGACGGCTCGACTCTTCCCTCTAGGGTACACGAGGAACCACCACTCAGTCCCGACAAGGTCCCGGGCCAGACCGCAACACCAAATCCTCCGCAACCCGTCAAGCATTTCGAGGACACAGCGACGTGGACCACCGACCGTCAAGAATCCAAACAGGTGCAGGATAGTCGGTCAACTTCAAGCACGATGAGCGTCAGCGCTCAGCCCAAAGAACCCCAACAGCTTCGGTCTAGGCCGATTCCAAGCACGACCGTCACAGACCACGATCCCAATGTACATGTACATCAAAGTGGCCTAGCGCCAATAGGCTCGGATACTCGCCCCGAGTAAGTTTAGCGACTCACAGAATATACAGTACGAAGCTGGTAGCTAACTTTTGCGGACCTTCCGTGGGTAGCGACGACGTATCGATCCATTTCGAAGGATATATCAACCAAGCGGATGACGATGCCCAGGCACGGCTATTGAGGGCAGCAGAGAAGGGACACTTGGAGGAAATGAAACTTCTTGTTGAGAAAGGCGCCAACCTCGAGGTGAAGGATGAGAATAGCAATACGCCGCTCTTGCTGGCTGCACGAAACGGGCACGAGGCTGTGGTGAGGCTGCTGATTGAGAAAGGCGCCAACCTCGAGGCCAAGGATACTAATGGCAACACGCCACTCCTGTGGGCTGCGCTCAACAGGAACGAGGCTGTAGCGAGGCTGCTGATCGAGAAAGGCACTAAACCTCCCGCGTGGGCTGCAATGAGGTGGCCCTTAGCCGTGACAAGGCTGCTGCTGGGGAAGGGGCCTAGTCTCCGAGGACTGTTCGCCAAGCAGGAGAAAGGCGCCCTCGTTGACGCTGACGAACAACGAGCGAGGCAAGAAGCTGCCATAAGAGCCGCACAGATTCCCCCCGACCAACAACAAGTGCTGATCCATAACCGCCAACCCGATGCAGTATCAAGAAACGGACACAGAGGCGCTAACCCTGAGGCGGAGGATGAGGATGCTTACACGCAAGACGACGAATCTAAACCTCCCCCTGGCGTTGGTGCGAACGACCAGGAGAGGCGTGGTAGACGGAGCAGCCATGATCACAGCCGAAGTCACAAGGCAACAACCAAGTTTGGTGATTATATCCTTGGTAACACCATTGGAGAGTGCGAGTTCGGAAAGGTGAAGCTGGGTTGGAAGAAAGACGGCGGCGTACAGGTCTGACGACGTCGCCCCCCCTTTTTCCGAGAATGAGAATGCACTGACCACTATAAACAGGTTGCTATCAGGCTTATGAAGAGAGATGCCATTGGCAGCAACCCGTCTCGCTTTGCCAAAATCAATCGCGAAGTTTCCATTCTGCGCGCCACCTCACACCCCAACATCGTGCGCCTGATTGATAAGGTTGAGACGGATCGATACATTGGTATTATCCTCGAGTACGTAACTGGTGGAGAGCTCTTCGATTACATCCTCAACCACCGATACCTCAAAGACGGTGCGGCTCGTCGACTATTTGCGCAATTGGTCTCAGGAGTTGGCTACCTTCACAAGAAAGGTATCGTCCACCGCGACTTGACGCTCGAAAATCTCCACTTGGACCAAAACCGCAACATCATCATCACCAATTTCGGGTCTGCGAATACCTTTGATCCAAATGAGGACCTTTCTGAGGAGGAGGAGCTGAACCTTATGGATCGAGACTTCGTTACTCGAATGGGCCTTTACCGGTTGAAGCCAAATGGAACGAGGAAAGGCGACCTCATGCTGACGAGCAGTGGCAGTCCCTGCTATACTGCTCCTGAGGTAGTTGTTGGTGACTCCCTTTACACTGCGCGAAAGGCGGACGTATGGAGTTGTGGTATTATTTTGGTATGTTGCCCCAAGTATTATTTTCACTCTCGCGCCTTTGCAGCATCTAACTCTTTTGAAAGTACGCGATGCTCGCTGGCCACCTACCTTTCGACGACGACCCAGCCAACCCCGAGAGTACCAACATCAACCTACTCTACAAGTACATTGTCACCACTCCGCTTGTCTTCCCCACTCATGTTACACCACACGCTCGAGCTCTCTTGCGACAAATTCTGGTTCCTAGTCCCCGCAAGCGAGCGGATTTATTCGAGGTCGCTAGGCACAGTTGGCTGAGTGAGTACGCGCATCTCGTTGAGTTCCTCACGAGTTCGACCACATTGCCAGCCCGTGTTTAGAATGCGAGTTCGAGCGCGCGCGACAGAAGGTTACACAGAATCAACTGTGGTTACTCGGAACGCGCCCCCGTCCGCGAGTCTTCCAAAAGCAAGCGAAGGATTTGCCCTCAACTTGGCCTAGGCCACGACCGATACGTCGTTGCCAGGGATGTGCAAGAGGTGGTCGAGAATAAGGTGGAAGTAATCTTGACCCAGTCCAGGGGGGCAATTGCAGCAGCTCAGGTCTTTAAAGTCACAACTAAGATCCCTCGTCATGTATAGTTTTATTTAGTATTTAGGTATTCTAAATACTACTGAACCGCCTTCATTTTGTCATTTGAACTGTATTAGTGTTGCAGTTCATGGTTAACTCAGGGGACTTTAAAGGTAATTAATTAGCAGCAGAGCACAGTCCAGTGTTGCACTTTTTATAGATTGTGACTTTGTATAAAGTAGAAGTTATGGAGCTCTAGTAGTACATGCATCTGGAGGCAGACCAACCCTTACAGTTGCTTGGAAGTCCGAGCCTCCACTCCTGAATACGAGCCGGCCTATCAAATGCCTTGTCTTTAAGCAAGAACTCTGCTTAGTGTGACATAAACAGGCCACTCCTAAAAGAGTAGGGTACCCATAATCATCAAACGTTTCCATTATTATGGAAGTACCTAACTAATCGTTACCATTTGGATATATCAGCTATAGACACTACAAGACCAATCACGGTCATAGGCTAAAAAGATATCATCGCTAAAGAAAGCCTACCGTTGGTGGGTAGATGTCATCGGCCAGGTCGGCCTCAATTCAGGTGTGTGCGCTTGTGTCCGAGGCTGACTTGATCAGCTAATCCATTTCTGCGTCAGCAGGTGGGGCAGCTTGTCGTTAGATTGGCGCCTGAGAATGGTCCTACGGAAGTCCATAGGGGGCACAGTTCCAAAACCCCCAGCCCTCTTTTTTATATTACTAGACTAACCCCAATGTGTATTTATCCTTCTGTTTAGCTATATACGAGCCCGTATTATAATTTTAAGGAGAAAATTGCTTTACCGGTGTATAAGGGACCTTCTATTGCCTATTACTAGGCCAATTTAGTATAAAGTGAAAGGGGTATAAGATTGCGTATGAATTCGTATGAGCTTATATGCATACTTTCACTGCTCTCTATTAACTTTCTACCTTCTTTTAATATAGAGCCTGCTTTACTTCCTTAAATAGAATATTGTCTATTAGTATGATAATGTACTTATTATGCGGATATTCGTATGAAGTTTCTTAGGGCTCTTTATTGCCTGCATTATGCTTAATATCTCCTTATGGCTTTATATAATATAGCCCCTGTTTTGATTGACCTAACTATTAATTTGCCTTTAATATAACGGACCTTTATAATAAAGAATACTGCTTTATAGGGCATAATCACTACTTCTTTTATAATAGTGCTAATGCCTAACACTTATCAGACTTTGACTATAATAGCTGTATAGAACTAGTAGAGCAGTATTATAGCTATATAGATCTATAAGGACCTAGTTATTATTAAAGTATTAGTAATCTTCTGGATTAATAATAGCTATATTAATAAGAGCATTCTAAGTATTATAATTCTAGTATATAAGGGAATTCAGCATGCTAGAAAGCGTACTAAATCTATTAAAGTTATACTAAGGCATAAGTTTTTATCCTATAGCTTAATAATTAGATTTATTATTAAGTAATGTAATAAATGCCTTAAGGAGAAAGAGTAGTAAGTCATTTATTCTATATTAATAGTTAGCACTACTTCTAGACCTATATACTTCCTTAGTAAAGCGTATAATACTATTATACTAGGAGATCTATTTAGCCAGGGGAATATTACTATTATAAAGTAATGTAATATAGCTAATCTCACTTTTTAGCTCTTTAATGAAGGACCCCGACCTAATGATGACTGCCAGAGGCCGTTAAGAGCTATACGTGGCCGCAAAAGGGCTATCGATTACGGGCCTTCTGATATAGACTCAGATATATTAATGCCAAGCCCTATTAAGTCTAAGGTTCTATGTACCGCAAAGTCAGAGCGCGTATTAACCAGTAAGGACGAATTCAAAGCCCTAGTACTATCTCTAGTACTAATGAAGCTCGAAGCTCGAAGCCCTATTAAGACTTAAGTTAAAGATGAGGTTATCGCAGGGTATATTATAGTCACAGATATAGCTTCAAACAATACCACACTAAGTGATCCTTTTATAAGCGATATCGAACAGTTAGAAACACAGGGGGGTTTACCTAAGAAGAAGCTTCCTTTTCAAGCTAGGAGAGGGAAGAATAAGAATAGAGATTAATTTAAAAGCAAAATGCTTTAATTATATATGTATTTAGTTATATAATTAGTCCTCCTACTTATTAATATTATTAACCTCCTTTTTAATCTTATTTTCAAGCCTATTAAGTATAGTAGTATTAATATTATTTACTACTAAATAATCTTATACGCAGTTAAGTCCACCTATAGGTATTAATAGTAGCTCTAGAGCTAGTGATTCTTAATTAATAATATACTGCTGTAAATACTGCTATAAAAAGAGATATATAAAAAGATATAGCTATTTTACTAGATCTTATAAGTAGTCTTAATGGCTTTAGAATATACGATTGTAAATAGCTATTATATACTTAAGTAAGTAAGTATTAAGATTAATATAGTCTTTTATGAAGATATTCTAAAGTATATCTAGTTATCCTTAAGAGATGACCTCTGCCTAGCTTCTTACTTATCAGGCCTTAGGCTAAAAGTAAAGGTTCTATAGTTGCCTAAGAATAATATATGGCCTATTGCGCTATTTATAAATATAATGCATATTCTATATATATATAAAGTTAGCGAATTCCTCTCTTAAAATTAGTATAAAGATATAAAGTATTATAATATAGTCAGATATAAAGTTATCTAAGAAATATATAAGTCCTATAATTTTAGAGAAATACTCCTAAGAATATATTAATATACTATTATAAATAAAGATATTAGCTTATACTTACTTACTAGAACTTAGCCCTGCCTTAACTTAACTAAAGCTACTAGCTTTTAATCTTCTGGTTATTTATGCTCTTACTATAGGCCTAATAGTCTTAAAAGCGCATGTCTTACTGAATACTATCCTATATATATACACATTCTTTTAAAAGGTAGAAATATGCTCTAGCTATTAGAATTATCTCTTGGCTGCGGTCTGAATGGATGATATTAGGCATTATCTAGCATTCTAAAAGTATATAAAGGTATTATATAATAACACTCTGTAATGTATTAGCTAATATACTAATATAAAACTATATAATAAACTATAAGTATATATTAATTAAAGCGTAAATCTTAAAGCCCTAAGCCTTTAATTTATTATAAGCATTAAGAGACTATATAAAGTTAGGGCTAAGGGCTATCCATCTACCTTAGTAATATCGCATTATATTCTAACATTTAGTAATACTTCTAGGATAAAACTTATGAAAGCCTTTATATAGTGCTTAGCGACTGAGTATGAGTCTAGCTTAACGGACCTTTACGTAGAGATATGTATAGCTAAAGTCTTTAAGCTTAGTGCTCTATTTAGACTCATTTTTAAAGAAATAGTGTAATTCGCATAGGCTTTCTGATATCTATTCGGGGTCTTAATAGCGCTAAAGCCTAAGGTCCTGGTATATGCATTTAAGTCCAGTCTTTATAATAATAAAACTATTAGAATAGAGCTTTAGAAGCATAAAGTGATCGTTTAAGACTTTATTAAAGAATAAGTCTTTAATATACTAATGAAGGTATTCTAAGTCTTTAGTGTATTATTTAATTAAGACATTCTAACTTTTAAGACTATAATATATAGTTATACATCCTACTTTAATGTAGAAATGCTCATTAAGGCATGTAATGATTTAATCGTATATAAGATGGTCATCATTCTTCTATTATTAAATTTATATGCGAAATGAAGATAAGTCAATCAAAAGGCAGCCTATTGCATTAACTTCAGGGCTTATATAAGGCCATAGTAAGAAGTACAGCCTTATACTAAAAATCGACAATTCGAGCTTTAGATTCAATAGCTAGCACTAAAAATCTTTTTTATATATCTATATACATAGCCATATGAGAGCATAATCTTAATTTTCAAGCTAGAGCCTAATTAAGCAATTCAGAAGTAAAGCCACTAGTAATCATTAGTAATTATATAATACATTATGAGACTCTACCCTGCAATACTCCTTAAATATTAAGGCAAATAATTACTTTATATCTTCTATATATAAAAAAAAAATCCAGACTAAAGTAAATTTCATTTTAAACCCTAGCTAGCAATTAGGTATCATAATGCTCCATATGCTTCCATATGCCATTATATGCAGTCATACGCTGAAATATCATTTGCGTTTTTATTTAGATTAATGTACTTAATAAGCGAGCGCTGCAGACAAGCGAGCGCCACACTTTTCCATCCTACACCTAACTTTCTACTTTATTAAGCAAATCTTAATAACTTAATATGCCTCAGCAAGATAACGAAGCTAAAACCCTTCTTACCCTTCAAGCCCTTCAAAATAACCCAAAACTAAGTATCCGACACGCTACATCAACATACGAAGTAAATAAGCGAAGGCTGCGTCGCCAACAGAAGGGCATTCAGTATCGACATAATATCATTCCTAATTCGCATCAACTAACCAATCTAAAGGAATAGATCATTATTCAATTCATACTCAACCTAGATTCGCAAGGATTTCCTCCGCAATAGCGTAGTATTAAAGAAATAGCCAATTGACTGCTCGCTAATCGCAATACATCATCTATCAGCAAGCGCTAGGCTTCTAACTTCATTAGGCGATAATCAGACTTCAAAACGCGTTTTTTTATAAATATGACTACTAGAAGGCTAAATATAAAGATCTAACTATTATTTATAATTAGTTCTAGCTTATAGAGAATATAATTACGAAATATAGTATTAACCTAGCTAATATCTATAACTTTAATAAGACTGGCTTTATAATAAGCATAATTATAAGCAGAATAGTTATTATAAGTATAAAAAGGCGTAAAAACCTAAAATCAGTCTAGCCTAGAAACTAGGAATGGGTTACAGTCATCTAGGCGATTAATGCGGAAGGCTGGGCAATCCAGCCGTTTATCGTAGTTACGGGCTAATATCACCTCGCCAGCTAGTACTAGGAAAGCAACCTCCCAGGCAATTAGGCTATTATAATAACTCAAAATGGCTTAACTAATAATAAGACGGGTCTTAAGTGGCTTAAGAACTTTAATTAGTATACAAAGGATCGATCGATCGGTCACTATCGTCTTCTAATCCTCAATAAGCATAAAAGTCACCACTCTGTCAACTTTAAGAAATATTATAAGGAGAATTAGATTATTACGCTTTATATGCTGCCTCATTCGTCTTATCTACTTCAGCCTCTTAATGTTAGGTGCTTTAGGCCGCTTAAAATAGCCTATAGTTAAGTAATTAAGTAATTAATCAGATGTTCTATAACCTACGTTTTAAAGACCGAGTTCTTCCTAGCCTTCTACGCTACTTATATAGCTACTATAATAAGGAGTAATATTAAAGGAGGTTTTCGAAGGGCCAGACTTGTTCCCTTAAACCCAGAAAATGTCATATCAAAGCTTGATATGTAGCTACAGACTCTAACACCGGCTACAGAGGAGGTCGGCCTTCCTAACCCTTGGGTCTCGAAGACTCTAAAGATAGTGCTTAAGGCCAGTTCGCAGTCTAAATACCTTTAAAGACGAATGAGAAAGCATTAGAGCAGCTCTCTAGCATCAATTCTTAAGGCGCTTAAGTCATTCACTAAGGGAAAAAAGGTAATAATGCATTAGATGGCATTACTAAAGTCTAAGGTCTAGATCCTTTAACAGGCAAATGAGACTCTTAGCAAGCAGCGCAAAGCGATAAGAACCCGCCTACGTAAAGGAGGGAAGATGACTTTAGATAAGGGGAGGGATGAGATAGATCAGAGAGACATTAATGCGCAAGTAGTGGCTAAATCGTCGAGAAGTAGTAGTCAAAGGAGGTCAGTGCTGCTAAGGGAAAGGCACTGTAAAATATATAGAAAGGCTGGTTATAATGCAAAGACCTATCAGATTATAATTAAGACCTCTAAGGAAGAGCATAGTAATTAGTTTTAATTTATTTAATACTTTGTTATGGTTTTATTAAGGTTTTAATTTTAAGAGTAAGGAAAAGTATAGCACTCGCTTATTTACAGCGCTCGCTTATTAAATACGTTATATAAAATGAAATTTTACCTTAGATTCTTAAAGACAGAAGTAATAGAAGATGACTAAGTAGACTAGAAAAAGGGTCAGTATAAGCTCATATTCTCTTATAAAAAGTGATATACTTTAGTCTTTTTTTAAAGGAGTGCCCTCCTTCTTTCTCTTCTTCTTATTAGTAATATCCTTAAAGAACTTAGATATTTTTAAGAGCGTCTTATAGTCAAAGTCCTCTATTAGGTCTATACTATCACTATTAGAGTTAAAGTCATTAGCCTTATGCTTAGTGCTTTGCTTACTTACTACTAATTAGTAGTATATATAGGTATATAAGTATAAGTACTTACTAAAAGAATATGCCTAGTTAGAATAGTTCTAATTATAATTAGTATAAGTATGCAAGTAAGTATTAAAGATAATATACTTATTAAAGGCTCTATTCTAGCCTATGCACTTATTATAGCACTCTGTATCCTTATGTTTATTACTATATAAGTAGTAGAGTATAGTATTATAATTCTGACTGCTGTGAAAGTTAAGGATAGGGGTAGTCTTCTTTATAGACTTACTATTAGTCTTATAGTTAAGCTTAAGTAGATATATTTCCTAATATAAGTTAGGATAAACTAGTATGCTAATCTATAAGTATAAACCTTAGTAGAGTTAATAGTAATGAAACCCTTCTTACTACTACTCTTTAGGGCATTCATTAGAGCTTAAATAGTAAGATCTGGGTTCTTAGAGGGCTGTTTACTCTTATATGTAAAAGTATGAGTATTAATCTTTAGTACTTCCTTAGGCAGCTTGCTGAATTTTTCCTCTTTAAAATCCTTATATAGGAGGTCGAAAGTAGCCTTATAAAGCAATTTGTCTTACTTCTCCTTTTCCTTTTTAAGTCGCTTTCTCTCCTTTTCTGCCTCCTTTTCCTTATTCTTATTATCCTTCTTATAAGTACTGGCTATAATAGGCAATCTGTAGTTATATAAAGTTAAATTTATTAAATTTGCTTACATACGGGCGCATATAAAGTATATTAAGTCTAGAAAGCTTATAGGGTTCCTGCTTTAGTAATGGTTAGCTTATAATAGTATATACTATAGAAAATCATAAGTATGCGTAAGTCTGCTAATATAGGCAAAATATATATTAAAATGTAGTATATAACCCTATAATATTATAGCAGATTAGATGCTTATATAAAGCGTATTATAGTAGCATTATTTTATAAAAGGAGGCTATTTTTACCTCTAAATTAAGATTAAAGAAAGAAGAAGAAAAGAAAGAGAGGCTCGTAGCCTGTTATGAGGAGAATGAGGTAAGTGCATATAACTAGCTAGTGATGAATGCATATTAACTTTGGATGACTAAGCGATTTGATCGAGCGATAATGCTTCAAATGGGGCCGTACGGTGGGTGTGCCCCTACCTAAAAATACTACAAATTGGGTTTTGGAACTGTGCCCCCTATGGACTTCCGTAGGTCCCCACTTTATAACACCTACTTAACCGATCCAATCCGTGCTTAGAAGACAAAGCGCTGCCTACATTAAAAGCAACCACATCGCTCACCACTCGCTCATGTCTAGCTGAGTGCTGTATATGACTGGTCCAGGAACGAAGTATATATATCTACTCTGCGATGATGGCTTCGACACCGACAGAAGAATCTAAGCCTGCTGGGACAGTCGACACCCGTCGATCAATCTTTCCGGAAGGCGGAGAAGTTCGCCCCGTCAAGCCGCTGGAAAGACCACCCATTCTTTGTCTGGGCAGCCCCCGCACAGGTACTGCTTCGTTGATGAGGGCCCTCGAGATCCTCGGGTTCCCCAACACGCATCATGGATGGGATCTCTGCGAGCTCGACCATCTGCAATGGCAGTGGCCAATCCTGGACCAGGCCAACGACGCTACATTCCCAAACCTCCCTACGTATCGCGGGACGCCCTTCTCTCGAGAGGAATGGGACCAGGTTTTCGGGCAGTACGATGCCGTTTCAGACGTGGCGTCCTTCTATGCTGAGTCTCTGATCCCGGCGTACCCGGACGCCAAGGTCATCCTCGTTGAGCGCGATGTCGACGCTTGGTGTAACAGCATGCAGCCCGTTATTAAGCCGATAATCAGCCCCTGGATGCGTTGGTTTGTCACAAAAGTCGGCGACTACGCCGGCTACCCGTGCGGCTCAGTGTCATTCCGAACGCAGCAGGGTTGGACCAGATCAGACTGCCCCGAAGACGTCGAGAAGAATCTGAGAGCAGCATATATCAGGCACTACGAATACGTCCGCAGTAGTGTGCCGAGTGAACAGCTTCTTGACTTTAAGCTGGCCGATGGTTGGGAACCGCTCTGCTTGTTTTTAGGAAAGGATGTCCCTGATGTCTCCTTTCCACATATCAATGAGAAAAAGGAGTATACGGCCAGAAGTAAACGATTGGGGGATAAGATCACGAAAAGCGCGGCCCGCAAATTTTTTCTCCCTTGGTCAGCATGATACGCAGAGGCTTGCGAAATGTCTGGGTTCGATTTTATCACTCTGAGCGCCGTTGGACAGATGATTGGACATTGACAACAAACCGATTTGTAGTCACCTGAACTAGGTGGTGAATAGCAGCCTGTCTTCAGTCTGACTTTCACATTGTCAATCTTCTTCTTTCTGTCCTGGAAGCGCCCCAGCACGTCAATATGCACTATTTTTCAATCGACGGGTTACCGAAGTCGCCGTAACCAGGCGATGATTGATCAGGACCGGTACAGCATAGGACCCTCAGTAGCGACCAAACCTCGACTTGAACAGCCAGAGATCTAGTCCTCGCAGTATCTTCCCGACAAAATTACTGTCAGGACATGCAATGATACAGAAGCCACAAGTACCGAGAAGGCATGCTCATAACAGACTACATTTTTTATAAGATCTCTCCTCCATAACGTGCACTGCAAGCGAGTGGATCAAATAAGTGACTTTATCAAAAATTTCGACCTTCAAGATAGAGATCACTATCAAGACACAACCAGCCATTTGAACCACTGCAAAAGCTCATTCCGGCGGTCGTTGGCAGCAGAGGTCGAGGCGGCGACGCTGCTGTAGGTAGGCCTAGGGGTAGGTTTAACGCTGAAGAACAGCGATTCCAGATATCCAAGTAGCTATTGGCAAACTGCTAGGCGAAATGTCGTTTCAGTCCGGTATTGAGAGGCTTCTTCGAACCTGTCACAAAAGGTCTGAACAACAGTCAGCGTAGCATTATACTCCTCGACGCGTTCACAACCGAGGCCGTTTTCTATGCTAGTAATCGAGACTCTTTAATATCAGAGGAAGATCGGGAAAAACGAATCAGTTATATGTTCATATGCATGTGTGTATGTGTATTCTTGTATAAAATAAGTGCTTTACTTTTTAAGCTTATGATGGATTCACTAGCTACGCAAGACCAGCGCAATTCCGAGGTAACTAACATCATTAGTATAATTTATATGCCTCTCTAACCTGATTAAGCGTGCCAGATCTAAAGATGCGATTCTAACGTTAAAGCACCTGGCTGTCCATCCTTCCTTAGCTAAGAGATCTGCCCCGAAACGAACCGACGGAGATACTAGCCTATCGCCTCCTAATAAGAGATCCAGAACCCAGCCTACATCGCCACTAAAGCTACAATAACTTCATACAGCTAGGAGTTTATTCAGAGAGTCAATTAGCTAGCTGCATATAGTACTAAGGGCTCTAATTCTACTAACCTAATAAAGCACGTAGCATTTCCGTATTCTAGCTCTATCACCTCTTGTGCAGCCAATAGCGCATCTAATTGCCTCACATTCTAACCCATCTACTGTTTAAAGTAGTATAACTAGTTTAGATTACTCTTACTTAGCTGCTAGGTTCCACAGGGCCGGGAAGCATCCGAGACCCTCCCTATATTATTATAATAGAGTTTAATAAATATAGCAGACCAGTATTCCTAACCACTCCTAATAGTAAGAAGATTATACTAACTCTCTTAGTAGAGAAGGACTTCCTCATTAAAGCCACTCTCTGCGCTTACACTTAGTTTCTTCTAATCGTATGCTATGCAATTACTATGCATAAGTCATAAAGCATTACTAAAGATATAATAGTTATAGACCTATCTTACTAGGACTTTCAGACTGGTTTAAGCTATATAGCTATCTCTTGCGTAAAAACGCTCGAGGGTCTGATATTAGAATAGTTAGATGCACTATTTGATCGTAATCACCTAGTCTATGGGTCTCCCCCGGATAGCATGAAGATAAAGATAAGGGATCAGGAGCTTAGAAACGACAGGTGCTCACACGGAATCCGTATATATTATAAAATACTAAGAATGGCCATAGCAGTGGATCAGTACGTAGATAATGCAGTAGTAGTAATAGCTTCCCGGCCCACAGACACACAGCCTTCGGCTAAGGCTACCCCATGCGCCCCATCGCCGCTCCAATGTGCATAGGGTGACATAGTATTTTAAATTTCATTCATGTATTCATGTATTCATGTAATTAGCTGTGCTCCTCGCAGATTTAGAACATTCAACGCATTACCTGCAACCTTTTCGCTTTATCAGTGCAACAGGTTTATCTCTTGATCTACCTATGGTTATGGACATGTTGACTGGCGTTTTCCTTATACCTTCTTTCCCATCGGTCGGTGCCTATCTTAATCTCCACGGCATTAAATGAAAAAGGACAACCTGTCTTCCCTGCACGGTTACATTGCCAAACAAGCCTCTTCTTCGCAACTGGGTCTCCTGTAACTCTCGAGACTTTTTGCATGGATCGACAAATACGAATACCATAGCCTTGCGACTTGGAAAATTCAAGCTTTGGGCATGGCCTACCGGGCGTAATAGACTTGTGTGTGTGTGTGAATGATTAAACACCCAGCCGTGATGTCTTTAGTTTGAAGGCTTTCAACCTTCTTGTGATCACGACTTCCAGGGACACGAAAGTTAATGTATCTCAGCGTCTACGTAGGAAAAGCCACACTCGGGCTATCCGTCGTAGCATGGGCTGACCAACGTGCCTCCCAACGTGCCTGGGCAATCCGGCGGTGTATCCACCAGCAGACAAACACAAGCAGAGTTAAGAGCAATGATGTCGCGCCATACACTTTCCAATTCTTGTCATCTTCGAGTTTGAATAAGTTGGCTGCCCACAACGTCTAGACTCGGGTTAGCCACATGTTTTTGAGCAACTAAGGCTGTTGAATCTGCCAATATCGGAATAGGAAAACTTACTGCAAGGAAGGTCGGTGGAAGGAATAGCAATGTCAGCACAGCAATACCCTTCACCGTCTGACTATCCTGTGCTTGGAGCTTCGCGATGGCGAGGTTGACCTTGCTATCCTTCTGAGCGATGAGATTGTATGACTGCCGAAATGGTCAGCTCCACAGTCGGGCAGGGACATGGTACTAAGCAAGAAACGTACCACGTTGATCTGCCCCCTCAGTCTATTGCTCAGCTCCGTCAATCGGTCTGCCATGTAGTCGCATCGGATAAGAATGGTTTGGAAAGCGTCATCTATGCCAGACGCATGGCGCCTCGACAAAGGACTGTATCCGAGATCCTGGCGCCTCTTCTCCATTTCGGCAACAGCGTCAGAACATACTTTTCCAAACCTGGTTGCGAAAGATATGACCGTGTGGCTATGACACAGCTCTAGATGGGTTGCATGGAGCTGGGTGAGCAGATTGTCGTCCTTGGAAAGGGCCTGCAGTCTCTGGGCATCCATCTGAGATATTTTCCAGAACGGATGCGTCATGTTGGTTACAGACTCCAGCTCGACGACTTCCTTCCATAGCTGGGCGAACCAGTCAGTCCAACGCTGGAAACGATGGTCATAGATGAAAGAAAGGAGGTAGAGGGGGTGGATTCTCAAAAGGTCTAGGTTGTCCAAGCAGCGCTTCAGGATATCGCGAACATCTTCCACATAGCAGCAGCTTAGGAAGGCAAAGCAGTTCCGTGTTGAGAACTGAACTCGGACCACGCCAGAGACACAGTTGGTATTTTTAGGGCAGCGGAAGAAGATGGCTGTATTGCAGAAAGAAAGTCAGCGAGATTATTTCTTCAGCCCGACGCAAATCGTCAGTAGTGCACTGACTCATAGACGTAGGAATATCGTCGTCATCGTCATACTGCAGGCAAGAGTAAACGCTTGGCGTGTTATAAGCGAAGAATCTGTCGGCAGATTTGGGAGAAACGCCGGCGATTTGTATAACATATTGCAGGGTATCTCGGCGGATTCTAAGGGCTCGCCTCGCTTTTGTTGGCTCCCCGATGGTTGTTCTGTGCACCGTCAGCAACTGTGACGACTCATCCTAGACCAGAGTAGGCTCACACAAGCACTAGCTTCGGCAATCCACCACCTTTGGCCTCTGTTTCCTTGTCGTCGCTTTCCCAAAAGGAGGTCTGTGTTATGGGTCAACGTGATGCCACATGGAAGCTCTGATGACAGGTTAGGCCAACGTACGTAGCAGGCAAGACTGGTCCTCAAAGCAGCATCGTCAAGGACCTTATTTTGGCTTCCAGGCAAGTTGATGTCCCAAACCTCAGCCCTCGTGTCAGCCGTAAAGAGCCTAGTACAGGCTTGATAGTCACCGATGTTGCTGGAGTTGAGGGGATCCGCCAGCGGCTGTTCGGACTGCGACCAACTTCGTACGTAGACGAGGGGATGCATTTCTATTACCGATCGTGCAGGAAATCTTGTAATCGCTTTTAGTATGGGGTTTTGAAGAGCAACTACTTTCGATGTGGTAGGTTTTGAGTCCTGATCTTAGGTTCACTGTGCCTTTTACGACCTGCGCACATGGACAGGTTTGCGCGTGACCAAAACGCTGCGCTTTGGCCGGGGACTTGTAGTTGTGGCGCTCACCATTCTGCAAGACCTCTGAGATAACACCACGTCCGCCCTATTGTGTCAGAGATGTTGGTCAGCTGTGACCGGGGTGGGGCCAGGACTCGCCATAACTGGTGGGCGTCGGCCTCTTGCTAGTTCAAATGTTTCCCAGCAAATCAAGCAGAACAAAGGTCAGTAAGGCGTTGGCCGCTTGGTGATTGTCACAGTGATGAAGTGTCAGGATGTCTACAGGCGAACGAGCACTGCCCCCGCCACAGCCTGCAACCACACCGGCACCCCCATGCCTTCACCTTATTTGCATTAGTCCTCATATTATAGAAGCCTGGACTTACAGGCACCTTAAAGGTTATAAAGGCCAAATGCCGTGCATTGTTAAGCTAATCGAAAGGAGGACCTGCCATTCTGAAGAGAAATCTTGCAGTTCAAAAGGGCCAAAGTTATGTAAAGACACTTAGTACGAGTCATGTCCTCCCAACCCTCACCCCTGCAGGCCTCCAGCATGTCACATAACCCCCCTCTCAACAAGTCTACAACGCAAGGCAACAGTTTCGTGGGGTGTAGTGTTGTAGAACTAGCTAGTACCGCCACCGCCTCGTTGTCCCTCCCCTCGCACCCATCAACGCCCCGATTGCCTCTGCTGGCGACCAATTATACTTGATCGGGTCGTCACATTGTCCCTTGAATTCCTTCATCGCGTCTGAAAGCAACGGAGTTAAATAGTTCCTACCTAACAGGCACGTGCCCCTCCCATTTCACGAACTCGCGGCAGAGGTAGCTGCCGCGTCCTCGCCCTCAAGATCTATTCACCGGCCTCACAGCGAGCATAATGCCTTGAGGAACGAAAGGTTCTTTCTTCCGCGCCCTCCTTGATAAACTCGGGCCACCACACGGTCCGTTTCGTGCAAGCTAGCTTCACCACAATCGCCGCCCCACAATTCGTTTTGTTAAGCCACACTGCGCCACAGAAATCGGCGGCCCATACTAACGGAAGACAGAACATCATCATCAGACATCAATTTCATCATCGATTTGGTCTCGATCGTATTAATCCCTATCACTCTAATTGAATTGACCTATCGGAACTAATAATATCCTAATAAAAATTCACGAAATTCTACATGCATGCATCCATCTATTACTTGCAACCTTTTCGCTTATTAGTGTAACAGGCCCATCTCTTAGTCTACCTATGGTTATGGATATATTGACCTGCGTTTTCTTTATATCTTATTTCCCATCGATCTATGCCTATGTTCATCTCTACGGAATTAAACGAAAAAGTATATCCTGCCTTCGCTTTAGTCGCTATATGATTACATTACTAAATAAGCCTCTTCCTGGCTACTCAGTCTCCTGTGACTTTAGAGAATTTTTATATAGATCGACTAATACGAATACTAGAGCCTTATAATCTGGTAAATTCAATAAGCTCTTATTTTATTTCTTCTAAAGAAGAGTAAGTAGTGCCTTCTAGAAGAAGCTGCATTAGTTGTTCTTTATAATCAGCTAGTGGAGTAGATGCATCTTATTTCTCTGGTTTAGACTCTAAAGTCTCAGTTTTTAGATAAGTCTTATTCTCAGTTCTACTCTATAACGTCTTTCATAGTACTGTATCGAATTACTAACCTACTATAAGTATTATTTCTACTTCTTAACTAGCTAAGTCCTATTCAAGCCGCGGGTCGATAGGGATATGTTAATCGTCCGCAGCTTCTGTCCCCTTATCATTCGTGTCTCTACCGGACGAGGAATATTTGTTGCGTTTAGATGGCGAAGTATCCGGACTGCTGCTGAAGGGGTTTCGACTTTTCCCCAGCTCGGCCTTTGCTTTCCGTGGAGGAGGCTCCTTCCTCATCGCAGTAGCACTGTCAAACGTAGCCTTCGATGTGAAGCCGAACTTATCCGCAAGCACGACTAAGGCAATGTATGCCCTTACGCCACTTAAAGGGATAGCCTGCTATACACCTCAGTCGCGTTATAGTTAGAGACCTTTATACCTCTGTCCATCCCAGATCTGGAAGTTACTACAGTTTTATCATTTAACATATAGAGTGTGCTAAATGTCTATATTGACGTCAGTATCTAAATCAGGATTAAAGAAGATTAGGGAATGAAACTAAGTCTACCTTAAGCTTAAGTTAGTAGAGATAAATTTTATTAAAGCATACTATAACTCTTAGAACATAAAGTGATTAATGGAATATTATTATATAGCTTAACGAGATTGATTATTGTGATAGCGGGGACTTTTCGAATGAGAATTTAATTCGAAACCGGACTTAACGGGCAGTAAATCGCGATAGCTCATAAGGGCCGGGACTCTGATAGTAAACCACAGTATTTCCACTAATCTACATAACCCTTGCAATGTCATGCTGTAATAGAAAAATGAAGCAAGTTGTTTAAGCGGTATTATAAGCAGAGCGCAATTATATTTTAGGTCGTAGAAGCTGCATGACGGCCTCATGCCCGCTCTCGGCGGCCTAAGATAGCGGCGTCCAGCCATACTGATCCTTCGACTTGACCCTTCTCGAGCAGCAGGCGCACGACGGCCTCGTGCCCGCTCCCGGCAGCCTAAGATAGCGGCGTCCAGCCATACCGATCCTTTGACTTAAGGTCAGCACCCTTCTCAAGCGGCAGGCGCACGATGGCCTTATGCCCGCTCTCAGCGGCCCAAGACAGCGGCGTCCGGCGAAATAATACCTTCACCTCTATGCTGGCGTGCTTGTCGAGAAGCAGCCGTACAACGGCCTCGTGGCCATTCCCCGCGGCCTATGACAGCGGCGTCCGGCCATCCTTATCCTTGACCTCGATGCGGACGCCCTTGTTGAGAAGTAGCTGTACGATAGCATTGTGCCCGATTTGCGCCGCCTATGATAGCGGTGTGAGACAGCGTTCATCCTCCAGGTCGGCCTTAATATCTCTTCTGGCTAGTAGCATTTTAATGACAGTTTCGTGCCCCCCCCTTACTGCGTGCTATAATGCTGTCCGTCTATCTTCATTCTGTAAGTTAGCCTTAATGTCGCTTTATGTTAGTAGTATCTATATCTTGTCTTTAAGTCCTTCTTCTGCTGTCTGTAATAATACTGTCCGTTTACTGAAATTCATTAATTTTATTATCTGATTATTAGGGTAGATCTTAGGAGTGTTACTATCGCATTTCCTAAGTTCATTCGACTATCGTATACGTATCTTCTGCATATGTATTATATGCCCTTTTCAGATATAAATCCTTCTTATTGGATATTGTAACGGTTTGAATGTTCGTAGATCGAGCCGTTCGAATTCTTTACTCTGAACCCTCTTAAATTGGTCTATTATTAGAAATAAATCTTTTATATAGATAGCGATTGGTTTATCCTCTTTAACTGCTTCTCTGCAATGAAGGATCGTAAGCCCTACTCCCTAAGGACCTTTACCTATGAATCGGACTTCTAAATGGATCCCTCTGCTGCTCACAGTTAAAGGGCTGTAAAGGGTATTAAAAGGATTAAATTAGACGATGTTGCCGGAACTGATGAATGTAGCCAGAGAAGTGGCCAGAAGTCCGCTGTTATTATCAGGAGATTTCTATGCGAAGAGACTCTGATCATCCGAAATTCTTATGATTTTCTCCTGGAGTCTAGTGAAAGCAGATTCTCTTTCTCTGTAGATTAGTGACATGTTAATACCAAATATGCCCAATAAGCAATAGGCACGATCCTTAATTCTTGAGGTTTCTCTCCTCGCAGCCTATAATATCCTTTGTGCAATGCAAAACGTTTCTAAGTCGTCATCTTCTGTGAGGATACTAACGGGTATACTAGTATAGTCGGATATGTCCTGTCATAGGCTTGCCTTAGTCCCCAGCTTCTTCTATTCTTCATCAAGAAATATTAGAGTCTGCGGAGCGATTAACTCTTAAAGGGTCTATCCTCTCGTAAACCACCTGCTACTAGGAAACTTAGCTTTCGATAGTACATCGGCAAGATAACCGTAGTATATATCAGCTTCTTAGTACCAACGGTATATAGAGTTAATTGCCTCGGAGAGCTCTGCGCTGCTTGTCTTATTAATGTAGCATGTATTTATCCAAATATATTCGAATTCGTCAGCAAGAGCTTAGGAGCAGTAGCTTTTGACTTTCTGATACCCCTTCTTATTCGCTGCGCGGGTTCCTTCCAGATCCTGAAGGCTAACCTCCTCTCCATCCTACGTATATAATATGATAGCGTATCGTGGGACTTCGTCATCTCTGAATTCCTTTACTTCGAAATTGCGTGTATTAAGTAGACGCATGATTTAGTTAGTATATATATCTCCGTTTGATGGTTTAATTGTAGGAGTCTGAAGCGGTGGAAAATGAAAATAAAGGTTATGCGCGTCTTGCTAGTAGAGTACTATGAAGGTATAGCGCTTAGAAAGGACAAGCGGTGACGGAAGGAAGATATAGGATTGCGGAACCATAGGACGATCAATGATGGGTTTAGGGTGCCAGATTTCGGTTGTGTTTTGGAGGGCTCAGCTAATAAGATGACGTTTCAACAGTACGGTACCCCGCTCATCATGTGAGATAAGATAAGATAAAGGGAATTCGGATACTGCAATAAATATTAATCCGCACACATCCAATCTCGTCCTCGGAATAGTTCTTGTCCAATGAGCATCCCAGATTGATGCCTAGAAAGTCTCGTGTTCAGCTGGAAGAGAGTCCGCGAAGAGGGGTAGCTCAGGCCTGTTCCGAAAGGCATTGGCGGACCCTGTAGGGGACCGGTCTCCTGTTTCGGGGGGGGCACTTTCCTCAGCTACGAGTAGCCTGCTTGCCCCTCCTAATTTTAGCACTTCCTCAGCTACTAGTAGCCTCCGTGCCCTTAAATGCGACAGGCGCTTACTATTCTCCTGCTACTAGTAGCAGCCTGCCCCTCTTTTCTGTCATCTTTCCAGCTACTCGTAGCAACTTATTACTCTGTCACGATATTGTCGTGTCAGAAAGGGAGTCGGCCTGGCCGATGACTGAGAAAGAGGGGTCGGGCATCAAGGCCTTGAGACAGAGACATTATCATCATCATAATCATATCGATCAGAGCAGTTATAGCAGCTGAACTAGGGCTGTAACTATCATCAATTGCAATAGCCTATTTGGCTCTCAATATCATCATTTTCCCTGTGTGTAACGCACGGCAACTTAGACCGTGAGATCGATTCACATTGCGATTATGTGTCTGGTTTGGCATCCGAGGAGTTTAAAGAGGATGTTGAGCTATTTTTGGGGTCAAGTATCTCTTCCAATCAATAATCAACGATCCATCTCCAAGAGCTTCTAGGACCAATCATTATCGGGCGATCGTACCCACTTGAGCCGATGATAGCCGTCACGCTCGCGTCGCCCATACTCAGGCCAGGAGACAGACAGGTGCCTATAACTGGACCCAAGGGACAAACTGGATTCGAAAACTGTACTCAGTGATCTGGTAAGCAAACGGACAGATGTCCGAAATTAGGCCTCAGTGGTCAAGTTTGGGGAGGCACCAATCCTCGCACATATCCCTGTTCTGGGGGGTCGGACCCTAACAGTGACACGATAAGATTGCTCAGCAACTGCCAGAGAAGGATGTGGACATCAATGCAGAAGGTGAAGAGTGCGGAAGCGCTCTACAAGCGGCATCAGCGGGAGGACACGGCAAGATTGTTCAGCTGCTGCTCGAGAAGGGTGCGGACATCAATGGGAAAGGTGGATACTACGGAAGCGCTCTCTCGTGGGCTGCTAGGAACGGAAGGGAGACGGTAGTTAAGATGCTTCTCGATACGGGCAAGGTCGATGTGGACTCGAGAGACACAAAGTACGGCCAGACGCCTCTCTCGTTGGCCGCCGAGAACGGACACGAGGCGGTAGCCAAGATGCTTCTCGACGTGGGCAAGGTCGATATTGCTGCAGAAGGGGCATGCGGGTTGACTGCATTGCAATTAGCTGCCTTTAATCGCCATACAGGGATAGAGGAACTGCTCATAGTACGGGGGGCCCCGATTGTCCCCGACTTCTACGGTCTGCAGACCTTGTTTCAGGAGCCTACATTTCACCTCGTGCCGATACAGGAGTACATAGGATAGAATTGTATGATGAAGCGATTCTGGATTAGATAAGTTGGATGGCACGCCAAGCTGCGGGAGCGGATACAGGTGGACGGGAGGCGAACGCGGTCAGCCGCCGCTGCGGGTCGGCTTGAATCTTTCTCATCGAGGGCATCCCTCCTGCTTTGTTCGTCTCCTGCCAGCGGATTAATCGCCTTTAACCGGCGAGCGCATTTTAGGTTAGGGTTATATTAGGGTGAGAACTGTGTCTTATCCCTCTTTAACTTTAATTTTAGTCGTAAGCACTTTCACCAATACAGCGACATATCCGTCTTGACCCACAGACCTAACTGCACATGGATCAGACTAACCGCCTTGGCCAGGTCCTCCAGGGATGATTATGCTTGGCAGGCACCTTTTTCCCGTTGTCGTTGTAGTTACCAACGCCACAGCTTGATGAGGCTGCAGCACACAAGGCCTACCAAGCCGCAGTGTGAACCGCAAAGGGAAACAAGTGCGTTCAGGGAAGTGAGAAGGAGCGCATTGCAGTTTGTGAAGCTAGACTGGAGCGGGACCGTCTAATACTCATCTTGTCCGCTACTCCCGTGCATCGTCTCGCCCTGCGGCTGAACATGGGACTCCGCAATATGGATCTTCAGGGATTAAACGATCTTCCCCCACACAAGCCGCCAACGTGGATGATCCATTGCTCCGAACCCGGGCTTGAGCTGCAAACCCTGTCAGTAATATGTTATTCAGTTGCTGCACCCACGGTGCAATCAAGGTTCCGTGCTTACGTCGTGATGGTTGCGAGGATTGAGTATTTGTAAAAAATCTCACCCGGAAGGACGGTAGAAGCTGGAGTAGTCCAGGAATAAAAAGTAGAGCAATGTCCCAGAGAACCTCCATCACCATCTCCATCACTGCTGATACACCATCCTCGCTTAAGCACCGTCCCAAGCTATACTCTGCTTCCTTCACACTTTTCAAAATGAAGTTCTCTACCGTTGTTGCCTCTCTCCTTCCCCTCTCCGGCGTCCTCGCTTCGCCAGTCGCGGACGCAGTCCCCGTTGGCATCGTAAGAGACGAATATGCCACAGGAACTGAGCCCAGGGGCGTTGATCAGAGCGAGGTTGATTTCGTGGCTCGTGACCTCTTTGCACGCTCCACTAGGAAGTGCAAGATTGTCAACGTCTCGAAACGCGCCTTCTGCCGCAGTGGACCTGGCACCAACTATCCAATCAAGTACTCAGTGTATAAGGGCCAGGAGTACAGGTTTGATTGTTACAAGAAGGGGACTTGTCACGAAGGCAACTGGTGAGTTACTATTAACCTGTCGATAACGGCATGACGTGTCTGATGGTCGTGGTCTTGTAGCACTTGGGACCGCCTCCCGCATGCTCAAGGGTATTGCTACGTGTCCGGCGCCTACACCGATAACCGATGCACTAAAGGTTAGTACACTTTCTTCCACGCAGCTGGTAACCTGTGCTCGTTGCTGACCTCGTACCATGATAGCCGCTCTTGGAAAGTGTTAGGTTGTCACTTCACTTAACCTTCTGCTGCAGTAAAAGCACATCGCAGGCTGCTTCGTCTGAAGGAGGGCCAGAGAATGAACTTGCTATTCTTAGAGCTGTGCTTTACTATAAATGCCATTTAAGGACGCGGAAATTTCTTACTGCGCCCAGAGTGAATGTACTTGAAGGTTATGCTTCGAGAGAAGACGTGAAGGAGCTTTCGCGTTTGTTCTCTAGCCTCAACTAAGGAGCCGGTGGCGCTGGCGATCAGCCATCGAGCGATGGAACTCATCGGTTGTGTCAGCATTGTAGGAGATTTCATAGATATCGTAGTAGAAAGGCTCGGGGTCCTATATTAAAGGAGAAGGTATTATACTAATCGTATAGTTTAATAAAGAGGTCATCCTTCTTTATGCCAAACTTCCAGGCTGGCTAAGACCAGCCTGGATCATCTATTTTAAGTATATTAAGATTACTATTACGTAGGGAGGATGTAAAGTGGATCGTAGTTATTGAGGGGGGTTAGAGGGAGGAAGGGGGCCAGCCCAGTCTATTACACTACGTCATTTATTTAACGCTCAAATGAGCTTCATAATCTATTGCATATCTATAGTAAAGAAGGTAAAATCGGCAAGTACTTAGCAGTTTTAAGGGACTGGAGTAAGCGAGCGATATATTGTTATAGGCAGTTATTAGTGCTAGGTTATGCAATTCGTAGGCAGAGAGACAGTATGTAGGCGTAGTAAGGTCATGAGAACATGATCGCTAGTGGTTTGGGGTGCGCTAACTAGCAATATAATTCAGCCTGCAGTAGCCCCTAGCCTAAGGACAGTGGTGATGGCCTTGAGGCAGAGATTGTGGCACTGAATCGCGATTTTGATTGGATGTACTGCCGAAAAGTCAGGCACGTAAGACTGCAAATGCATCACTCCGCCACTTATCAAGGCCAATTAGCGACGGGCCGAGGTGCGGTTATCTAATGTCCGTGTTCTATGTGGACTAGCGCATATGCAAGACCTACACAGACGAAAATCATGTCCAATTAAGAATAAGATATCCACATCTACTGCTGAAGCTTCAGGGGCTGTTAGGCCCGACTTCCGATCCAGCCCTGAGGTGGACATCGCAACGACTGACAGATTGACGCTGACGGGAGCCCATACTATGTACATGTCCTGCCTGTAATCAGCACCGGCTTGGCTTGGCGCGACCACGGCTGAGCCGCCGCGTCGGTTTCGGTATAGGTAGTGAGACTCGGTGATTGACAAGAAGCCCCAAGTTATATGTCGCACAGAGCGGCTAGTTTAGCTTCCTAGTTGATTCCAGTGCGACCTGCCGTAGACCAACATCTCGTCGCATCGCAGCATACCCATTCCCCGGAACAAGGGTGGGGATGTGTGTGGGCTCCGGGCGATGCGAACAGAGGGCGCGCGAAAAACCGCATCCGAGGAGATGTAGGCATATCGTGCGAGGCGTGCGTGGGGATTTTCCGAGGAGCTGGGAACGGTCCAGCAAACCCCCAGGGTTGGGCGTGTTTTCGTTTCGTTGCATTTATTTACGCATACACCTGGGCGGTACTGAGTATTAGGTAGGTTGAGCAGCAAACCTACTTTGCTTGTACGGTGCCTTATGCACGCCTTTGCGTCTCCCGAGCCAGCTAAGATGGGAACCTGAAGCACGGGAGAGGTTATATCGACGCCAAACGAAGCGAGCACCCAAGCCCACCACCGACACCACCACCAGCACAAAGCAACACCGGCACCAGCACCAGCACCAGCACCAGCACTTGTCCAGGGTTTTTTCTTCTTCTTTTTGGCTCAGTGCGGCGCGTGCATGGCGCTGTGCAACATCCAAGGCTCGCAAAACGTCTCCCCCCTCCACCCCCAAAAATTGTCCGACACGCAAGGACCAGGTCATTCAGTTACTGCCATTAACGCAGCAGCAGGCAGACCATAGGAGGGATCCATACAATATAATGGATCCAGCCCTAGGGGGCCTAATAAATAAACTAAGGTGCATTTTTCTCATCTTGCTCCCCTTCATTACCTTATTTCATCTAGTCCCGAGGATGGAGGTATATGCGCATCAGGTTGTATATATGGTCTAACGGTGTCGATAAAGTACCTATTACATTATCCCGGCTTTTTATTCTCCTAGGCGTATGCTAATGCAGAAAGGATTCGGCAGTTTCGAAGCGGTTTAGTAAGCCATGAGGAAGAGGTGCGCACCCAGTTCGCATATAAGGATAGATGACTTTTTCCTAGCACGGGGGGGCTCGACTATACCTGACTTCTATGGCCTACAAGCTTAATCGCTGAACCGTCAAGTACTATCTGATATAATGCTCTCCACCTGGTTGAGGATTTTCTAGTATTATTCCATGTTTGGGCAGTCTCTGAAACGATATTCGTCCAGGTGACATTGTGATCAACGCACCCCGTGACGGCGAGGATGGGGTGTTCTAGTACGACTTTGGATAATCCATTCAAGATCAGAAATTCTGAACAACAAGGTTCTTGAATCAGCCTCCCAGACTCCTGCGAGCAGCTGTGAATGAGCTCGGGGCCCAATATGAAGAGGAAGGCCATCAACTTTGAAGATGCCATCAACGCCGCTCTCGAGAAAACACACCGGCTGCGGAAGATGTACAAGCGACCGGACCCCAGCAGCGACAGGCTGTATGGAAGCGGAGTCATCCATCCTGCAGAGGATGAATCAAGCTGTGCGGCAATCTGTGGTGATGATCCATCAAACTTGATATTAGATTCGCGGGTCCGGGAACCTTTGAGTTCCCGTAAGCGCGGCTTAATTTGTAATACCGAACATTAGAAGCCTACATCCGTACCAATTAAGATAGGAAGAACCGTCCAGATCTAGGATAGTACCATATCTAGATGTCTGGAAGACGCACAATTTACCCGTACCCCGCTCTCGTGCCCCGCTGGCAAGTAGCAACACATATATAAATGTCTATGATATCTCCTTAACTTGCTCGAGTAACCTCATTGTCTGATATCAATTTGCATTAAGTAAAACACTACACCAAAACAGTACAAACCACTTCACGTCCAGTATACACCTGACAGTATGCGCTTCTTCGCCGTAGCAACTCTGTTCGTGGCCCTAGCTGCTGCTGCGCCGACTGATGAAGTCGAAAGCCTCGTATGCCAGACGTCCCAATTCTTCCCCTCTTCTCACTCCAAGGCATATTACACAAATAAACTTTAGCTAACGTACCCTTGTTTGCAGGAGAAGCGGGCTTGTACCAAGCGTAAGTCGGATCTTTCTCTGTTCAGCTAATAGCGAGGAATTAACGCAATTACCATAAAAGAGGTTTGCATATCGCATTGCTGCAAGCAATATGGCGACTGTAACTATTTTACTTGCTCGGAATCCTACTGCGGTGGACTCACCCCTGTCTGTAGGTGTGTATGCAGGAGGGTGTGAGAGATTGTGTGATGGATAATTAGGTGGGATAAGAGGTGGAGAGAGAACATGTTGCATACTGTTTCGACAGCAGTAGTTTATTGTTCATTATCTCGTATAATGAGATATGCGACATCTCTAAATCTGGTGACCGTTGAGGACGGAGAAGAATCAGATGTATTTGTACAATTATGTTGCTCTCCATCTCTGTGAAAATCTGGGCGTTTGTGGCCTCAGCTAGGTCCTCTCCCCGATTTTCAGGTAAGACTCGGGCGCGTCTGTCGATATTGGCAGCGCCCAAGAGGAGTTCAAGACATACAAGATGCGTTGGTTAGGACTCGTGGTGTTGGCACTGTTGAACGCCATGTTCTTACAAAGCATGGGAGTTGGATTGATTCGCCACCGTATACTTTTGCTGTCCTTCCTGAATGCACTTGCTGAACTGGTCATGACTGACCGCTGATTACACCTACCGTGGCACATGTTTGCGCCCGTCGCCTCAGATGCAGCTAAGTTCGATCATGTCGACGAGTCCATGATCAACTGGCTGAGCACCATCTTCGTCTTCGCCAACTTTGCCATGACATTTCTTACTATCAAGTTGCTGAACTGGGGGTTGCGTCCCACCATTACCACCGGCAGCATCACCACCGGCAGCATCTTGATCCTGGTTGGCAACTGGGCTCGATACGCAGGATCATACTCGTCGACGAGTAACACAGTCGTCGTCGTCGTCGTCGGCTAGGCTCTGCTCGGCATGGTGCAGTCTCTCGTTCTTAACGCTCCCACGAGGTTTTCGGAAACGCAGTTCGCGAGCTCAGGGAGAGTAACTGCTACGACGGTGATGAGCCGGGCTAACCCGAGGGGAGCAGCTCTTGGACAGGTGGTTATTCGCTTCTGGGTGAACAAGTCGGACGATGTGACTACCATGGTCTTATACATGTGTATCATAGTGCGTTCCAATTCCCGCCTTGGCATCTTGTGCTTCATCTATCTATCTTTCAACTGAGAAACTGACTATTCACCTCAGTCATCAGTAAAACCTAGCGCCATGGGCGACAGTCGAGGATCCTTGAACCGATTTCACGCCAGTACGATAACGGATTGCGAATCTCGTCATCGCCATAGTATCCATAGCTCCAGGCCTAAAACGGTGTACCTTTTGTTGTCCCTGGCCACAGGGGCTTTAAGATCGGGCTGAATGAATGCAGTAAAGGCCTTGAGCCAGGCAACTTCATCGAAACTAGGCGAGTCAGGGCCCAAGTCGCCACCACTGCGTGAGTGAGGGCATTCACATCGAGTCCAGTGACGTTGGAGCACGCAGTAAATAATACTCCGGGCAAGTTCCACAACCTCGGGCCCCGAATATAGCACTTCTTATCTACGACTATCTATTTCTCGCAGTACATTATTCAACCTCCAATATCCTTCGGGCCACAACGGCCCTCTAGCTGGAACCATGCCCTGTAGAATAGAAGTAACAGTAACCTCCACCCCGTAAAAGTCCTCGTTTGCCTTGTCTCTCGTCGTGATAATAGTTCCATCAATCTGTGCCCCGAGGTAAAAACCTCTACTCTTCACGTAGCTCCATATAGGCTCGTCGATCCCGTCGCTGCTAATGGCCGAGTCAACGTAAACACCAGTACCAACCGGCCCAGCAGTAACAGCCATCTCGCCACCGAAGGAAACCCTTGATTTGGTGAATGCGGCGACTGCTTCGGGTGTCCGTAGAACACATACGCAATCGTATATATCCATGGCGAACATGAAGCCAACGCTGAGAGTGTTGACGGCGAAGGAAGACGGTGGCGACCATGACCCATCCATTCGCCGCGCTATAACAACTCCAGAGCCGCTCCCCCAAGAGAATTGCGTCCCTGATCGAAATGCGGTGAAAATAGCAAGACCTGCGGCGGACTCAAGAACTTGTCGAGGAATTCTGGCTATTGCCTTCCGCCTTGACAATGACTCTTTCGACGCCGTAGACGAATCGGTCGCAAATAGTGATCCGTCTGTAAACAACGCGGCTGAGGTTAGTATCTCTCTTCCAACACCTTTTAAGCCTTTCGTCTGCCATGCATCACCAAGACGTACCACAAAAAGATGTCAATATTCGCGCTGCCTTATCACACTCTTTATCTAGCGAGGTAGGCATGAATGCCTCGCATCCGAGCTTGTTCGCGAAGCCATTAATTGGGCTAGCAATCTTGGCACTTAGATCGTGGAGACGATTGCTGAGGCTTGATTTGCGGTTTTCTCGCGCCGTTGCTGGCTGTTCTTGGATTGATACCCTCGCGGCGGAAGATGCAGGCGGTGGTGGAAGAAAGGAAGTATTCTGGCACTCATATCTCGAAGCATGCCTGCTGTGGTCGTCATTCACAGAAGATTCGAGCGGGTTATTATAGTTAGGTTCCATGGCTGCAATTAAATCTTCAAGGGCGAGAATGACTGTTGTGTTGAGTTCTAATACCCACTTGAGAAGAAACGGCTCAACTTTATACACGTCCGCGAAGGTTCATGCTATAAGAGCTCGGCCGAAAGAAGAAAAAGCAAAAGGCGACGAAGACGAAAGCCAGCCATACTGGTTTGTGCTAGGCTCGCATTCTTTCACAGGATAGCTAATCATCGGGCGCCGCGGGCTCTACCGAAGGCTGTGCAAGGCTGTACAAGCCACTATATTTGGGTATCCGAGCGCCCACGTATCAGTCGCCATAGCAGCGCCATATTCGGGAATGCAAAGAAAAATGACGTACTCATAACACCTGAGACGACGATAATATAGCTAATGTGCCCCTGGCGCAAGATGCAGGGGGAAATCGGCCGAGGTTAGTATAGGTGGGGGGCCAAATGGCTGTGTCTCGGACGTCCGCGGGAGCCGAAGAAACGGCTAGTATCACCAGCCCCTAACGGATGCAGAAATTCATCAAGAAGGCTTTGCCTTGCTAAGCCGCAAACTGAGGCGACGCTAAGCTTAGGAACTTATGCCAGCGACTAGAGGCTGCGCAGCGCTAAAGGAGGACAAGTTGGTTGAGGACAGCTTTTAACCAGCTGTTATGAAGCGTATATCTTCATCGTAGACCTGACCAAACAAGTCTCGTCACATTTGCCCAAGGCTGCGTGTGTTCCAGCGAAAGAGTGGCCACTAATACGGTTGGCCACCATGGTACCCTTAAAGCAAAACTCGGTTATGCGTCGCCTCGGTTCCTGGGCGGTGAGAATGACTCGGAGTATCTAGTTGGCCCGATTCACCCACCAGACGCCTCACATGACGGACGATGTATAATCAGCGGCGGCAACGCTCATAGATACTCCGACAAATCCATCCGACAGTGCATTAAGTGTCGCTAATCATTCCTATTCCTCTGCTGCATCCGTCGCATCAACCTTATTAAATAAACGCTTATATACTAGCTAATACCTACTTGTTATGGCCTGGTCCTCCGGAACAGCGATAGGCTTAAAAGAACAGCTAGTGTGCCCAATAGTTGCTACAATAGCGATTATTGACCAATCTTTTGCCCTATGGTCCAGCGGTCTAGCACAACCGTTACACTTAGTATATAGTTAACTAAGAATTGCATATCTAATATAGACAGCTCCTCGGCTATTAATATTACTTAGTTACATTAAGTACCTTAGAGTTTACCATTACTAGACCTAGCTAACAGTATTTAAAGTAACAACACGCCTGATTCTTCTGTATTATAAACCAATCAGGATCATCTTACCCTAGACTCAAGACTACAGTGTAGAAGACCGATCCTCACACGCAGGTAGCCGTGCTAGAGACGTTCCCATGCTCATCGGCGGCCAAGTGCTAATGGCCTAGCCCTGACACTTGGGTTCGACACCCTTGCTAGCCAGAGTGGTTCCCAAGCGGTGGGCACACACCTTGCTGCCATCGCTGGCGTTGCTGGGCAAATCAGCCAAGGCGGTCTGCCTCTCCTGTTTGGTCTTGACCACCCGAAGCCTTCATTCCAGGCCTGGTTGAAGAGCAAACCATTGACACCTCTGATGACTGATGAGGAGTCACGTGAATAGCACCTTAGGCATCAATGTTAGATCTAGTGAGGGGTAGTCCCTCGTCAAGGACATTTGATGAGGAGACACATGGAACTCGCCTTTAAAGAATATATTTATCTAAACTCTGCAACATCGCTGGCGTGACTGGCAGACTCACAGTGACGAGGCATCAAGTCGTGTCATGTCTTACCTTCGTTTGCAGAACACCCTGACACCATGGTAAATCTCACGACGATGCGCGCGGCCCTCCCCGCTTTCAAAAACGACAGCCAAGGCTTCGTTGCCGTCTTCGTCGGCGGCACCTCTGGCATCGGTGAGGCTGCCGTCAAGGCATTCGCAAAGTGGTCGATGGGAGCCAAGGCCTACGTGGTCGGCCGAAACGCCGCCTCCGCAGCACAAACTCTGGCTGCTTGTCGAGCCCTCTCGCCGTCGTCCACCTTCGAGTTTATCCAGCAAGACATTGTCCTTCTCAAGGACGTCGACACGGTATGCTCTCGAATAGCGGAGGCAGAGTCCAAGGTGGATCTCCTCTACATGACGCCCGACATTCCGACCTTTTCGGGTAGAGTGGGTGAGCTGAGCGCCGCCAATATTTCGCCCACAATGCTTGGGACTTATCATAGTGTCCGCCAGAAACCGAAGAGCATATCGATAGACTCATGTCTCTACGCTACTACGGTCGCATGCGTTTCATCTACAACTTTCTTCCCCTCCTCGAGCGAGCGCTAACCCCTCGTGTCGTGTCCATCTTTGGTCCCAAAAGGTTCGAGTATGGGCTTGATCTCGACGATCTAGGCCTCAAGGAACACTATGGCAACATTGCAGCATATTCGCATTGCTCACTCATGAATACACTCTGCATGGAACAGTACGCCGCTCGACATCCGGCGGTGAGCTTTGTTCATGTCTATCCTGGCCTAGTCCTGACGACCAATGTTATATCCGGCAATCTTCCCTGGATTGTGCGAAAACTTATCCAATGGGCCATTTATCCCATGCTCTACCTCTTTGCACAGTCGTACGACGAGGCCGGTGACCGAATGATGTTCATCTCTTTGTCAGCAAGCCTGCCGCCGCGGTCCATGGATGCGAATGGCCGCACTACCATGTTGCCTTGCTCTGGGGAAACCGCCATTCTGGTAGGATCTGAGGATACGGTTGGCAGCGGTAACTACTGCGTGGATTGGAAGGCAAACAGAATGAACAACAGTGCGAATCTGAACAAGCTCAGGCTCAAGGGCGCCAGAGAACGAGTGTGGGAACACACATTGGGGATGTTTGGTTCCATTAATGATTCAACTACCTACTAATCAGACGATGCACGTCAATACGAGAAACTGAGTGGCCTAACTAGACCCTCCACGAGCAAGGCCACCAAGGTCGCCCCCGCCGTGAACGAGGTCGTCGTGCCGCTGCTAAACGCGTTGGTGCCGTATGTCAGTCTAATTGCCGAGTCTGTGTCGCGTAGAGGGACCACGCGCTTCGCTTGTCATAGCGACGGTTACTGTTCATCTGATAGGAAGGGTGCATTGAGATGTGTGTGGAAGCTCTTTAATTTCTAGCTGAGGGCCGTAGGGACCGTAGCTACAGAAGAAATATGCAATAACTGATGGTTGAGACATCACAGACCAGAAGGGCATAGCTTACAAGAGGTCCCAGAAGAAGGATCGAGATTATGTTTTTTGTCTACGTCGACTTGGCCCTGTGTAGGGTGACATCGAGGGACACTCCTGACACGTCAAAAGCGCGAACATTTCCGCTTATACTACAGGCAGCGCAGTTTGAGGAGTACTCAAGGTACAAAGATGGCAAAGGAAAGTTATGCCTTGGTTCTAATGTATCGTTGCTTTGTCTGGGTTATAATGTGGTATTACATCTCATCTTATCTCAGTACTATAATCCCTGCTTCTTTTGGCTTTCCCAAGGAGTGAGGTTCGGGATGCTAACATGGCTGCTCGCATTCGAATTCGAAGTGACAATGGTCGTTCGTGTCACATGCACGGTGTCCTTCCTCTCATGCGTCCTCTCCTCCTCTCGCAGGTGCTCCTGTGATTCTGACCTGTCAAAGTTGGTCATTGGCACACCGTCCTCGTCGAGCTTGTAGTAGTTGTCGGAGGACTTGCCAGACTTGGCGGGCGGGTTCGAACGGGATCGAGGGCCAAAGTCGGAGTTCTCATTCGGGGGGTTTGAAGACTTGACGGAGATGCCGAGAGCCCTTTTGACTTTTGCAGAGAACCCGCTCTCGGCGACGATCCTTGGGATACATGTCACGGACAGGATGAAGAACCCGCACGTCATCTCCGCACAGGCCCAGAAGAGCAGAGGTCCGATGTACCACATGGTGTCGGCTTCCTTGGAGAAGGTGACGGTGTGGGCGAGACGGAAGCATGCGGCGACACAGGCACTAGCTATCATCAGTCTCGATGGCCGCGACGAGCGGCGAGGGAAAACTCACATGACACCGACACCAAAGATGAGGGCAATTCCAGCCTTCCTTTGCCAGTTCATCTTCAAGCCCCAGATGATATGCTGAGGCAGCAACGCCATGGCGACATCGCAGATGACCTGGATACTCGCTGATCCTAACATGACTTTGGGAAGCTTGTAACACTTGCTAGGTACCCAAAACTCCCAGATGGCATTGTGAGGGCGGCATTGTAGGTTGAGGAGGATGATGCAGGCAACTCCCCAGGCGCACTGGATGAAAATGACAAACATGCATGCCCACCAGAAGGAGCTCCTTGTCTTGCGGCCGGGAACAAAGACTCGACACCAGTCAAGCAGGATGGCGGTTTTGATGCACGGGAGGACGGCAGAGTAGCAGCATCCGTAGATGAGGATGAGCTGGGAGAGGGGGGCTGGTCAATCGCTGTCCGAAGAGGAATGTCGACGAGGCATTCGACTTACCCAGAGAGGCTTGACGAGATCACCCATTCGGAGATTCCATGTGTGCACGTAGTAGCCAGGAGTCCAGATCAATGCGTATGCGGCGTAGGCAGTACCCCAATACGCTCCCTGATGTAATTTGTTTTGTCAGTATATCGATGGGTCGGCGGTGGATAATGAAAGCGTAGACGATTCAAGGAAGACGGACGTAAGCGCATATCATTAAGACTAGAGACAGAAAGACAAGTGTTAGTGTTGGCCCTCGATGCCAGCCACCTAGGTAGGTAGGAGTGGAAAGCTAAGGGAGGTAGCTACATACCTTCTTCAATAGTGAATTTTCGCTCCAGCCATATTCTGCCGTACGCTCGAATAAAGAGACACAGAGTCGTAACCACCATGCAAAACGTGGTAACTGCCCAAGCGAGGACATTCCCGTTAGGTGGGTTCTCAAACTCGGGCGTAACTCCGTCCGGTGCCTCGAGGGCCGGAGCTGCCAGCAGCTGCTCGAGCTGTTCCTGCGTCATAGCCATGGCGAAGAGTGCAATTGTGTCGATAGTACGGAGTGGGTGGTGCCCCCGTTGGAGTTAATCTACCTACATGGTATTCCGACGAAAAAGAGAAACGGCTTTCTTAAGGCATCGCTGCCGACTTTAGGCTGGGGATTGGTGGTCCAGGCACCGTTAGGGCAGACTGTTACCTTCCTCGCTGACTTTGCTTTTTATTTGCGAGACCGAGACCCCCTGTTGTTACGAGATTTGAAGATCCGTCATTTGCTGAGCGACATCGCCGCCCCCAAGGAGGCCGTTCGAATGCCGATCCTTCAGGGATAGTCGAGATGGGACATGGAGAACCGGGAAACAGCCATATCCCGAAGCCGGGGGGGGCCCTTGAGGATTATTTGCTCGCCCCAGTTGAAGAAGTGAAGAAGTGAAGAAGTTCTGTGCCCCTGCTTCTCAGCGTCCCATCGCTTCGTTATTAACCCTTTGACTGTCATAAGACTACACTTGATCCATAGTCCCCGCAGAGGCCTGGAAGATCAGCGGTACGCCTTGTGACTTGAAAAAGCTATATGGCAGTAGGAAGATCAATGTGCCTGTGATGTAGATGAATATGTATCATGACTTCTGGCACCATATAAAATAGGTGGGATCTCATGTATATTAGCTTTTTTCACTTTTCAGTCGGTTCGAATCCCTGCTGCTAGCGTAGGTGTAGCCTTACGACAGTCAAAGGGATAGAGGCTGAGGTAAGGTGCAAGGGACCTGGCCCGGACCGTCTCCCGGCACCGAACCTGACTTGATCAACCATTTTGCTTTTTACACAAAGCGTTGTTCTCTCCTCTTCACCCTTCCTAGCGTACCATACTTTTTGTTTCGTGATGAGCCCTATTTGCTACCTGGTTGAAGCACCGATACCCGTTTGAGACAGAACGGCATCTTCCCCGACAGCGCCTTGCCATTTCGAAGCGGAAGACCCAAGCACCGTTGCATCGTTCCGTTTCCCCATGCCGCATTCCCCACAAAGCTAGCCTGGCCCAGACACGGTGCGGAACCGCTCTCTGCTTGACGGGTGTTACTCGCGACTACGACGAAATATTATTGCCGCGTCATGGCCTCTAGCAAGGACCCAGGACCCCGGCAGGCATCTTGAGACGCCTACGTAGTAACTGAGATTGAGTGGTAGAGGCGAAGGATGCCCTCGACCTGGCGAGACGCTAGGGAACAGTTCCCGGTGTCGGCAATAGGCCGGCGGATTGAAGTACTACATAGTACCTGTCTGTCTACTCCCGACTGTGTGACTGTGTGCGTATCCTTCTCCGCATACGGTTGGTTCTCATTTTACTATCAAAAGCGCCTTTTCTGAGAAAATCTGCAACCATTGCAACCATGGCTACCAGTAAAACTCGTTCCCAATCCCCCAGTGGCATCGTTGCAGAGCTAATGCACAGTCGATAGACGCCCATGAATACCCACCTGCTGCGGACCTGCGGCAGATGTTTGCCCAGCAGCCTGTTCCTGTCCTCGACGCAGAGACCGTGGGCCTGATTTCCCTACCGGGCGACGGAGCATCCGAGGAGCAGGCGCTTGCTGTGCTGAAGAGCTTCAATGCTGCTCTAGCTTCCCATGACGTCGATGCTCTCCAGAAGTGCTTCTTTGCTGAGCAGGCTTACTGGAAGGACGCCTTGGCTTTGACCTATCACCTGCGCACATTCTTCACCCCTCAGACCATTGCGACGAATTTCCTCGAGACCAAGAAGCTCCGGGGTATCGAGTCGGACTGGAAGCTCGAGGGGGCAACTTTTGTTCCCGCCACTCCTGTTCTTGTAAGTCCCAGTGATTGATCGCCGTCAGGGTAGTAACATAGCTGACTAGCCTACCTAACTTAAGCAATTCATTGATGTATCCCTTTCCTTCAGGACCACCTCACCAGCCACTTCGTGTAGCGGACGATTCCTGCTCCTGCCGGTCAAGCCTGACAACAGTGGCGCACTCGAGTGGAAGATCTGGATCTTCAGCACCAAACTCGACAGTTTGGACTTGCACCCCGAGGATGAGACCTTGCTCCAGTCCCCTGGTAGAAAGCTCGAGGGCGTCGGTACCATCGAGACTGATGTCTTCATCGTTGGTGCTGGCAATGCGCAAGTGGCCCAGTCAACATTCATCTCTGCTTTTTACTAACCTTCGTATGCAGTGCCGTGGCCCTTGCTGGCCGTCTCAAAGCCCTTGGCGTTGACAGTGTCATGGTAGACCGCAATGCCCGCGTCGGCGACAACTGGGCGCTGCGATACGACTGCATGAAGTTCCATATTCCCACTTCCTTTGCTGAGCTGCCCTACATCAGTGAGTGACCTCAATCGGGTCTGTATGCTCTCGCCACAAGGCACATACTCATCATTACCAGCTTACAACAAGGAGCTCCAAGCACCTCACCTGCTTACCAAGGATGAATTGGCGGATCAGGTTCGGCGGTTCGTGGATGCATTCAACCTTAACGTCATCAACTCGGCACAGATCCAATCGACAATTTACGACCAATCTACCGAGCGATGGACCGTCAAGTTCCAGACATCCAACGGTCTGCGCGTAGCCGTCTCCAAGCATCTTGTCCAAGCAACCGGCATCGGCTCACAGAAGCCCTACCTCCCTACTATTGTAGACAAGGATTTATATAGCGGCGTCAGCATCCACTCACAAGGCTTTAAGAGTGGCAAAGAACTGGCCAAGCAGGGCATCAAGGTGAGTTTTTTGCGTCGCATATGAGTCGTGCCTCCTCAAGTCTTACATGTTTCAGTCTGTCCTTGTTATCGGTTCAGCCAATACAGCCTTTGATGTCCTCGAAGACTGTCACGCCGCCGGCCTACAAGCTACCATGAACGTCCGATCTCCAACATACATGGTTCCCTTGGACTACGTCTGCAACGACATGAGCCTTGGCGCGTACAACTTCGGCGTCGACAGCGCTGACAGGATGTTCCTCACCCTTCCTGCAGCTGTGGACGGCCAACTAGCCCGTAACCTGTTCGCCATGTTCGCGTCCAAAGAGCCGGACCGCTACGCCTCTCTCGCCAAAGCTGGTTTCCCTGTTCTTGATAGTGCTCATCCCAGCCAAGCCTTGTACTCCAACCTGGTCGAAAAAGCTGGCGGCCACTACGTAGATGTCGGCGGCACCGACCTTATCGCTCAAGGTAAGGTCGGCCTCAAGGCTAATGTTGAGCCCGTAGCCTTCACACAGGCGGGTCTTCGTTTCTCCGACAACAGCACCGTCGATGCGGATGCTATCGTCTGGTGCACTGGCTTCGCAGACCGAGACGTCAGCACCGTCACCGCTGAGATTCTCGGCGGTGGAGAAGCTTCCTCCACCAACGGGAATGCCAAGAATGTGCTGGGTCCTCAGGAGATTGCGGCACGTCTCGACTCTACCTGGGGCGTTGATTCCGAGGGTGAGATTCGTGGAATGTGGAAGCGTCAGTCGCGTCTTGATAATTACTGGATCATGGGTGGGTATACGCAGCAGCACCGATGGCACTCTAGGACTTTGGCATTGCAGATAAAGGCGGCGTTGGAGGATATTTTGCCGCCGGCTTATCGAGAGACTCGATAGTTGATGTTGGTGGTGGTTGGACATCCCAGGCCGAGAGTTGTATATCAATAATCATTATGTAGCTTCATCAAGGAAACCCTTTGTCATTCTGTTAGCCAAGGTAGATGACCTCAAGAATCCAAGCCAAGAAGATGAGTTCCGGATAAGGAGAAAGTGCGAGAAGCATGGCCACTTCTACACTCGGATGGATGATCGGACGATACAACCCCAGCTCTCAGTTGGAGGAGGTAACGGATCCCAGCGGCATGGGCAACGAGATTATTAACATGCTTGTGAGTTGAGACAGGGTTGGCTTCGCTTTGGGGATTTTTCCGCGCTGAGAAGAGTGGGATTAGAGGGAGGTAATGGCCGGGAAGAAACGATGAAAGTTGTTCATATGCGCAGTGGCCTCCTTCTTGGGTAGGGCTAATCTCATGGGTCCGCCTCGGGACCGACGCCTTACAGACCGACGGTGGTCCTCCTAGTATACAGCCAACTGAGAAATGCACATATAATATAGGCAGCTCCTCAGCTATCAATACAACTTGGCTACATTGAGTACCCTCTACTCTACTGTTACCAGACGTGACTGGCTTGTTCAAGTCCAGACGTGCTTGATTCATTGCCAACGTAAACCCAATTAGGATCAGCCTACCCTAGACAACATAGTTAATTAGTAAACTTTACAGTTTATTAATAGATAACTTATATAATTCAGTTTTTCCAAATTATTCTTTTTATAAAAAAATATATCACTATTAAAACGCTATTCAGACTTTTGTTTCTACGCTACCGCGTTCCTCATTATTGTATTTCTATACAGTTATGTATTTGCATTGCTTGAGTTATTATAAGACGAAGGACTCGATTGATTAGTCGACCTAGTTATAGATAGACTCTTATCCCTCCTCCCTTAACCACCAGGAACTAACCTTCCTCCGCCAAATCCTTTAACCGTTCTACTAAGCAGCAGGATTCCCTTAGTTTCTAATGCAGTTATCACTCCTTTGGCTACATATTGATTAACATAAGGTCAGCCTATAACTACATGACCTATATATTATAGTTAATGCTCTCTAGATTTTTAAGGGAGGTAATATTAATAGCTATTATTTCCTCTATTTTCTCTTTTTAAGCTAGTTCCTCTAATAAGACTTACTTTATTATAATCTATCGGATTATATCTTCATCTAGTATAGCTAGGAATAGGACTTAGAGAATGTGGCAGCTGAAGGTCGCTAATTCCTCTTACTGCTAGGCTGGCTGATTTCAGCCTTTAATATATATCTTAGACTGGATAGATAAGATGCTCTTTATAGCCTAGGAATTAGGCTTCGATCTGCTTTGATTCTCTTATCTAGCTTATATACAAAACGATTCTCATATTCTGGTATTGGCGACAGTTTGCCAGGCTGTAGTGCGATATGCTGTACGCGCATTGTGTTATTTGTTTGGTTCTGGGGGTTCATTGTGGGTCGGTTATTGCGAGGAGGTGATTGATCTCTGATGAGTTGAATCGCGATGTGACTGGAATTGTAAAGAGTTGACTTGCGACGTGAGTATGAGTTGGAACTGAGACGAGCTTGGAATGCGACGAAAGGTCAGCTTGTAGCTTCTGTCCCCTCCACATACTCAAGTAGCGCTAACCTCTCGCAGCCCTCATGGGGCTTTTATTGCATGACGATTTTGCCTTCCGATATCTAGCTTTTCTATCTAGCTTTTCAATCTAGCTTTCCCAGCTGCTTGATGCATCTTAAAGGGTTGATTAGGATAGCAAGGCTTGTACCTTAATGTAGTAGAAACTCTAGTTATTCTGAGTTGCTGTTGCCTTTGGCTTGGGTTTTGGGCCCTCATACTGTTATTTACTATTGCCTTTTTTTTATTACTATTTAGCCTCTAGCCTCTCTCTAAGTGTGCGCTACTAAGGACTATGACCTTAATATATATATGTCTCTTAAACTCTTCTTATAATATTAAGATAACAAATATATTGAAAAAATACTATATCTTTAACTTACTCCAGTTACAGCTGACATGGTTAAATACATTTCATCGAACTTGTTAATTGTCTCCTCCGGAACTATAGCCTTAAATCACTTCAAGTCCCACAGATTTAACAACTCGACATTTGTCCATGCCTCCAGGACACCGGCAGCCATCTCTGCCTGCAATACCCACCCGTTTGTAATGGAATCCTTATCTTTTCTCCAGCCACCGCTCGGCGTAACAGGATCCCAAGAAGAATCAGCGCCATCAAAATGCACAAATTCGGGCTTCGGCTCGGCATCAAAGACATCCTGGCCCATTGCATCGGCAACGTTGAACTGGATGGCATCCTCCCTGCTCAGCTTAGCATCTGGAGCGTGTAGGTCCACGCCGGCCATGAGCTGCTTGATGTCGTCTCCAGTGGAGAGCATGGCGGGCTTATCTGCGTCCTTGCGAGAGGGGTCGGTCTTTTCATCGTCTGTGGCGAGCCATTAGCAGGCCATCCCCAAATGAGATACACGACAACTTACACTTTCCCCAAAGACCACTCGGCATAGGCCGAAGCACGCTTTGCACATTATTCCACCTACCTTGCTCATCACCCGCTGTTGCAGTTGCCGAAATGGTCGGTTTCGTATTGTCGCGGTATATCTTGACCTCTAAGTCCGACTTCATCGGTGCAGAGAGCCTCATAGGCTTAGCATAGATCATTTCCTCTTTATACGTCCTTGTGAGCGAGTTCTTGTCGCTGGCTTTCTCGTCTTTCGTCGCAGCGGTAACAACGGTGCAAGACGCAATGGCAAACTTGCACGCCACGTTGAAAGCAAAGCCGGCCCCTCGAACAACCCACGGCGCATCATTGAGTGTTTCGCCTTGTCCCTTGGGCACGAGACCCGCCGGGCATGAGAAGACGTGTGGAGTTGCGGCCTCTTTCCCAGAGTTCGCACCTTCGGCAAACATATTGCCTCCCGAACCGCCATCTTTCAAGTCGAGATCGAAGAATTGGCTGGGAGACACTGGCTCGGGATGTTCAGGATCAAAACCAAAGCCTACATTGAACGTGGTGACCCAAAAGTCCATCGTGATGCGTCCACACAGAGGCGGTCCTTTCAGATACAGGGTCGCCCCGAGAGAAGCGCTGATCGTGACAGAGGCGATGCAGAAGTCGACGACACACTCGATACCCACATTGACGCCGCCTTCAGCTACAAAGTAGAACGGTTGGTAGTTGATCAAGAAGTCGGCATACGCAATGAACTATTCGCGGAGGGGTCAAGACCGCAACGTCACATCCAGCGGACCACCTCCCATGCAGAGCTTGGGGGTGATGGCAAAGTAGGCTTCTCCTTTGATGCTGATATTCTGGTTGAAGGACCAGCTAATGGCTAATCTTAGAGGTACGGGGTAGTGTGCGGGAGGCGCAAGGAGCGATGGTAACCTCCAATGGTAAAGGCCCAGTCGCCGTTCAGACTCGGATCAGGACTGTCGAACCATGAGTACATGGCGAATCCTCCCGTCAAGGGGCAATTAGGATGGAGTATGTACGATGCCGGCGTCAGCTGACCCTCAACCTTCATGACGCCGAGGGCAACGTCCACCGTTGTAGACAGACCGAGTTCGACGTGGACAAACTCGCCCGGTCCTGGATCGGAAGAGGGAGGGAGATCTGCTACGGCAAACCCAAAGATGCCAATCTTGATGGTCGGGTCAAAGGAGAGGACCAGCACCGCATCAACCTTGAGGACCTGGAAAGCCGTTGCCTTGACTCCGGCCGCGATCCAGAAAGAGTCCAACATGGGAGTGATGACGCCTCTGTTCTCTGGCTTCATCAGCTGGTTCAGGCTGTCCAGTGGGCCGGCAGTGGGCGGAGGAGCTATCAACGGGAACGACGGCACCTCTGCAGCAGAGGGGAACTTGATGCTGGAGTTGTATCCTATACCAGCAACCAGCCCCGACCGCTCTGCCCACCCAACAGACATGAGCGCGCCGTTGACTCTGCAAAAGATGAAGGCGGATTTGAACTCTTGCCCGTTGGCGTCTTGCACATCACCGTAGTATCCAGTCGCTTGGAAGAGGTACGCTCCGTAGTTGATTATCACGGCTCCCATGTATTGATCCCTACCGGCGACACCAAATGCATGAAAGCACCGCCGATTGTCAAGGGAGGCCTGTGAAATGACGCAGCGATCCAGTCGAGCGTCACTTTGGGTGTTGAGAGATTCTTCAAGCTGGTCTGGGCTGTGATAGGGAATGAGAGCTTGAAACCCATCGGCGCAAAGCCAATAGGCCCGATGAGGATGGAGGCGTCAATGAGGATGGAGGCGTCGATGATGATGGACAGAGTACCGCCCTCTTTGGGAGATCCTTCGCATCCGAAGCCAATGTTGGAGCTAGACAGAGGACCGGCTGTCTTCTTGTACGGTGCCATGGCCGGACTGTCGCTCGGTGTGGATGGCTTTTCTGCCGGGCTAGCAGTTATGGTTTTACACTACTAACCTCACCACTGCTCGTCGATGGCGCTGGTTTCTTTGCGGGCGCGTCTTTACCGAAGACGTAGTCAAGGAAGACAATGAGCTCGCCTTTGAGGTTCTTGCCAGTCATTATGAAATGGTGGCCACTCCCTAGCACGACGTCCTTGTGATCGTATTTTTCCTTTGTCCCCTTGAACAAAAGTCTTCTACCCGATCCTCCTCCAGTTGCACTAGCTTCCAAGGTCTGGTTGATTGCCATTAACTCTCCATACGTGATGCCCTTCGTTGCTGTGGTGGTTGGCTTGTCGGACGCTGGACGATCATCCTTCTCGGTACTTCGCTTGTATCCTGAACCCACAAATGCAAGATCTGGTCGATTGTCTTGTCAACATCGCCGATGAGGGGGATCTTGACCGTGGGGATATCGTTGAGCGAGGCAATGAGGATTCTCTTAGTCGCCGGAGCCGCGGTTTTGCCCAGGCCGGAAGGGCTCGTTGAAGAGTGCACCCAGCAGAACCAGTTGAGTCGATTACGCACCGCCTGATCAACAAAGGTCGAGAGAAAGTGTCTCAATTTTTGACCATGCGTGTAGACTGCATGTTCTATTGACTTTGCTAAAGGAAAAAGGGACTTTCAGCTGGCTTCCGCTGAGGATCTAGGATTCTGTATGCGGAGCTTTTTGTCCTGCTTCGATTTTGAATAGCTGCAAATTACGTTGCGCGCTGGTAGGGTGCTCGCAACAAGCAGCGCAATAGCTACCCGGTTAAGGATTCAACATATATAGAGTCACTATGCATAGTGCATGTCCGAACTTGAGAGACTAGCCAACCCTTCTTTTCCATACTATAAACAATTTCATCTTGCCAACCACTCTTTCGTATCACCACCTCCTCGTCGACCAATCCAACATGAGTTGCCCACTCACCAGCATCGTCAACCCGCTCAATGAGAAGGAAATCTACTTCTTCTACCTGACACAGAACAAAGGGACCGGTCTGGAAATCTACGGCCATCCCAGACCTGACAAAGTTGTCGTCACCGAGTTCCAAGGCAACATCAAGACTCCTCCTGAGGATGACTTGATTGTCAATCCTGGCTCTTTTAGTTCTCTGGTTACCAATGGAATGGTAGACTCCCTCGCACACACTCTGTCCAAGAGATACAAGGCGAAGACTAATAATGTGACGCGCAGCTCAACGTCTACGGTCTGATGAAATTGCCCAGCGCCAGCACAAAGACTGGTGACAAGCCTGGTGGTGGCAGCAAGGAAGTTGATGCGAGCGACACAAAGCTGGTCGCTCAATTGAGTCCAGTTTTTAAGCTGCTCATGCCTGAAGATGATTCCAAGGTACAGGGAGTCGCTTTGACAACTACCATAGACAAGAATGGCCAGTCATGGATGTACGGCATTACGTACGTTCTCTCTTTGCCCTCCACGTTGCCAACGCCCTTGACTTGCTGACTACCATCAGGACCAACGACAAGAATATCCCAGTCATCAAGGCTATCAAGCTCGGATGGAAAGAGAGCTCAGTCACCAGCACCATTGTCACTACCAAGCCCCCTCTGCTGTCTACCAACCTTGCGACCTTTTACGATCCGCTGGGCACTAAATCCTTCATAATCTACCAAGACAAGAAGACCCTTCGCATCGTTGAAGCCGGCAACACAGAGGGTAAGGGCAAATCAAACCCTGAACTGGTGAATCGCAACTGACGCCTTCATCACAGACAAGGAGATTCCTAACACCAGTGACTCTCGCGACATGACTGGTCTCGCCTGCGTCCCTGTCAAGGGACAAAGAGGCGTCAAAGTGTACTTGTACTACTTCGCCGACAAGGGAGGCCAGCTGCAGCGCGTGGTGCGAGACGAGGACGGCAAGTGGAGTGACTCTAATGGTAGGGACGATCAGGACTCGGAACAATCGTCCTTCCTCATTGCCACTCAGATGGGCGATGACATTGCGGTTTATTATATGGTTAAGGGGGCGACGTCAAGGATTTACACAAGTTTGGATCCTAACAATGTGCCAGCACGAGTTAAGGATAACTAAGAACCGTGTGCCTATTGTCGGACGGAAAAGTCCGAGATATTCCACAGAAAGGATCTACTGAGAATTACTGGTGACTTCTATAGCTAGGTGACCGGTGAAGAGTCCGGGCACGGCCGTATCAAGGATAAATACCTCTCCAGTCGAGACCCAAGAACCTGGAAGAGACAAGTGGAACAGTCACGGCAATATAAGGTGCAGTAACACTTTAATGAAGATAGCCGCGTTGGCAATTACTGATCACATTGTTCATACCTATTATTTGCCACAAACTTGGTTTGATCAGCTGTATTTCCGCAGCCTTGAGTCCGACAGTAGTAAGATACACGAACTCCATACATTAGCCAAATTGCTCTTCACGATGGCTGTCGCATTGCCAGCTACACTAAAAGGGAATGCGCACTCCGCTAGAACGTAGTGCAAATACTATAGATATACTGAATGTGACAATGGCAGTGCCACAGGATACGAGTGCTGCGCCTAGTCAGCGACTTTCCTCGCCCCAAAGACTTGAGATATATATCAAGGCACCGAAGAGAAAGGCCATCACCCCCTCGGAGCAAAATCCATACGCAACTGGACATGTTACCGCCAACGGCTGTTCTAACTTCGGCTCGTATCATGCTCACATCGAGGATTTCTAGAAGAGTAGTGACGTCAAGCTGCTGCATAATCTAGACTGCCTTTGATATTCTCGCTCAATGATGAGTTAGTATGGCCTCCAGCTTCTCTGGTCTGCGACCATAATCCCTTTTCGTGATCTCAACAACGCTCAAGTAGACATTGATTCAGTCAGCTTGTTGAGTCTAAGCGCTTCCGCAGGTACTGGTGAGTATAAACTGCCGTATCATCTTAGTTCGGCATATTATCCTGCTCTTAGGGCAAGAGTGGACGAAAGTCGAAGACAATAGGGTAAATCCTGTGGGGCGGCTTATCTATTCTGTCCTGATGTGCAGATTTGCTGCTACAGCAGGAACCAGCACCACCCAGAAAGTTGCCGTCATTGTTGAGACAAAAGCTACTCCGGGTGAAAAATAGCCATTAAGACAGCCGTCAAGGTGGTCACCAAGATCGCTGGCCCTGCCGTGAGAGTCGTCTTTACCATTCTCAACTGGACATTTAAGTTCGTTATCAAGACAGTTCACTCGCTGCTTAGTTTGGCCGGATATCTGCTTGAAAGCTATCTTGGTTACAATGGACTGAACTAATTAATTGCAATAATTACCATTATGAGAATTAAGCTGAAATCTGAGTCGACAATGCCTTTACACAGATGAAGAAACAAGATGCTTGCCAGCCACGAGCCCAGGTGCTTTGTCAAGGAAAAGTGTCCGCCCCTTGGCATACGAAACTAGGAAACTCGGTGCCTTCATGGTCCCCATCTGCCCTGTGCCCTTTTTCTTGCCAGTAGTCACAAATATCATCGGCTTATCGTCTACCTTGTATTGCTTCACCAGGTTCTCATGGCCTGTCAGGACGGCATCAAGGTTCTTGGCAAGGTGGATCACTTGCGTCTCGGCTTTCATGGCCTGCTTGTTCTCCAAATTTCCCACATCGCCGACACCCCAGACGTTGCTCAGTCCAACCACGCGTAGTGTATTCTGTAGTTGCAGATTACCACGTACATCCAAGAGATGCGCCGGTATGAAATCTGTGTTGGGTTTGACACCGAAAAGTGGGAGGTACACATCGGCAGTCAACGTCTTACCATTTGACAGCGTCACAGCCTGCTTGACGTCAGAGGCTTCTGATTCCGTCACCTTGACGTTGTGGACCAGATGGACGTTCAATTTCTGGAGATAATTCTCGGCTGCCTTTCCGACCTCAGGCCTCAAGCCGGAGAGCACCCTTGGCCCTTCGACCACTAATGTGATCTCCTTCTTTCGTCCATAGGCGAAGCCAAGCTCGCCAGCAGTCTCGACACCTGTTGCTCCTCCCCCGGCGATGATGATTGACTTGGCAGCCTTGATTCGAGACTGTAGGTCGTGTAAGGAATCAATCGTGTCCTCATAGGAGCTGAGATGTTTGAAGGGCAGGCCAGTTGTCGTTGAAGAGCCTGTCGCAACGACAAGGTGGTCGTATCCGACAGCTCTTACGCCTTGCTCTGTGGTAATGTGGACCAGATTGCTGGTAGTATCGAGAGTGGAAGCAGTACCCACAAGAAACTCGAATTGCGATGCCGGGAACCGTTTGAAACCATCTGCGATGGGAGTAAAAAGAGCTTCATCCGAAATCTCGCCAGGGATGACACCACGGACGGCAGCTAGGTTCCAATACAGGTGGCTGGAGGCGCTAATTAGGGTGACCTTGACGCCCTTGGCCTTCGGAACAGTATGTTTAAGTAGCTTGTGCGCTATGCCGATGCCGGCAAAGCCACCGCCGAGAATAACGACTTGCTTTGTCATTTGATGAGACTGATACAGAGCAGAGAAGACGGAAGAGGGACCAGATGGAGGCCTAAAGCTGTTGTAGGTGTACGGGAGATTATTCGACACGGATAAACCTTGGGTTCAAAGAGACGGCGCTGAAAGGACTAAAGAGTGTGTCAAATGAATTGGATAATTTCAATGATAAAGAAATGAAGAAAAGTAGACCTTGATCTGGAGGGTTATATAACAACAAAGACTAAACGGCACGCGATCCTTGCTATCGTCAATAGATTGAAAAATATTCGATGACTTGCCGAATGTCGTCTAAGTCGGCCGAGCTCAGTTTAGGGTAAGTTGAGTGCATGGACTTGTAGTGGCCATGCCCTTCTGCTGACAAATGAGTCAATGAGTTAATCACCCGCGCGGTTCGGATATTCCGGCAAACACCGTGGAGCTTTTGGGATCTAGGTATCCCGATAATGCTGATCCATGCCAGCAAACTTAAATCTTTCAGACGGGCGCGTATCGCCGTTGTCCTTCGCAAGACTGCGCCGATGCTAATTCATCCGCCTTTACTACGTACAATCCGCGCGGCTCTTCTGGCGACATGGGAATTTGGTACAGGTAAGAACTGTTGAGGCTGTCTGAGAGCAGGCTTTCTAACCATTATACCCATGTCCCTTAGCATATGGTAGAACAACACTTGCGCTAGTAATAGGGGTTTAGACTAATGAAAGGTACTCCCGCTCCCACCGAACCTCTGGCCCTTCTGGGTGTGTATAAAAATATCTTATATTTTTTATAGGAAAATAGCTCTTTAAAAAGTACCTTTATCACATAAACAACTTTTTTAATCTGAACTATCAGTAGTGGTGTCATGAAGACCCGGGCGCTCCGTTGTGGAAGGAATGCCTTTACCTTCAGTCACCTGACGGCGTTTTGAATGGTATTGGAGAGATAGTATCGATACCGTAACTCTTCCCCAGGGCTTCCACTACACCATTCTCATTGGTTTAATTTACATTCAAAAGGCGGTCACTAAGTTGAGCTTCCTATTAGTTTGGTATGTAGTTTATCGTCCAACTCAGAGGCACCCTGACGAGGTGGGAGGATAGTACATTACGGTAGCTTGAAAAAACTCGCACTGTCTGTCATCCATGTCGATCGCGCGCGGCAGTAGGACCGCGCGCGTATTACTGAGGGACGTTTGTCAGGCACGAGCTAGGCCAATAAGAGCCCACAGCCCCAGACCGCTCGCTCTTGTCTTCAATTCCGAGGAGACGAGTCCGAATAAGAGACATTCGTCCGCGCATATATTGCCTTTTGTAGCCGGAATCCCAATTGACGTATCAGTCAGTACGTCTGCTTGGTCAGTCGTCGGTTAATCACAAAACTTGAATTCAAAGTTGGCCACACGGGCTCGAAGTGAGCCCGGTTTTCAACCCATCGGCTGCAGCAAGCGTTGAATGTAAGGGTATTCGTGGGGGGCCTTGAGAATACAATTGCGACATAGAAGGATACTTCTCGTAGGCACATCATCACTTTCATAAGGAGCCTGGTCTGGGGTAAATTGCGTGAGATCAGACGTCTGTGGTGTTTGTGCTGGCATTGGAGGGGATCCACTAGCCAGCACTCCCTCGCGCCACCTCAAGCGTCTATTGGGCATCGGCGCTATTGAGAAAGGCCCCGAGAGGACTTGCACCCGAGACTGCTTAAAGAAGCTACCGGTTGAGGGAGCAGCTGAAAGAAGACCGACCGTGTAATTCGTGTCCACTCTCGATCCAGATTCTCCCCACAAGTAAGGGTATCCTATACTCACCTCTCGAGTACACTGATTCCCCTGTTCGAAGTCTAGAATTGCAATCCGGGCAGTTTGGTGATGATATAAGTTGCCTGCTGCACGATTATGGCCTCGTGTGTACTCACTATTGCACAACCCCTTGCCATATGTTAGGGGCGAAGAGGAGACGGCTAAGCCTGTCACCGTAAATGGCATGAGCTTGGTGGTCATGAATAATCTGGGCCCAGCTGTTATTTTTCTTCGCAAGGTTCTAGTCGCTTCCTTTGGGTTGACATCCTCTGCATTAATCATGGCGACGATGCCGAGAAGAGTCGCAGAGTCGGAAAGATGTTGACCATCTGCCACTACGCAGAACCGTCCTAAATATTCTTACTGACGGCCTGAACTGCTCGGCTATGTAGGATCTGCGAAGCTGTGAAGCACGAGACCTACACTGACGCTATCCCGATCAGTATCCAAAAATTCCCTCCCATCAAGGGTACCTGACTTCTCGACAACCAACCCTAGCCACTAGGAACTAGATAAGACCCATAGCATAGTAAAGCTTCTATGCTCCGTGAGTGCAGTTGTTCTATGCATACGAGCCATCGATTGTGGCGAGTTAACAGGGCTCGTGGGAGGTGGAGGGAAGTTGAAAGCAGATGGAGACGCGATAGGAAAGAAGCTCGAAGGGCCCCTCTCTCGAAATCTGGCAACAAAATAGGCAAAGTCATCTACCGGCTTGCTTACCTGGACTCGGATGGGGAGTCGCGCTCTGCCATCACGTTGAGTGACTTAAGGGAGTTGCATAGGCACATCTTTGAATCGGGGTTGGCCAACCACCTCATATCCGCGGGGTATTCCGCCATTAAGCTAACTAGAATCTCGTAGTCCATTATAGGGGGTACACAATTGGTATTTTGTTGGTGGGAGCGGCACCTAGCGCAGACACGCATTGTAAGTTGCAGAGAGCTTAAGGGACAGAGAGTTTGAATATGATCATCACATCACATAATAGCAAATAGAGAATATTCTAACATGCGTCTCCTCGATCAATTGAAGGTCTAACAGATGCATGCAAGAAGAAAGAGGAATAGGTGATCAGAGCTGCTGGGACAGCTAGCAGGGAAATGTTCACTCACATAAGAGCGAAACCGTATACAACGCAAAGGCAGGGTCAAAATTGAAGCAAGAACAGCAGTTGTCCGGCCTTTTGAACCGCTTGACGGCAATTATTTATATAAAAGGTCTAGCAGCAACCCTGATTGGCTGGGTACCTAATTACGAAGTTGGATCCTGTGTCATTTCCACCTGCAAGGATTGCTAGCCCCGACACAGTATCACTTCTTACTATAATAGAATCGCTCTAGTCCTTGTATGTCCGGACCTTATAATCATCAAGCCATTTATCTTCAATGATGACTAACTGAGAAGCCTGCACCTGTTTCAGATACTGGTCCTCCGGCACATCCTTATAGTCTTCTCTGTCTATGTCGACGAACCCTTCCTTCTCCACCGACCGAGGGGTGATCATGAAGGACCGACCTGGTCATGTAAGCTTCTGCAGAAGTACCTCCAGTATCAGAGGGAGATGCTTACCATTGACGCTCTTGTCGGTAGCGATTCGTAGCATGCACTTTGCTACATCCTTTTGCTCTCCAAAGTCGATTCCACGGTCGAGCAGCCACTTCTCGTACTCTGCGGTGCGAATGTCACTCTTGATCCAGCATGGCGCGACATAGTTTATGCGGATGTTCTGTTCGTGACTGGAGCGTCTGACGGTGCGCATGAAGCCGCGGAGTCCATATTTAGTTGCTGTGTATTCCCAGTTTCCCTTTAGGGCAATTTCTTGTTAGCACAAGGCCAGGAGCTCACAGGGGTGATTATGGTCAGCATACAGGGGAGTCAATCCAAGCAACCATGCTGCCGGTAATGATGAAGCATCGATCTCGCTCGTCATTCACTGGTTGCTTCCGAAAGTAGTGCACTGCGAGTTTCCAAGTGTACAACGTTCCGTCCAAATTGACTCGGACAATATTCAGGTCGGGCTTCGTTGGTTCGCCCTCAGGGTCTGCATGGTTCGAATCAGAATTCAGGTCGTTTGAAGCCGGAGCCTCTATCTGTAAAGGGTTGAGCTACTCACCATCGAGGGTCCATAAACTGTCGCCTGAGCTACGACTGATGCCAGCATTGGCAATGACCACATCGACGCTTTTGCTCGGACTTTGTGATGTTGCTTTCTCAAATACGGCTTTTTGCTGCTCCCAGTCCCGAATATCGCACTTCACAAAGGTACAGACGGTGCCATTAGCGTTCAATTCTGCCTCGATGGCCTGGCCGCGCTTCTCATTCACGTCGGCAAAAGTGACGAAGGCACCTGCGACAGCAAAATCTCGAACGAAGGTCTCACCCATGCCGTTGGCGCCTCCCGTCACGATGACCGACTTTCCCTTGATGGCCTTGAGGTCCGGAGCGACCTTGTGGTCTACCGGACCGTTGTAAGTGTAGCGGTTCAGACTCATCTCGGTCGGCACTGACGATATAGAGAAGATGGCGGCGTGTTTCTATTCCAGACAGCTTGTAGGTCTAGAAGTTGTTCTTTTCGCTGAATAGTGAATAGCTTGATAGGAGTGGCTTAAGAGCTGATGTCGCAATTAACCGAGATCCCCTAGGACATGCCGATGTCCGGTAAACCAAATTGGGATAACCGGCGTTCAAGTGGGTTCGATGACATGCCGAGCCTATCGGCAACCTTGAGTTTGATCATGGCAAAGCCATTCGGCTACTGAAGAATGACAGACAGGTTGGGGCGAACTAGAAACAATACTTTGCCGAGATGAGAAGATGTGCTCCAATGCCAGCACGCACGCAATCGACTTAATTCTATCAAGGCTGTGATTTATCTTCTCCCAAATACAAAGTAGCGCGTCGCTGAGGCGTCCATCGTTAGCTGACATGCAACATTGAAGCAAGCCCAGCGAATTGATTCCAGACTCCGTCACACTCATCATCCGCTTCTCAATATCCTTTCTCCCTCTATACTGGGATACTGGACTCTTCTCTCCAAGTCTCATTAATCCCTTTGCACAATGCCCTCTTTCGTGGAGCCACCGGTGACAATGACGCCGGTAGTCTCGTCAGCCGAGCATCTGCTGCGGACGCCAGCAACAGAGCTGCCAGAGATCACTGGAGACAGAGATGAGTTTAGGCACAGCACCCTCGCTGCCTCTACCAATGGAGCAACGGATGATCCGTTCAAGCTCAGCCCCAAGTTTGCGTATACACCCCGCAAGATCAAGGTCATTACAATCGGCGCCGGATTCTCCGGCCTGCTCATGGCACACAAGTTCCAGCATCGCTTTCCTGAGATGCAAGATATCGTGGAGCACACCATATTTGAGGCCCGGAGCGACATTGGTGGCACGTGGTTAGCAAACAACTATCCGGGCGTGCAGTGCGATGTCCCCGCTCACATCTATGTACGTGCTGTCTATATCCATGATTGTCTCGGTGCAAGCTGCTAACTGTATTAGGCGTTCCCATTCGACCCGAACCCTGACTGGGAACGGTTCTACGCCAGTGGAGGCGACATCTTCGCCTACATGAAGGCCACAGTGAAGAAGTGGAATCTTGATCGGGACTTGCAGCTGAATACTAGAGTCGTTGGCGCGCAATGGCAGGATGAACAGGGACGGTGGAAGGTGACAGTAGAGAGTGGCGGGTCTCAGAGAGATGAATACTGTCATGTGTTGATCTCTGCTCAAGGAGTTCTCGTGTACGTCCCTATCTTCCTCATCTTATGCGCTTGATGCTAATTCACACTGCAGTCACGAGTCGTGGCCCAAGATTCCTGGACTCAAAGACTTCAAGGGCCACATCACTCATTCAGCAAGCTGGGACCATGATTACGACTACTCGAACAAACGGATAGCAGTCATCGGAAATGGTTCTTCGGGGATTCAAATAGTTCCTCAGATGACCAAGCTGTCCGGTACCGACGTTATGAACTTCATCCGAGGTCCTTCTTGGGTGTATTACCGAGCACCGCCCTCGAAGCATCTCGGCCGAGACGACGACGACCCCAACCCAAGGTACTCGGAAGAGGACAAAGCTCGCTTCCAAGACCCGGAGCTTCACCTACAGCACCGCAAGGGCATCATCTCCCGAACCAACAAGTCCTTTTACGTCTTCAGGAAGGGGGAGAACAACAACGCAGGCATGAAGCTGGCGGCGGCGCAGATGGCCGAGAAGCTCAACCACGATCCTGTGCTGTGCCAGAAGCTGATTCCAAAGTGGGAGTTGGGATGCCGGCGGATCACGCCAGGGCCGGGATATCTTGAATCGTTCCTGAAATCTAACTGCCATCTGACTGACAGCCCAATTACGAAGATCACGGACAGTGGCGTTTGCACTGCTGATGGAAAAGAGTATCAGTGCGACGTTGGTAAGTCACCTTTTCCCAGCTGCTCAACTAGCCTTCCGTCAAGACCCAGAGCCATTATCGCGTAGCAATGGTTGATTTCAAGATTCTTCAGGCTGACTTGTAGTGTAGTCGTGTGTGCAACCGGATTCGACGTTTCCTTCAGACCTCACTATCCGATTGTCGGCCTCAATGGAGCTGATCTTCGAGAAAGGTGGAAGGACGATCCAGAATCATATCTGTCAGTGGCAGTTCCAGAGATGCCGAACTACTTCATGATGATGGGTCCGAACTGCCTCGGCGGCCATGGCTCTCTCGTAGAGTCGCTCAACTGGACCGGAGACTACTTTGTCAAGTGGATCAAGAAGCTGGCCACCGAAGACATCAAGTACGTAGTGCCCAAGCAGGACAAAGTGGATGCTTTCATCAAGTACTGCGACCAGGTCCACAAGACACTTGTCTGGAGTGGAGGGTGCACGAGCTGGTACAAAAGAGGCACAACCGATGGACGGGTCACAGCCCTGTTCGGTGGCAGCGCGCATCTGTTCAATCGGCTGCTTGGGGATATCCGCGCCGAGGACTTTGACATCACCTACAACACGACGAATCCTTTCCGTTTCATGGGTAATGGTTTTACCGCGTTTGAGATGGATCCGGAGAGCGATCTTTCATGGTATGTAGAGAAGGCTGAAGCTCTCCGCAGCTGAGACGGCAGTCCGCTATAGATAGATGCATTCGTCTAAAATATCAGTTGCAATTATGATGAGTTGTTTACAGTATTATCGGTCGATCTAATAGAGTAGCCACTCTTACGCAACATATGATTCTAGTCCAGCGGGTGTCTACATGCTCTATTGACGCCCAAACATTCCTACCTCGGCCACAGTCCTAGGCCAACAAGTTTCACAAGGTCTCAAAGTCGAGGGTTGAAAAGTCAAACGTGTAGTCGACGAACGGCTCCAGCAGATCTTGATAGCGGTTGAGCAGATCCTCGTGGAAAACAGCATTTTCAGGTGACGGCAACGCTGTCGTCGTGGTGCCAAACTCCCTGTCGGCCAGCAAGCAATCGGCAATCCTGCTCGTCGACCTGGTCACAAAAGGAAAAAGCAGCGTCCAGTCAAATTCTCCTGGCGAAGAATTTTCATCTCCACTTTGATGCTGAAGATGGGGATCGACAAGCGAACTGGCTTGGTCAGACGGCTTAGGCCTGCCAGATTGTACCATTGTTCGGGGCAGGCTGCGAAGTCGCTCGAAACCCTGCCGAATGACATTTGCCGATGCCCACATTTGCTGCAGCTGACCAACTGCTTGATCCAAAATATCAAGTCCCTCTTCGGCTTCCTGTGAGAACTGTTTGATACGACTGGCCTGAAGTAGGGCGATGAACGCGGTCCCGCAGTACCAACAGGTAATAGCCATCAGGAACCGTGCATTTCCTCGAGATAAAATGTCCCTTAGGATCCTGGCAATGCACGAAGCCGCTAGAATTGCAGGCGGAAGAGCCTGCGGTAGGTCGGGGGCTGTTCTCTGCAAATGGATAATAATGACGGTAGTGAGGTACGGTAAGTAGAGTTGGTGGACATCTCGATCAAACGAAGCAGTTCGACTCGAACGAATCGGAAGCTGAAGTTCGGGTGGTAGAGACTGCGCCCACTCTACGAGCTCCTGTCTCAGCTCTGTTGGAAATGGTGCCGAGGTTGAGCTCGAGGACTGAGAGAGGACTTTCGAAACCTTGCCGATGATGGCACATAAGCGAACCCAATAGACAAAGACTCGCCCCTTCTTTTGAGACGCTGAGTCACTTGGGAAATCCGAGGGTTGTGCCTCCAAAATGCTCATGTCTTCTGGGCAGATGATGCAGGGTTTGCTCTGACACAGCGAGGTGAGGCGTTCTCGTGCCTGTTAGAGGAGAGGTCAGTGAAGACACCTGCACCTTGCGGAACAAAACTTACAAACACGGTCCACCATAACCGCCGCCGGAGACTCAGGTGGATTCTTGAGTCCTCGTCGGCAGGTTCACGATGAATGTTCATTTGCTGCGCATGTCTAATGATGACTGAAGTCCACCACCAGGACGCATGTCGATGAGCTGTCGACGGCGGACGAGGAGCCCACCAGTAGAATAGAGATATTGCTCTAAGCGCCGTGAGAACATCTGCTTCCTCGTCGTTATAAAACAGCATGCGTGCTTTCTGATAATACGCAGCTGGGCCTTCATGTTGAACCAGGGGTGGCTGGATGTGACTGGCTGCAAGGGCCAACGCGTTCGCGAGCATTGGTGATCTCGCCAGATCTGCCTCCAGTGTCTGGCGATCGAGGACAGGGCACCATGGATAACAGTACTCGAAATAAGTCTCGGAGAAACTCTGCTGCAGTTCCTGCTGCCGAGCATCCAGTAAAGAATTCCCTACATCGAGACTCGCCACAAGCTCCTGCTGCTCGGCATCTAGTTGGTTCTCCGGCCCATAAACTTGGAGGAACCCAGTGTCGACATCACCAGCATGACTTCTTCCAGCGCCCTCAGTAGGCGATGTGCTTGTCTGTGTCAATTGACGAGGACCTGGTGCAGGACGGGGTCCTGACGCTGGAGCAGTGAAGGCCACCCGGATCTCGGAGCCATGAGTGGCAGATGGAGAGGGGAGTATTGGCTGATCAGATCCATGGTCGCCTAAGATTGCACCAGTGGGGTCAGGCAGTTCAAGTTGGCCTTCGCCATCATATTGGCTTCGTGCTCTATGGCGCTGCTTGCCTCTCTTTGACGGCCGCAGATGGCAATCCTGATCTTGACCCTCACAGTTGGAGCATTGTGTCTGACCCTGCCTATTGCGGCTCTAGAGCTGCCAGTCAGCGAACACTACTCCATTCGGCAATGCCGGACCAAGTATAAGGTCCTAAGACTTGCCTGCAAATCGCACTTGATCTTCTTGGAGTGGCAGAAGAAGCAGACGAGCTCAGCGCGCTTTCGTTTCGGCTGATGAGCGGCGAAGCGGAGCCAATTGTCGGTGGTTTCTGCCATTGCCGAAACTGCTGGAGGTGTTGTTTGGGTGGGATTCAAGTTCAAGATACTCGAGTCTTTGCCGACCTGCGAGACCCTGGACTGATAGCCGAAGCCGAAGCTTCAGCTCGAAAGCTGAGGAGAAAGCGGGGGAGTGACTAGCTTGGCTTGGTATGGGTAAGCTTAACCGCATATAGATGACATTGCCGACACTTGTCTTGTCTGTCTAGCCGGAATTAGTTTAACAGAGGATGTCCAAGCTTATCCTCCGATGTCGGGTTTTCTCTAGATGATCAAGTTCGGTTCAGGGTAGGAAATCTCGTGTTTCAATGTAAGCTACTTGACATGGAGTATCTACCAAGCTGGGGATGCTGTGACCATATGTGCACTGCTCGAAAGCAGCAAGAATATGATGTTTTCTTCACCATTCAGATGCAATGCAATCTCACTGAGTAGATTTGACTGCTTACTATGTTTACTTATGAGACCTCACAAGGATTTACATATGGTACTAAAATCGTATCATCGCACTTTGTCAAAACGAAGTAGCCACACTAGAGCGCGTTTTAAAATTATATAAACAATCCTTGATATTAGACACTGAGCAGCCTGACACGGAACTTCGAAATGGTGTTCTCATGCCCACTAGTCTGGAGCAAAATGACGACGTCCCTCAGAGAATATACCTGAATTGCAGATTCTGACTTGTTAGTACTGGTAATATTGAGAGCCCAGCCATGGATGTCATCGAGTTCATTGGCTTACCTTTACGTCAGTGAGATCATCCTCGTACGCATGATCAAATCCTTCCATAATGCCAGAATTGTCACGCTTCCGATTGGTCCACATGCAAAGGAGTCGGTATACAATAGCCAGCGCACCTGCAACCACTGCCGTGACCACGACGACAATGAAACCTGGAACGTAACGAGGGGCATCCTCTTTCTTGAAGACTAGCGGGCCAACAAAATTTCCTGTTACAGTCAGCCAGTCAGCGAGTCATTGAGTTTCAAAAAACCTCCCGCGTCAACTTACCCAGGCAGTAACCAATGTATAGTCCGGAAGAAGCGACGGAACGCTTGGTGTAGCCAGCCGTGTTGGCGATTTGCAGACCCATGAGCACGGCATAGCCGCCACCAACCGACGGCAGGATATAAACTGCAAAGAGTAGTCCGCCTGTCGCGGACTGGGGCAGCAGCCACAGTAGGAGAGCCGCTAGTGTCGTGCCCAACTGTGCAACCAGAACCAGATAAGACCTCACGTTCTTGTACCGGTACGCTAGATATGGCATAATCAGCTGGAGAGTACCCGCGTAGGCACCGCAGGGCATCATCAACAACAGGGAGTTGAGTGTGGTGAAGCCGAAGCCGTTGATGATGATGGGGACAAAGGTGGAGATGGGTCCGTTGGCAATCATGGATAAGAACGCAATGGCGAACACGACCCAAAACTTCATGTCGACGAGGAGCTCCCAGATCTGTGAGACCTTGAGGTGAGTGTTGCGGACACCCGAGTTGTTGGTCCTCAACCTGGCGACGAGGATGTATCGTTCTCTCTCATTGAAACCTCTAGCGCGAACAGGATCGGGGGGCAGGACGAAATAAAGGAGAATACCCCAGACGATGGTGATGGAACCTGCAAAGTAGTACATGTATCTCCAAGAAGAAACACCTCCGTTGATGAGACCGAGGCCGTAGTTGACCAGTGGAGAGAAGATCGACACATATCCAGTGCAGCTGTACCAGATGCTAAAAGTGAAGCGTGAGTACGGTTATTCTGCTACCGACACAACAGTGATTGGTGGCTTACCCCATCCGCATGGCCTGCTCATTCTTCTTATAAAAGCTTCCCTATCGTTCATGAGAAAGAGAAAAACAATACGGTGTCTTTTTTCACGTACCACAATCAGCATGAACATGGGGCTGATGCCACTCTCCAGAAGACCGAGAAAGAATCGCTGAGTGTAAAGAGCCTTGTAATCCTTGCAGACGGTCGTCAAGATGAGGCAGATACCCCAGACTGTAACAATGCCAGAAGCAACTCGTTCAATGGGGTAGCGCTGGGCGAGCATCATGGCTGGATAGGCACCGACGATGAATCCGAGGTAGAAGATGGCGGCGGAGAAGGCATATCGGTTACCCGTCTCGAGACCGAGATCTGTTCTTAGGTCGAAAATAGCCTGCAGTACCCTCAAGTCAGATTCTGGCCCAGAGAGGAACGAGTCGAGTCGCTTACCGCTTGGCCAAGCATTGCCTTGTCGTAGTACTGGAGGCCATAAGTTACGCACAGAACAGGCATGAGCCTCCAGTCAATCTTTCGGCGCAACTTCTTCTCTTCCTTGTCAGTCCAGGCTTCGTCACCGTCATACGCCTGCAAGACACGGAGAGCCTCATCCTTGTGAACTGTATCGACTGTCTGGGTCGGATGGGTCGAACCAGCGTCGGCTTTCTCGTCGTGCATGACTGCAGTGGCCTTGTCCGAGTCTGACATTGTTGCTGATGGTTGGCGAATCTCCTTGGTGTAGCGATCTTGATGATGGATCAAGGGGTGGAGCGGGCTGTGATACTTATGCCAACGAGTAACCCCACGGGGAGGGACATGTCTGGGGTAATCTGGGGTATCAAGAGATGCACGAGTGTGTAGCGTGCAGCAGACAAACAGGGCTGTTGTCACCTCCTCCTACAATCATGGGGCCGTGGATTTGTCTGGGCGACCTTACCCAAGGAAGGTTGCCGAAATGATTGCCGGTGGTCTGGACCAACAGTGGATCTGATGGGAGGTATTGTGTATGTAAGCTATTGGCCCCGGGCTTAAAATCACGCTTGGACATGCACATTTGCAAGCGGTTGTTGGTCTAACGTCACCGCAAAAAGGAGATCACCCTGTTCTTGTGGCGTCAATAGTACTCATACTCCTTACACCATCGGTTATTGCAAGCTGTAACCGAAACCGTATCTCCAACATACGATCCCGGCCTACAGATGGTTGACAATCGTGAGAAATAGTACCCTTTGCTACATCGATGGGGAACGGAACACTAACCAAGACAAGGTGTAGCAACATGTCGGAACAGCCTCCCGCCATTTGCATACCCCCTGGAGAAGCCCTCCAAGCAGTGAAGCTCATCAACCCGGTCAACTTTGGTCCAGCCATCATCAAGAGGTTCATGGAACCTGCTGTCCCGGGCTTGGAGACTTTCGCCTCGAGCCCTTCGCTGTCTTTTCTCCTCGAACACCAGTCCGGGAGAAAGCTGGTCTTTGACCTGGGAATCCGCAAAGACTATGAGAACTACTCGCCCACGATAGCCAAATATATTCCAACCACCAAGTACAGCATCAATATAGTAGGGAGCGTTGCAGATTTACTGAGAGATAATGGTGTAGCACTTGAAGAAGTTGAGGCAGTTATATGGAGGTCAGTTAGATTGTTGTTGAATACTTGTGATATGTGCTCATCTATTATTCAGTCATTGGCATTGGGACCACATCGGGGACCCTTCCACTTTTCCGCCCACTACCGACCTCATTGTCGGTCCCGGTTTCAAAAAAACAATGCTCCCAGGTGCTCCCTCAAACCCCGAGTCACCTATCCTTGAGTGTGATTATAGGTACGTTTGGCTTAGAGTAGCGAAGAGCGAAAACATGTTGACATTCGTTAGAGACCGGAATCTTCGGGAGATAACATTTGACAGTTCGAATGCAGTCAAGATTGGCAGGTTCCCGGCCTTTGACTACTTCGGCGATGGCTCCTTCTACCTTCTCGACAGTCCCGGGCATGCCGTAGGCCATCTGTGCGGCCTTGCCAGGACAACAAAGAACCCGGATACATTTGTGCTTCTGGGAGGAGATGTCTGCCACTACGCGGGCATCTTCCGTCCATCCAGATATCTCCCGGTTCCTGATCGCATTGCTCCCCATCCATGCCACCCCACGGAAGGCACGGCGTTGTGTCCCGGAGAAGCCTTTGATCGTCTGCAGAAGTCACGGGGAAGAGTACAAACCGACAGTCTCTTCGACTTGACTTTTGGCTTGGACATCGGCCTGGCCAGAAAAACCACAGCGCAGTTACAAGAGCTTGACTGCAACGAGGATATCTTTGTTATCGTGGCTCATGATTCCACTGTAAGGGACGGTGTGCCGCATTTTCCGGAGAGCTTGAACGATTGGAAGACGAGGGGACTGGGGAAAGGGCTGAAATGGTCGTTCTTGCGTGACCTTGAGAATTACTGGAAATCCGAAGGGCTCTACTAGCTACATACGCCCGGCAACTAGAGAATCACTCAACATTACTGCATTGTGTAGCGGTAGCCAGGCCTCGTGATGACGGTTTACCTGGAATGTGTCCCCATGTTAGGGGCTTGGGAGACGGCCAGTAGCCGAGACTAGGTTGTACCTCAATGAACGTAGACTCCAACGTCGTCTCGGCAATAGAATGGCTTTCCTTTCTGGGATAACCGGATGAGGAGAGCCGGCTGCCCCGGATTCTGCAAGCGCGGGGTAATGAACCAGGCAGTCGGGTCAAGCTTGATTACTTAGCGGGCAATGTAATTCCACGAAACCACCGGAATCTTAGTTTGTGCTTGAACAAGCTTTCATCCCCAATTCAATTCATTCCTTTCCTTCGGTCTTAAAGTTCTATCCCAACGGTTCCATCATAACATCATCATTTCAAGCATCAAGAACTTCACCATGCCTTCCGCAGCCATCAACGGCGAGGCGTCTGCCCTGCACAGCCATGAACTAGACTACGATGTCCTCATTGTTGGCGCTGGGCTGAGTGGAATTTTGAGTCTCTACCGCATGCGTGAGCTTGGCTTAAGAACGCTAGTGATAGAAGCTGGCTCGGCAGAGGGTGGCACTTGGTTCTGGTGAATACCGCCGCAGAGTCTGATCCAAGAGATACAGTGACTAAACCATTGACCAGGAACCGGTACCCGGGAGCCCGATTTGACTCTGAGAGTTACTCCTACATCTTCTCCTTCTCCCAAGAAGTCCTGGATGAGTGGAACTGGACCGAGCACTTTGCGCCCCAACCAGAAACGCTCCGGTACATTCAATACCTTACCAACAAGTTTGACCTGAAGCGTGACATGCAATTCGATACGCGGATAAAATCGGCTCGCTTCCAGGATGAGAATTCATCATGGCTCTTGGAAGATGAGGACGGCCAGACCTATACGTGTCGATATCTGATCACGGCCATGGGCATCTTGAACAAGCCAACACTACCCAACATTGCAGGCGTGCAGAACTTCAAGGGGCAGTCCTGGCATACGGCAAGATGGCCTGACGATGCATCTAGTCTCGAGGGCAAGCGCGTTGGAATCATCGGGACCGGAGCAACAGCCATCCAAACCATCCAGGCCATCTCGGACAAGGTTGGCCATCTGACTGTTTTCCAGAGAACGCCCAACTGGACCGCCCCGCTTCGGAATGAGAAGATATCACCTGAAGAAATGGATGAGATCCGCAAAAACTACCCCGAGATATTCCGTCAGTGCCTAGAGTCGTACTCATGCTTCATTCATGTCAGCGATACCAAGAGTGTCTTCTCCATGACAGAAGAGGAACGCCAAGCACATTGGGAAAGGTTATATGCGCTCCCTGGCTTCGCCAAAGTACTTAGCATCTCCTCTGATATCTACACCGACCGCAAGGCAAACGAGCTGTACAGCAAGTTTCACGCTGACAAGATACGAGCCCGGGTTCATGACCCGGAAGTGGCGGAGAAGCTGATCCCTAAGAACCACGGGTTCGGTACACGAAGAGTACCATTGGAAAGTGGCTACTTTGAGGTCTTTAACCAGCCCAACGTCAACTTGGTTGATATCCGGGATGATCCGATCTCTCAAATCACAGAGACCGGTGTTCAAACAGGCCAAGCACTTCACGAGGTGGATATTCTCATCTACGCCACGGGCTTTGATGCAGTGACTGGGTCTTTCAATGCTGTTGATATCCAAGGCCGAAATGAGACGAAGCTGAAAGATGTCTGGAGCAATGGTATCCATACCTTTCTAGGTCTCACGGTCAAGGACTTTCCCAACATGTTTATGATAATGGGCCCACACCAGATGTTTGGAAATATTCCACGGTATGTTGATTCATTGCTTGTTATTCCATCGCCGATGCTAACGAATTCATTCTCCCAGATCGATCGAGTATGCTGTAGATTGGGTAGCCGATTTTATTCACTACGCTCGAGATAATAACATCACATACGCGGAAGCCACGGAAAAGGGCATGGAGGAATGGACAGCACACGTGCACGAGTGCGGCAAAGGCCTTCTTGCAAATGAAGTTGACTCCTGGATGACGGGCGTGAACAAGAACTTGGCTCATAAACAAAAGCGCTCCATGACGAGGTATAACGGGCCGGCGCCAGGGTATCGGAAGCGTTGTGACGAGGTCAAGGCGAGGGACTACAGTGATTTCATCCTGCGATTTGGTTGAAACCATTACGTAGTAATTTTATATCCGTTCCCATATCTGCGTTTCACGGCAATGATGGATACCATTGATTCGTCCCAAGTGGCTCACGAGGCTGTTGAAGTATTGGACCATTTCGATATATTCACCCTTAAATCTTGCCAAATGGCAACGTCAAGATTGTGATGTCACTGTAGGAAGTCCAAGGCTAAGCCAACACAAACGACTTGTGAAAGAGCTATTTAATTATAATCGGCGTCAAGTGTGTGCACTCTACTCACAATAGCATTTTACGGTGTGACCCCCGATTCTCGGACATCAAATTTTCCAGAAGCACCTGGATTAGAGAGAGCCCAGCGAATCCCATCTTCCATGACCCTATCCCATCTTGAAGATTCGCTAATCTGTTCACCGAACCTTCGAAAGCCATGGGGCAAGCCCTTGAAAATATGAATGTTCGTAGGGACTCTACGTCACGTAATAGTCAGTACCAGCCGTCTATCTATCAAAGGGGGGGGATCCTACCCTGCTTCTGCGAGCTTTTTCCCATATAGCAACCCCTCATCTCGAAGGGGATCTAGACCAGCTATTCCGAAGACGGTCGGCGGCAGTCCCTTCACTAGCTCACTCGACGCATTCCCCGGATTGAGGCGGAGGTCCTTGGCATCGGCATCGCCAATCTTGAGCAAATCTGTGAAAAACTTGACTGTTGTCATAGGAAGTATCGGCGCGTGCTCATTCTCGATGTAGGACGAGAGTGCAGGATTCTTCAACTGCTGCAACTGCGAATCATAGCAGTCTGTATGGACGACGCATGGAATCATGAGGACTTGCCCGGCGATCTTGGACCTTGAGAGGGCATTCGGCGATGCGTGTTGCTTCAGTGTCAGAGCAGCTGCAAGCTGGGCTCCCGCAGAGATGCCTCCGATTAGCACCTCGTTACTCTTTCCCAGCAGTTCTTCAATATGTTCATGCACCCAGAAAAAAGCATCTTCTACATCGTCCCATGCCATGGGGTAGGTGGCTTCTGGCGTATGGCGGTAATTAACGTTGACGACAGTCACCATGGACCCACAGGCGATGCGAGTGCAGGTGGCATCTTCCGAGGACAAAGTTCCGAATAAGTACCCTCCGCCATGCAAATGGATGTATATGGGAAGACTGGCGGTATCATCAATAGCTGCTGGCCTGTATGCTCGGGCTTCAATACGTGCTCCGTCCCGTGTTTCGATATGATAGTCTTTCATGTGGATTGATGACGATAACAAGCTCATGGCTTTTGCTGATATCTCCTCCCGTCCTTGGTTCACGACGCTCTGTCTTTCTTCCAGGCTCTCGAAGACGGGAGGAGGAGGAAGGGTGGCCTCTACCGCTAACCAGTCCTGAGACTTGCCGCCGTACTGGGAAAAGTCGCACATGATGGATAAAGATTTGTGATGAAGGGGGCTAGAAGCATGAGAGAGGATGGATACCAGTGTACAGGAGCTTTGAGTTGGCCTGAGACCGCCGTACCTACATAGGCTACCGGTGAAGTTCTTACGTCACCGACAAGCCTCCTCGGCTCGAAATTGCCGAACCCCGCAACTCACAAGCAGATCAGCACTCGGCTTGCCTAATTCTGCTAACCGGAGGAAAGCCCCGGATCAACAGGCGAATCCAACTTAGGTCCCGGCCGCTGACAGCTTCACGAGCCAAGAGAGATAAAATGAATGCTACGATTTGCGTGTGGTTGGTGCAACGTCGGTCCAAGTCAACAACACCGTCTAACCATGTCATCTAATATCCCCACAGAGCCACCATCTCGCTCATTGAAGGGCAAAGTCGCCATCGTGACTGGGGCCGGATGTGTTGGTGATGGCATTGGAAACGGCCGAGCAATCTCCATCATGCTTGCTGATGAAGGCTGCAACGTTGTCTGTCTTGATACCAACTTAGAATGGGCGTCCAAGACAGCCGAGATGGCCGGCCAAAAGCAGAGCGAAGCTTCTGCGGTCCCCTTGCAGGGTAACGTCACGATTCCCAGCGATTGCGAAAAAGCTGTTGCCGTGGCACTCGAAAAGTTCGGTCGCCTGGATATACTCATCAACAACGTTGGCATCGGCGGTGCCCGGGGTACAGCTGTCGAAGTGGACATGGACGACTGGTCGACAGGCCTCAATGTCAATGTATCCAGCATGGTTCTCATGGCCAAGTACGCTATTCCAGCCATGACTAAAAACAGCGGCGAGACTAGGGGTGCCATCATCAACATGGGCAGTGTAGCTGGACTAAAAGGAGGAACACCGCACCTGCTTTATCCCACTGCCAAAGGCGCTGTTGTGAACATGACCAGAGCAATGGCAGCGCACCATGCAAAAGACGGTATCCGAGTTAACTGCGTCTGTCCAGGGGTGAGTATAAACCCAGTCGTTAAGAATCTTACTAATTGGCTTTAGATGCTATACACGCCGATGATGTACGCCACGGGAATGTCCGAGGAGGCCAGAGAAGCGAGAAAGGCGCGGAGTTTGTTGGGGACCGAGGGAAATGGATGGGATGCAGCATGCGCTGTCGTATTTCTAGCAAGTGATCATGCCCGCTGGATCACTGGGGCGATACTGCCTGTCGACGCCGGAACGACGGCAGCGGTTGGAATAGGGATGCCGACAAGCGCGAGCGTCAACGGATGAACTTGCGGCAGTCAACACAGAATAAGATGGTTCATCAATGATATATTCATCAGTACATGGCCTTCACCTAATCGTGTGTCAAGGCAATGCGTGCCCGTACTTCTCCCTTCCCAAGAGCTTCGAGAACCTCAGGAAAGTCTTGCAGTTTTCGCTTTTCTACCTGAGGCCTGATAGATCCTACGGCAATCAACTCGAGGACTTCTTCGAGATCCTTCACCTGACCCCCATAAGAGAAGATGAAGGACAGCCTCTTCCTAGTCCCAATCTTCATGTGAATCGTATTCTCTGTGTCAAGACTTCCAATGCAGAGGAGTTTTCCACCACGGCGGACTAACACAGGTATCAGTTTCAGTCCCCTCATAAGCATGTTATGTGCGCCAAGGTCGCTTACCGATGTGCTGAGCGTCCTCAAATGTCTGATGAGTTCCAACAAAGTCCAGCACCGTATCTATGCTTCCCGTCAACCCAGCCTTAGTAACGAATTCTTGCGGCGGTGTGCCTATCGGGACGACATCACAGGACGGGATTCCGAGTCTCTGTGCTTCGTCCAGGCGTTCTTGTTTTATGTCTGACACTATGATCCTCGGTCCGATGTGAAGGAGGATCTGGAGGGCGTTGAATCCCAAACCCCCGAGGCCAAAGAGAAAGACAGTTTCGCTGCTCTTCACTTCTCCCCGTCTCTTGATGGCATGGTACGCAGTGTTGACGGCATCGGTGGCAACTGCTGCTTCCTCCGGGGAAACACCTATCACAAATTGCTTCAGAGTGGATCGGATGGTAAGTAATCAATATCACCAACCTTTAGGTACTTTGACTGCACCTCGTATATCGATCGTGGCGTAGGGTGCATAGAACCCATCTTGGCCAATACCAGAATGATGGCCTCTCTCGCAGAGCTGGCTCAGATCACGAGAGCATTCCGGGCAGTCGCCTTGTCCACAGCCAGGGACAGCGTGAAGTGCAACAATATCGCCCTGCATGATAAGCTAGTGATATTCCAATATCAGCCAGGGGACTCTCACCACTTTGAGTTTGGAACCTGTCACCGCCGAGCCGAGTTGGATGATTTGGCCACAGCCCTCATGGCCCTGTATTAAATTGTTAGTTGACGGCTCATCTTTTCAACCCGTCACTTTCTGACTGCCTTACCAGGATATACTTTTCTTGGAACCATGATGCTTGCTTGTCGATGGTAAGCAGTGAGTGGTCGCTCCTGCAAACTACATCATGGTTAGCCCTCCACAAACCTCAGGAGCCACTTATCATCCATACCTCCAGATGCAAGCATCTTGCAAAGAATCTCGGTCGGTGAGACTTTGGGCACCGGGACCTCTTCGAAAATCTTAAACTCTGGTCAACGATATCCAGGCTCACGCCTTTGACTAGTAGGTACCGGCTTAGGATTTCCTCGATGCTTTCGCCAAGCTAGCATCGTTTCGGGTACAATCTCTGGTGATATGGGGGCCATAATGGTTACACGTAGATTATTTTGTAGGCGAATTAGGATATTGTGTTTCTTGATACTAATAAATTGCCCACACAGGACGCAGTTCTACTTACGATCGTCGTCAGGGATGTTCAGTCTAATGAGACCCTCCGGCAACTCATCTCAGCGATGCCGGAGGGGTTGAAGCTTGCCGAGCATGTGACCCAGTTGCAAGCCTAGCCTAGCAAGTAAGCGGTCGGCTTCATGATCGGTTATCCATAAACACACTAGCGCCTCTACCATGCCTCCTTGTAAATCTACTGGTCTCACACTCCACAGTCGTTTATTAGGTAGCTATACAACAAGGGTACACTAGAAAACTTAAGGAAATTTTGACAGGTACATCTCAACTCTTGTCAAATCCAGTGACTGGACATCTTCTATCACAATGGTTTTCCATCCACCGAGCTGGGTGCCACAACTCCCCAGAGGTTAGCCTCCCGCTTTCATTGTCTGCTTGCCACTAACGACTCCCAAGATCCCCCGGATTCAATTCCGATTGCCGAGTTCATGAGCAACGAGGTATATGGCCGTCACCCGATTGCAGAGAGCAGGAACCCATTCACTTGTGGCCTCACTGGACGAACATACCCTGCCAGTGAACTCTTCCGGCGTTCCGAGTATTTGGCCCGGTCGTTTGCACAAACGCTCGGTTGGAAGGTGAATGAAGGGACGCCATGGGATAAGACCTTGGCCATCTTCTCCTTGAACACGGTAAATGACTGGATCACTGGCGATTCAAAAACGCTTTTACTGACTTATTAAGATCGACTTCATCACAGCTATATATGGGGTTCACAGGTTGTCTGGAATAGTTACACCAGCCAACGCTGCGTACTCAGCGGCCGAACTATCTCACCAGCTCAAGTCCTCGGGAGCAAAGGCGTTGATCACTTGTGTGCCTTTAATGAAGACCGCCCTCGAAGCTGCCCAAGCTGCAGGCATACCAGATGAGAATGTCTTCATATTCGACCTCCCCGGCTTCGAGGTAGCTGGGATACATGCTCGAAAGACTGTGGAGAAGCTCATCCATGAGGGCTCCCAACTGCCCGACCTTGATCCTCTTATGTGGGTCCAGGGACAAGGAGCTCGACAGCCAGCTTTCCTCTGCTATTCAAGCGGGACATCCGGGTTTCCAGTAAGTGCCGTGCCTCTTGTACAAATGGGTTGCCTTGACTAACCACTAATGAAGAAAGCAGTCATGATCTCCCACTGCAACGTCATCTCAAATGTGTTGCAGCATGTTACATATGAGTCACTCGGTCGTTGCAGAAACGGCGTGAAGACGCAGGCTGTGTCGGGGTTTCTCCCATTCAGCCACATCTACGGTCTCATGATTGCATCTCACACCAGCACATGGCGGGGCGACGAGGTAATTGTCCTGCCAAAGTTTGAGTTACGGGCTTTTCTTGGCTCGATCCAAAGATTCAGGATCCGACAGATTTTGTTGGTAAGAACTAATACGCCCGCAGTGTTCATTTGCTAATAGTTCCAGGTGCCACCGGTCATCATTCAACTACTGCAGATGAGAGATGTCTGTACTGAGTATGATTTAAGCAGCGTGCAATTTCTGTATAGCGGTGCGGCGCCATTAGGCGAAGAAACCATCCACGAGATTCAAAGTATCTACCCCGGCTGGACGATTGGCCAGGCTTATGGTGAGTTGAAAAGAGGTCTTTACTGACAGGCGGCTGATCTAAGCATGAAAGGTATGACGGAAACCGCCACAGTCGTTTCATCACCTAGTGAGCACGACATCTTCACTAAGGCATCAGGATCTTTACTGCCGGAAGTCAAAGCAAAGATCCTCGACATGGAAGGCAATGAAATCACCCAGTATAACAAGTCCGGCGAGCTTCTCGTGCAGGCACCATCTGTGGTATTGGGGTATCTCAACAACGAGAAAGCAACAGCCGAAACCTTCATTTTCGACAAAGACGGCCGCTGGATCCGAACCGGTGATGAGGCCTTGGTTACCCTCGCACCGTCCGGTAACGAGCACTTGGTGATCGTGGATCGGATTAAGGAGCTAATCAAAGTCAAGGTTCGTGAAACTGAACTTTGTTGGCAAGCAGCAACTGACAAGGTACAGGGCCATCAAGTGGCGCCGGCAGAGCTTGAAGCTCACATCTTGGCTCATCCAGCGGTCTCAGACTGTGCAGTAATACAAGTACCTGATGGCCGAGCTGGAGAGTGGCCCAAGGCTCTTGTTGTCAGAAGCCCTTCTGTCGGATTAGTTGCTGAAGAAGAACTAGCACAGGAGATTGCAAGGCACGTTGCAGTTCACAAAGCCCCCTATAAGCAGCTGAAGGGGGGTGTGGAGTTTCTGGACTCTATTCCGAAAAGCCCGAGTGGTAAGATTCTCCGGCGTCTTTTGAGAGATAGAGAGAAGGTTCGAAGACGACATATAGCGAAGATCTAATAGGGTTAGATTGACTAGAAACAGTTATAAGAGACAAGAACAACTGGTATTAATATACTATATAGAAGAGAACTTGAGCTACTTCAGACAGGACTCTCGTAGCCCATTCTGAGAATAGATATTAAGTACTACTGTCCACTATAGAGATGAAACTGGCCCTTCCACGCGAGGGTCGGGGTCACAGAAAGTGGTGCTTCTATGGTAAGGTAGTTTGGAGTGTCGACCAGAGTGACGCTTAGCGATCAGTCAGAACAAGTTATAATACAACTCGTAGAAGTTTGGCTTGGGCTTTCGACACCAAAATATGCCGCAGATATGATGATAGGAGTCTTGCTGATTGATTTGGAGGGGGATGGGTTATGTATGAGTTGGGTCTTACGGAAGAGTAGGAGGAGGAGTGGAAGGGAGGCTCTGATACTTGGGATCAATTATCCTTAGATGAAGCTCAAATGTGAGAGGAGACAGACCAGCTAAGGTTCCGCGAATTGACATCATAGAGTCTTAAGGAGTACATCGGGTCATGATAGTCAATTAAAACGTAGAAGAGTATCAAGGGAATGGGCGGAGATTGTGAAGCTATCTGGAGAGCAGGGACTCGATTCTCATTTGCTGTTGTAATCTGCGGAGGTGTGGCAGATGGCCAGGCTTTTTCGGCTTTTTAGGTTTCTGAATGTCTGCCCGAATCCACCCTGGGGCTCCGATTGTGCGTTTACCACCGAGGCTCATCTCCCTTCCCAGCCTCCCAGCTCATCTAAGCATGGGGTAACCCTCCATGTTTAAGTGACACAATAATGAAAGAATTGGCCCCTCTCACCTTGATGTCCGTAGCGATGCCCGCGGTCGCGTGACGCGTCATCGAAGAAAAGCCACCGGAACCCATAGAACCTCGAAAATCGGTTCGATGCTAGCTCCGATTGGCCGCCTGCATCCGCAGAAAACCAATCGCCAAGCTAGCGGTAGAGGATTAGAAATCCACATAGCACGAAGTCTGGAAAGAGATCGACTACGCAGCGGGAAATGCTTATCTCTGATTGGATTGAAGAAAGAGCAGTCGGCTAGGTTCATGATTCGGAGATAAGTAACCGCGCGGGACGGGGTCGGCTTCCGTCAAGCCCGTATCCACGACAAATAGCGATTCGTATGCTCAAGCTTGTACCTTTGGTTATCTGAACTGCTATATCTGTCATGGAGACCTATGGGATGCTAGTATTAAGCCTCAAGTGTCAAGTCCCTGGGTTGCTGACATGTTATTTCGTGAGATGAGTTTACTGAATTACAGTATAGGGTAGGGCGGTATCCTCGGATGGTGCCCAGGCAGTGACGCAGCTTATCTCAGCTGGCGGGTCTCATGCACTGCCACTGGCGCTAGCCACGGCGAACAAGGAATAACAGCGATTGGTCGAGGCTCTAATTTGCCCTTTCGGGCCTAGCTTCCTCAATAAACTCGTGGTGTATTAAACCCTAAATATTAAAGAGGCAACTTTTCGGCGTGAGGCGTCTGAATGGCATCACACCTTGTTAGAGAGCCGGTTAGAAACCTGCCGTTGGTGCAAGAGCATGGCCGAAGACAGGATTCTCGGCATAGTGGAGTAGTTCTCATGTGAAAATAACGTGACTTTCCACAACTACCTATCCTTGCATCAATCACCAGTGCGAGTCAGAGAGGGGAGAATGAGGAAACTGTCGCCAAGATGTGAGTAAGGAATTGTCTTCAGCTCCGCGATACCTGGCCATCCATTAATCCTTAGGCCTGGCTACTTAACCCCTACTGAACTATCCTTGAAGATACGGCGATGTTGCTTTCTCGGCGCAGGTGCACGTAAGCATTGACACAGGCCATGCCCAATAGCTTCAATCCCCTTCGAGTCTACTCCGTACGGAGGACATAACGTGATTCTTTTCGGCTTTGTAAGCCCCGATGATCAGAGCTCCGACATCCGACAGCTTTGAGATTTACAGGCGACATCCTTGTCTCAGCACTGCCCCTTCAAGCTTGCTACAAGCTTTGTTGCCGAGCTCGTCCCCCAGATTCGCTGAGGAGGCCTAATTCCGTTAAATCCGGGCACCCGCTAACTTACTTATCCCACCCAAGAGCCGAAGCGGGATCGAGAGAGTGTACGTACGCAAAGTCTTGGCAGCTACGTTGGCCCAGCCTTGCCAACCCTTGGCCCTCTAGGCCCTGAGGCGCCTTCGGTGTCACTAAACTCTATTTTCTCCAAGTCCCCGAGACATCTGCAACCTGCTGACAGCGAAATGACTTCCTCGACGATGGCCTCTTGGCACTTACGTCACCTACCAAAGAGGCCGGGTTTAGTGTTAATTCGCTGGTCCGACAACACTGAGGCATGTCTCAAACGAAAGCTTTTTTTCTCCTTGGGCGCATGCGTAAAATGGAATGGCTTGGACGTTTCTTCTCGTGCTACAAGTCTATGACGAACGACTTGCACCACACCCCTCGGTCGGAACATGAATAACGACTGTGAATGACCCTCTGTTTCCTCGTCAACTCTGTTCTCAGTTCAACATCGTCACGAACACCCTGAGAACATGTTCCGGATAGCTGCATCGATCGTGTTCCTAGCAGAACTATCTCTTCAAGCTGCGACTCGTCGCGCCACCAACGGCAGTGACCTCGCCCCATTAAAGTTCACAGAAAACGGCACATTCCAAATATGTGTCTTCTCCGATCTTCACTTTGCGACAGGTTCGTCTTTGACAATCTCTTTGACAATCTCCCGAAGTCCCGCATCGGGCCACTAATCAGCAACAGACCCGTCAGGCGGTGGCCCTGAAAAGGACCGCGCCTCGGCCAAGGTGATAAACGACATCTTGGGCTTCGAGCAGCCTGACCTCGTCGTTCTCAACGGTGACCTGATCAATGGCGAAGACACGTTTCGCGAGAACAGTACGCATTATATCGACCAGATCGTCGAACCCATGGTTAACCGAAATGTGACATGGGCGGCTGTGTACGGAAACCACGATCATAATTACAACATCAGCGCTGAAGGCATCTTCGAGCGCGAGAAGTCGTTCACAAACTCCCGGACCCAGAGTATGATCTCTTCGCGCAATGCCGGCGTCACCAACTATTACCTCCCCGTCTACGCATCTGACTGCGACTCCGACTCTGACGACTGCACTCCTGAGCTGCTGCTGTGGTTCTTTGACAGCCGCGGCGGCTTCTATTACCAGGGCGGCGCTCAGCATAACTGGGTCCACGAGAGTGTGGTGGAGTGGTTCAACGAAACCAATGCCGAGCTGGTCGAGAAATACAACAAGGAGATCCCGTCGCTTGCCTTTGTTCACATCCCAGTCCACGTGACGTATCTGGTCCAACAAGAGCTGGGCATTAACGAGGAGACAAACCCAGGGATCAATGAGGAGGACGTTGTGCAGCAGGGGGATGGATGGTGTAGCGACGGCGGCGGAAATTGTGACTACGGAGACCAGGACGTTCCCTTCATGCGTGCTCTGGCCTCAATCTCCGGCATAATCGGTCTCTTCTACGGCCACGATCACGGAAACTCTTGGTGCTACAAGTGGGATCACCAAGTAGAGGACATGCCCTTCTCGGGCAGCGGCATAAACCTCTGCTACGGCCAGCACACGGGCTACGGCGGCTACGGTAACTGGGTCCGCGGCGGACGCCAGATCTCCGTCACGCAGGAAGGACTCAAGGACCTCTCGGTTGACTCGCACATCCGCCTGGAGAATGGCGACGTTGTGGGCGAGATTGCGCTGAACTCGACCTTTAACATAGACGCTTACGCCTCTACGCCTAACATCATGACGTACATTTCGGACTTTGGGAGCGCGGGTTCTGCGATTGCACCTGGGGCGTTATATACCTGGTCGGTTGTTTTGGGCTTGATGACGACTATGATATCATTTGCTTAGGCGTTTTAAAATAGACTTGACCTTTTTTGCGTACTTCTGTTGAGCTTGTTGTGAATCTTTCGCAAAGCGATGGTGGTTGCTGTCTGGCATTGACCCGTGGCTTGGGGAAGGAGCTGTAAAATTGATGAAGAACACATGATGAATGACCATTACCTAAAATACATGCTTATGCTTCAGTTTTGTACTCTCCTTATCTCATGTTCACCTTTCGGCACCTTTCGACTACAGAGTAAGACAGGGCAATAATATCCCAAGCCCAGCAAGGCCGACGGTCAGTGAGTAGCTTGCAGTGAACCAGTTCACCTTTTCTGGCCTACTCACGGAGAAAAGATCGCCGATGATGTGCATTGGCAAAACGATGCGGGTGAGGCCAGTTTGAGTCATGAGCTGTGCTGAACACAGGACGGCGACGAAAGCAGCTTCGCCCAATGCGGACTGGAGTCGTTAAGTTGATGGTGAGGCCATTCTGCTTGTTGAGTTTTAGAGTCGCCTGGCATCTGCAGAACGAACCTCTTCGGAGTCCGTAGAAAGACGATTTTGAGGTTACATTGGCGCGTTGAATATGGACATGACGCCGTGAATGGAATCTCCCCTCCTTCCAGTTGAATCAAGTCTTGGAGCATGGGTGCTTGGAGTAGAGGTATTAAAGTTATGTTCAAATTGCAGCCATTGATTGTAGTCGATAACCTTAGTACAAAAGAGTCTCATTTATTAATGTTCCATGTATCTATGGCTTATTTGATCTGTTGGAGGTGAGAGCGGATATTGCCGAGTAGCGGGTAAACGCGGGAAATACGGGAAATGCCGTAATGTGGACTACCTGTTCTGGCACTAAGACGCGGAAAGGGCTGAGCTGCTGGTCATAAAGGCCTTCACACACCTTTTTTGGCACCTAACATGATGCCTTGATCATCCATCGATTGTAATCCCAGTCTGCTATTCCTTCAAAACCATCCGTCTCTATAACTGCCGACATCACGCCTCATAGCACAAGTTATGACCTCGCTACATCCTAGAGGCTTCATGCGCGCTCTCCGGCTTACCAAGGCCGAAGAGTCGTCCACACTTAGTCTTTCGTTCATAGCAGAACAGCCCATTCCATCGCCTCCTCCAGGACATCTCCTCGTTAAAGTTCACGCTTCTGCAATCCAACCATCCGATATCTTCAACGCGCAAGGAGGTTTCAGCTCAACCACATTCCCACGTGTTCCCGGCCGGGACTTTTCGGGTGTTGTCGTTGGCTCTGGCGATGATGAGTCTTCGCCGCTCCTGAACACGGCCGTCTTTGGCACCTCGGGATTTACTCACGGGTTCACCGCTGATGGTTTTCATGCCGAGTATGCCGTAGTTCCTGTCGACGGCATTGCTCCCAAGCCACCACATCTTAGTCATGTGCAAGCTGCTACCGTTGGGGTTCCATTTACCACGGCCGCGCTGATGGTGGCACGGTCTGGAGCTGCAAAAGGAGATGCGGTATTGATATTAGGCGCTCATGGTGCCGTTGGAAGCGCTGCATCTATCATGTTGGAGAACATTGGCTGTCACGTACTTCGGGGTGTTAGAGGTACTAGCGGCGATATCGACACAGACGCCGACCCTGGGTTGCTCTCAGTGCAAGACCTAACGGGCGGTAAAGGAGTGGATGTGGTTATCGACACGGTTGGGCTTCCAGCTATGACGTCTGCTGCTATTGATAATGCTCTTGGTCATGGTGGGAAATTGGTCTTCATCGCAGCGCCTAAAGGGCCAGATCCAACTTTAACCATCAAAATGCGAGACTTCTACCGCGCTGAGAAGAGTTTGTTTGGTGTTAATTCGGTAGACCATACCAGTGCATCAATGGCCAAGGTGCTACGAGAACTTGAGTCGTTGTTCGAGAGCGGACGTTGGAAACAGGCTGTGGATGGCAAGTGGGCTGAAGTCGATGTGGAGAGAGCTGTCAATGTGTATCTGCATGCAGCCAAGGGAGACAAGTTTGTTATCAATTTCGGGGAGTAAAGAGTGATTAGGCTGCTGTATGGAGCTGATTATCTAAGGAATCAAACTCCCACAGAGCCGCGAAGCTGTGGATATTCTTATAAGGAGGATCCTAAATCACGTATAAATTCATAGAGAACCGCTGATTATAGAGGCTGGCACGAAAGTGTAAGGGAGAGGGATAGAAGAGTAGGAACTCTTGGAAATATATATAGTATCATGTTTCAACGCAGATCTAATTATTTAGTAAAAACATAGTCCTTGCCTCCGCTTAACAGCAACATGTCTAAGCTTTTGTCTCTTAAGGATATTGGTTCCATAGATGGAATATATAAATAAGAGCTAAAGATAGTAGAAAGAAACTTCTCGTACCTTCACCAACTGGATTTTCTCCGCGTTATCCTCCAGCAATTTCGTGATTGGCACGTGCGCTATGATGTCAAATAAGGCCATATCCGACTTGAACTTACTTGCGATGCAATTTCTCACCTCCATGGCCACAAGCGAATCAACACTGTATGTAAAGAGCGGACGAGATGTGTCGACCTCGACACTCGCGAGCTGAGCCGGCGTGCTCTTTGCTTCCATCGCAGCATCACTCGCTACATTTTGGAGCTTCCAATCTAGTGCAGAGAATCGTGTTATATTTTAAATAAATGTAAATATAAAAATTTATTAATAAAATATACTCCAAGTAATTTAAAGCTCATCATGATAAGTTTACATTTAAGATTGTAAACATAATCTTACACCTTTTGCTTAAAGCCCGTGCTTTATAATCTTTAAAAAGACATTATAATCAAATGCCTCAATTAATGATGCAGACCACTTCTGCGCTGAGGGTGCCAGCTCCTTCTTCCCGCGAATCCTCGCTACTGCTACTAAAGACGCTGGATCCTTGCCAAGGCACCACTTGACAACTGAGGCGTAGCTTTTCCCCATAGATTTCGGTAGATCCAATAATGAAGCGGCTTCTTGATCTGCGGGAATCGAATCCCACTTGCCGATGTCCAGAAGAACTCTGCCTAACGAATATATGTCGAATTCTCCGCGATAGCGGTACGCGGCATCGCTCGACTCGTTTGCTCTTTCCCTTCGGAGTGGGTGCTGATACAAGTCCAGTTCTACGGCCTCTTTGCGAGGAAGAGAATCGAGATCTGTATGCCGCGAAAAGCTGAAACCGGTGAGGAATGGCTCCTTGAGATTGGGAATCGGAATTCCACGCGGGCCTTTCTGAGCAACAAATATGATGTTTGCAGGGCAGATGGCTTCGTGTAGCCACTGGCAGGACTGAAACTGGCGGAGTATCCTCGTGATAGCGACAGCCAGCTCAAACTTGTCATTCAGATCGGGAGGCTCCGCGTGGCTGAAGACATCCGCAAGTGATACAACCATCTGATTCTCGACGTCGAACCCTTCGGGGAGCTGGTACACAATGCCGTACCGGCAGGTGTCTCCCTCGTTTAACTCAACCCAGCCCAACGGCCTTGGCACTCGATACTCCTGCGGGTCTTGTAGGGCGAGGAGGTGAACCAGGTTGAAGAGCTGCTCTCGGGCCTGCTCCTGCTTGGCTGCGTCATCGATGACACCGTCGTTCCACTCGATGAGACACACTTGTCCCGGCTCGTACGAAGCTGTATCCTCATATATGACGAGTCGGCGTCGGCCATTGCGAAACTCTTCCTCGCCATCGACGTCGAGCAGATTCAGCTCGTTAATCTCGCGGCTGTCGAGGGCTCCTTCGAGGCTCTTCCAGTCCACGTGCGGCATTAACAACAGGCTGTTCAGGCAGGCCATCTGCATATCGCGGTCCCTGCCCCCGGTGGCCGCTGCTCCCTCGAGAAGGCCGGCCATCTGGTCCATGGAGCGCTGGAGGTCGGCAAACCTGGCGGGCACAATGTGCGAGAGGGCATGAAGCCGCTTAAAAGACACAAAACTATCGAGTTTCGAGTTGAGCTGGTCAAGGTCCGCGACAGCTTTCTCGACTTGCTCATGTGTGCCGCGGGCCATCTCCACCATCCTTTTGGAGACTTCTACAGGCCGGTTGGTGATGCCGATGTCGTGCATGAGCTTGATCATGGTTTCTGGTGTGATTGGCCAACCGTTGCTGTCTGGCCCTTGCTCAACATCTCGGGTTGGACTCGACGTCGATGGTCGCTGCTGTGATAGACCGTCCACCTCATCAGCTTCAGTACCAGTACCAGTGCCAGTCTCCGTCCTAGCCAGTTCACAAATACGTCGGAAGTTCTCCGTCGCCGTCTTGACCAGCCCTGTCGCTTCACCAAGGTAGGCCTCAACAATAGTCAGATCTTGCTGGCTGAACACGCGCGACATCATCTCTTGGTGAATCGCCTCTCCTACCGCGTCTCTCTCCGCCGCGGACACGCCATCGCGGCTGATGGCACCATCAGCCGATATATTACGATGGTAGCCCAGATCTTTGCATCGCTCATCGAGCCGCGTGATCTCGCGGACGAAGCGAACAAGCAGTGCCCACGTGCGCGTGTCGAAGTTGTGGAACTTGGCAGCCTGATCCCATGTCCAAGCGAGCGCGTCGGTGAGGTCTCGGATCGCTGAAATGGACCCCGTGAAGATGCCGTAGCGACCAGTGGCGCGCTGCTCGAGTTCCGGGTATACCACGTCGGCCATCTTTGCCATTCTGGAATGTGAGTCGATTTTGGTTGCTCGTTGTAAGCGGTCGTCTTCACAGTCAAGCCCCCCATCAAGAAATAATTACCTCATGTGACGTGTTGATGAGCTGAAGCCGAAAGCAGGAAGCTACATGTAGCTAGCCTAGGACTCACACTCCCTGCATGGCGCATAGCGCATGGGAAGCTGAAAAGGGACAAATCATGTTAGGCTACATGTCTGAGGTGAGGACTTGGCCACCAATGACGGAAAAGAAAGTAGCGCCTGTGGCTTAACTTGCTTTTCCCTTTTTGCGTTCGTTTTCATGTAGGTAGATAGCTTAGGTCCCTATATAATCTCGGGTGCGTTACCTAGTTTGTAGGTAGGCCCACGACCTACACATTCCACGACATCAATCTATCAGTAATCACTCACTACCAATGGATAGCCACGAGAAGACATCCCCAGTCGAGGAGATAACGGCTGCTGTGCAGTCAACTTCTCTGTCCACAGCATCTTTCACTCCGGATACTACTAAAAGCCTCGCGAAGCTGCCCACGCTTGATGCGCTGGAGTTGCTCTGCCCTCTCGCCGTTTTGGCCGTCTGTGCTCATGCTTGGCAACCCAAGTCAAGCGATGTTCTAGCGAGAAGCTTCGCTGCCCTTGCAGAGGGAACATACGGCCGCGTTTCCGTTGGTTTCCTCCCCAAGAAACTTCTAAGTCCGTCTCTCTCGACGCTCAGTGGGCGAACTAGCATCTTTCCCGGCGATTTTGAGTTGGTGACGGTCAAGGCTCCCAAGTTGATGGACACTTGGAAATCACAAGACGTGCTGGGAGACTCTGAAGCCCCCACGATCCCCTTCAGAAACATGCTGTCCGAGTTGGCCTTCCTTTCGGCTCCCCGTCTTTTGTATCACGAAAACATTGTTGATCTCCTGGGGTATTTCTGGGAGCCTTCCGGAGGCTCTGTCGGCAAGGAGGCGCGGCTCGCCCCTACACTCGTGCTCGAGTTTGCAGATCAGGGCTCTCTACGGACTTTCATGGACTACAGCACTGCAATCTCACCATCCGACAAGCTGGGTCTATGTCTGGACATTTGCCGCGCACTCCAGACACTCCACCACGAGCTTGCAGTGTTGGGCAAACCTGTCGGCTTGTTCCATGGTGACTTGAAGCCTGAGTATGAATACCATTTGTTCTTGGTGGCCCGATGTATTAATTACTCATTTCATATTGGACAGAAATATTCTCATTTTTAAAAACGCAGACGAGAGCGGCTACACCGCAAAACTATGCGACTTGGGTCCGCTCTCCCACCATGTCGCCACCTTGCGGAAATGGAATTCTGACACTGTGCATTTATAGGATCTTGCTTGCGATATGAACATGACCAGTCATTTCTCTTAAACAGCGCTGGTCCAGGAACCCCGGCATGGATGGCTCCCGAGCTCAGCAGCCTTGGTGGGATGGAGAAGAAAGTCATCCGACCGGCTGCGTGCGACGCATACTCGTTCGGCCTCCTTGTCGCCTACATGTTCCTGGAAAAGGACCTGTTTCGCATCCGGCCAGTGGCAGAGTTTCTCCTCCAGAATTGGGTCACACTGAGTAATGGGAAATTCAGTCCGACATCTGTACAAGATATCTTGGACGCCTCGGACAAGATTGCGGAGGCAAATATTCGGACTAACCTCCAGAGAATGATTCACAGCCACCCGTCGAAGCTCAAAGACTCTATCCTCGACGAGATTTCAACACTGAGGCTCTCGGAAGGAGAACGAGGCATTGTGAGAACCCTGGTGGAGCAGACGGCGCGGGTCAACTCGGATGAGCGCCTGGCCGACTTCGCCGTCCTCACCACTATTCTCGGTGGCGACCCGGGACAGACACGATCAAGGTAAGCAGTGACTATCTCGCCCTGATTGCTTGAATCCAAGTAACGGCCCTTGATGACGATTTGAAAGGACTCCAATTCAACCAGTCCTGGATACTTTTGCCAATCCAGGATACTTGTCATCGGACGCAAGTTGAGTCTCCTCCTGCTCCTCAGCACTTATCTAACTGGCCGCAAGTGGGCTATGGCTATGATAAACTCCATTGGCACAATGCCATGGGAATTCCGCACATGGCTCGGAGGGCATCTGGAGGCCGCTTTTGAGCATTTGTTGCATCACGGTGGCGCCGAGAGCCGGGTTGCTCAAAGCTACATCGCAACACTGCGAGGGTTGCTGTCATTCTTGCCACCGGCGGCTGCAGCAGAGGCAGATGATGGTGTTTCGTGGCTATTGAAGGCTGCTGAACTCGGCGATCCGAATTGCGCACTTTTGGCTGACCGGCTCGCTGGGGCTTGCAACATCCCCCTGAATAGTCCTGCGTGCTCTGCCATGATTCATCAGGCAGCCCAGGATGGCTCCATCATTGCGCAGACCATGCTCCAATGTCTCCCGCCCGATCAAGAGGCCATGACAGATGCCGAACAGGAGTTCCACTCTCGTCTACTTGAACGGTTCGCAACTGAGACCGTCTGGCCTCAACACTCACTCGCCTTCGTTCGATCGACAAAGGCCCTCGACAACTTGATAGCCAACTTCGTTGACCAGGGATGGGACTTAGACGCCGAGAGCCGCGTTGGAATCGATGCTGTAAATGGGGGTTACTTGACATATTCAGCAACCGAGCCGGGGACGGCCCTCCTTTGGGCAGTCCAGATGAACAACACTGCTGCTGTGGCCGCGCTTGTTCATGCCGGCGCCTCACCCTACGGAGACACCGGTAGCCCACGAAAGACCGCGTGGTTCGTGGCTGTAGAGGCACGTCTGCTCCCAATTATCGAGATCTTGGTCGAATTTTGCCCGTGTGATGATGTGGAGGCTCGCAGGAACAGTACGCACGAAGCCCTCTTTTCCGGCTTGCCAAGGGCATTCCTTAACTGTGGCACGGCCTACGTTGAGCGTACATTCCATATGTTCCAGTACCTTTTTTCCCACAATCTCCTTTCCCGAGAGCAGGCATACAAGTCAACGACGGCTCTTTGTGCCGGGGACCCTCGCCCGCTCCAGAAATTGCTGGAAGACGACTACCCTGCCCACAGGGACGAAACCCTGCTACGGAGTGTGCTTGTGAATGCAGTTCAGACATCTGATTCCGATGCCACGACACTTATTGTTCCGTTAACCAGAAAGCTACAATCCACCGACCCCTTCGACATGTATCTCCTCCATCAAGCAGTCATCTCCACCGGACGGCGGAGCCTGGAGATATGCCTGTCTCTGCTCGAGCATGTGCACTCCAACTTTTGTATCAACGCACGTTACTCGATGCTTGGCGCAACCGCCGAGATACCGGCGATTCTAAGCTGTACCCAAGGAGCTACTCTTCTTCATTGGGCATTCTCTCACGGCAACATTGATCACGCCATCGAGCTTCTGCGCCGTGGAGCAGATCCGGCCGTCGCCTACGTTGACCCCGCCAACCCGGCTAAAGGCACCATCAATGCATTCGCTCAACTCTTGATTCCTCAGACCCACTACAACTACCTCGCCTTATGCCGGTTCCTCAAATCCCACTATGTCAAGCAGGAAAATCCCATCTTCGTCCTCGACCAGGCCATCATGAACCCGGAGACGAATCATAGCATTCTCCACTTGCTCTGCGGCGATGAGGACACGCGCCTTCACAACAGCCCCCATCGGATGGCATACCTGCAGGAGCTGCTCCGTCACCTGCGAGGTCTGTCGTCTCACCGCTCCCGGATCTTGAAGCTGCTAAACTTGCAGATGCTTCACGATGGCGAGAAGGGCATGACGGCACTGCACCTGGCCGCCGACAGCGGGTTCCATGACGCCGTCAAGTCGCTGGTGGCCGCCGGCGCCGATGCCATGTTCCGCATCGCCGCAGATCCGGCCATAGGGCACCCGGGTGTCACAGCCTTGCACGTCGTCGACATGCGGGATGTAACGGTCTGGGATGAGCAGTGGGACATTAGAGAAGGGGTGCTGAGGAGAGGTGGAGTGCCATGGTTGAGCAAGACATCCCCGGTGGCAAAGAAGCTGAGGGCCGAGTACGAAAACAGAACGCATGCTACAATGAGAGAATTAGAAGCTGTTCTAAAGAAGATTCCGGCCGGACGAGATCTCCTGGCAAAGAGAGCGGCTTTTGCTAAAGAACACAGCTAGAGCCGCTTAAGAAAACTTCTTCATACAGAGCAATTCTGAGAGTATAGAAAAGCTTAGTAGCTCATACTTAACTTTCTAGGGCGATGGAACCTCTGTCTGGCTGCTGTTCGCTTCTTTAAGGGCGACTTACTAGTATAATACAGTTGAAGGTATATTATTCCCTACAGCTCTGTATGGCTCTTTCAGTCTTTATCACCCCCTATAATATCTAACCCTCTTAATACTCCTCATATATCTACCTGAAAGCACCTCGCATCCCGCAACAATCTTTGACATGGCGGAGTGTGACTGCGGGATAGCTAGGGCACGTTGACCATACAGGCAAACCTCGGCCAAAGCAAGTATGGGAGGCGGCATACAGGGTTCCGGAAGTCTCAGAACGATTGCTTGCAATGCAAGCGAAGAAAGTTCTTTATACACGCGTTCCTGTTATAAAGCCTTCAGCTTAATGTTACCCCTACCTACTCCACCAGCGCGAATTGTTCCACCATTGACTTCCCCTCAAATCTTTCGCCATCAAGACCACCGACTGCCGTGCCTATATATCTAAAATAGTCATCTTCTTTTAATAATATACGCATTCGCTGTAACATTAAGGCGCAGCTTTCCAGTGTGACCCAAGTCGAAGTCAATTGTGAAGCCTTCGGGGTAATCCAGCGACTTCACCAGAGGATACCTGTCATTTCCACCATACGGCCTGACATTAACTGCCCCAGGCTTACAGCTAGCCTGCATCACCCGACCGTTCTTACTCACATACCCTGAAACGTACTCCTTGCCGTCGACCCCGACAGCATCGAACCAGACAACTGAGTAGGCACCAAGCACTGCGTGTCCCCAGTACCACGAGTCGGCCGTGTCGACGAAAGGTTTGTCACCCCAATTCTTATCGTGGTATTCAGAGCCTTCAAAAGATATGGCTTCTCCTCGGACTTTCAGTTCCACCTTGGCTTCAGCATCGGGTACGGCATTCGCCCATCCCACGTTCGGCACGATCCTTTCGGAGGCAAATGACAGCTTTGCGGTGCAGGGGTAATGTGCTTGAGCCTGCTGTGGTAGTATTTAGTACACTCCGTAATAGTCAATTCTTTTTCAACGCATCAGTCTCTTACTGCTTGATATGTAATGGAACCCTGAAGCCCCAACTCCGGGTTGTCGATGGCAATGAGATACTTGGCCCTTCTCCCAAGGATTCCGGAGCCCTCGAAGCCAATCCCAGTATCACCCCAAGTTGCAGCAACATCGTTTAAGCCAACGTCCACCGTAACAGATGCAGTTTCGGACAAATGTGGGTAGAAGACGAAGACGCTGCCATTCTTGTAGGTCCCTACGACAGAAGCTGATAGGAATGAATCATTTCGGGCTCCGAAGAACGCCTCAGGGGTACTTTGGTAGAAAGTCACAATAATGGATTCGTTCGACGATGACGTGCTGGCTACGTCGAAGTACCACCTAATTTTCATAAGGATACATCATAGATAGAATCGTGAAGGACGACTTACCACTCGAAAGACGTCTGATTTGGCCAAGGGGTGACCTTCTGCCCATCAAGTTTGCCAATGCTTGATTTGAACTGAGCTACTGACCCTCCATCATACGGCGTGTTTGGGATCTGGAAGACCCGTGCTGTGGCTGCCGTGATATAAAGCAGGGACAATGCCACAGCGTGGAGCATGGAACTGGTGGAAAATATCATCTCGCAGAGCTCGTCAGGTAAGGTTATTGTAAAGAATAGTGGAATGCCAACTGGGGTATCCTGAGGAAGTTGTTCTTCCTTGGTGCCGGGTCCCTTCTTTTGGAACAAAATTCCCTCTTCTTATCATAGACAGTACGAGTACGCGGAATGGGACACGGAATGATTGTAACCCGCCAATACCTTGAAGATACCATTTGTATGTTGGATCGCCAAGCTATGAATACAACTTCGCTCATTACTCGGAGTAATCTTGCACCGTCTTGGAGCTGTATCGGCCGTCTTCAAGCGAAGTGCAACGAACTACTTACGGTGGGTCTTCGCGCATTGTCGGCGAAAGTTTGCCGACAAGCTGGCAAGAGCCAATGTACTTCGTCCGGGCTCGTCGGCATTTCCGATTTTTAAATCCCGATTTCCGTGACCCAACGGAGACGGGATGCCACAAGGCCCCCGAAACTTAGACGAATAACCTTAATATCGATTACAACCTGATTTCATCCCGTGCCATGCTGAATTGTCAAGAGGCAGGAACCTCTTTCTTTTCTCAGGGTTAGATATTAATGTATCCAGTGACTCCCGTTGCTGCTGCTACAACCCGGCCAGCTGTTACCTTGCCGTCACGCCTAACATGGTCGGCAAGCGAGCGACCGGTTGATTCAGTGACATCTGCAATTCGCACATTGATGCTTCGAATAGTCGACTTCCGAACTGTAGCTGCTCAAATCCTTGATGCTCCTCCGGCGATGGCTGCGGTCTAGAACATTTCTAACGATGAGGTAATTGTGTTTGCTTCTCCGATCAATGGAATGAGTCACTATGACCCGGAGCTGAATACCTACGATCAGAAATAAAGAGAAACTTGGCTTGCTGATTCCCTCGATAAGACACAATCTCCAATTTATCTGATCCAGATACCATAGTCAGGTTTGACGTGGTTACCTTAGCTATATTCAGAACTCGCTCGTTTCTTATTGGCGCAGTGTATTATAATCACTAAAATCGCTACGTGTCAGAAGGCTCATTGATCAAAATACCGAATGCCTTCAGCTTGCTTCGCGCTATCTTTTCTTGGCCCTTGACTTCGGTTGTGATAAAGCCTAGGCTTTCTTCGGTGTCAACACCCTGCAATGGATGAAATCGTGGGGTTGAGCGACATACCCTTGAGGAAAAGAGTTGTCTTGAATCAAACTGATGGAAGGGCGTTAAAGCTGCTCGCTATCTACAAAGCAAAGCGGCTTTTGATATGCCAGTTTTAGGTTTATTTTTAGATGGTGTTGAATTTTCCGAGATACCATCGTTTTATACACGCAACGACTTCGCTGTATTTTTCTAGTTGACCATCTTCAAAAGACACCGTGTTATTAACAACGGAAATGGAATAATCTACAAGTTTCTCTGGCTTATTCGCATCAACGCTCCCCTGGAAACGGTCTGGGTGGCTTGCTGACTTCTCTGCCTGGAACGCCTGGAGCTCGTTTGTTCCTCGCCTCTCGCCACAAGCAGACCCAGTTACAGTTGATACTCCAGTGACCTTCACCTTGTAACCAATCGACGGAGTAGCTCCTGTATCCCTCACGTGCCGGATTATGTCCTGGGCGCTAGGGCAGGAATTTGCCTGGCGAGGTGGCCCATGGATGCTCGAGTGGTTGATTCAAGGATACCATTGGTACCGTATCTAAGAGTAGTCTTTGGCATTGGCGAAAGTATGGGATTTCAAAATGATTAAATTGTAAAAAAAAAAAGATTTCTCTTGACTTGCGGCGGCAGCAAACTCTCCCTTGATGAAACGGACAGCCAATTCAGTAGTAGTAGATTTGATAGGCTACATCTATGTACGACCAATTTGCCCCGATGATGCTAAGAAACACTGATTATTTCAATCTTACGCCTCTCCAGAAGACAACTATACAGAACAGGAGGCACGCTGGGAAAACAGTTCGACGGCCTCCACTTGAGAACTGACTTTAGAAACCACTGTACCCAAGACAGACAGCGTTATATAGACCTGTTCTTCTAGGCTTCCACGAGGACAAACTGCATAGATAAACGCTCGAGCTTGGTGCGTGGTGCAAAACTTGAGACCATAATCTCATGCGACTCCTTCCACTGTAGCATTATTCTGTCCGAGATCTACTTCAAGGCGAGTGTCGTAACCTACGACCTGAGGTTATTTTTAGCCCTTACTAGTAGACTTACTAGCTTTGAGGATACTAATTATGTCGTAGCGTGGTAATCAGCGATATCTCGGATCTTGTAAAGCTTTGAGGACATTATTCGAGAAGAGGCATATGGATGTGGTGTTGCGATACACAAAAGGTTGCCCCTCATTTCCTTATTCAAGTGAGGTAGAGACTAGGGGGCTATAGCCGAGGCTGTCCGCTCCAACAGGGGCGAGTTACCGCTTGTAAAAAGTCAAGAAAATACGGTTGACACTCATGAGCGGCTATACGGTAACAAACTGCTATCGGATTCAGCTACTTAGATTGTGCTTTCAAATATCTGATTAAATCCTTAGCCACAAGCTTATGAACGTGACTGCTTCTAAAATATAGTTAGTAACTGCGAGACCGGGTCGTTACAAAATGAAAACTTACATATGACCGGAGTTGTACCAAAAATACGAATCGAGGGGGGCGCACCCAAAAGCCCCCGGGTTCGTCAATACTGTCTCATTGTTGTACCCAGAGCAAAAGCCTGTCGTGTTGGTAATTTGAAAATCGCTCGGATTGTCAAGGACATTGTTGAGAAATGAGAAGGAGTCGTAGAGTAATATTTTTGTGGATTTATAGTCCCTGGAAAATTGAGAGGTGTGTTTGGAGAGCCGCGAGTTCCACCATTCCACCATGGTGGCATTTAGAGATGGCTTGACTTTGTTAACATAAGACGGGCTGCGGTGTATTGGCGGGAGGTTCATGAAGAGGTAGTTGTGATATCCAGCCTTGTAGAGTGGCTTGACGCTCCTTTCAAACATGAACTCAATCATTGCATCGTAAAGCTCTGGTAGATCAACGTCGTAGAGCTTGGAGTCACTGATGTCGTTGATCCCAATCCAAATAGTTACCAAGGCCCTAGACTTGTCCACCTGCGTTTTGAGAACTGGCTCAGCCCATGTGAGATACTGCTGGGTTTGATTGACCATTGGTACTGTGTAGCTGTGATGAAGAGGGGTGAACTTTTCTGAAATATCGGCTCCAGCAAACGCAAAATCCCACAATTGCACTCGGCATGTTGAAGGAAGTGTCAGACCGCTCTGAAGGCCACAATTGCTGATGTATTCGATCCAATTCGGACCCCCTGCTGATGTGCCAGTGAAGTTTTGGACAATTTGGTCTGAAAGCAAGTCGTCGGCAGTGAAAGAAAAATTGTTATCATAGTCGCCAATGAAGCTGTATTTTGGGTACCCGCGGGTACCTTGAACAAAGGTGTAAGAGTCTCCAAAGGCGATTCTGCGGTCTGTTGTGAGAAAACGCAGGAGGTAACAGGATCACGAACGTACATGTGCCTAATCTTATTCCAATCGAACGTATGCCTGGAAGCGGCGAAGGATGTTGGCACCGCTTGGGCAGCACCGACTAAACTCAGCAGCAGAAATCTAAGAATAGTACCCGTCATCGTGAGTTGAGGCATTCAAGGGAATCCAAAATCAATGAGCAACAATGTTTTTGGGCGAATATGGAGGATCATGTCTTTTATCCATGAGTGGAGAGCAGATTCATTGAGGTATTGTATGATTCGTCCCGTTTGATTGGTGGGAAAAAGGGTTGCGTCGTCGCGGGGCATTATATAGCAAGGACAGACTACCAGGATCCCTTCCGGCAAAATTTTATTTATTCTTGCGTTTGATTTTGAGTTTATTAGTTCATTACGGAACAACATACTCCGTGATGCTGACCACGACCAGCTACGGAGCGCATCTCTCGTATACATAAAGGAAGAATCCAAGCACACACACGCCAGTAATGGCATAACCTCGGCTTTGTAGGCAGAGAGCCGCTGATGTACTACTCCGCATCACCAAGGCTTAGCTTTACAGTATCCGAGCCGTCGTTAATGGTGTTGGTGCCCATTTCTGGCAGCCTTTCAACGTCGCCAGCAGTGCCTTCTGCCGCTCCTTGCGTAGGATACCTGGCTTTGGTGAAAAGGTCTGTGGCAGTTTGCTTTCCGTTTTCAGCCAAACCCCTGGTGCGTCGACCCGTGTCATCAACAGCATCTCGCGCCTTGGAAGACAATTCCATTGCCTTGGCCCTTCCATCTCTGGCGATTGTATTTCCCTTGTCAGCAGCGGCTGTGGCCAGCTCATTGGCACGCACTCTCGTATCATGAGCCACCTCACGACCCCGAGGTGAAGTGATGAGAGGAGCGATGTAGAGTGAGGTCAGGCCCAGCACGGCTAACCCGAACGGAGCCAGAACTTTGATAAGCCAATACAAGGCCGTGAAACCGAGGAAAGCCTGCCCGTACGTTAGTCAAATGTTCATTCGCGCAGTCGACCTTCATCCTGGGCTACAACTCACAGCGAAAGTTTTGTCCAGATCTTCACCATAAACTATTCTCTGAACTTGAACCACGGAGTACTGGATAAAGTCGTGGATGTCTCTCAGCGTGGCGTTCAAGGTTGACTCTGGGACCTTCTGATACTGCTTTGGCCGTAGGCGGGAGAGAAAGGTATTGGGGCCAAATATACGGCTGGCGAATTCCGTTACAGAGATTACTATCAAATCTGAGTCAACGTGCATTCAACTATAGAGGTCATATAGGTGTGATAACACATACCTCCAAGAATGGTTGTCACGGCCTTCAAGGCTAGTCGCGTAAGAGGTAGGTAGTGTAGTCCAAACAGGATGCTCAAAGCGCCGATGTATGAGCCGAGAGTGCGAACCGGATCTTCCCACTGTATGAGATATGAGCAATCACATCTGCAATCTGCATTTGGTTCATGGACCTACACTGATGTACTTGTAGAGGCTGTCTTGATGAGCTGGGGTATTGCAAGTGTCAGCGCGATGCTCTGTGCCATGCTTGGACGTTACTGTGCATCGGTCCGTACCTATGATCTCCTTCAATGGCCCGTTGACTACTTGTTCCTCATGATCCTCGGAATTTGTGTTTTTGGGCAGCGACTGCTGAATTGCTGAAGCGACTAGAAACATAAAACAGTTGAGCATTTGACGACTGGCTTGTTTAGCATATTTGTGAATGCCTACTCTTCTCTCTGTCTTGTTCAGAATGCTGGGCCCCATCGGCCTGGACGGGCATAACGATGTAGGCCGATCCACTCATGGTGATGATGATGCTTGGTGGTGATGGATGTTCAGCTGGGATGGCCTTTGACGAGAGTTATTGAGGTTAATGAGGGGAGTGACAGTTGTCGCTCGCTTTCATTAAATGACAATGAAGAGTAATTTGAATGCTGAACGATGAATTGGACAAGACGTTCAGTTTATGGTACGTTCTCAAGCTTCGTGCTGCAAGTGCAGTGCGTCATGTTGATGTTGTCGATGAGCTGATGACGATTTGTTCAATGACATCAGCAGTCACTCTTTCGTCATTCCGGAGCATCGAGTCCGCCAAACTCCCTGTATTTTGTGCCACTGTGGCGCTACCCCTCTTTGAAACGTACCTACAACGCCTACAACGATAGTCCTGCATTGCCGATCACCGTAGTAGGTGCCACTCTTCATTGAGATAATTGGTAGACTCGAATGAACATTCCAGTTTCGCGATGAATTTTGGCAGGCATGTGACACTGGCAATATCTGCTTCGTGTCTCTTTGCACCTCCTGCTATTACACACAATAACGAAGATTACTGACATGCCGTCTGACATTGCCTCGCACTAATATCCAAATTTTACGTGAAACCTTTTCATTCGTGTTTATTTAAAGACTCCTTAGTGCTTACCACGATAAATCATTAGCCGCCGTCTCTCATTTCGCATTAACTCAATGCCATTTGTCACCAGAGCTCACAAACGGGTTTCTTCTCAGGGCAGTTAAAGGCCTCCTTAAAGCCAACCGAGTTCTGCAGCGTCAACCTGATTCTCGCGGCGTTGGGGCTGTGTTCATCCTCCTCAATCAACCTGAGGTTGCGCCCGGGGCTTGTATTTTCGCACCATGCCTGTCCCCATTTGACAAAAAACAGCTGTTCATGAGTAAACTTTTCAAGACCTGGGAGGCTCTTCGCCTTGCTATGTGTGGACTGCCACTTCTGCCATGCGGCATAGCTGGACACGACACCGCCAGCGTCTGCAATGTTCTCGTTGATGGTTTGTTCACCATTGATGTGAACTTGCGTTCCATTGGGGGCCGTAATGGTGAACTTATCATACTGCTTGACAAAGCATTGAGCCTTCTCCGAGAAGCGTTCAGCGGTAGCGTCATCCCACCATATTGTCTGGTTGCCAGTCGCATCATACTGGCGTCCTTTGGTGTCGAATCCGTGAGTAATTTCGTGGCCGACGACGCTACCCATTCCTCCATATAGCATATATGCTGGGAAGTCAATGTCATAAAGTGGAAACTGCTGGATTCCGGCGAGAAGAACCATTTGATTCTGCCCAGACCAGTGGAGCGCATTCACAATGAGGGTGCTGGAAATGAATATGCCCTTGGGAAACGGCTTGCCGATGATCTCCCACCTATTAGCCACGTTGACCTTGGCCATAGCCAGAACGTTGTTTGTATGAGACGATGTGATTTTAGCGTTCTCATAGAACTTGCCAGTCTTTACGGGATCGACGGCATCTGGGTCTGTAGGCCATGCGATTTTATTAACGGTAGCGTGCAACTTCTCGGCGGCGGCGACCTTGACATCGTCAGACGCCCATTCTCGGGACTCGATGCGCTCAAGGAATGAAGTCTGGAGGTTTGTCACAATGTCTGTTGTGAGGTTTTTGGCTTCCAAGGAATAGCTCTTGTCAAGGAAGAATCGTGTCAGGATCCACGTTAGTCCGCTGGGACCGATGGCACTCGAGGCTACGCCATCGTCGGCGATCCAGCTGACGCCCTTGTCGAGAAGTGAGATGCACTTCTTCCAACGAGGTGTGAAGTCCTCTGGATCTCCTAAGAGCTTCGCCTTGAAGGTGTTGTATGCATTGGTCGGCTCAGATTCAATGTAGGGCGATAGCGAGGAGATGGCCTTCCAGATGAAAAAGGTCTCTAGAACCTGGGGTGGTGTCTGGGAGATGATCTGGGAGAGGTTCTGGAAGTAGGTGGGAGCCGTGACAACAACACGATCTGCACTGTAGCCCTGGGGGGCGAGTTGGCTGATGACGAACTGGTAGTTGAGCTGTGGTGCCGCGACCTGGATCTCGGCAAGAGATATCGTTACCTGGCCACTCTGCATTCCAGAAGCCACAATCTCGGCAACACTGGCCTCCCAGACCAGCAGCGATTGCATAAGAGCTGCAGCCTTCTTAACAGTTATGTTATACGGGTGCACCGAGGCGATGAGAGCAGCAGCTAGCTCAACATATTCGGCCCGGTTCTCTTCGTCCGGCACGTCAGAGCTGGCGGGCGGCAAGATGTTGATCAGCGCCTCATCAGGGTTGTAGACGTTTTGCGATGGGCCGATACGCTGCGTCGTTGCAATGCCAAGGCTTTCGAAGAGGAGCAGCGACTTTCCCATGGCGTCAGAATGATCGTATGGAAGCGTGTTGCCATGATCGCATGCGGCCGAGAAGTCGTTCGCGATGGTCCTGACAAGTTTGGCCAAGGGCTTGAGGCCCTCTTCGGCAAGGGCTGTGTAGTCGACGCAGACATCGTATGCCTTCTGGATCTTGGCAAAGTTTTGTTTGTCGACCTTGGCTTGCTCGTCGGTTAGGCCGACTGTGATCCAGCCCTCATCTGGGTACGGGCCTTCAAGGATATTCCGCACTGTAATGTAGATGTCGTCCTCTTGAGCGCCGAGGGCATTGGTGGACGAACCGCCGGCGGGAATCTCGTGGTGAGCAGCCCAACCACCGCATACGACTGCACTGGTCAACTAAATTGCGGGATCCTGTGGCATGCTGGGGACTTACGCTCGTCAAAGTTGGTACAGGGGTCGATCTCGGTGTAGTTCTTGGCAAGGCCCCAGATGACCTCAGATGCGAGATGGATGCATGCTGGAGTCGTGCAGAGGTCCTCCATCGTGGTTGACTTGGGCCTTGATATGTGATTTCTCTTGGAGTTGTTGACAAACGAGTGAGTCTGCTAAAAACGAGAAGATAGCAGTGACGGCTAAGAGCTTTTGACTGAGAACAGAAGGCTCTCAGAAAGCTGTCTTTCAGTAACTTCATCGTCTTGCCAAGACAACTCCTCTTATACAGGGTGCCTCCTAGCCTCCGCATCGCTGCACAAACAATACCATGATTTGCAAAGTCCCATTTCAGTCAGCTCATCCAGCCCCCGGCCCCCAATCTCATTCAGAGTGCGTAGTAATTATAGCCAAGACGTAGACGGGAGATTTTTTTTGAGGCTGAGCGAACCACACAGCACAGCCTCCGATCGGCTGATGAATTAGTCAACAGATGAGACGAATCTCGATTCCCCGCGTCTTAGCGGTCGTGGGACGCACTAATTGGGCGAGGCGGAGCTGAGGAGGCGCCCGGGAGGATCGGAGTGCTTTGCAAGGGTGTTTGTCACTGGTCATTTCAGCCATGATGACTTCAGCCCTAGGTGCTAAAGTTCCATGGATGAATGCTACGCTAACATCCATGGCGCGTACTCACACATAAAAGAACTTTGGATAGTCAGATGCATTGCCGCCACTTGGCCTGCTTTCAATGACCCACGCCGAAATCGCGACCTAACTAGTGTTTCGGGAGCCTTGGTCCCGTAGTGAATTACAGTCAAACCTATGTGGTAGTGTCTTCGGCTTTTGCCCAATCTAGACATAAATTTCTCTTGTGGACTCATTCTCGTGGAGGGTTGTTGGTCCTACACTTGGAGTTTTTGGCGGTCGTGTATTGGCTACTGACTAGCGCTCACTATTATCCGTGTCTGCCTTATTTTCCGTTCCCAGCTTTTCCCTTCTATCACAGCCCGATCAAAGATCCGGTTTTTGAGCTTTGGACATCCGCTCCCTGATAACGGCTGTGTATTTCTCCGCATCTTGGGGCGTCGCTTACCCTAATGTCCCGGCCATTGTTTCCAACAACATGTCGTGGCTCACATGTAGATTGATATCACAATATTTGACGAGATGAAGAGTGAAAAAGTAGACAACAATGGTGCCCTTGGTGAGGAGATACGATACTCCATGAAGAAAGCGAACACTATTCAAGAGATACGCTCCTTGCAGACCATCTAAAGAGACATTTCCAAGAGCTTTTCAAACCCAGACTTGAGGTTCTCCAAGACAGAGTCATCCAACTCATCATCGGCAAGACCCTCGATGATATCCAAAAAGTCTAGCTCTACGTCGTCACCCAAGACATCGGATACCTCCTCCACCACCTTCATCAAGATGCCACCACGGCAAGCCGGGTGCATCGCTGCAATGGCCACGTTCTGGGTAATGAGGCTCTGGCGAGTGATGTCGCCGTTGGCAGTTGGGTGTGGAGGGTAGCCGAAGAAGGACGACACTCGGTTGGACAGACGAGTCCAGAGGCTGCATATGCGGTCGCTGAAGCTGGCTTGCTTTGCCTGGGCATCCAAAAAACATTGGCGGTAGATTTCGCGATAGCGCTTGAGGGTTTCAGGTGAATCCTCAAGTGCTTCCCCAGACGTTTTATCGTCGATGTATTCATCCTCCTCCTCCTCCTCCTCCTCCTCATCCTTATCTTCATCTTCATCACTTTCCTCGTCATTCCCATTCTCATCAAAGTCTTCGTCGCCAGAGCCTTCATCATCAGAAGAGTCGTCGGAAAAGTCATCCTTGGTAAATCGGTACATCATAGGGTCCCAGTCCCGAGTGAGCCATGATGGCAGCGCCTCGTTCCCAGTGTTACGAGGAACTGCTGCAACGCCTTCCCAGTCAATCATTCCTTGCAACTGACCATCTTCCGACACCAAGATGTTCTGGATGTCAAAGTCCGGGTGGGTCAAGACGAACGGCTTAGGATCAACTGGCTTAGGAAACCAACTGATTAAGTGATGCAAAAGAATCCTCATCCCTTTCGGATGAGAAGACGCACAAGTGGGATCTGGGTGCAGATCCATCAAGAAGGTGTAGAACCACTTCATATCAACTGAGGGCCGCTGTTCCACATGGATAGGGTCAGAACTGGAATCGCCATGGATGAAAAATCGGTCTAATTCGGCTTGGACATCGACGACCTGCATTGGGCCAAACCCGTCCCATTCTCCGTTGGCGTTGAAGAGAGGAGCACCTCCGGCAAAGGACGTATATCTGCCTAACTGGGCCATGGCCGAAGCGATGCCTTCAAGTGCACGGACTCGGTGTGAATGCAAAGCGTCCGGGTCGGTGACGCCAGAAAGCTGACTGAACCAGACCTCTTGCAACGGACGACCAGAGATGAACGAAGTGAGGATATAAGGGCAACCGAGCTCATTGTAGATGGATGTTGAAAAGTCAAAAACATCGGGAAGGGGAATCGTCGTTTCTCGCTTCAGGAGGCGCATAGTGTTGGCCTCTGATGATAAAGAGGCCGCTGACAAGTTGTCCCACTTTCCCTCCACGCCGTGCCTCGGAATCTTGATGACCCATCGAACACCATCGTCAAAGGTGAGGGGGTAAATGATGTGGTATGAGCCGTACATGGGGTCACCAACAGTCGGGATTCCGCACGCAGCATTAGGATGCAGCTTTTGGCGCGCCTTAGCTGCAAACTGGGGCAGCAAATCGAGATTGAACGCTGAGATGACGGCTGAAAAATGTGCGAGAGGATCCTCATTTTCATCTACGTTTTCAGAACTGGCAGCACTCCCATCTTCGGTGTCATTTTCGGCCTGGTAATTTTCTTGGACATGTAGATCGGATTTGTTCTGGCCTTGGACATTAAGCTTTGGGGCGTCGCCGGGCTGTGTCAAGCTCACTGAATCGGGCACGGCGTGTTCGTCGTTTGAGGCCATTCTTTTTGCTGCTGTCTTGCGTGAATGAATGATGAAAATGGAGTGAGGAAAAAAAACCTACCTGGTTGGGTTAATATACTTAGGGCCAGTGCAGCTTTGTCTAGTCGCACAGGGACAGCCATGGATGTCAGAATATAGCGAACAAAGAAAATAGTGGTGAACAGAATAAATTGGGATTTGCCTCGGGACAAAGAAGATGTGGTTGTCCGCCGCGAAGCAAACCTTGTACTGATACCATGAAGTAGAACAAAGGAACACGAGGAGAAAGAAAAACACGACATGGCAGCAGACGAAAATAGAATTGACCGAAAGTAAATTCTTTGAGTTTCAACATCTTGAACAACAGATGAAATGATGATGAAATGAAATATCTGGCTAAAATCGCGGCCGGAGGCACATACTGTGTTCTTTGACAGCTGTCAAACGAAACGATAAAGATGATGAGCAATAGCAGAACATGAAGCGGCTTCATCTTTATGTCTTCTGAATTGTTTAAAAATAGAATTTGCCTTGATAACACACAAGAGAAAGCTGAATCCAGCATTGCCTTCTGAGATATATAACACAAAGATAGAACTGTCTCAAACATCCAGTCAGTTCAACAATCCCACATAGTCTACAACTATCATAACTACGTTGAAATTTCATCGCGCTATATCTATTTTCAACATATCACTATTTAAAATGGGTGGTCATCATTGGTTAGTTAACGCTTGAGTGTCGAGGTTTCCAGTCTGCTAAGAGCTACAGCGGAGGTTGTCGTAAAGCTATGTCTACTCTATGTGTTACAAAAAGACACATGATCCCTTGTCAATTGCACAACGCATATCACCTACCTAATCAAGCATGTGTATCCTGTTACAATGCAATGCGCCGTGCTGAAAAGGAGGAAAGAGATGACAAAGAGCAGAAGAAGGACAGGAAATATAAGAAAGGGAGCGAAAAGGACAAGAAGAAGATGAGGAAGTAGAGGTACTACATGGAGTGGAAGTAGAGGATGAAACGCGAGTAACCGAAGGAAGAAGGTAGAGCTTTGTTGGCTTTTCGCTTCACATTTTGAACGACTCTTTTGTTATGGTGTGATTTGGATATATCCCTTATAATTCTACACGGGTGATGTGTAAAGTCCTGTAATACATGAGCTGGGAATAAATGATTGATGGACGTATCTGTACGTTGTAGCAAGTGAGGTGTCAAATCCTAGAGCTTGCTAGCTATGGCATACTCCTCTCCAAGTTTACTCAGATATTTCCTTTCTTCGCTAAGGCCTATGTCCCAGTGTCATCGAGGACATCGCCGATAGCAAATCGGCACAACAATGCAGAATGGGTGCGGAAATTCAGTCCAAAAAAATTCTACACGACGGTGGGAATGTGCCGCATACCCTATGCCAGCCATTTGCTAGCTATGGTTGACCAATCACAGCGTGCCGTGCTCCAGTTACATTAACGTGATTTTATTGAGTCTCATAATCTAGTTTGAAGTTCCCTTGTACGCCTCTACCTCAATTTCAATCTGCATCTGAGGGAATGCCAGGCGGGGCACAGCAATAGCAGTCCATATCGGGCGGTGACCCGGGATACGGTTCTTCAACTTTTCGACAGTGTGGTCGTATGAGGCGCCAATGTCAACATGGTACGTTCGGATCGAATAAACGTCTTCCCAGCCACGGAGGCCAACAGTCTGGAGAACGCGGTCCACGTTCTCAAATGCAAGATCCACCTGACCCTTGACGTCATTTGCGTCGAGCTTGCCAGTGTTGTCCCAGCCTCCCTGGCCAGAGCATTTCACAATGTCTCCCAGGACAACCGCCTGTGAGTAGTGGCAAAGGTCGCTGTGTTTCTGGCCAGCGCCAGTTTCGTTGTAGTACTGTAGGCTCGACATTGTGGCTTGAGGAGGTTTGTGTCTGGGAGAGTCAGGTACATAGTCACTTGATAGTGCGGTACGCCTAAAATAATATAACTTACAGATGATGTTGAACTCAAGGCTTTCCGTGTTGTTGAGATTCTGCTTGTAAAGAGAGAGTCGAATTGAGGTGCAGACTTCAAGTTGGGAATCTTCTATATGGGTGGGTTTTGAGTTTCGGGATTCATTTTTGTCTCCAACTCGGGGTTCGTTTGGAGTCTTACCTAAAGACTTGAATCTCCAATTTGGGGGTGATCTCCAAAATTCTCCCGCCTCGGGTTAATCCAAAGTGACCCACACCATTCCCGAACCTCGAGACAGCTTTGCTTGAGCGATTCTATTCAGTCGGCGACGAGTATGAATTAGTGCCACATAAATTACATAGTTAAATGATGGCGTCTATCTAGCTTCTCTAAAAATATTACCCTCATCTTCACAGCTCTGTTTTTAATATCCTCATAGTGCGGATTGATTAACTAAAATGCCTGAGGACACTTCATTTGACTTGCCCAGTGGCAGTACTACTGTCCGGCTGCAACTCATCGACACGGGTTCCAGGCTTCTCTGCAAAGCGAACACCTTGATTGAGTCGGAAATAGATGGTCACAAGTTCCTAAACCTTCCCAATGTCTGTTGGCTTGTTGAAAACTTGAGGACGGGGCGAGAGGATTTGTTTGACTGCGGTGTTCGCAAGTCGTTCAAGGACCTCCCCCCCTTTGCTTTAGGCGTATTAGAAGTTTCGACACCGGGACTTCATGTAGACTGGGATGTAGCGGATGTCCTTGAAACGTCGCAGGTCAATGCGACTGAAATCGGTTCGGATTCCCTTTCCTAGCTGAGATCATGCTAGACGAAGGAGTCATTAACCACCCGGTATCAAGATTGGGTGATCTGGAGCCACCATCATTGGGATCATGTGAGTACATCCTGTCGGCTTCTGTATAATCAGGCATATGTACTGATAGGACGGATGAGTGCGCAGACAGGTGATCCTAGTCGATTCCGATTAAATGTCGGGATCGTGGTTGGGCCTGGCTTTACTGCCGCACATCTACCGGCCTACCCAGCCAATTCGAAGTCGGAGATGCTAGAGAAAGACTTTCTGTAGGTTGCTTGGGTCCTGGTATATTGTTTTAGACTTACTCACGATGACTCACACCCTTTTCTAGCGGACGTCCATTCTGGGAACTTTGCTTTGACGACAACCGTACCATTGGCGGGTTTAGAGCTTACGACTTTTGGGGTGACGGTAGTTTATACATCTTGGACACACCTGAAGTACAGCGGCTCTTCGATGACCCTCAAATCTACTAACATTGCTGCTTCTAGCACTCCGTTGGTCACATCAGTGCCTTAGCTCGCGCCGGCGCCATGGACTTTGTGTTCATGGGAGGAGACATATGCCATTTTTCAGGCGTCTTTCGGCCATCGAATTACATTCCCTTGCCAAACCTCATCGAAAAGGCGGCTCAGCTTGACAGATACTTCCCTTGTCCTTGTGCTGCATCAACCTTCACCTTGATTCACCCCGAGGGAGAGGAGGAAGGCAAACGAGAACCATTTTACCATCCTGCGTCTGGACCGAGCAGCATTTACCAGGATCCGAGGCTCGCGCACAAAACCGTCCAAAAGCTTATTATCTATGACGCAAAACCCAACATCATGGTTTGTATTGCCCACGGTCCCGCCGTGGGGGAGATCCTGCCCACTATGAACGATAATCCAGCGAACGAGATCAACGGATGGAGGGAGAAGGGGTTTAAGGAGGCCTGCCATTGGGGCTTTTTGAATCAGCTGCCTCGAGGAGGGCAGCCTGGCCGGGCGAATTTAGTGGAGAACTACTTGTGTGAAGGAACATTATATGAGAGTGCCGAGGCTCTGAAAGCTACCGGAGCATTCACCTAAACTACGATGAAAATAGACATGAGGGTTGGCACATTAATGGTAGACATGGGGGCTCAATTGATAAGAGTTACCTCTTCCCGAAGCCTAGCATATTCACCAAGACTCTGGCCAAGCAGCTGTGTGAAAGGTCTGTTACTGTTGGACTTGAAAATATGTGCCCAGATTCTCAAAACAGAGATTGCAAGATCATTCATGCTGGGATCCGTGGGCAAGGCATCACAGTCCTCAATCGAAAACCAAGCGACTTTTGCGAGTTCCCAGACTCGCCGAAGAATCTCAAGTTCAACTATAAGTCGGTTAGTCATACTGTGCAGGGTTGACCCTCGAGCCAGAATGAGTCATACTTTTGCTCGGGAGACATCCAGCATCGAAGTGGCAAATCCACTTGCTTAGAAAGACGATACATTCAAAATTGGACACAAGACTCTCGAGGCTCCAACCACTTACGTGTACACGAACAAAGAGCACAACCCCTGACGCTGCTGGTTGCTCTAATACATCAACACATTGATTGACGGTGTGAAGTAAACTCTCCATCGATAACCTCGACGGTCCATTGCAATCGTGTAATCCAGCAGCAATTTTCTTTGCATCCTGGGTGTGCAACAATCTCATGCCGGAGCTAAGGTCTAGGAGCTGGCGTATATAGGCCAATCGAATTAGACATCTCGTGTCATGAATTAGGGTCTTTTGGTTGTTGGACGCAAATGCAGCTGGTTGACTTTCGAGGGTTTGCAAGGCTTCAAAACATCGGCCAGCTGCCTTTCTAAATCCATACTTTTATTAGCAATGGCTTGTAGATTGCCGGACATCTTTTGGAATAAGATGATGTGTCTCTGGGTACACGGATAGCCCTACTTACTCAACTTGTCGGGAGCATGCGTTATCCTCAATGCTGTATTGATTTGGCGTGGTCAGCTCACTCGGAGGTATTACTCTCCGAGTAAGAAACGTGGCAAGGATATATAGAGTCGTTGGTGTGAGACATGTAGTTCCAGGAAACTCCCCTTTGAAGAATGTCTCAAAAACTCCATGAATCTTATCTGCCTGTGGACAAGGTCCAGCTGGGGTGTTTAATGCCGTAGCAAATTCTTCGGGTGAGCGAAGTTTCCATGCATCCGGCGAGCAAGGGAATCGAACATGCTGGCCAATATTTAACACACCAGGGAGAGATTGCAACAGAAAAGTTTGAACCAAAACCATGCATAATCCAAAGACTTCAGTACGCCTATCAGTTTCAGCCTTTGCCCATTCATTGAATTCCGCCTCAGGCACATCAAATGCGAAAGCTTCATTATATCCCAAGGAGCATATGAGCCCGCTCTGCAAAACGCTGAGCTGCTGGGGAAGAGCAAGGGGTTGGCCTCCTTTGACGAAGTCAGTGAGCAACAGAAACGCGATCGTCAATTGGAACTTCCTGGTGGAGAGTATTAGCAATGTTCAGTGTTGACTTTGCCACATTGACATACTGTGGAGTTCCGTGTTGGACATTGTCTTGTGATGTCCATAATTTAAGGGTAATACTCCTACTAGCCCTGAATAAACTCGTGGCGTTCCTGTTTTCGAAGAGAAGTTGGGCACCGAGAGCAAAAATGGCTAGCTTGAGAGATACATGGAAGTCATCGGGCCTGAGACTCGGGTGGATGACCTGGAACCGACTATTTTCCATATATGTTTTATAGTACCTCTCGGTAGACTGCGTAGGAGGCATAGTAAAATCACCTAACTGTGTAAGATATGGCTGCAGCATATGATCAGATACAACTAAAATTGGATAATGCGCTCCCATTAGCCATGCCCTGAATTTCGTATGTTCAACGTGCATCACAGAGACACGCTTACATAAGCTCGACGTCCTGACCTCTGATCTCTTCAATTGGGAGGATGGAGCGTGATCAGCTTCGACAATATCGGGTACTAAGATGCTGTGACGTTCTGAGTGTGAAGCAGTTGATCGGAGATTCTCCGCTTCTGGTAGATGAGCTAATTGTCGTAAACCACTGTTGTTGATGAAAGTCGTAAAGTCATGCAGTGGGTTGTCTCTAGATGGTTGACCTCGAAGTGTTGAATCTGTGATTGGTTGACAACTTCATCAATTCACCAAATATCAAGCAATATTCACACATTTGCGTCGGTATTGACGGGTGTCACATAGCATTGATGCCTTACATATATGATGGTACTCGGGTGGAAGTGGCAGGGTACTTCCAGATGAGACAGAAATTTGACTTGGTCGACTGGCGGCATCTGAATTGGCCCCAACAGTTGAGACTATTATCTCGGCCTGAATGCTACCCGGTATGCACGGAATGTCGTTGTTGATATTTGCAGGGGCGGCTGGTACATGGGCCAGTCTCTCGTGGCGGCGGAGCAGGTCGCGTCGCGTGAAAGAGGAACCACATTGACACGCGTAGGGTTTCTCCTTCGTGTCTAGAATAACCCGTGTTCAGCGAGCGTCTTTCTGGGGCGACTCAGGCGAGTTTTTTAGTAGGAGGGGATGTTTCCAAATGGCGAACCTACGTGTGCGTGTATGACGTTGAAGATGCTCCGGCCTCCGGAACCTCCGATTACAGTACGTACATGGATATGGTCGGTCCAAGCTAGAGAAGTTGGAGGCCTCGGTAGGGATATGGTTCATGTTGATGGCGAATTGAGGGTTGTGGAAACATCATCTCCAAACTCCAACGGGGACTTCAGTTGGAGATATGGACAAACTAGCCCATGTGGGTCGAGATTCCTCCCGGGGCGGCGATGCTGACAAATCGGACGTATGGTCTTACTTAGCGGGCAAGCTACTACGACAACATTCCCCGCCGAGTGTTGGAGAGAATAATCAAGGTTCATGGATGTCGACGGCTGTGGTCAAGTTTTCTAACCTTCATGGAAGGATAGTTGTCCCATGACGTAGGTACATGCGATGTCCTCACGCATCATGGCCTCAAGCATTGCTCAGCGCAAGCCAGCGCCCTCGAAAAAGTTTGCAACTCCTCCAGCCAAGTCAGCCTGTACCGCCTGGTAAGTGAGCTGACCGCCAAGTGGCCATCGCCATTTTAACCGTTGACCAGCCGAGCTTCTCGACTACGATGCAGTGGCCAACGCCCTTGCAGCCGTGTAAGACTTCTTCCCAGTAATGCAACCCAGTTTCAAGAATTATTCTCAACTCCACAAGTGCCTTGCAAAGAACCGCATATGCGTCTTCACAGAAAGCCGCAGAGGCTTGAAGCCAGATGCGACTCGTCTAGCAGGTCAACCAGCTTGCCATTTTCCAGTCCCAGGAACGAGCCTCGAGGCAGCTGGTCTTCACGATCCCTATCCCGAAACACAACGGAGTCCCGTCTTCGTCGAGGTCCCACAGGAAGTTCTTCCATCACTTTACAACGATGACCTCGGCACAATCCAGTTCGATGACATATTTGGAGGAGACTCAAATGATACCCTGGATACATTCTTCGCAAGTCTATTCAGCTTACCCTCTTATCCACCTACTGGTGTCATCGATGAACCAGTCTTTGATGGTTTAGAGCCGTCACACACCTATGTGCTACGAAGATACAAGTCTGATGATGACGTGTGAGTGGCCCCCGCTGGATGGGTAGTCCCATGGTTTACTCAAACCTCCAATACCCGTTCTCAACTAGATGCAGGGTTCAAGCATATTACGAACTTATTCACCCCGCCTTTCCCATTCTACCTCCGCCCTTGGAGCAGGATGTTGAGGATCGTACCGAGCCGTGGGTACCAACTGGGCAATTCTTCTCCGAGTTCAAACCCTCATCGCCCCTTATCTTAGCCCTGCTCTCCATCCTTGTTCTTCTACCGCATCCGCATGATTACCATAGTTCCGACGAGACGGGGCGAGAGCTGCGCGCAGCATACGCCCAATCACTGACACAGCGCGCGATTGAGTCCATTAAGATTGCTTCAGAAATTGCAACACCTGCCTCACCTTCGTCTCTTCGATCACCCGCCCACCCCCATGTGCCCCTGGAGATTGAGACACCGATGGCCTTATGTCTTATTAGTATGTATCAATACCTCCACCATGGGAATGCCACGAAAATGCGACAGATGGCAGAAGAAGCCTTTGATTCTTCAGTAAAATTGTCGCTACATATCATCCCGCATGATGACACCAAATTCGCAGAAGCCAGGAGACGGACATGGTGGATGACAGTGAGTCCCTCCTTCAATGAGCTTTTGATCCCGCCTAAGTACTGGTCGTAGTATCTTTGTATGTGCAACGCATCCATCATCAGCTGTGAGGTAGGTGATAGCGCGAGGGGCCGTGTGCTCGGATAGAAGTTGACTAACAAACAAGCCACCGACACGGCTCATGATAACCAATACCTTCAAAACCCCATATCCCTCGACGGAAAATGACTCTGAAGTATGTCTAGATCACTATCCGACAAGGCCCACCTGACTAACATTGGCTCCTTAGGTATGGCACAATTACATTCGCGCAGAGGAGACGTTGGTTTCTGCAACTCTCCTTCTTGTTGCCCTTCTGAGCGGCTTTTCTTCTGCAACGTCCATAGTCGACTTTCGCCAAAACATTCACCTCCTCAATACAATCATCGAGTCTCAACTAGATGGGCTTGATTCAGAAGGAATTCACTCAATAGATTCAAGCCACCCACCGGAGGTGAGAGTTGGAGACTGCTTGAGAAGACTCACTTGGATACGATTGACTAGGTAAGACATTAGCCTCAGGAGATAGGTTCCACGGTTAACCAGTCTCAGTTCACATATAAAAACGCATAGGTACCGTGCCTTTATGAGTTCTGCGATTGTTCTGAAAAGGTTTGAATCGCTTCCATCATCAGAAATGTTAGAAGCGTCAACTACTTCAGGTTCGACTTCCAACCTTGAAGAAATGGGCATCGCCTCCCGTATATTCCCTTTCGCAGCTTCCGAGTCGAGAACATTATGCCTTGAATCATCCACCAAACTGGCATCCTCTTTGAAGATCCTAAGCTCCAATGTCTCAGGTCTGTCGGTTTTGAACTCTCTTGCCATACGTAACCCTGACCATTCTAGTGGCACCATTCGCCTGTTCGGCTGCACTCGCTGGTTACACCGCATTAATGACACATCATTTCACATCATCTTCGACGGATTACAATGAGTCGCAAACTAAATCCAACGCAGTGCGTGAGCAATGCGAGCAAGGCGTGATGGATGCCATCAATGCCCTTGATAACTTTTCCGTCGGCTTTGAGTCCATGAGGACACTGAACGGTGATTGTCCAACTCTTGGCCCGAAGCTGGAACTAAGACCTTTGATATTGACTATGAAACTGCTGTAGACCAACTGCGACGAGCAGCCGTTGCATGCAAGGCAGTCTGAACTAGCCAAGCCGCTCCTTGGCTGAACCAACCGGAACAGACCAGGGAGAGAACATGGAACCCCGAAGCTACAACTTTAATGACAGAATGATAATTGACAATAATGAACCTCATCTGGCGAATAGTACTCAGTAAACTTGTGTAGAGGCAAAGCTTCATGTAGTTTTGTACATCTCTTAGCTTCAGTTAAGAGGTAGTGGGTTCTAGTCGGCCAGGGCAGTACCATAGAGTCAAATTGATCTGGACTAGCAACATTGCCGCAGGCACACCTTGAGTGGCCATTTGGGGGGCCACGAACCAGCCTTTTTTTAATGTTGGCCAACTGAAAAATAGAACCGCCATGATAAGCATGCGGATTGTTCAAAGTTTGTGAGAAGAATTGTGAAAATTTCTATGTATTTAATGGGGAAGTAATCTGGTAAATCTTCAATCAATGAGGCTGACGTGGGTTTGAAATATTTGCTTGGAGAATGATGGTCTAGCATATTCGAGATTTATTCCACAGATCTATGTTGATAATACCATTCCGCTTTTATCTCCAACGCTTTAGGTGGAGTTTAATTAATTACTTGCTAATCCTAAGTCGACGCGCCACTAGAGACATTCAAGACACGGCCATCTAGACGCCTCCCGTAACCAAAGGTTAGATTAAGTGGCGACTGCAATAATCCCTTGACATCTCGGACTTTGCTCAAGCCGTCAATGGGGTATCAAAATACTAGCCTTCCCGCCAATAATGTTGGAGAACTGCTATCAGTGTTTCTTATCTCGGGATTCAGCTTGGGGTTCTCCACTTCCCCATGTAGGCTATCTCCCCGCAATCAATGCCATGCCGCTATCTCCTTGTTCGACTCACAACCATCACATGATGACTAATGACTGGCAGTCTCTAGGGTACAAGGAGAGATCTCGCTGGGCCTTCTTGAATGAACTTCCAAAGGAAGATAACCCCGACCATTAACTTACACGGGCTTTTTTACTAGATCCCATGCACTATCTTGTGGAATCACTATGCATTTGCATGACGATGCTGGCAAAGCCCTGTGGGAAAACTGTGATGGTATAAGAGTCGAGCGAGGCTAAGTGTGACCTAGACGAAATGATTATTTACAAGGAGAGAAAGAGACTCTTAAGGAAACTCTAACTTGAGATATTTACATAATATTGGTGAAGTGAGAATTATTCATGAAGTATGAAAGGTAAATGATCGCTCCCTCACCAAAACCAGCACCGAGGGTCTAGTTAAGACTAGTAGCCCAATTTTTTTAATAAGTATCCTCTCGACAACCCGATCCTATTTCGAACCTCTATTGTTTAATTTAAGTCATCACCGTCATAACTTGCACGCACATGGCTTCCTTGGGTCTAAGTAAGAAAGAAGCTCCGTAGTTACTGCTGCCGCCGTCGCCGCCGCGTATTGTTGCCAAACATAACCTTTGTGTGAGTCCGAGTAATCCGAGATACCGCGAACTACTAAAGCGGGAAAATGAGTCATGAGACCAGCAGCTTCCATCTCAAAACAGAGTATACCGCCAAACCCTCGGCTTATTGCGCCTCTTTTAGCGGCGCTCTTTATCACTCGGTCCCCTGAGGCAACCAATCCATAGTGAATTTCAGGAGCGGTAGATTTTCGCGGACGTCGGCTGATCACTTCGCCCTTGTTGCAGTTTCGGCAGGTGGCTTGGCTGGGATGATTTGCATCGACTGGTTTGAAGAGGACGTCCAGTTGCCGTGACGGGCGTCTGTAATTAGCAAGGCGACCACCCTGTTCTATCATGACAGATACGAACTCATTGACTTTGTTATCCATAAGCATGTGGTCAGAGCGCATCTTCTCGACAGAACTCCTCAAGATGGCTGGAGGCGAGGCCAGGAACCCTTTTCGTTCAAATCCACCACGTGTTTCCTTTCCAAGATCATATGGGACCACTCCGCCATACTGGCCATTGGGCATGCTCACAACAACATCGCCTAAACGGATATCATTCTCGTGATTCGGCACCCCTCCCTCGATTCCGACAAGAAGCCAATAGCGAATCGAGGGGAATGTTCGATGCACATTGGTAGCAATGATTGCTGCGGCACCCTTGCCCTGTGTCCCCGGAAGACATCCGACGACGGTATTGTGGCCACTGAGCCTGCCAAAGGCATAGATGTTGGAATCTCCGTCCTTGTCACTCAAGCGCTCATGTTCCTCATCGAACATATAACGTACGGCACTCATCTCGAAACTCATAGCGCAAATCACAGCGACAGTATATGCCTCGTAGCTAAGACGTATGTTGCTTTTGATTTCCATGGCGGCTTGTTTGCTGCCTCCATGGCTGCGATTCTCCTGATTGCAGCTGCCATGGCCTCCACCTCGTTCTGGATCGTAGCGAGGAGGGGCGTAACTGTTTAGAGATCTGGTACGATTCGGATCATGACCGTAAGGGATGCTGGGCCGAACGTCCTTACCATCATGAGTCAAGCGACGGCTGGCTGCCCTTTCGACTGCTTGAGGAATGGGCGATGCTCGAGGAGTTGCACAATTACGGCATGAATTGACCGAAACCCGCATGTCAAAAAGCACTGTTTTCTTTCGGTTCGGTGGCTGGTGAGCGATAGAATGTCAGCAATTTATTTATAGTTCACATTGCTTGCGCCTGTGTTACTAACATGTTCGCTGATGGAACCTGTAAATCCGGGACCAGTAGATACGGATCCGAGAGATGGGGTAGGACTAGTACACAAATTCAACCTCTTTGGAAGCTTTTGTTAGCGAAATTTAGACACCTCAAAAACGGGGTTAAGGTTAATAACTACCTCAATTTTCTCGACGGGAAATGAGATCTGAATGCCCTGGGTTGTGACGAGCAAGGGCGAGTTCTCAAGATGACAGGGAGCTGGACTGAACGAAGTGAGTTGCAGGCAAGCCAAAGAAAGGAGCCTGTGGGGTGATGGGATTCGTACACTCAACTATAAGTACAGGTTAGCTACGCAGAAACGGGCGATGATGAAGAGAGCAAAGGTGGCCAGGCCTGGACCGACGCTAGCGCGGGTGGAAGAGAGTTGAAGTAGTTGCGAGTCGCCGTCGTTGAGGTGGTGACTGGTGCAATTTTGCAGGTGCAATTTTGCAGGTGCAATTTTGCACCACGCTGCCTCGAATTGTTACAGGCATGGTGGTGACGGGTGTAAGTTGCACCACGCCGCCTCGAATTGTTACAGGCAGGGTGGTGATTGGAAGGAGACTCAAATTGGCGCCGTTTAGCGGGGTTCCTGAGGTCACCCTACTTCTGCGGTCAGACGGTACTTCTGATGTGATGCTGCACTCTGCGTATGGTCACTGTCACTTAAGCGCGGGCAGCAAATACATAAGGGATGTCCAGCTAGTTAAATAAGAATAGCTGAGAGATACTCCATCGCTCACCTAAATTGGGTGGCAGAAGAAGTCGAGTCAAAGGATCTGGTCGCAAAGCGTAGAGATCACCCCGGGTCCCCAAGGAACCAAAATGTGTGTAAAGAGTGACAGCGCAGCGTTAGGCAGCAATGCAGCCTGTTTTGATCCCGCGGCTAGATTAGGTAATCAATAAAAAAAAGAGCATCAGAGTCATGGGGAAGTGCATTCATCACCCTTTTCTGCATTATCAGTTTTGAGAGTTTCCGTGGAAGACGGAATACCAGTGACAATTCCCAACCTGATTGGCGGCACGCTTTTCAACGGCAAGCAAGACACGGGAGCCACATTGTACGCCATGAAAGGCGATGTGGAGTTTGTCATTTTGAAATATCAATCATGGCTCGACGCATACAATATCCTGCGACGTAACATACCTCCAATCAAATGGTTGCCTCGTGTGGAATTTGGGCCAGGGGTGCTCAAGTCGAAGTAGCTGAAGAAGGATACAGGACCAAGAACTGAGCCACTGAACAACTACCTCTCTGCTCTTAACATGATTGGAATCTGCGAGGGCATGAACATGGGACGGCTCTACGGGCTTGACCCTGTTGTTGGCTGGTGTCATCAACGCCTCGACAGGAATGTCACGCAATAGCCGGGAACAAAATCCCGTCAAGGGCATATCTACTACTACCTCTTCTGCGAGTGATTTTAAGGGGGGGCTTTATGACGGAACTGTGTCGCGGTGTCCTTGAGATGTCGGTGGAGCTCAGTGAGCAGCTCAACGCCAAAGTGTTCTTGCACCGGCAGTTCAAGAACTATTCAATCAAGCAGTGACGGGTGAAAAGTGTAAAGGGTAAGACTTCAGAAGCATATATCGGCTGTTTACAGACGATGATGGATCCGACCTAACTAAGTAATGCGACGTGGAGGAAACCGTGGCTGGCGAGGTCGATTTACAACTGGAAATTCAAGCATTGGGGCAATACATGATATATCCTGTTTATTTGATAACATAACTCTACAGATAATGATCAGAGTTAGGAACGCGAAAATGGTGAGATGCATTTATTAGAGAGCAATGTGCTGATTGAACACATGTTTGATTAAATCAACCATGTTGGTTCATGACTCGCGTAGTGACATCGTTGGTTTTCTTGACCGACAATCTGCGTCAGCCCTGATACACGTATGGACAGGCTAAAAGTGCCGGGGTCTTTATCGGACGAATAGAAGTTCCTTAATGACACGGTAGAGTGGCATTGCGGGGGACATGGCGTCCTCCCAAACCGTCATCAGCCCGTGATTTGCGCTCACCTTGGGGACAGCATGTTTTTTTTTACTCCTTTCTCGCAAAACGCCAATGCTCTCCAGTCAGGAGGAGCACAAAATCCACCCCGAAATCGCCTTGATGTCATCTGGATATCTCTCTGACACCTTACGCCATGCCTCATTCGCAGTCGCCTCTTGACAGCCAGGCCTACGCATCAAGGGCGATCAAATTCGGAATCCCTTCCACCTGAAGGCTCCCGGGCCCGCGCCTGACTCGATGGCGGGCGAGGCAAACCTTTCACCCCTCTCAACACCCAAGGCTCGATTGATGGCTGGACTGTTTGCAGTTGCTTTTTACAACACCATCGAGATCTTCTTCTTGATATTTACCACATTCCAACGATGGAATGGGCGATACTTCTGGAGTATGATAGCAGCTGCTACTGGGATTCCAGCACATGCCATCGCTTTCCTCTTACGCTATTATGGGGTCGCGTCAAGTGTCTCCATGGGCGCTTTCTCCATCCTTGGCTGGTGTCTCATGGTCACAGGACAGTCTATCGTGCTCTGGTCCCGCCTCCATCTTGTTGTTGACCATCCCCTCAAAATTCGCCTGGTCCTTCTTATGATTATCGTCAATGGCGTGGCTCTGCACATCCCGCAAACAATCATTTTCATTCTTCTGCAAACTGACCCCGAAACATACCTCCACACTTTTGTTGTCTACGAACGAGTCGAAATAGTACTTTTCTCTATGCAAGAATCTATCATCTCTGGCTTGTTTTTATGGGAAGGCTATCACAGCTTCCAGGCTGTAATAGCACTAAGAGGCGCCGAAGGACGGAAAATTGTCGCCCAACTTGTCGCGTTGTTTCTCGTCAACCTACTCTTGGACTCGGTCTTGGTCACCCTGGAGTATACTGATAATTTCGACCTCGAGACGGCATCCAAACCTCTTATCTATAGCATCAAGTTGAAAGTCGAATTTATTATTCTGAATCGACTGCTTGCCTTTATCCGACAAACGCCAGCACTTGCCTCTAGGGCAGTTGCTACAAAGCCTGAGTCACACCTATGACCGGTACAGTCATGTCTTAGTTGAACTTTATGAAGTACATGAATTGATTTCATCGAAAGTAAGAAATCAACGGTTTGAGCGCCGGTCGCTATGGAGGTGGGGCGCTTTGGACGTGGTTTGATTTGACCACATCCACGATCATTGCACGAGGGAGCCGCTCGTGCGAGATTGAAGAGGCTTTCAGGGGTAGGCCCTAGTCACGATTTCTCATCGAGCTGATATGCGAAGGAAAGAAGAAAATAAATTTTTACCACCACCGGAACCCAGACTGATATCGTGAAAGTCGGTGCTGATTCGATCAAAACGAAGTCTAGAGCCTTAGGAGACGCAGTCCGAACGCCATTGCAGTCGCCGGCGCCCTTGGCGTCTGCGGGCCAACTTAGTGGTCTCTAATGCTGCTCGCCGCAGTCTTGGAGATAAACCATCTCTTGTGTCAGCATGGTACGCGGAATCCACACAGCAGTATCTTTCAAGTAGTCGATAACTCCACACACACCCCATACCGCAGTTTGGAGAAATGCTGTAAGATTCTCCTTCACAAACTTGAGCTCTGATTCGTTCAAAGGGCCGAACCTGTTGAATAGGCGAATTACTCCATTGCTGGTGTTCGCTTCAATCGACGGGTGACTCTTCAGTGTCGTAGTCAGATATCTTAGCAGATCGCTACCGGTATGAGAATTGTTCAAGTGCTCGACTGCCTTTATGGCGGCATCTACATCCGCGTTTCCGGGGAAGTGAACTTTGATATCCTCTGTGAGGATTTTGTAGACGCGCCGCAATGCCCGACCCATAGTTGGAGGTAAACCGCCATTGCTCCGGTGGCATTTATCATCCACGTAAAAGCCAACGGGTGTCAAGTGAGCTAACACCCGGGCGGCTACTCATCCTGCTCGTTTGACATCTGGTGAGGACCGTAGCGGATTTTCTAGTTTATCCCCGTTGGACGATCGCATAGTGTCTCGGTAGAAAGGAGGATAGCCGCTAAGAATGCAGTTCATCTCGTTTTTCGTAAGTGTCGTCGCTGGGCCACCGCTCGATGAGGGGCATCTAGAGATGCATCCTGAGATATGTGCAGTAAGCACACTGCCTACTTTCTCGAATTTGATGGAAAGACCACGGAATTGAATATCGCAAGTGTCGGGGCGCGGGTCGATCCGCCAGAGGAAAGAATCGTTGTCTAAGACACGACAGGAGTCTCCGCGACTCCTTATGACGAATGCCATAATGGTCATCATGCCTGTCCGGAGATATCTTCCATGCAAGGGAGAGAATTTGGCTTTTGGACTGTGCCACACCTCTCCCAGCCAATGTTGAGAGATTTCCCAATGACCTTCTCCCAGTATGCCGCGTCTTTGTAGGTATGAGGAGCAGGTTCCGAAGAGCAACGCTGCCCAAAACCCCAAGAGTCTACGCAGGTGTGGAATTGGCCATCCGGAATCTCCGACCAAATCAAGCTGCGACAAGTGGTGCTCTTAAGCCCCAAAAAGGTGGGTATTTTCCTTGCGAGCGTTTGCGTAAGAGGTGCCGCTACCTGGTTCACAAGAGGCAGAGCCACAATGGCTACCACCAATTGTCCTATAGTAATTGGATTGGTAGTCATTAGACTGGCGGGTGCCGGATCTGGCATACTGCAACCACTCAGATAGAGTGACCTAAGCCCAGGAGAAGGAAAGGCTAACCTTGGGTGAAAAACAGGAATCAGTGGTACTTTGGCTAAATTGATAAAATGATGGGTGAGTACTACTGCGCGATTGCTGGCTAACTACAGCAGGAGGGGCACTTATATGCTTCAACTTTTCGGGTATCCGCGGACAAGAGTGCCTGCGCTACCCAGAGTCTGCCAATGACGTCTATATCTAAATATCACCAGACGTACTTGCGCCTCAAGTGACATAAACCTTCAGCCTTATGACATCACTCCTTAGTAAGAGTTGGTAGGAAGCGCAAATCACACTTCCCAGTCATTAGGCAAATGCCACGATGGTGGCTTAGAGCTGAATTATTTAATAGGTCTACGCTATGTATCCTGACGCTGGTTTTGTCGCGACGGCTGTTGAAAGCGTCCGCCAAAATCGCCAACCACTCTAGAAGCATCAAGTTCCTTCGGGTCCGAGATGTCAACACCTCGCAGGGCTTCAATCACTTGAGAAAACGCGAATGTTGAAGCTATCCTCACTTAGCTCTAATACGAGTTTGCCATAGGCTCTTCCATGGAAAATGAACTCGAGCAGGAAACCCAGCGATTGGTACACCAAGCAATAAAGACTCAAAACAGGCAACTGTGAAAGTATTGCGTCTTGAAAATGCTTAAATTGCGAAGAAAATGTGTTTTTTTTACTTCGTGGCAGCAGCAACTCGCCATTCATGGGGCGGACAGCCTCTTATACTAATCGGGCGTCTTAGTAACCCCCAATTACTCAGCGGCCTCGATTCATCACATGTTTTCGACACTCACACGTCCAATGTCACTGGTAGAGAGAGTAAGATCACATAATCGCGTCTATCTACTGAACCCCGAGACTGTAGCCAAGTCGGGCAATCGCTTTATCAGTCCCCCATTCGAATGTGCTCCATCCAGCACCCTGCCAGCTCATGTAAGTTGTGTACCAAGGCGAAGGAGCAGTTCTGCAGAACTAACCACGACCTTGGGTTTACGATCATGCCTTCTTTTTATCGTGACTACGTCTTGACGGGGGCACGTTCGTCTCTCGAAGTTGTCGTCAACTCGGCTCGTTCTCTTGCAACCCGTTTCGACGAGACAACCAGCGTCATTCGATCCTGGGCCGGGGCTCGCACCAAGGTCTACGACCTCAACTATCCTGATGTAGACTATGTCGTCGTTACTGACGGAATGATGAATCTCGACCTGCTCTACGTTGCAGCTCAGCACACTAGCGACCAACGCCTCGCCAACCTCGCCACAACGCATGTGAAGACTACTCTCCGGAACCACGTCCGGGAGAACTACTCTACCTGTCACCTTGTCAACTACGACGCCCGCGATGGCTCCGTGCGCAATCGGCTCACATGCCAGGGTTATGCAAACGAGTCCACCTGGGCTCGTGGCCAGGCCTGGGCCTGTACGGCTTCGCTTCCGTCTACCACTTTACCAAGGACGCCGTCTTCCTCGAGGCCGCGTGCCGGTTCGCTAATACCTTTGCATTTGCAGCACAAGGATATCGACTCTCTCAACTGGCGCCCCGTATGAGTTGACCACTTCCTCCAATGGTGTCGCACGCGAGACCTTCCCGTTGATTTCGTCTCCTGCCATCCTTACCCGACTAATTAGGCTCTCGACACCCGAAGCAATATGTCCAAACGCTTGCGCGAGCTGCAGGCAACTCCAAAAGATCTGGCCGTCGTACGCAAAATCGTCTTCGATAGCCCGTATCCCAAAGCTGAAATCCATCTTACTGAATGGAGCCTGAGCCCATCCTCTCGTGATCACGTCCATGATGGAGTGCCGGCCGCCATCTACATCTCCCGAACTATGCTTGCGTCACTCAACCTAGTCGACACAATTGCATACTGGACTTTTAGAGATGTTTTTGAAGAAGAAGGTGCAGGTCTGACGCCTTTCCGTAAGCTTATCCCTGAGCTCTGCCCCACCGTTCAAAGACAAAACAGTCCACGATAAGTCACTAACCATGTAACACTAGATGGTGGATTTGGTCTAGTCAACCTGCAAGGAATCCCCAAGCCAGAAATCCATGCTTTCCGACTTCTTCGTGGTCTGGGAACCGAGGTTCTGCACCGAGACGACGATCAAGGTATCATAACCCGCGAACCTGGGACCGGCGTTATCCGAGCTGTTTTGCTCCACTACCCTCCTGAAGTGAAGACATCACCACCTCCAGCATACCTAGACCGACAGGCTGCTATCGATCTCGCCAATGTCGGAAGCTCGATTACGAAACGTCTCGTTGTCGAAGATCTGACGCCTTTAGCTACTTCCCGAGTTGAGCGGCTAACTCCAGGACGTAGGGGCGATCCAGAGGCTGTGTGGCGACAAATGAAGTCACCGGATACGTTGAGCAGGGATACAACGCGTGAGTTGGCACTGTTTGCGGAGCATCTTGATACCACGTATTTGAATGCAGATGAGAGGGAAATTGGTGTTTGAAGAGGAAGCAGCACCATAGACACTCATTTCACTGACACAACTTGGACTCTGATTAGAGGGGCTACATTCAGCAAGTGAAAGGAGTTAGCGCACCTTGCAGCAGATGATGGATCGCTGTATCCATGCCCGCAAGGAGACTTGCCCAATAAATCGCAAATCTGCGCTTAACGGCAATCGTATCGGTAGATCCCGCGAGGCCTCAGGGGCTTAGGTCTATATAGAAATTCCGTATACGAGCTTGTCACAAGCCAAAACATGCTAGTAGACTCCGCCTTCGCCCTTGATCTATACAACAAGCGCTTGCTAGAAGTAACTTATTAAATGTGTGGAGCTCGGAGGTCCATTCGTGCCATCAAAAGGTCTCCGTCGGCTCTTCCCGGGTATGCATCGGGTAGCTGCCGAGAATGACATTCGTGATTTGGTACGATCAAGTGAGGCTCAGCTCGCTAACACGGCAAATCCAACCCACTTGGCGCCCAAGCGAAACTTTCGGTCTCCGGAACAGAGCCGGTGAGCTTACTCGTTCACAATTACCCTGTCGGAACTACCAATGCATCTACGTCCGCTGAATAAGCGGCAGTTAGGTGATCAGCGCATAGCCAGCCACGCGGGTCTAAAATACACCGCACACTTTGGGTGAGCTTAAGCGTGTAAGGTGTAGGGTGTATTGTTGGACCCGCGTGCCAGCTAACAAATTGACCCCACAGAGACACGCGTACCTGAAAGCATCATGCCTTCCCCGTCGGCGATTCTGGTATCAAAATAGAATTGGCCAGCAGGATGATGAACCGGTTACAGCAAGAGACGCGTATCTGTGAATATGATATGTTCCCTATCAAGAATCCTTGCGAAATCTATCAAAATAGCCCAGGTAAACTTCAGCCACCAGAGATTCGTAACGTCGAATTTTCGTAATAAGCCATGTTTTCACCCCCAGCATGACGGTTCCCAGACAGCCTCCCACTAGCTTCGCCCTTCTCGACAATTGTTCTCAACATCTTCAATATGGCACTGAATAGCTATGGCCTAAACGGCGAGGACCAAGGTCAGATGAAAAGTCATCCTTTCCCTCCCCATGTGAGTAAGGTCCTTAGTGCGAACAGCGAAACACTTTTTCTAATAACTACGCAGTACCAACGGCTCCCCGATGATTCGAGCTTCCAAGAGTACGAAGACTTCCGATCGCCGGATACGTTTCACAACGATGCAGAGGAGACTTGGATTCAGAGACAACAACAGCCAAATGACATCGGCCAAACTGGTCTGAGGCGCTACAACACTCGAAAAGTTGGGCTCGTCAAGGGCTCAATCCTCAGCATCGACTACCCTGTACCAAGCGCGATAAAGAATGCCATCGACCCGCGCTATATCGACGAGGGCGAAACAGATGAGTTCCTCAAAATGCGCTACACTGCCGCCACTTGCGACCCAAACGACTTCACGATCAGAAATGGATACATGCTACGTCCTCAAACGTATAAGCGTCACACTGAATTGCTCATTGCGATAACCTATTACAATGAAGATAAGGTCTTACTCGCCCGGACGTTACATGGCGTGATGAAGAATATTCGCGATATTGTCAATCTGAAAAAGTCAACCTTTTGGAACAAAGGTGGTCCAGCTTGGCAAAAGGTCGTTGTTTGCCTAGTGTTTGATGGCATCGATAAGGCAGACAAAAATGTCCTCGACGTCCTTGCGACTATTGGCATTTATCAAGATGGCGTGGTGAAAAAAGATGTGGCCGGAAAGGAGACTGTCGCTCATATTTTTGAGTACACCAGCCAGCTCTCTGTCACTCCAGAGCAACAGCTCATCCGACCGACGAAAGACGACGACAAACGCCGAAACCTCCCACCTGTGCAGTTCATTTTCTGCTTGAAACAGAAAAACACCAAGAAAATTAACTCACATCGTTGGTTATTCAACGCCTTTGGTCGGATTCTATGCCCCGAAGTCTGCATCCTACTTGATGCAGGAACCAAACCAAGCCCTCGGTCTTTACTCGCCCTTTGGGAGGGTTTCTATAATGATAAGGATCTCGGAGGCGCTTGTGGCGAAATCCACGCCATGCTAGGCAAAGGAGGCAGGAAGTTATTGAATCCGCTCGTGGCTATCCAGAATTTTGAGTATAAAATCTCGAATATTCTCGACAAACCACTTGAAAGCTCATTCGGGTATGTGTCTGTTTTACCTGGCGCGTTCTCAGCATATCGGTTTCGTGCTCTCATGGGCCGCCCGTTGGAGCAATATTTTCACGGGGATCATACCCTTTCTAAGAAACTTGGAAAGAAAGGCATTGATGGCATGAATATCTTCAAGAAAAACATGTTTCTAGCCGAAGATCGGATCCTATGCTTTGAGCTCGTCGCCAAGATGGGGCAGAAGTGGCATCTCAGCTACATCAAGGCAGCTAAAGGCGAGACTGACGTGCCTGAAGCTGTCGCTGAATTCATTAGCCAACGCCGACGGTGGCTCAATGGCTCCTTTGCCGCTAGTCTCTATTCTGGGATGCATTTTGGTCAGATCTATCGGTCAGGCCACAGTCTGATCCGGCTCTTTTTCCTGCACCTTCAGCTGCTCTACAACACCGTTAGTACCATCTTTACTTGGTTCTCGTTGTCGTCATATTATCTCACGACAACCATCATTATGGATCTTGTTGGTACACCAAAGCCGACGTCAAACTACCACGGCTGGCCGTTTGGGGATGACGCTACGCCGATCATCAACTCGATGATCGGGTATGTCTACGTGGGATGCGTGATATTGCAATTTCTTCTGGCTCTTGGAAACCGACCCAAAGCATCGAGATACACCTACTCTGCTTCTTTCCTCATCTTCGGAATCATCCAGAGCTACATCCTACTTCTATCCGGCTATCTCGTGTACCGTGCTCTTCGAAACTCTTTTGATGGCCAGCTTTCATTCGCTTCCAGTAACGCCTTTCTCACTAGTTTCTTTGGTGACAGTTCAATAGGTATGATTCTGGTCGCTCTTGTCACCATCTATGGACTCAACATCATCGCGTCTTTTCTCTATCTTGACCCTTGGCACATCTTCCATTCATATCCTCAGTATCTCGTTTTGTCATTGACATACATCAACATCCTAATGGTCTACTCATTCAACAACTGGCACGATGTATCGTGGGGGACAAAGGGCTCTGATGAAACTGAGGCCCTTCCCTCTGCCCATGTTTCCAAGAACAAAAATGAGGCCTATGTGGAAGAGCTTGACAAGGAGCAGGAAGACATTGATTTCCAATTTGAGAAGACTGTCCATCGAGCGCTCGAACCTGTTCCAAAGTCGGACGATGTCGAGCTGCAAGATATTCAAGAGTCTTACAAGTCTTTTCGCACTAAGCTGGTTGTGTTTTGGATGTTTTCCAACATTCTGATCGTCCTTATCATTACGAGCAACGCGTTCGCGCCTTTGGGGGTTTCAGTAAGTGAATTCAAACTCGTAAGCAAGTACAACGAATTGACAATGCATTAGGAAAACTCTAATGTCCGAACTTCATACTACTTCAAAGTCCTCCTTTACTCAGCAGCGGGCCTTTCAAGCTTCCGCTTTATTGGATTTCTATGGTTTCTGGGCAGAACTGGTATCATGTGCTGTCTTGCGAGAAGATGAGCGATGTTGATTTCGGATCTCAGTGGCACTGGTCAACATCTAGACGCTGTAGATGCATAGGTCAATTCTTTCTATGGCCGCATTTAAGGATGTTTGACTGCTTAGATAAAGTTCTAGATGGCATCTTCTTGACCAAATGGCACCTGTTGGCCGTCTCTTGGTTCGTGGTAGCAGGCTTTTCCGGATTGTGAGAAGACCAGAAGCGTCACAGAATGAGAAGGATTTATTGGAATCGTATCTTCAAGCCATATCTTGTGCGCGACGCCAATAGTGGAGTGGTCTTGCCAGAGATGGTTATTAAAGAGGGTATAGAGATTCAAATAAAGCATGCTGGTCCCTTGGAAGGTTAAGAGAAAGCATTTTCCAGTCCCCGGCATTAGCATTCGCCAGAGCTCAAATGTTTGACGGTCGCGATCAAATGATGACAATGGATATGTTCATCTCCCTCCTAACATGTTCAGTCGCTCTGCTGGATTCATGAAATTGATGGGTGGGAGTAATGGGCCAGCTCCAGCACATGTCAGCTTGTCTCAGATCGTGATAATTGATCCATCCTGGTAGGGGTAGGGTCCCGTGACGATTGCGGTTCAGCTGCATCGGTAGGTTAATGAAGCGACAGTTGTTCTGGACGGGTCCATTTTGAGGCTTTGCTGACGTGAGGCTTGTCGTGGGAGAATCCAAGTGGACAGGAACATCCCGGATTACCTCAGAGGCGTAAGTGTGATGTCATCCCATCCCCGCCTTTCAGCCCTTTAACGCCAAGGCAGAATTATTACGCCTAGGTGAATATCGGAACAAGTTAAAAGGCTCATGGGTTCCGTTTTTTTCTTAGCCCCTTCCCCTGTCACGATCAAGCAGTGCAGCTATCCGATCTCCAATCGCCCCCTAGTAATTCAAGATGGGTAAGTATATAAGTGTGCTGACAAATGTTGGACATTGTGGCTGTGTTGCTCACAACAAACAATAGCGCAATCTCAAGGCCCAGACCAGCCAGTCCTCAGCTACGACACTGGTGTCATCCACGCTCATGGCGCATTCACGACGGAAATCCACATCGAGGCGCGGGTTTCCCTCCAAGACGTGTGGAACGACCAGTATCATGGCAGTCAGATCATGGGTAAAAGGCCGGGGATGTATTTGAAATACCTCCCATGCCGGTACCATGACGTGAGTGGAGACGTGCTCACAGGCGGTGCCTATTTGTTCCGCACACTTGAGGAGGCGAATGACTACAAGAGGTGGACTAGCAACGATCTTCAGGTCGGCGAACCAAAGACGACATTCTGGAAGCAGCCACTATTCAAATCGGTGAATCTTTGGGCGTGGAACGTTATCGGTGCCCACAACTTTGCTCCCGTCGACAGCCACGCCGTCGGTCGTTTTCAACGCTGGAAATATGATTTCAAGGACGCAAAATCCATTCTACAACAACACTATCCTGTTCTGAAGGATGCCGCTGAGAAACGAGGAGCGACTTCAGTCTGGCTTCTCCATTCCCCGGAAGAAAAAATGATAGCTATTCAGACGTCTTTTCGCAAGTCGAAGTCGGATGACTATGACGCTATTCAAGACCGTGTAGTTTCGGTAGCTCAGGAGACTTCCATAGGGGAAATTTTTTCTGATGCGCTGAAAGCTGAACCTGTCCTTGATCGCACCAGCCCGTTCTTGGCAGTTTGGCTTCCGCTCTCAAAGTCTGACGACGCAGTCGAGGTAAAGAGTCCAGTATTTCCCGCCCTCTCAAAAGCCTCCGGGAAGAACTGAGAACGAAACATGATACGGCGAGAATAAGAAATGAGAAGCACACAGCGGGCTCACGAGGCGAGTGGTTGGATGTCACGAATGGTGGAATTCACAACGATGTTTCTCGAGCTTAACTCAGTCGTTGGTGATGTTGTGGTGCGTTTTTCTAGTTCTGGACCAGATACGAACTGGGCCTTGCAAACTACATGATTGTCTGGCAGGCTTGTCTTATTTATGCATTGGGGGTTTGCACTGTTAACATTTAAGGAATTACTAAGTCTCTGTGTACGTGGCTACACCACTCTAAATTCCACCGTCTTCTTAATCCCGTTTCCCTTCACATCCAACTCCTCGAGGTCTATAGAAGGCTCTCCTGATCCAGGTTTGAAAATGTTTTCTTGTGAATCACTTCTGTGCGTTTTGCTAGCGCCTCCATGAAACTCGACAACATGCTCGCCCCTGCCTGCGGCAAATTCATCCTTCTGTGTTGACGTAAATCGTCCTGGCTGGCTTCCCTGCCCAGGCCGGCTGTGAGAAGATGGATATTTCTGATCCGTGAAGACAAGCTTGGAGGCTAGGAGATCGATACTGGTAGAATGGCGGTTAGTTCCAGAGCCAAGGCATTGAATGAGGATCGTAGTAACTTACTATAGCACAACCGGGAAAAGGCAGAGCAGAGTGTACGCAAATCTGTCTAGTTGACTGGCCAAGTTCTCTGCACTCTGCCCGGGTGTCTTCAATGAGTGGGTAATGGCCCGGAACACGCCCTGTACAGCTAGGAGGGCAACTCTACCCTCAGTGCTTCGGCTCAAATATCGGAAGAAACCGACGTTGAGAGCAATCTGCACTGATGAGGCCTTCGCATCAGTGAATACAACAATGAGGAAGTAGGCACCAATGCATTCCAGAATAGCCATGAGACCAAAGTAAGCGATGTGGAGGTAGTTGATGATGTGTTGTATCGCTTCGTCATCGCTCATGATGGATCGCACCCGAAATACGGCGATGACGACACGTGTAATGAGAATTCCGCTGATGCCGACCCAGAATAGGGACGCAAAGACCCGCCATCGGACTCCTCGGAGCACACGTCTAAGGATGATGTAGCTGTAGAAGAGCAGACCGGTTTCTTGCATCTGATGACGGAAGCGTTGTTAGCCAAGAGCGAACGAGTTGTGTTGGATTTCGGAGTAGTCCTACCACCCAGAATATGTCTGCAAAGACCGACGAGACGGCTCGGTTGATATCGGGACGCGTGCCATAGTTAGAATAGAAACAGAGGCCGTCGGCGATGGCCCCAGCCGCAGACGAGATGATGGGAACGGCGGCGAGGGGCGTGAAGCTCGTGATGCTGCAGACAAGAAGCCCAAATAGGACGTTGGCCATGCATATGGTGCTAAGGATCGACCAGCTCAGCTCGAAGAAGACGGCATTCGCGTCAGCCGCCGTTATCGCCATAGTCGATCGATGGACTGCCGCAGGAGGCTGCTGCAGGACAGGGTAGGGGCATGAACGAAGTAGGTACAGTACATACGTAGTAAGGCAAGGAAAGCAAGCCACGGGCTTCTGCCACCATTATATCCCGAGCACTTGTCCAGGAGCACTGACCCTAACTGCGATGGTGTGTACTTAGTATTTGGTTACGGGTCACACTCTCATGAGGCGTTCCAGCTAGAAAATCTAGACTTTGGGCCAAGCAATCTTCACACTCAAAGTGAAATGAGGGACCCGGGGATGTGGGGGGACTGGATCCGAAAACTGCAATGCGTCTGGGCTATGCAAACGGAGCTGAAACCAACATTTCCCCATCCCCCGCAAGCGCTGCGTCCAAGGAACTGCCGGTGTCCCCGGTGCCCCTCAACGGCTCCTCATCCTTGGAGACTAGTGGCATAGTAGGGACGCTTGGATGCATCCTCGCCAATCGGCATGTCTCAGCAGACCAACGAAACTCCACTAGGCTAGTTAAGTGCCTCACGGGGAGGAATACGGAGAACCTTGTTCGAGACACTTCCATTGGAGAAATAGCTTGCTCCTCTGCCAACTGTTGGCCGCACGAGGTGGCCTAAATGTCGTCAAGCAGAGAGCGAGTCATTGATAGACAGGGGGGGAAACGCTACGAAATTGATTGCGAGTAAGAACACAACAAAAAGCAGGGGTCCAAGGACGTGCTAGATAGATAAGACGCAATACGGCCCGCCACGCACACGGCAATATGCGAAATGTTCTGATCCAACCATTACACTATTGCTAAATTAATTCACATTAGTACTCAGTTAGGCTAGATGCTACTTAAGGAGGCCAAGTTCACGACTCGAAGAGCGCCCGCTGATCTGATCGGAAGCATGTCGATGCCGAAGAGGCTGCGCCATTGACATCCGATTCGGGAAGTGTAGGCCGATCATACAAGCAAAAGACTGGCTGCGAAGCAGATAGGTTTTGACGCATTAGCTAGGCCTATCAATACCACCTCGATTTCAGCCACCAATCTCGATATGCGACGCGATTTAGTCTCAGATTGATCGCGTGGCAGCCATCATGTCCTAAGTTTGGAGGATCGTCTTGGTCCCGTTCTGGGATTTTCGGAGCTTGTATTGAAGCATTCATGTATGTTAGGAGTAAGGCATCTCTAAAGTAGGCATGAAGACCTCGCTCATTGAGATTGACATGACGATGCTCGGCTACTTTCATCAGCGGAGGGGACCAGGAATGTCCACCGTCTTCACCATAACCGACGCGCTATTCTGATCGATCACAGACGGAAACTCCCGGCTCAGCCCGAATTCCATCAAGCTTCTCCTCTCTTCGCGAACCGGCAAGGGTCACGGCAATAGAACGCCTTGTGGCGTCGTTAGTCACGGCACACACGGTACACGATTCAAGCCTGCCCAGGACGGTTGTGTTAAGCGCCCCCACCTCTCCCCTGAACCGCGTCGCTCAAAGCCGAGCCTTTTGAGCAGGACGTGGCGCATCACTCGAACGGTTCTTGAATGGGAAACAATCGGCGACTTTGTTGTGGATCTTTGAGAATTGCCCAACAAACCTGTTCAGCTAGCACTTGCTGCGACCGGTCTGCTGCGAAGAAATCATCAAAGCTAATATTGCAAGCTTCTGATTATTGAATCCATATTAGAGTGCGGTAGAAACACACCATCATGGCCCTAATATTATGGTCTAATGATTTGCGGTGGCATGCAGCCAAAACGGATAGCCGTCGGGCAACTTCAAAGTCACACGTGCGGTTCCTCAAGCCCACACAGCATCGGAAGCTCTTAGTCCATCAATTGGCTAGTCCATGGTTACTCCTAGGGTTATTAAATGCTACTGTATGTCATAGATTATCATCGAATCATTTAATTTTACATTTTATAACAAATGCTGCAGGCAGTTTACTTTCATTAACCAGAGAACCCGTATCGAATCGATGACTGTTATCTTTGAAGATCATATTTTCACAAACCTTCAGCACCAGAGGGCATTCTTCTTCAAGACTAAGTCTTTCTACGCATGCTTTGTGGAGAACGAATGATACCGGGACCCTTGCCAATCTTCAAATAGACTAGGAGCGTTTTATTTTCATTTTGAAGAGCGCATGACAACCAGAACCAGCACTTCCAGGATTGCTTCAGTGGCCTTGTTTGTTGCATATTGCCCCAGCATGTGGTGGATGGTCGGCCTCCTGCACATTAGGTGAGAGCGACGCACACCAAGCATCGGAGTGTACCCCATAGCCCGCTGCCACCCCATGACAGTTACAACAAATTAAGAAATCTTCACGTTTTATTGGACCTCTCTTGGAGAAGGTTGGCCTCTGAGTTGGTATTTTAATGGTATTTCCGACGTAAAAGCCTTTCCTTGAACTTTTTCCTTCCGGCTCATATCCAAACTTCCTTGTCCGAGAGTTCTGCTGTGCATGAAGAGAGGAGCACCATTCTGCCGGCCCCTCCCAAGAGCATGTCTCCACGGAGAATCCAAATGCGATTGTGTGTGCATATTTTTCTGAGCGAATTCCTCTATATAGAAAGTTCGTTACACTAAAAAACCAGGTTCGCGCAAAATTCCACTATGCATATTGAATCATGATCAGTTTGAACAGCTAGTTCAATCTGCTAATCGTTCACATCGGCCCAGATTTGGCAGAATGAACCCGCGAGCAATTATTTCGAGACGCAGCGAAATAATGCCGATTATCCCAGCGAAGCCGCGAGAATTTCATACTATGGAATGAGTTGCAAGATTGGGAAAGACGTGCATTCCTCCACTGGCGTGTTCTCGATTCTCGACAAGACAGGCAAAGATCCAGCCATTCTGGATCTCTGTATGGAACCTAGAGGCTTCACGACAACGGCTCTGAACTACAGTCCGAAGGGCCATGCTTATGGAATCACTCTTTCAACTACCATGGCAGGACATGAAGTTGGCAAACCAGCTTAGGAAAAGTACAAACGCCTTACCATACAATTCATTGACATCACAATGCTCGCTACGCAAATGGGCAAATGGGCGTCGACGTGCACACCAAGATTCCTTCATCTCATGCCGATGCAGGCCATTTCTTGCCAGGTCGCCCGTTTGCGGACCAAGACTTTGATCCCGTCTTTTGCGGGGGGACAATGATCCGAAACCATGAGCGAGCCGAGTATCGCAAAGACTACGAGACAACGAGACTGTCGACAAGTCAGTTAGTAATTTCTCTGGAGCGCATTCGAACTGCCGGTTCCTTGGTTGCCGTTCTTCGTCAGGCTAATTCATGGCACTCGCTCGAACTAATGCACATGTTCAGCAAATTCTCAAAGGTCCAGCTCTTCAAATCTCACGCGGCCTATATCAAAAGTCTTCATTCTACATGGTCGCTCAAAATGTACAGCCGCAGAACGCTGAAGCAGAGCGGCCTGATGAGAGATGGAAAAAGGAATAGAGAGAAACAACTTTCTCAAGCGAAGCGACGCCAAGCACAGAGCTGGTCGTTCGTTCCCCCGTCTCGGAACCACGTTCACTTGGTCCCAGAAGAATTCGGTGACCTATTTGTGCAGCTTAGCAAACCTATCTTCGCGATTCAGGCTCTGGTACTACGCAAAGGTCCGTGGAACAGGAGTAAGTAGAGTTTTAACGGACAAGATACTGGTTTTGAGATGTGTTATGATTGCCTAGATACTGCCTTCAGCACCCAAATGCGTGATAAAGAGGGACCTGTCATCTCAACATGATGGCTTAATTAGGCAAGCACGATTAGAATTTTGTTAGTAAATTCATTGGTGATTGGCATTTCCGTGATAAGACTTTCTTTCCTGGGAATGATCAGGTGTGCAATCCCCTTTCACCGAAGACGATGCAAAACTCACATAGCCACCGCTTTCGGGGCAATCCACTGCCATCCACAAGGTTGCTCGAGTGACTGGGTGGTTGATTTCTTCCCCAAAGTCAAAATTCGGACTACCGTGGTGAAGTGTTCTAGGTTTTAGTCAAATGTTGCCTTTACCTATGTTTCGATGTGGTCTCACAGTACCATGTGTGGAGGTTGCCAATAGGGTGTTAGCTTACCCTACACCTGCAAGTCTAGGGCAGACCCGATGCTGACAACACCAGATGGTCCTTAGACAGCTCGTGAGGCTTCTGGATGGGCTGAGCGAGGTAAACATTTTATCAAGTTTTATGATTCAATGTCTGGATGTGCGCTTGGTTCATTACACATCCTGATATCGAGGCTGTCTGGGCGGATTTTGACCCCACAGAAAAAACGAATCCCGCCTTGTGAAAGGATTTGAATCACGTCAGTTGCAACTGGCTCAGTCATCGTGTTTCATGTGACAAAAACACAACTCGACATGTCGTGTTCATTCGTTTTCGGCTCCCCGTGGGACCTGCATCCCCCCTGCTTGAGCAGCTCGCCGATGGCGCATGGAACAGCACTAGAAGGAAAATTCGAACGAAAGATGCCCTGATTTCCTTGACGTCAAAACGCGAGGCGAAGCTCCACTCAAAGTCCTCACGTTCCCTCTTGGCACGACGGAGTGGATTTTCACGACTAAAGAAATCCTCCCGCCAAGGCATTCGTCTCCATCTTTCTACGTAAAAGAAACGTCTTCATCAAGAGTAATTATGCCGAAGAAGCTCCACAGTGTCAGGTCAGCAGCTGATGGGTTCTTTTGCAAAAAAAGATGTGCAGAGTTGTTTTTGATCGCGTCTCGCACTTTCTGAAATGTCGTTGTCGACGCTTGGTGAGTTGCGTCGGCCATGGTCCGGCCGACGTCTGCAGACTGTAGATATCGGCCCGGAGGTTCCATGGGCCGGCTCCGGAGCTGCCGGGAGGCTCAACGGCGGCGACCCGGCGGCAAAGACTACGGAGGGTCGCTCCAAGATTCCACTAAATCGTTTGAGGCAGGTCAACCTCACGAACGGGCCGCCGATGTCATGGATAGCCACTTTTCCGTGCTCCATTCCGGCGGGTTCATAGGGGATGACCGACTTCCAATCGGGCATGATCCGCTTACGCCAGCCAAGGCTTCGTTCACCATGACAATGTCGTCTCCGGATCACTTTTCCATCTCGACTCTCGCAGTTCTGCCAAGCAACACGCAATCTCGAAACGGCAACCCCTGGATTCAACGAGACCACCGTCGTAGATGACAATGATGGATTGCCTACTCATCACGTAATGATGCAACAGCAGACGTAACTCCAGACCCATATCCCCCACGGGGTTTGCAGTCCATCACAAAAATCCCTCCCCAAAGACCCTTTCCCCAAAGCTTCTGTTGAACCTGGGTTTCTGACCTGACGGCGTAATGCCAGTCCCTCTATTGGGCGAGGTCGTGTCAGAGAAGATCGCTCAACCCGGCGGTCCTCGTGCACAGTGGCAATATCATCTGGCCACTCTTCCCACAACCCCATATTTCCCACTCAAGGTTCCATCGAACCATAACAGTTATGCACAGGCACCAAGGCCCTCACGCGCCACTGGAGCTGGAGGCGCGCTCCGATCGGAGCTGTTGGCCTGGGGTAGGTATACGACGTTACAGAAAAATGGTATATATATGGAGACGCAGACTCCGCTCATAGCATCTGGTCCACCCACTAGCCCACCGACCCTGATTTCTTTGCGCATTCCATTTCTTTAGCTTTTCCATCTCTTGCTTCACCATTCATATTACTCCTGCTTCTACAACCTACGGCTATAGTCCTGTTGGGTAGGCTTCAACTTCACTCCTCAGACATACTCCCTGAAGGAGCAACCGAGCAATTCCCCCCAATGGGCATCATGAAGTTTTCAAAACAAAAGGCCGAACCGGCCATGGTCGATGACCAGATTCACGAATCATCCACATCGGACAATGACCAATCAAAGCATCCCAACGACTTCCAGGAGGTGCCAGCTGGCTCCATCGAAAAGGGCAACATCTTCAGCCAGGGTGGCAAGAACTATCGAACTCTCGGACGATGGGACACGATTCTAGTGCTCTTCATGAACCAACTCGGTCTCGGCATTCTCTCTCTCCCTGCATCGCTTAAAGTCCTGGGAATCGTCCCCGGAATCATTGCCATCATTGGCATCGGCATCATCTCTTGGTATGCCGCCTACCTGCTGCTGCAGTTCTACCGCAAGCACCCGCACGTTGTTAGCATCGTCGAGATGACCCGGGTTGTCGGAGGACCTTGGTTCGAGGGTATCGCTGGAGTCGTCATGATGATCCAGGTCATCTTCATCTCTGCCTCAGCTGTCGTTACTCTGTCTGTTGCCCTCAACACCATCAGCAGCCATGCCACCTGTACCGTTGTTTTCATCCTGGTGGCGTGTATTGCATGCTTCATTCTGTCTCTCCCACGAACCATGAAGTTTGTGTCAATGAGCGGTATCCCAAATGCCGTCGGTGTCGTTGCTGCCTGTGTCATAGTCTTGATTAGCTTGGCCGTCAGCGGTCCGGCCACTGCCCCCGTTGGATGGGTCAAGGAAATCGTCATCGTTGGAAACCCCACATTCCGAGATGGCCTCAACGCTTGTTTGCGTATTGTCTTTGCCTACGGTGGCAACTTTACCTTTGTAAGTGACGGAAACTCCATTCTACATATCTATTCATGCATCTGGCAACTGCTAACCACTCAAACAGGTTTCATACATGGCTGAGATGATTGATCCCGCCCGCGATTTCGGCTTCTGTCTGACGTTCCTCGAAATCAGCAGCACTGTTTTCTATCTCGTCATCGCAGTTGTCCTGTACTGCCTCGCCGGCGACTTGACCACGTCTCCAGTCCTCGGTGCAGCTGCTACTATCCCCGCCAAGGTTGCCTATGGCATCATTCTTCCGGCTGTTGTTGCAACCGCCCTCTCTATCGGACATACAGGCTGTAAATACATGTACGTTGCGGTGATGCGCAAGATGGGTGCTATTTCTCAGGTCACGGACAACAGCGTCAAATCTTGGGCGACTTGGAGCATCTGCGTGACTATCTTCTGGGTTGTCATCTTCACCATCTCCAACGTGATCCCCATTTTCGACTCAGTCCTTTCCATCACAGCAGCTACGACCATCCCCTGGTTCACCTATTTCCTAGCCGCTACCTTTTGGTTCCATAGCAACTGGAGCTGTCTGTTCGAGAACTGGAAGAAGGCGTCATTGGCGGTTCTCAACGCCTTCTTTATCATCCTTTCTTTCTTCCTCAATGCCGCTGGCATTTGGGCTGCCGTCACCGAACTGCTGGATCTTTTCGAGACTGGGGATGGGATTGGAGGAGTTTTTGACTGCGGCAACAATGCCCTTTAAGCAAATAGCGTTTCGTTCATAATCAATTTTGCGTTGACACTTTAAAAATCTTCCATTAAATCTCACGATTGGATAGTGGCTCATTTCAGCAGAAACGTCTGGTTGGTTGAAAATGACAAAAAATCCCTCAATGCGCAGGGCTCAGAGTCAACCATATGTTGTCACACCACCGGGACACTATACACATTTTACTGTTACAACTTGATGATTTCTGCTTTCCCGACTCAGAGTAACAACCTTCACTCTCTTTACTTCTGGGAACCCGTGTCTGACGACCCGCCTTCCTTCTCTATCCTCTCCTTTTCCTTCTTCTCAATCGTTGTCTGTTTCTCCCACATAGCATGATAGCGCCCTTTAAGGGCCAATAATTCATCATGCGTGCCACGCTCGACAATCTTGCCCTCGTGAAGAACGATAATTTGGTCAGATGTGGTAATAGTCGAGAGGCGATGTCTAATGGGTGCGGTTCATTAGCAAAACACTGGAGGAATATTGGCGCGTATTATGAAATGTGTTGACTTACGCAATGCTGATTGTGGTTCGCCCAGAGGTGACATGCTCCAAAGCATCCTGGATCTGTCTCTCAGTTTGTGAATCGAGAGATGCTGTGGCCTCATCCAGGAGGAGGATCCGGGCATCCTTAAGAATCGCTCGTGCAATAGCAATCTGCAAGAAGCTCTTGTTAGCTAGGGACAGAAGTAAGGGAACACCAATCAACGTACGCGCTGGCGTTCGCCTCCAGACAACTTCAGACCACGCTCTCCAACCTTGGTTTCATAACCATCTGGGAAGCTGAGGATACGATCGTGGATGTTCGCCGCCTTGCAGGCCTCGTAGATATCGGCCTCTGAAGCTTGGGGCTTAGCATATTGCAAGTTATACATGATGGTTGCGTTAAACAAGACGGTATCCTGCGGCACAACACCAATGTTGCTGCGAGCGCTGTCGAGCTTGAGGTCTTTGAGGTTGTGGCCATCAATGGTGATGGAGCCGTCCGAGACATCGTAAAAGCGGTAGAGAAGTTTCAGGCAAGTGGATTTGCCGCTACCAGACTCTCCCACAATTGCTGTTTTGGTGCCAGGCGCAACAGTGAAGTTGATGCCGTTGAGAACGGGCTTCCCTTTCGTGGTTTGGTAAGAAAATTGCACATCGTTGAAGGCAACCTCTCCTTTTGGCGAGGGCAACCCGACCGCATCTGGCTTTTCTACGACCCCAGACGTCTCATTAAACTAGGCATTATTAATACTCTTGGATCTGAAATTCTACAGGGGGCGTTGTTAAGGCGTACCAGATCAAGCAAACGCTCAGCTTCAATGAGGTTGTTCTGAAGCATGGTATAGTAGGTTCCAAAGAAGTTGAGAGGGCCTTGAAGCTGGACAAAGTAGTTGATCAGAGTGACGAATCCGCCGACCGATTGTTCGCCAATCGAAATCTTGTATGCGGAAACAGCCACAAGGAGGGCAGTTCCAAAGGAAAAGATTGAGCTCTGGGTGAGGTTGAGGCCATTGAGCGACCACTGCACCAGCTTCTCCGCGTTTTGGAAGACAACTACGTGGTCTTTGAATCGTTCGGCCTCACGGGGAATGGCGCAGTTGTGCTGAACCGTCTCATATGCGAGAATGGCATCCGTCTTGATGGCCTCCATCTCGCGCGTCTTGATCGTCATGTCTCTCCTCAGCTTGCCGCGGTATTTGGCCACGTATATGGTAAGGAAGATATAGGACCACATGATAAAGAAGACAATAATGGTGTAAAAAGCATCGAATTTGACGAAGAAGAAAACGCCTGCGATAAAAATGTCAAACACCATTGGGAACACCTGGAAACAGAAGCTCTCCAAAAAAGTGTTGATCGATGCACCTCGGCTCAAGGCGCTTGTGACCTCACCAATTTTCTTGTTTAGGTGAAACTCTAGGGAGAGTCCCAAAACGTGCTCAAACGCCGCTGAAGACAGGCGCCGGAAAAGCGACTGAGAAACCGGGATCCAAAGGACAGCCCTTGCGGCACCGAGCGCTCCTTGGTTGCCTTGAAGAGCGCGGTAAACGACGTACAGGATAATCTCCTTGTACGGTAGCTTCCCCTCGCCGAGAGAATCGACAAGGACTCCGAGTTGCCAGGGAGCTAAGAAGTTGACAATGCGCTGGCAAGTAAGGAGAATCAAGCAAACGACCACAATGACTTGGTATGCCTTGGAGTCTTTGGGCCTGGGGGAAGTTAGCTTTGGGAATATCAAGAACAATTGGTAGGGCTTGTAAGTACCAGAGATATGGAAACAGAACTCGGAATCCTGCGATGTAGTCGAGCCAACCGGTTCCCGAGACTTGGGTTCTCCTCGCTTGGGTCACATGTGTGTTATTCGGGACACTTCCATAATTGCCAGATGAGCCATTTCCGTTTTCGAGAAGTGACTGTCGTTCCTCCGGGACTGCCTTGGGCTGAGAGATCCTCACTTTATACTCTCCCAGGGTCAGGATGCCTACCATGAGCACGAGTATGGCGATTCTAGAGAATGCCAAGATATTGATGATGTGAATGAAGCCCTTAGAAACGCTCAAGGAGGGGTGCACAGTGGAAAGGACAGCTGCAATGACAGCTTCTGCAAGTGCGCCTGCGACCCACGCGAAGCAATGAGCAGAACCTGGTACCCACGGCCCTTCTGGATCAGGTAGTAAACCAGCTAGGAAGTAGAGTAGAGTTCCGACGTAAGATGCCTGAAACCCGTGTTAGCAATTGCAATGCCTTCGAGGCGAAAGAGGGTAGGCATATACCAGATACGCGCTGAAAGAGAATTCGATCGTATCGTCGACATCATGTGGGCCAACAAGAGCCTCGCGCACGGCAAGAATAATGCTAACCAGCAACAGAGCAGACAGCAAAAGTTGAAAGAACCATATTAGCCGAGCATGAGACCGTCGGATGCTGTCGGTCTTCTGTTTTTGTTCCTCCGACGCGTTGCGACGCGAGTCTCGACGGCGATTGAGGTAGTACTGGAGACTTTGCGATCCCAACAGAGTCACAAAGACCAGGCAGGGATAGAGATAGAAGGCAAGCTTCAATCCCAACTCCGCGACCGCCATGGTTTGCAATTGACGAATGTATGATGCGAGATATTCGAGACAAGGCAAGGGCTCGATTATCCTGTTGAGCCGATGGCATGATGCAATCACGCCCCGGCTTTAAGATTCTCCGAGCTTGCATTGTTGGGACTAGCTGTATTAGGCTAGTTGTTGCCGTTTAGATTGGAATCTCGTTTAAGCTCTTGGCTCGGGGCTTTCCGGGCTTGAAGCAACCAAGACTGACCCGACTTGATGGCACAAGGATGAGATCAAAAGAGGGAGTGCATACAGCATGTAGTGTGGTGTAAGTCAGCTGTCACCATAACCATTGAAGTCCCCATTCGTAATGCATCTGCAAAATAGCTACGCCGACACCGGACTTTCTCATAGCAAATGTGGGGTTTGTCCATCACTGCAGCCTCAGCTTGCCGCAGATCGTCAAACGGCTTAGGTATGTAAGTATTGTATTGACACGGGAGAACCCTTAAAATATTTGACCAGGTTAGTTCTAACATGAGAGGCCTTTTCCACCTAACCCGACGATCTAAACGCGTACAATCCTCCCGTCGCCCACAAAAACGCACCGTCATCAACCACTCTCAGGGCTCCTAGTTGATCACATGTCTCATCTAAAACTTGGTTCAACAGCCACTAACGGCTCAGCCCGGAAACCAACGGCCTGTAACGCAGTAGATACGGATGCAGAGATGGTGTCACTCTTTATCCGGACCAATGCTGTCAGTCTCACCCCCGGATCGACGCCGGCTTGGACCGAGAATGGCCTTTAAGACTGCGGGTTGTGTACTAGATCAATGTCCACCTCTATAAACTCACTGTAGCTGAATTGCAGTAAGGCCGACCGTTTCCCATCATCGGACGTGGCTTGCATTGTTCAGACCCAGGTGTTCGATCCATCGCCAACTCGAGCCAATCGGAATTAGATTACCCTACACTCCCGCCTGGGCTCGAGTAGACCCGGATTGCCACACGCTTTGTCTGGACGCAGAGAAAACACTGACTGTAGATACCGGTTTCTAACAAGCTAGCGGTATCGAAGATCGCTAGCAATTGTAGTGTAAGCTCTGCTGTCACTCAGACACATTACACATTCAGCCACAATCATTCCAGAGGCATCTCTTGTCAACCTCCCTTTCTTCACTCCTAGAAAATTGACGTAAGAAAAAGCCTGTCATAGTCCAATCTATTTAATTGATAATTTTTTCAGCAGTGGATTAATTAGCGGAAGCATCGCAAGAGGCTCTGGCTATGGTGACTTCTTCTTGAGAATCGACTTACATGCGCCTTCATTTTTAAAACAAGACATCGGTAGTACGGGTATTACTGTTAGTGACGAGGGTTCTCAAATCGACCTGAGCCTCGCACTGTGCTTATTTGTGTGATTTATTGCTACCCTGAGAGGAAATGCGTGTCATTTCCTACAATCTACTACTTGCAAGGCACCTTCAGTCTCCGTAACGTCTTGACTCAGTGGCGGTCGAGGTTTTTATAGGATTTTACTATAAATATAGAAAAGACTTAATAGTTAATTAGACCTCGTGCCCAGTAAGAATAGTAATTCTTATTGTAGATGAAACTAACAATTTTGTGTTCGTGATCATCTGCCCCAAACGTAATGTAGCTCGTGATGGTCTTTCCACCTTCAATCACGGCGTTAATTCCGAGATTTCTTGTGCATATCGAGTATTCACGAGCCGGACTAATACGCCACGACATGAAAAGGGCCAGAAAATAATAATAATCATGGATTGCTTGTGTGTAAGACTCAATTGAGTTAATTGGTATTGGTACGATTGTTGTTACACTAGTCGAACTTCCTTTCTGCTGCACACGACTATCAGAACAGTGCTATGTAGTTAACTGACCCAAAATTGCATTGTTTTAGACTCCTTCTAGGTAAGTTATTGACTAACTCAAGCGTGACACCTTCTGCGCGTGGAGGTTGCGCTTGCTGCGGGTACCGAAACCACTGGGGTTTCCGAGGGTGCCGCGGTGACCGATGCTGCGGGTACCGAAGATGCTTCAATCACGGAGGCCACCGAAGATGCCAAGGGAACCGAGGATACCACTGGAACGGAGGTTGCGACGGGAACAGAAGTTGCAGAGGCAACCTGAGTTACGGAGGTCACGAAGGTCGCAAGAGCGGTCGAAGATGCCACAATTACCGAGCTGACGGCGATTGCCGAGCTTGATTGAACAACCGAGCTAGCAGGGATGACTGCACTTGCCGAGCTGGCCGATCCTGAAGAGCCGGATGAACTATTGAGAGTGAGTCAATGATACACATTGAATGGAAAACGATCGTTAGGTGTAGAGATGCCGGAAAACTTACTCAACGGAGATGGTGTAGTCAGTAATGTCCAGTACAGCATCGGAACCTATGAACATCAGCTTCATGACAATAGAGATGTCTGTCTTCGAGGAGCTTACCAGTAAACGGCTCAGTTCCAGCTTGAAGGCTAGTCGCATACATGCTGGTGCTAATACCTTGGTTTGTCGTGAGGTAAGTGAAGAACTCATTCAAATCTCCGTCGAAGCTGTTGATGTCCGTCGTTGCAACGAACGAGAAAACGTTGACTTCTCCATTGTTGCCAGAGTATACGTCCCATTCACTACCAGCAATGGTAGCGGTATCAACAGCCGAACCCGTAGACGAGATAGGTCCAGCTCCACCAAGAGCTGCGAGCCAAATCATAATCTCATACTCGTTATCACCACCGGCCGAGGAAGCGAGCCAGAGGTCGTAAGCAACGTTGGCCACGATGTCTGTTCCAGTGTACCTGCATTGGATTAGGAATCCGCAACACAAATAATCTCAACTAAGACCACTACTTACGTCCACGTCCACGTTGATGGGATAGAGCTGATGGCGGAGAGCTGCAGGTTGACGTCCTCAAGAGCCACATTGGCGTACGACTTGACGGAGCTGGAACCTCCGGCCCAGGTCCAAGACGTAGACCAAGTAACAGAGCCATCGGTGATAGAGTCAAAGGTGGTGCATTGCGAGCCAGACGTCGCTTGGGCCGCACCCCAGTTGTTGTGGTAGATAGTGAAGCCACCAGTTTCGAGCGAGCCCCAGCTATCGCACCATGTAGTTTCACGCTTTTGGAGCGTACGAGTGGGAGAAGCCGTGGCTAGAGTGGCGAGAACAGCCGGGGCAAGATATTGGGCCTTCATGGTGAATCGGCGAGGTGAAGCTTTTTCTAAAGAGGGTAAGTAATAAATGAGTGTCGATAAAAGAGAGAGTAAGCTCGACCAGCGAGGAATAGATGTCAGTACAAAGAACGTGATGTCGCAAAGAGCAAAGGTCAAAGGTAGATGCTAGATTGAAGTTGGTGATTTGAGATCTATATATTCTGAGTTTTGCACATTGGGGCTCCTGATCAAAACAGCTCATGGCCATCCAAGTACAGGCATATTTGTAAATTGGGGACGGCAAAGACGGTCTATGCCTCAATTTGGGCCTTATTCTGGCTTGCCTCTGGCGCAACTTTGCCAGATCCATGTCTTGATACAGGGATGCTCAGTGGAGACGACGCATCATTGATCGGCCCACAATCGCGTGTAACCAGCTCAGATGCCGATTTCCCACCAATTGATCCAAGTGGCTCCTGATTCCCAAACAGGAGCTCATAGCGCAATGTCGGTTAATAGTACGTTGCATGGATAAGTCGGCGCACTAGATATCTGGCGATCGGATTCTTTACAGCCAGTAAGCTGATTGTGATTCGGTCACTGGAATAGTCCATAGTGCATTCCCAAACTTGCGGTGCAAAATTTCCTCTCCAGGATGCCCTCCTGCTTAGCGTATGGGATCTCCTGAGCATCCCCTGAGCGAACCTGAGCGAGCCTGAGTATCCCCTGAGCTTCTGTAACTGCTTGCAGTGGTAGTCTAGAAGGGTGAGGGATGCTCGTTGGTTTCTTTTGGCGTCCAGTTCGTCTCAAAGAGCTGACTTATGAACCAGTACTCATCTTCATACTGATCAGTTTGGTTGGCTGCTTTTAGTAGATTGGCTAAACGCAGCCTGTCAGTGCGAGAATATGCCAAAGTAGATCAGTCTACTCACACTTCTGTTGGACGTGCCGTGCGTATTCCTGAACAAACTCGAGCTGGTTCTGATCGAGCTGTGCCATCCGTCGGTTTTGTCTCGCATCCCAATCAAAATCACTTTCGAATGGAAAGTTTCCTTTGCATACGTAGTGAAAATGTGCAAGCAAGGTTTTGGATCCCGAAAGAGCACCACGAACAATATTCATGTCAACATATCGAACCTTGCGTAGGAGCAAGCCAGCGGTAGAATAAGAATGGTAGCCCCATCTCTGCATACCTGATATCTCCTCTTGCGAGCAAATTGCACTTCATGAGCCATGATTAGTTCGTAATTGTGCAAGAGAATGAAGGTGGCCAGGAAGATGGTGAACCAGTTGTGGGCCTTGTTGGCCAGGATCAAATTTTCCAGCGCCTTCAAAACCTTTTGCCGCAGGGGCGGCAGAAGCCTATGCATCACGATCGAAGCAAACTGGTAGTCGATAAATGGCGGTGGTGAAACCCACCAAGCAGGGCGGAGGGGATTTCCAAGTCGCTCTGCACCCAAGGTGTCGGTGCCGGAACACCTCCAGCCACCTTCGATCAATCGGCATGCCGTCCACAGTCGGAGAACGTCCCGGATGAAATGATTCTATTCCATGTCAGCGTGGGGAACTCCTGCACGACTTCCGGTTTCCAACGAGCGGCCGACTCACCGGCTCTGTTGCGGAGGCCAGAGCCCCCGCAATCTGAAAAAAATATTCCATGATATGGCGCTATTCTTGTTCACCACGGCATGTACATAGCGCTCTATGCTCTCTTCGATGAAAACATTCAACGAGTCGAGCCCCGTGTCAGCGTCGATCAGGGTCCAGGGCACGGCGAACATGTTCCTGCCTTTGCCCCCAATTCCCTTCGAATCGGTAGCAGGCTCCTCATCTGGTTCAAACTGGCGTACTTTGAAACCAAGAATGGTACCCCGGTCTTGGGTCATTTCAAACACTTTGATCTCGTCCCGGGACCATACTCTCGAGACATGGAAGTTTCCATACCTGGGCCCTACGTTGGGAAATCGACCCTCGTAGGCAGAGTTTGAGGCGGTTCGGAAGAGTATACTATCCACGATCTTGTAGCGGAGACATGGAAGTCGGAAGACGTTGAAGGTAGTTTTTTGGCATGTCAAGCATGGTCCCTTTGGGTTTTCCGGATCAGGGAGACACTGTGTAAAAAGAATTAGTCCTGTCAGCTAGTGGAGAATGGGAACTGTACCCTTATGCGATTCATTCGACACCGGATGCAACCACGAATACTCCTAGTAAGTGCCGTCTGACGTCGGTCATCTAGTTGGTACCGCCCTCGCTTGGCCTGCGGTTTTCGAACCCTACTAGGCCCGGGTTGGCTGGCTGTGCTGGGATCTTGGCGGGTAGGTAGTGGAAAGGGATGGTTTGGCCTGGGGCCGACATTGTTTTGCAGCGGCACCATATCAGGATGCTGGTCTGCCAGTGGAGTCATTGGAAATAGATCCAGCCATTGCATATCTGGAAGTCCGGGATATTGAGACATCGAATCCAGAATATTGTCAAAATTTATTGAGTCGTCACAGGCAAAGTCGAACCGCTGATCCATAGCATCTCCAAGAAGACTAGAAGAACTAGCTCCTGCTTCTCCGCCGGTGGCAAAATCGCCTGACTGGTGAAACGGTGCATCCAGCAAGACATGATCCGACCGGAGCCCAGTGGAGTTTATTATAGCACTTGGGCCAGATTCATGTTCATTGGTACCCTGAAAGGATAAAATGCTAGAGCTCAAGACCTGGAAGGCAGTCGTTGGAGACAGGCCCACTCCATAGCCAGGCACGGCATTCGCGCTAGGGCACGCAGCCGTTGCTGCCCGGACATGATTTGTGACATTAGCTGCTGGAGAGTCGATAGGCTGTGAGGTTGAGGTTGTCACTGGTCCGTTGCTTGCTGAGAAATACGCAGTTTGCTGATATTAGTCGAGACGGCGGCCTTGGATTTGCAGATCTAAGGGATCCACAAATGGGTTCAAGTTGGTGAGTGGTGGAGATTTTGGGCCAGGGAAAGGAGTATTTTCTTAGAGCGGGCGGTCAATGGAGATAAGTGTAGGGCTTTCTGAACGCGCCTGTTATTGATTGCCCGAGTGGCTCGAATCTCGTGAGAGATGAGGAGAGTTGTTTAAAGCTCGGGGAGGGGCATGGATTTAATAGTTATCCGCATCCGCGTTTCTCAAGTGCACTACGTGACCGTGTCCGGCGGTTGGCGCAGCCAGCTGGTTAGGTGTGGCAGACTCCGTAGTATCTAAGCCTATTGTCGCCAAAGGATTGGGCGCAGTGGTGTTATGGGAGGCGGCTGCAGCGGTGGGAAGCGAGCTCAGGGCTGCGGGTATCTGGCTGACTGGCACGCGTAGGATCTTGGCAGCCTTCTGGAGTGTTTCGAGGTCATCATTTGTGAAGCTGTGTGCGGCGGACATGGTGGTGAAGGCCCCTCTCTGCGTGCCCAGAGGCAGTTGTGAGAGGCTAGCAATACCTGGAGACGTGGCATGGTTATATACCTAGGTATCTTGCCAAATAGCTTCTTAGGCGGACGTCGAGGATGGTGGGGGGTGGGACAACGAGGCAACGAAGCAATGAAGTAATGAGCTGACGTGTAATGACTGGTCAGAACTGTACGGATACGTGTATACCTACTTTGTTGGAACTTACTATGTATTACATCGGTCTAGGTCTAAACCGCTTTATTATACACTAGGGGTAACCGATGAGCAGACCGATGAGTAGGGGCGACCGATGAGCAGGCAGATGCGGGGCGGGGCAGGCTGGCGCTCAAAATCGACTGCCTCTCTGCTTTCTCTCCTGAACGTCTCGGTAGCATATATCTCACAAACTGCTCTAAGGCTCTGCTAGCAACTTTTTCAATTGACTCGTCTTTCCAGCCTGGATCCAGTGCATCCTAACATGCGCGCTACCCTTCTTGCACTATACTCCTTCAGCAGTCGTTTCCTATGGCCCGAAACTAGCAACCATCGACAGAAAATGGTGGCAAATCAGCAGCAAAGCTTCTTGCCCGTCATTGCAAAAATTGACTCGTAAGAGCGTCTACATGTGTGTGTGTGTGCAATCAGATTCAGGCCCGCTGACTGCTTGGACAGATTTCCTTATTATCAGCGAGATCCCGCGGCGTACAAGAAGTTCATGAAAGACTACTACTATTTCGCGATCCAGGGATACGAGGCTCCGTTTGGCTACATCCACAGCTCCATCTTCAAGGATGCTACTTAGCCTGACTGCTAGCTCATCGATCATGAGAGCCGCACTGTCACCCTTACGGCAGCCGGAACCTTTGAAGAACGATCAAGACTTGTCAATAATACGCTTTGGCAAACACACAAGGCCGGAAAGCTTAACATGTTGAAGAAATAGACCAGCGAACAATGTGCCGTGCGCACAGCGGATGGGGAACATGTTCTGCACATGAGCATCATGGGGTCTGGGATGCTTGGGACAGTTGTTCCCGGCGTCCAGCTGATCGCATGGACCGAGACCGAGAACCACAGACGATACTGGCTTCAGCGGAGATCGGCCAGGAAGAACGTCCATCTGGGAAAGCTTGATGTGACTGCGGGAGGGAACTTCGCCGCAGGTGAACGCCCAATTGACGGCATTGTCAGGGAGGCCTTTGAGGAAGCTAGCATCCCTGAAGACTACACGCGCAACAACATTCGATCGTGTGGGACTATCAGCTACCACTTGGCGACCAACGGTGACGGCTCTCCAGGTTCAGAGCCCCACGTCCAGTACGCATACGAGATAGAGCTTCCTAATGGTATGATTCCTAAGCCCTCTGATGGCGAGGTGGAGGAGTTCATCACCATGAATGAGCAAGAGATTCGGGCTTCTCTCTTCCAAGACGACTTCAAGCCCATTGTGGGCGTCCTGTGGTTGGGCCATTTCTACAGGCATGGAATGATGACTGCTGAAAACGAAAAGAACTTCGAAGAGATTTGCTCTCGGCTGCACAGGAAGCACGACCTATTCAAGCTGTAGATTGACTGTGTTATTTGGACGCATGGTACATGGTCCGAGGGATCTTGTAGATAACCAATACACTTCTTTGCTAGTACTTGTCTACCGAATTCATTACCATGGCCAAACCATGTGCACAACGAGCATGGAAGTAACCCCCCGAGAGATGACAGCACGACAGGTGGATTGTGGACGTTGGGACATCAAGAGTTAATACGAATATAACTTGATGACATTAATACTTGTGCGTATATAATGCGTTCCGGAAATAGAACAGTCAATTCATTCACTCTACCGCCCTTGTAAGATGGGTGAAAGTAGCTGCAACAGGCTGGCAGTTAATAAAACAACTTCTTCGAGTACCTTGGCTACTTGGACCACAAAAAAAAGACCCCTCAGGCCATACCGAATCCGCCAAAACTTCATAGCCCAAATCTAATTGAGTGACTGGGTTTGGTTTGCCGCACTTCAGTTCAGTTTCTCGTTCATAAACCCTCATCCAATAACGCATCTCTGCCCCGCAGAATACTTTTCCATTCTCTCATGATTGGTTGGCTCTTTCGTTATCTTCCACGTCGTCTTTTTCTGGTTGAGCACATGTGGACCACAGGTCGCTGTTGGTCGCCGCGCCTTTTTCCTTGTAGCGGAGACCCAGGTCGCCTATGATACCAACATCAGATTGAACCTAACATGGAGAAGAGTCGTACTAACCATTGCAGGATATCAGTGATATGTATGAGTGAATGACAACAGGCTCCTGCTGCCCCGGTTTTCCACCTCGGTCTTTAACGGAAGCAGCTACAGAGTGGCCACCTTCAGTCGCCGAGGCTCTAGCTTCTGATGTGGGAGACATGTTCTCTTGGGAATGTTGATGGGGGGGCAATTCAAGACTTGATACCAGCGCTCTGGAACGATAGAAGACCATGTTGTTACTGCGCGTGAAAGGTGAAGCTATTTGACGGCGAGGGGGCATTCTTACTTATAGGACGTTCTTTTTACAGAGAATATTACGAAACACAGCCAGAATTCACTCTTCATCGGTAGCTCTTCATCGGTAGCTCTTCATTAGTAGCCTTCATCGGTAGCCATTGAATGGCAGCCACTCATCGGTAGCATTTGAATGGCAGCTACTCATCGGTAGTCCTTCATCAACTGCAGGGGGAACTCTTAATTAGCATTAGGACTCGCGAGAATTGTCTAGGTGAAGAATAAAACGGCGATCATTACAATTCTATAAACGCCTACTACACTCCATGTCATTATCTCAAGGACATCTTCGCTCAGACGGGAGATCACACCAAATCAAATGTCTCCCTTGCGGTCGCATTTTTTGCAACCTCCTCCAAAACTTGTCCGTTCATATGCCCTTGTAGTAGACATTCTCCAACAAACTCGAATTGTTTTCCTTGAATTCCACCATCAGTGCTGTTACTTGTGTCAGAGTTCCTCTTTTCCCGCAGCAAGTAGAGAACTGATCCACCATACAGCATGCAGACAATATCGCCAGGCCTCGCATTATGGGGACACAAGCCATTTCGTGTTGTGCCAGAGACATCAGCAGTAAACAAGCACTGACTCAGGCATTGGAAGTGATTTGCCTCGTCATCGAATCCCTGCAAGTGAGACATGAGATGCCTAGATAGGAACTGCTGCACCGTCCGGTTGAACATGGAGCCCTTGAGCAGACGCTCATCTTGTGACAGCGACCATCGATGGCCTGCCGGGTCGAAAAGCTGCATAAAGGCATCTTCTAGCTCGTCTAGGCGCCCAGAGGCCTCCCTATCGAGAAAAGGAAACGGAGATATTTCCGAGATTGTGCAAATGCGATGGCCGGCTAGTCTTAGCACTTCTGGGTGAAGGGCAGCTTCATCTGAAGAAATCAATGCTAAATCGGGGACTGTGTCCCCGCTCGCCTGGTACGGCGAGTGCAAGGAGAGGCCTAGAGTAGCACCTATGGAGTGTTCGTTTCCTGCGTGCCAAAAACACCAAGTGGGATATCCCAGAGTTACTAGGTCCTTTGGGTGGCCGTAGTACATTTGTTGCCAGCCGCGGTGCTTGAGCGTGTGAACTGTCGAAAGGATCCTCAACGACTTATGTTCGCCGATCCACCACCGGACGAAGTCGGTGAAGACCTTTTCCGTCGGCTTTGAGTAATCGGGGCGAATTTGATCTGGAAGGTCGGCAATGTTGTGTGTCTCGACTCCGAATTGTAGCAAGGCGAATATCTTGTCTCGTGGATCTGACGCTTTCAAGCCATGGGACTTGATGAGAACGTCGAGGATTTCTTCCTGGCCAACTTGGTCTCTGTCGTGTGGCCGCTGGTCGTTCTCAAAAGGCCACAGCACCCTGAAAAAGATGGATGGAACAATGGCGTCCCCGGTCGTAAAGTGAGGGACCCTTCCGCTTTGAACATAAGATGTAATAAACTTCTCCAAGCTGAATTGGCGTAGGAGGATGGAGAAGGTGCCCCATGACACTGTATCGAATCCGCAGTGGACAGATGCCGCTTTAGCGTTCCAGATCTCTTGGATGACCCAGGTTCGCCGGAACCAGTCGAAGTTGCACTGAGACCATAGAGGAATAAAGGCAACACGATCCGAAACTTCGGCAGAAACTGCGACTGACTCGAGCGTTTCCATTTGTTCTGCAGTGAACGTCGTTGAAGACGCCAGCTGATTTCTAATGCGGTCCTGGAGAGCTTTGAACATAGCAAACGCTTTACGGGTTGACTCGGTGCTCGTTCCCAGCCAAACCAGCACAGAATCTGCTTGGGAGTAGATGGTGCGCATCAAGGCGACCTGTTGAGATCGTTCCTCAACGCCGCTCTGATCGATACAGATGGCATCGGCCCAAATCTTGCGCGGCGGGCCGATTTGTGGTCGCAAGTGTTTGAGAGCATCGTGCAGACTTTCGCCAACGGGCATGTCAAAAATCTTGCCGTCATCTTCATCGCCCCGCTGTAACTGGATCATTGCCTCGCTACGGGATTCACCCCAGCAGTACGACAAGGCTTCATAGTTCTCGTGACCGGACTCATCAAGGGACACGGTCGTGAGACTGCAAGCTAGAGGCTCTTCAAACCCGCCTGGATGTATTGCGAGAAGACGAGTTTGTTGTCGAGAAATGTCAAGTGGCTCATAGATGGAAGATTTGGCTGCTGTTGCTGAAGTTGAAGGCATTCCTAGTGCGGTTGAACTTGTCTTGCTCTCACTGTCGCCCTCAGCCCTGATCTCAATTTCATAGACGAAGTTGACCCATCCCTGGAAAACAGCAACAGGGACGATGGAGATGGTATCGCCTGCTTTGATGCCTTCTACAAAACGCTGCTGAACGTCATCGCCCGACGCCAAGTCCCAAACATTTTCGTGTCTGCGAGGCTGTCGTAATGCGTGAACATTGACCTGAAAGCTCCTCCGGCCTACTTCACCGGTCCGTTCATGTTCGGAGGATGTCTTGACGAGAATCTCGAAGAAGGTGAAGCAGCCGTTGTAAGTCCCTGCATTATGAGGCTGGTCGCTCCAGCCTAAACGTTGGTTCAGAGACATATTGCAACACAACAAGGTCATGGCGCTGGGAATACTGACCCTGATCATGAGATATTGTGGTGACTACCACGCGCCGAACTAATTTTGAGTTGTCCGGTATGCGAAGTTCCACGTATGGTTGCCTGGGACAGCATTCGCCTACTTCCGTGCGAGCTGACCGTGTTATGGCGACAGACCATGTCGAGTTCGGTTGGTCCATTGCGCAGTAGAGTTGCAATAGGCTCTTTAGTGCTTCTGCTAGCTTGGTGAGGCTTTTTAAGGCACAATAGGTCAACGTGAATAGCGTCTAGGATTGCGGTATTTGAAGGTGCAAATGTCAGACCCCGCTTGCAGCCCATGTGAAATGTCAGAATGTTGCCGCGTGTCAAATCTTACATAATCCATGGGTCTCACAGCGCTTACTATTTCTTACTGTGTCGAAGAGAAGGTTAAAGTAATAAATAATCTGCCATTATGATCTTCGACGAGTTGCAAGGGCTCAATTTTGCTATCTCGTATTCTAGTACATCCTGTAGGCTGCTAGCCCGACATTTCTGTGGATCATCCATGTGTGCCAAGCGCATAGTTCAAGCGCCGTCCATTTTATGTCAAAAGATTAGTCTGAACCAGCAAGGCTTTCCAATGTCACTCGGATCACAGACATGATGTATAATTGAACGAGGCAACTATAACACACCATTCCACTAACCGCCATGAAGCTGTTTAAACTTGCATCATCAACACTAGCACGGCACCTACAGCGGCCGCAATGGAAACGGTCATTTTTCCAGCATCGCTGCCAGCCGATTCCGTAGACGACGATGCGCTACCAGTAGACGTCGATGCAGAAATCCCAGTCGTGGCTGATTTGGTTGCCTGTACCTCGATGTCTGTGACTATGGTCGTGGCTGCAGGTAGGTATGAAGTGGATGAGAAGGAGCATTGTGACATGATTTTGTCGACATCTTATGTTTCGATGTTAGCAACTTACATCTCGTCACAATACAAATTACAATCCTGGAAGCTTGTACCTTCTGAGTCCTGGCTGTTCTGAGCCATGCAACTGGCGCAGAGTGCCATTACGGCAGCAACGTCAAAGCTCGTGTTGCTGCAAATGCAGTTGGCTTCGATGGCCTCCTCATCAGACTCGTCATATTCTCGAAGGCGCAGCTTCCTTCTTTTATCGTTGTCGCTGTCCTCTTCATTGGGGTCGATATCGCAAATATTGGTAAGATCGACAATCGGCTGGCAGATTGTGCTGCATGCCGATGGTACGTCGTCTGCGCGAAGCTCTTCTGCCATGAAGGCAGGAATGACCGCAGTTAATCCAGCAAGATAAACGATGAGATACATATCGATAGATGAGTTTAATTAAGTGGGAGCAAGGTTAAATTGTTCATGGATTTGAATTGGATTCGATTGTGATGCCCTTAGTCGAGATGGCGAAGTCTTTTAGTAGTCTTAGCAACAAGAAAATTTAGCACGGCCAATTGTAGGAAACCAGAATGGTATTACGCACCCATGAATGATGTTCTAGTCTGTCAGTGATGTTTGAGCTATTTCCGAACTTGAAACTGATTCAGTATCTAAAAATACCACAACCAACCCGTGCGCGTATTACCCCTGATGTGATAGACGCTAGACCAACATCCTTTGAGACATGACACGGTCACCTCGGTTTATTCTGGGTCCCCTGGCGTTTGGGGTAGTGGATTCCCTTTACTCACTGAGTCGTGAGGGTGATAACTTTTTTTTAAACCTCCCCTCGGTTACGTTTCTGAGCGAGGTACCGAATCGATTGTGGTCAAACTCACCGACAGCCTAGTGAAAAATATGAGGGGGGTACATGGTCGCCACACTATCGCTAAGCACTGCGAAACATCCGAGTTGTCAAACAAACGCTAAGCACCGTCCCTGATTTGCAACATGGTCAACAAGTCTCTACCCAATCAGAGCATCTCGGAAATGCTTGCAACATAGTATCCGTGGAGGAAATACCAGCCGTCTTGCATGGTGCAACAAGAGACCAAACTGAATCGCGAAATCCAATGAAAGGTAATAAAAATAGAGCTAAGGTTACAGTTAAGGGTTGGGGGTGGCTGAAACACGAATGGGGCAAATGTCAAAGCGACAATGCCATTTTGCTGTGCTAGTTTTCGGCGTCCCAAATATCTTTGTCAATGTAAAATAACCAATTTTGTGCGGCTCAGAAAGCCATATCGGTATGCAGGAGGGATATAGTCTGCTCAAATTAATTGTGCCTAAGAAGAGAGGGTACTTATCACACAATCACTACCGACTCCGTGGTGAACAAGTGTGGCAGAAATGTTAATCATAGTGCTACCTAGCAAGTCACGATAGAGTGATTCAACGATTGCATGATTCAGATTTCCATCTTTTTGCAGTGATATGGCGCGTGAGCATACCCATCGCCATGTCTATGAATATCACTGATATCTCGCCTTGAATCACCAGTTATTCTCCTTACGCAAAGCAAACGTGTTCTCAAAGTGAGTCGAGGCTATTGTATTCTCTCGGGAATAACCCAGAGTTCAAGTGATGGAACGCATCCTCGCAAGCACAATGGCTGGGCGCTTTGACAATTTAAACTAGCCTCAAGGCCTCCACGACCATGCGCCATCCAACACGTCCCAAGCACAATACAAAGCCGCTTCTCGTTCTACATTTGACCAGACTCGCCTAGAGGTGCCTTTTCCGAAATTTTATTGGCAACCACCTTGACGGCCATCCCTGTCTTCACCATGGCGGAAACCAACGTCCTCCCTTTCTACCTTGTCACAATCCTCGCGGGCATGTTGCTCATGCGCAACAGCTACGATAATTTTAACTTCAAAGCAATCATGGCCTTACGAAATTCGAGTTTCCCCATCGTCATTATTGTACTCTTCATCATCTTCCTGGAATGCAAAGAGGTAATGGTTCTGCTCATCCGTGACGGATTAGCGCTAAAGAGGAGTAGCTGCTGATCATTGTCGCGGCTCTGGCGCAAGGTCGCCTACGTCTCGCAGTGGGTTGCGTTATCGGAGCGGCCATTTCCAACATGCTGGCTTATTTTCCCTTGGCTCTGTTGTTGTTTGACAAGGGGACAGCCATCCAAACTCGATAGCAAGACGCGGACATATGCGCTCTTGCTGTTAGTTTTGACGATCTGCACTTGTTTTATCGTTCTTTATCCACCTGAAAACACTTGGGTAGTGTGTGTTCTCGAGCTCGCCTTTGTCATTTTACTCTACCGACTTGTGGCAGCGTCGCGTCACGCTCAGACATCCCCTCATTATTTCGACTTCTCCAGCTCCAGCTCCTCAGGCAGCGATAGTGACCCCGACGACAGCGTTGTCTCTGAGAACATCACTGGAGGCGATGACAACTTCAAAGCTGATGCAACAGTCGTCACCAGCGGAAACCAGGCACAGGAGAGAAATCTGTCAGCCAACACACCTAATCCTCTTCTCTCTGTGCTCCACAGTCTCCGCATACCCGGGTTTTGTTGCCGTCCAATGATCTGCGCATTCACCGCCATGTGTCTCTCTGGATTCGTTCTCTCGCAAGTGGCGGCAAATATGGCTCACCAGTTCGGTGTCTCCGAAGTCATGCTCGGTGTCGTCATTGTGGCCATATTGCCAGCGTTGGCTGAGCACGTAGTCCATGCGATGGGTGGCTTCAACCCCTGGCCTGAAACTTCCGTCGTCAACTGCATATGCGGCAATCCTTTTCTCTTGGTGTTATGCATTTGCATTAAAATGACCGACGGTACAGGCACTCTTCGTGGGAACATGGTGCCGAAAGTCGAGTAGGTGGTTTTGTACGCGTCGACGCTATGGTTTTTCCTAACAGTTTGGTTTGGGACCAAGTTTGGCCGCTGGGCTGGCTTCAGGATGTTGCTTTTCTATATCACGTTCATTTTGCTTGAGCTGGGAGTGTTTCATCGTGTCATGAGCTAAGTCAGGTCTTGGTTCAGCATCAGAAACCGAGAATACGTTTCAGTATTTCCGGTTCGAGTTTTAGAGGATCTGTTAATATCAGGCTTGTAGATAAACGGAGTTTGAGGAAGTAGAAGCCAAAATACAGTTATTCAGAACTATCCCTCCAACTTCAACTAAATGGACCAAGTTGCTACTGTTCTACAATTCCCCGTACGTTTCATATCCAGACTCACTGTACTCGTAATATCCAGACCCCACCTCCTCAATCTCCCCCCCCTTAGGCAGCGTCACCCTCGCCTTTGAATTCGCCGGAACCCACAAGTTCAGGCGGAAGTTGCCATTTTGGATCCACCACTGTGCCCTCACCTCTCCATAGCCACTGACGAATCGCGTATCTGCACTGGTGATATTGCCACCCGGCTTTGGTGCTACCTCAGCAACCTTCCATCCAGGCTCAGCAGGGGCCAATCCGCCAATACTCTGATGGATCCAGTCAGCAACTGAGCCAAACGCGTAATGGTTGAAGCTCGTCATTTCGCCGGAATTGAGACTGCCGTTGGCCAGTAAGCTGTCCCAGCGTTCCCAGGTGGTGGTGCCGTTCTGAACGACTTGGTATAACCAAGAGGGTGTCTTGGTCTGGAGAAGCATCTTGTAAAAGTCATCAACTGCGCCGATACCACGGAGTGCAGGCCCCAGCGCAGGTGTGCCGGCGAAGCCAGTACCAACGAGATAGTCATTGTCCGCAACAAGCGTTCGAAGTGTCTTAGCGGCAGCTTTACGCTCTTTAGCGTCAGTATAGAGACCAAAGTGAAGAGCGAGAGCATATGCAGTCTGCGTTTGATTCGCCAAGTGGCCGTCCTCGATCCAAGATGTCTGGAATGCCTTTCGGAGCTTATCGTGCTTCTCAAGATATTGCTTCGCTTTGGACTTTTCTCCAATGGCGCTGGAGATGTTAGCTAGAAGCTCCGTCATGCGGATGAGATAGGCATCGGCGACAAGGACGGCCGACGTCGTTGCATCAGCAGGGTTGTCAGGCGGTGCGGTAGGATCTAGCCAGTCTCCGAATTGGAAGCTGCTGCGGTTCCAAAGTCCGTCTTCATTTCTAGGAATGCCAACATCTACCCAGCCTTTGGCTTGATGAGACTGCTCCTTCAGGACGGCGACATCTCCAGAAGCCTGGTACAGATTCCACGGGTTTGCCACGGCAACATCACCCCAGACGGCAGCCGGGGCGGCAGCGCCACTGGGAGGCAGAGTGGGCACGTAGAAAGGAACCACCATAGTGTCGTTTCTCTGCATCTCAGACCACATATCTTTGTGCCAGCCCCTCCAGAAACCGGCCGTGTTGTATAGAAAGTTCGCGGTAGGGCCGAAGGCGTGGGCATCACCCGTCCATCCCAGCCTCTCATCGCGCTGAGGGCAGTCCGTGGGGATAGATAGGAAGTTGCCCTTCATGGACCACCGCACGTTGGAGTGAAACTTGTTGAGAAGGTGGTTGGAGCATTCAAACCATCCCGTCTGTTCCATGTCGCTGTGGATCACAATAGCAGTGAGCGAATCCTCCGTTATAGGCGTGTCGTCTGGCCATCCATCGACTTGCACATATCGAAACCCGTGAAAGGTGAAATGAGGCTCCCACGTCTGAGTACCATTTCCATGCAAGATGAGGCTATCTGTGGCCTTGGCAGTTCTCAACGGACCCAATGCTAGCTCGCCTTCTTGCAACACCTCGGCATGGTGCAAAGTGATATTTGTACCTCTTGGCCCTCCAACCGTCAGCCTGACCCAGCCCACAAGGTTTTGGCCGAAGTCAATGATCGTCTTCCCTGAAGGAGACTTGGTGATGGTCTCAATATGTCGTTCTTCCAACTTTCGGACAGGTGGCCCATCGGGGGGTGCGAGCGAGCCCTCGAGAGGGTCCAGTGCCTTGGTAGACAGCCAACCGTCATCACCAAAGCTGGCCGACGACCAACCTTCGATATCTGACTCCAATCTCGAATCATAGGTTTCGCCATCATAAATTTCGGAAGCAACAATGGGACCCAGATTAGCGGTCCACGAGGTGTCTGTCGGTACTGAGATTGTCGTGCCATCCACAAGGGTCACAGTTAAAAGCGAGAGGAGTCCAATTGTGTTTCCCCAAAACTCCCGCTGTCCTTCCCAGGCCAATCTGCCCGAGAACCATCCTTCGCCAACTACAACGCCAATCGCGTTGCCTCCTTTCTGAACGAGCTCGGTAACATCATAAGTGTCGTATGCGTGGCGATGGTTGTAGGACTGCCAGCCTGGGGCCAAGACAGCGTCGCCGACCCGCTGGCCATTGATCTCAGCTTCGTATAAGCCTAGAGCCGTGATGTAGAGTCTGGCCGACCTGATTGATGATCTGACGGGAAACTCCTTGCGGAAGTAGATGGGCTTTTTGGCTCTGCCCTTCTCCGTCTCACGCTTTGCTGCAATTGGCACAGCTCCAGCCCAATCTTTAGAAGACAGGAGACCGGTTTCGACAGTCACCCAATCTGACCAGGGTGTTGAAGGTTGTCCTTGTTTGCCATGAGCCCGAACACGAACTGAGGCTTGTTCAGCAACCTCAAGTGGCTCTTCAGGCCACTCTACAAAGAGGGAGTCAGACGTATTGAAGGTGTGGAGGTTAGGTGTCGATGACCCGCGGGCAATCTCGATGTTGTATGCGCTCTGCTCCCAATTGGAGACGATGCCATCGAATCGCCAAGAGATCCTGGGCTCTGTCTCAGCGATGCCAAGAGCTAAGCGGTGATGCTCAAATGACAACTGAGAGATTGAGACGGCCATGATTGATGGAGCGAAGACGCATTGTCGACATAATTTCTAGATTTCGGCAAGGTACACTATAAAACACTTTATACTCTGCAATTTAAGTGGAAATCTGTGACTACTTCGCTCATCATTGACCCGGCGATACTTATGAATCAAGCAATGAATTCTGAGGCAAATATCGCCGGCAAGTCATTCGTGGCGACAACCCCCGGTCGATGTGGGTGAATGTAACCCCCCATGGGGTTAAAATGCGGGGGAATTCATAGCATCTCCATCCCGGAGCTCGTTATCCCCCAGCCTCGGCAGACGATTTGAAGACTTCTAAACGGGCCGTTTATACTGTGGGGTTTCAACTGCAGATCTTCGTCGTATTCTGCGCCGAGATGACGATGAGTTGCCATATGTCACTGGTTAAGCTTGGTCCTGTGACCGCTCTGGACTGCCATTGGCTCCTTGCCTCGCTGCAATGGTACCCGAGAAATTGGAAGGTAAAGTGGTTTAAGATTAAGAACTAAGCATGATGAACTGTCGTAAAAGACGGCTAGTTTCCGTTTGCGAGGGTGAATGCCATTTCATGCCTTGAGCAACCAAGAAATTCGGGTCTTCTACGCACGTGCTAGGTCTCTGCCCCCATATCATGCTCCCTTCTGCTTCCATTTTATTAAGCAATAATACGGAAGTACCCTTTAGTACGTACATATGGTTTTATGACGCGTTCTTTTGAAAGTGTAACCAACGCCCCTGGGAAAAATCTAGGTTTATCCCGTCAGCCCGCGGAAAATGTATCACTGCCGACCGACATAACAACTTCTCCGCAGAGTGAGTAGTCAGAATGTGGCAGAAAGGACTGAAACGCGAAGACGTATGTCCACCTAGTCCACCTAGTCCACCCAGTTCATCTAGTCCACCTAGTCCACCTAGTTCACCTAGTCCACTTAGTCCACCGAGTCCACTTAGTCCACCGAGTCCACCTAGTCTACCTAATACACCTGTGTATACCTGAATATTTCCACGCATGCTTATTCAAGCATAGAAATAAGCATTTGTACCAAATTTTCGATGTCGTTCCATGGTAGTTTAATTACACGAACACGTCGCCTATTGCGCCCAAACGAGGAGCGTGGTAAAGTGTGAGTGTCCTCAGGACAAGAGTAATTGAACGGTAATACAAAACTAGAGCTATTTGTTCTTCTGTCTAACCAGCACTCTAAGATATTTTTCAAAAGATTTGATCTTAACATTGAGTCTGGCCTCAGATAGCTCGCAGGCAACCAAAGTCACAGAACGCTAATCAATGAATCAATGCCCTCCAAACCAAGACAAGCTGGAAATTCAGCGCATAAGTAAATGTTCAACTTTCATATTAACCATGAATGTGCGTTGCAAGTTTTAAGATCTGCCGGAAATGAAGTCGTTAGATGAGTTTCGGGAATCCGAATGCGGAATATTGAAATAGTGCCTTAAATTGACTGAACAACCGCTTGAGTTATCCAGATGAAGATTTGTAACCAACTAGCTAAATGGCGACCCTCCGTTTCAAAGGCGAGTTACTATGGAATTGGATGTCCGCTTCATCAAGGGTGAGTTGCAGACTTGTAGCATTCCGTTGTTAAATAACATGCATATCGGTATCTCCTCTCATCTCACAGAGGAAACGAGGTAGGACGCGCTCCTTTTGTATCGAAGTGGCTTCAATGATTGGAATCTTAGCAGGCGTGTCGCATCTTTCTAGATATTATGCATATTTACCTTTCTATCCACATGGTAATTTGTTTTAGATTAGTGCGCACAGGAGATTGTAATATATTGGGAGATAACCCAGCTTCAGCGATTAATGCCGAAACTGAAATTGAGACCGAGATGAAATTCCAATCGCTCTGGCTCTCTAAGCACCATTGTCCTCTTTCCTACTCGCCGACAACTTATGTAACAAGGATGGAACCCATTTCGTGTCCTTCGGGATCCGAGGAGCTCTCCATGACCTTGTCGACGGAAACTTCTTCCGACTTGTTCGACAGGAAAGGGAAATAGAAATTGGGATGGAATATAGTGAGGATCCAAATTGATATCAGCATCATCGCACCATCTAGAGTCAAGAAGGTCGCTTCATTCTGCATCAGATCATTGCCCCAGCCCATCTGCTGCTCAGGGACACTATGAAGTGATTTAGTTTCAGTCTTGCAATAGAATTGTGGCTGATGACTCACCGGTAGATGCAACGAATAATGATGAGCACATACGCCACAGAAATGGCACGCACGAAGATTTTGGTCCTCTTGTCGCTTGGCTTGACAGTTCGTTCAGAATCTGCGCAACTGGTGGCATTCTGAGCGTCGCCAGCTGATGATTGCAACCTTTCTGCATCACTAACGAGACCACGTCGGCGCCTCCAGATATAAATGACCATCAAACCACCGCAAACAATCATGTTGGCCATTTGGAATGTTGTACCGGCGACAAGGAGGGCGGATCCAACATCTAGTAGGTCTTGGTTCCTCACCTGTCCTCCAATTGCTTTGGCGGAGACAATCCCACCAACAGATTGAATGAGAATTGAAAAGAGATCGGTGCCAACAAAGATCCAGGGATACGACCAGGGCTTGAACACGCTGTGCTCCGGTCCATACCAAAGTACAATATGCTTGAATGTCACTGAGATACTAGCCGCAACAAGAGTTGGACCAAGAATAAGCATCACCAGCTGGAGGACGAAGGCGCCATAAACCCAGGGGTTAGAACTCATGATGATGCGTCCAGCGTAACCCAGGAGCTCAAACAGGATACCTCCAGCCAGCCATGACGAGAAAGACCAGGAACGGGCCCGGATGCCAAGCACCAGCTGAGGGATGAGAGCAAGACTATGAGCCACGACGAAGAAGATGCAGGCGCCGAGCGTGAAGTAACCGCCGTACAATGAAGCTTCTGCAGGGCAAAGTTCAGAGACTCCGTCTTCTTTGCAGTTGTGAAACGTAGGCCGTAGGTATCCAGAGGGCAGGGTACTGTTCGTGTCCGACATGGCAGCGGATTCGGTGAGATTCTGACTGCCGGGTTGAAGAGTCTCGCCGGTGCTCCGTTCGCAACTGACCCTGGCAACGAAAAAGGACTATCGGCAATGTGCCTTTCCCGGGAGAGGAAAACCAGACAGTAGAATAATGGATGTCAGAGAGATGATGAAATTGCTTGTTAGAGATTCTTGCTCGATGATCGAGGGAAGGGTCTATTCAAATACTCTTCTATGAATAGGGTCGCGTGGTGTGACGAGTTTGATATGATGGCAATATGGCATGGATGTATGATGAGGCTTTGCAGACTATACTGCTGCGCTCTCTGAGGCTCAAGTCGTGCCTCGGCATGTGAAAGGGGCTCCGGAGCCAATCTCGTCACCTTATTCACCTTGTTCGGAGTTTGGGAATAAATATGGGTGTGCTACGTAGTATAGCGATGGGCCCCCTCGCCAAGCAAAACCCTGTGGCTGATCGACAACGAAAAACTGATTGTGCAACGCTTAGACATCCGATTTGCTTCTTCTATGCTCTGCCTATTTGAGACCCTGCTGCGGCATTTTCCGCCAAGACAACGTGGTGTTCGTTGAGCTCTTCCATAGCACGGAATACTCGGAAGCGTGGGGTGAGGCGTTGCAAAGTCCAACGGCGTTTTGATAATGCCAGGTTTGGATCGGTAAATGCTTGTCAGGGTGAGGGAAGGATACGAAAAGAGATTGGCAGGGTCTATCCCAACAATTTGGGTGGGATATTTGCTCCAAAGTTGACGGACTTCAGCGCTAGCCAATCAATATTTGACTAGGCATCTAAAATGCGTATATATCGAGTTTCCTTTCTATCCAGTATATATGGGACTCTTTTGAATTCTTCTCTCGAGCCTCAACCACAACAAGCATCTAAAAAGGAGAGCATTTGAAATGAGGATTCGTATCTCAAGTACCGACAGGGATTCCTACGTCAGACGGCCCTGGCTTGTCTTGGTCCTCGGTTCTTGGCCCTTGGCTCTTGGCACTTGGCGCTTGGCAAAATAAATCTTGGCACTTGGCTCTCTGGAGTGACTTTTGACGCGGACGACTTGTGCTTGGCCGAATAAGTGTCCTGCATCGTGCCACCAGAATCACCCCGATGACTCTCCCTCCGATTTCAGACGCGCACCACCTTTGACCGCTTCCATCTGCTGCTTTCATGTTTGTTTACGACGAGATGTCAATACGGCATTGCGTTGCGTCATGGCGCTCGTGACATGGTTCTCCCTCGGATTTAGCCGTGTAATGGAAAGACTTTATTGTCTGCCAAATAGTGAACAGTGAGTAAAGATGGCGCTCAGCCAACTAGTGCATATAACCCTGATGTCAAACTTCTATTAAGCGTATTTTTAGCTTATTGAAACCAACAGCCTAGGGCCTGGGGGGCGTCATGCCATTATCCCTAGGGCTCAGGAGACCAAGGCGGTGGCCTCCGGCAGAAGTGACCCCGAGTGTGGTGATGCTCTCGGCGACACCCACTGTCTGATTTTCGGATATAACAACAGTTGACTGGGGGTGGTCGGAAATGAGAGTTGGAGCCTGCTTTTGTGGAGAGGAAGACACTCCCCTCAATCATGTTTGCTGCTCAGATCGGAGAAACGGAAAAGAGACACTCCGACCGGACTTGGAAAGGACTTATTTGGTGCCGTTTCCGCTGGTCTCTGTTCTGCTAATTTCGCAAACTTGCCGCTATGAGGCTCGCAGTCCAGCTAGAGAGTTGTATATTGACGATAACATCACAATGCGGTTTATTTAAGCTAGAACGACAATAGAGCTTATGCATTTCTCTTTCAGAGATGTCCAATGGGCGGAATAGACTATTCTAAGCAATCTTTTTTCTTTCTTTTTTTTCCCCATAAATATCCTCTCCCTCCAAGTTGCACCAAAACTAACCAATGAATGCCGGTGGCTAGGCATAGGGTTGAGGTGGCCGACAGCTAGCCACGGGGTCATGCGCTTTGCAATTATGCCCCTAATTCTTCCAGCTCCTTGTCTCCCACCAGTCCGTCAAACTCGTGCATTTTGACAACATCTCTAAGGCCCTTACCGGTGGCAGAAACTGTTCTGCTAGATGGTGTGCCGTTCTTGAAATAGACTTCAACGCCTGGTATAAACCAGTCAAGGTCTAAGAACCTGCGGTCTACCGTGCCTAGGTTGATGTGGAAAAGGTCGGCAAAGTGGTCGGGCAATTTTCCGTCGTGGCAGAACTCAGGCAGCAGACGAAAGTGGAAACAAAGCGGAGTGCCGCAGCGACCACAGAAGCTGCGAGACATGTCGGGCCCGCTCTTGACGCTGTGGAAGAAGCGCAGCCACGACTTGCTCTCTTGAGTGGCTCTGAGGACATCCATGGCGGGCAAATAAGGAGGTCGATTGGCATCAGCGCGTTCAATATCGTAGTCATCCGCCAAGACATCTAGGATCCGACCAGAGACAATTGTGGATTCAGATGCTGGTGAAATGGCGGATACGGTGAGCATTGGCGCTGGAATGTCGACTACGCCGACAGCGAGAAAAGAACCGGTGACACGACGGCAATCATTGCAATGGCAGGTGAGGGCTTGTGGCAGGCGTACACCAGCAGACGGTGGTGAGAAAGGGTGTGGAGGGCGATCTTGAACAGCAGGAACAGCCAAACGATAGCGAATTGCACCGCATGAGCAACCCCCTGTGACGGTATTTGCTTCGTCAGGAAGACCCATTGTAAATGAAACTTGGGAAATGAATTTGTGAATGATGGTGTTGAGAGTTTAGAGTGGTTATCGACTTAAACAACCAGAATGGCAATTGGCAAAGTTATATGCTCTTTGAGGCAAAGCAATGGCATGTCTTGGAGATGTAAGACAGTCGCTTCTCGGCAATCTCAATGGTTGACCGTCGTCATCTTACAAGCCACAACTGTCGGTGGGGCTTGCGGTTTATTGAGCCAAGGGATCTTGGCGCCTCTGAGATGATGGCATTGTGACTCAGCTCGTCTTGGCACGAAAACGTGAACGCAGCTTACTGGTGTTAAACGAACTGATCTCCAACCGTGATTACGGTCGCCTATTTTGTCTTGGGAGGCGCACATCGGGGTGCACATGATATTCATTCCAGTGAAAAAAATGATTCCAACTGGAAATGCATAAATAATTCCCGACTTCAACACGCCTGTGCTCGTTGGGCAGCAGAAAGCGAAAACTGCCTCAAAACGCCTTAATCGCAATCACCATTTCTCGCACAGTAGCGAGCTCGACGCCAGCCACGACACTTGCCCTTGTTAGAGAGGACAGCATCTTATACTAGTCAACCACAACGTTCCGAATCATGGAATATTTGAGCATGGAGAATGTAAATGTGATTTTGCTCTTGACCAACGCCGTATTATGACTGGAGACGGCTGCATTGCAGTGGCAGCTCCCTTTTTGCTTTCCTGCTATCATCTTGAAGCGCCTAGGCTTTGGTGTACAATTGGTTTTAGACTCTATTATCACTATCGTCTGTTGGTGAAGACTTGGAGCGTCTCCGCCATGGCCTGATCGGTATCCAGTATCGAGCCATCGTCCTAGCATCAACAACCTGCATATCTCGGTGTATGATGGCGTCATTGTTAGAAGAATGGAACAAATTCTGAGCCGAAAAGTCACACTCTTAGCCCGTCGTTGTCTTTACTCAGTGTATTTTATTCGGTGTTATGAAGGTACTCTTGTGCAGTACAATATATTAGCCATAGTTCTTCGACGCTGCTACAGCCTGCTGATACGCTACTGCACCATGCTTACATGCTCAGCAGTTGACGAAGTTCTTTGAATGACTTCGATATGTTCTAGTGAGGTAATTTGGTAGTCTGCATTTATTTATACACTCTATATGGAGCACTAGAAGGCAGTTGCCCAGTCCATTATCCATGTGCCGGAACAATTCTAGGCGTCTTCGACACTCTAAATTCCAACTTCCTTGACCGGCCGCAATGCGCTATTCAGCGACTCGCAAAAGTGAGCAACCCCGCTGGCTTGGTATCGAGTCTAATCACCAACAGGGGCTGTCAAGGTATCTCTTATCTGTCTAGGCGGTATAAGGCATTGGGAACACATAGAGTAAGCTATCTGGGCAAAGCGAGGATCATTTTGCCATTCTGAACGCAATCCGGAAAGCTTAGGAGCGAATGGATGGAGACCTGAGGCACGCGTGATGAAATGGTCATCGTAACGAGCAACTTCACCAGCAAATCAGCCAAGAGCATGCTCATCTTAGTGAGACACAGTATAAGGAAGTTGGGAACTAGCTATATTGACATATTGTATGCCCACTAGCAAGTCCTTCATTGCCCCAGCGGGATGCCCAAGAAGGGACTGACAACATTTAGGTAGGAGCTTGCTGCCTCGGTGGAAGAACTCATGACCTGCCGTGCTCGAGTTTAAAACCTCAACTTTCGTTCCCCTCTCTGAGCCCGCCAGTGGTTGGTCCCCTCTAATAACTCGGTGCATCCTTCCAAAAGCCACCCCCATTTCTTCAAAAATGGCACGGTTGCCTCCCACCCGCGGGGATCCCATGGTTCACCCCAGACAATCAGGGACACGTTGTCCCTGTCACGAGAAGCATCAAACTCGGCCATGTCGAAGCACAGATCGCCGTCGTCCATGGTTTCTGCCGCGTAGCAGAGCCAGATGATTCTGTCTCGCAGCTTTGGCCAGGGAAATAGGTCGACCCACGGATGATGTGGCGTCGACAGCTGCAGCGTCGTCGGGGCTAGGCCACGGGGATACTGTGCCGCCATCCCCGCCGCTGAGATGACATTGCAAGGATTCAAAGCGTTCTCCAGACTAGTATCGCCGAATGGGGAGACTGAGTCGCAGAAGAGCCAAAGATTGGATTGGCCTAAGGCTTCCGAGTTGCGGTGTAAGGCGTGGAAGATGTTGATCTGCATAATGCTCAACAGCCTCTCAGGATGTCTGTGCCGTGCCATGTACTCTGCCTGCGCCTCCTGTGACATCCGCAAAATCCTTTGCACCCTCCCGTCCACTTCTTTCCCGGCCTCCGAGTTGGAGGGTACATGCAGGGTTTCCCTGGACGCTGTCACTGGTACCTCGACCAGAGCTTGGCTTGGCCCTTCTTGCCGCTTCCTCCTCCCTAGAAGTAATAATAGTTAGAGCCTGAACTGAGCGTTGCAGTCTAGTCTGGATTAGTAGACTTACTACGAGCCCGTTGGTTGAGACGATTTTGCAGCTTTCTTCTCGCAGCTGTGCTCGTCACCCCAGCCCAGTCTTCTTCTAGCGTCTGCATCTGAGACTGGTGAGGCATTTGCTGCAGGACGAGGCCTACATGCTGATCAGGGGGGCATTTTTCATCCATAACTTGAATCGGCTGCTCGCGTCATCTGAGAATGCAGTTGTGATGTCTGGGGCTACTTGAAGGGGGGTTCGCTTTGTTTTTGTATGTACCCTGCTGACAGGCGTTAAACCTTATGCGCTACTGCATGCAACCTGCTGACAACCGCTAAGCCTAATATGTGGTAACTAAGATGCTAGTCGTTAATCGGCTCTGGGGTTGACCCCGCCTGTGACGGCATAAAGCCAGTACCCCTAGTCCACGGAATACCTCCTTCACCATTACTTCCGTACTGCATTTTTCACTCTTCTCACAAGCTCATTACAGTGGCTAACCTATCCTCACCCATTCCACTCCGCATAATAGACACACGCAATATTCCCCGCAAATCCTCGCTATTTAATCGCCTCGTATGACGGCATTACTACGAGGGCCATGTCGTCCTAAGTGCCTATTGGTCGAGGGTGTCAGAGTTGTGTATCTCTCTTCAAGTTAGAAACGTCACTCACCTTCCTCTCCCACTTCGGAAGAAAGATAAAGCCAGTGCAGTCCTCGTCCTTTCCAAATACGACGCGTTCCGCCTCCCTATATAAGGGCTCATCTTCCCCCCTCCCAGCCCTGGCAGTTATCTCTTCCATGTGCGTGTTTAGGGCACCGGAAATATCTTTCAGGAGCTCACATAGTTGATCTATTGGAGCTCCAGTCACTTCTGTGATGAAAATCAGTCTATCTGTCCGCTCATCTGATGACTTGCAAAAGATGGTAGACAGGAAACACAAGTATAAACGTTCGAAGAGGGTGCCGTCCCTTTCCTCCTCCAGCATGTCCTGACACGCGTTCAAGCCAACACCTCTCTCGGCGTCTAGTTGATCGACGTTGAAGAGGGCAGCCATGATGGTCCTTGTTAGACTGCGATCGTAACGGATCATGGTAAGCTCAACAAGCCAGGGGAAAGCGAGTGGATGACATTCTCGTCCCGGAATCGGCTCTCCGCCATAGTGTAATAGCCCGTTCAGGATTGCGAGGAGGAAAATCCTATGTGTTGGGGAATTTCCTTCGAAACTGCAAAGGTCGTATGCTTTCATTAGATATTCCTGGCATTGGACCGTCTTGTTCAAGTTGCCGGCTGCCCATGCTGCCCAGTTGAATAGCACGGCGAGCTGCAGTTCCTTGCCATTTCGTACCTGTCGGGACTTGGAGAATAGTCCCGGCTCACTATCGCGAAGCAAGTTGATCGTGGTCTGCAGATGCACCAGCGCGTCGGCCCAGTTTTCTCCCTTGAGTGCCCCTTGAGCCATCCCAACTAGCATCTTGATTTGCCCGTCCTCATCACCGAGCTCCTGCAGTCGACCGAGATTGCTGAGCATTGCAGAATCAAGAGCGGAATCCATGCCAACGCGAGGCCTGGATAAACTCATCAAGTCAGTAGCGGTGCTGGGATGAACATTCTCGAATGCGGCTGGATCCCCCTGGTTCATACCCATTAGGGCGGCGAAAGATGGAATGGGCTGGCGGTAGTCCTCCCGAAAGGCGTCGTACAGCCTTCCTACTTCCTTGGTGTTACTGGACAGTGTTGCGACTGATTGCTCTGAAGCCGGTTGAGCACCTTGATTCGCATTGGCTAGCGAGACAAGTTCAGAGAGCATTCTGGACGTTGCTAGACCGTATTGTCCCACCGTGTCTGAAGGAGACGACGTCGAAAAGTTGTTGGTTGCTGCTTGGAGCTGGGCTGCTGCAGATTCCAAGTCGGGCCAGTCTCGCGGACCAAGTGATGCCAGAGAAGAGAGTAATTGGATTTGCCCCGCCATGTTGAGGGTGTCCTGGTCAGTCTGATCCTGCGAAAACCAGTGATTAAAGCCCTGAAATAGACTCTCCGTCTTCTTCAGCTGGAGGCGGAAATCATCCGATGTGCTGCTTCTAAAAAAGTAGTACCGACTTAGGGCCAGCGAGCCGCCAACGGCAGTACGGGAAGAGACGCAAGAGTCCCCGTTGATGGGTTTTCTATTGCCTCCTAGCTCCAAGCTATGTCTGTAGCACAGTCCACAAAAGTCTATCATGGACGTTCGGTCATACTGCGCCAGATACTGCTTCAAAAGATCCACGAGGACAAGGCGCTTCGCGTTGCTGAACCCTGGTGGAGGGCACGGCGTAAGTTCGCCAGCAAACTGTATCAGGCGCCATGGCATGACCGGATGCCACCGCTTAGGGCCCCAGCTGATACAAATCCTGACAGCCGAGTAGCAATTCAGGAAGTCTTCTTGCAGGGCGCTGGCAGCTTTATCGGGGTAGGCTTGCGGCCCGGATCCGGTACCCAACAACACGCTGAGCGGGTTTTGGGCCATCCACTTTTCGCTCATTGAGCGGTACTGTCCGAGGAAAGCCTCGTAGGCTCGTTCCAGACTAAGTATATCCTTGGTTTCTGGAAGTTGTAGGACATGCTGCAAAGTGAAAGGCAGAAGCGGATGCACCGACCAATAGACGTCATTGTAGTCGAAGATCAGTCCGTCTTTACGAAGACTGTTAATGAGATTGTTCCACTCGTAATAGCCGCCGGACCTGAAGGGCAGATTAGTCGATGCCCCCGAGAGCAAAGTGCGCATGAGGAAGTCCAGCTGTCCGTCCCCGAACGGGGTTGGATTGTCCGGGAGGACACCGAGGAGAACAAGTCTGTGATGAAGGTCGTCGGAGGATTTCCGAAGGCGCCTTATGTTAGGGGCTAGCGAGAGAAGAGCAATTCGCTCTTCATTCGTTCTCAAAGTCGCAAGTCGAGACTTAAGATACTCAACCAGCCTCCTTGCAGGAGGGTGTGCCTGCATTGCCTCGAAGCCCCCGCCACATACGAGATGGGTAAAAACAGTTTCGGGAGTGGCGTCTAGGTGCGCTCCAAGCCAATTCCCCGTCATGACTGCCAGGAGAGGGAGGTTCCCGGTGATTGCCATGCATTGCTGGAAGAAGGCTCGGTCGGAGACGGTCTGAAGATCGAACGTCCTCCGCGACTTGGCCGTAGCGAGAGCAAGTTCGTGTGTGGCATTGTCACTAAGAGTTGGCAGTTCGAGAGGTGGGAAGTCTACTCCTTGTTAGCGGACTAGGCTCGGTCTGACACTGAATGAGCTGACCTCACCTAAAGTCGTCTCATTCCATTTGCCGAGGGCAATTACAACGAATGTCTTCTTCTCATCAATCTGTTGGAGGAATTCGACAAAGTCTTTCTTCTCTTGTTCGTTCATGCTTGAGATCTGTTGGTCTACCTGGTCGATGACCAGGAGGCATCTGTTTTCGCTCATCCATTTGAGGGCCCCTTGAATCACCTGGTCTGGGTCGACCTGGTGAGAACTGGCTTTGATATTGGCTTGTTGGTGGATGGTGTATGCAACTGAGAATGGCGTCAGCTTCCCGGGCTTGTCGTGCCACAGCACAACGTCGATGAAGTTTGTAGCCTTCCACCAACGAGACGCATGTTGGAGGAAATGCGTCTTCCCGCAGCCCAGCACGCCAGTCAGCTCAATTATGCTGGATTGCAGGGTCAAGGTCGTCTCCACCCGAAGAAGGTCGAAATCTCTTCCAACCATCACGGTCCGTGATTCAGGTCCAGGCTTGTCTCGTGAGGTTCCGAGTGTCCTGGTCGTCACACCAGTACCCGCCGGCAGGAGGGAGGATTCCTCGGTTTGTATGTCCTGCTCGTATAGAACAGGAATGAGGTAGTCGTCCACCTCCACTTCGACGGACAGCACCGCGGTTCTAGTTCTAATGGTGTGAAGTCGGCGCCTTGTGTGGTACATTGCTGAAAAGGGATCCATTCTCGAAACAAAGAGATTCCTGTACAGGTGCTCCAACAGTGGAGGTGCCGAAGAAGTTAGAAGCTTCTTCCTCATTCCTACGACATATGGTATGCCCTGTTGGAGGAGGGCGGCTGCGAGATCTGCCGAGACTCCATGCCCGGCTCGGGCCGAGTCACATGCGTTCATGATGACCATAGACACGCGGTGCTGGGCCAATAGTTTTCCGATCCGTTTGGAATCTACGGACGAAAGGCGACCGTTGTCGTCCTTTGATAGGAAGCTGAGATATGATCTTCAATCCGGGATTGATGTCAGTAAATACTAGGTTTCGTAGCGGGCATATATCTGATAGGGATGTATTGCTTACGTCCCATTCGACACCGATCCATGACAGTCAAAATGAACTATCGTCGACGCGTCGGGGTCAGAATTGTCCTTCAGAGCACGCTTTAAGGCGTTAAAGGTGCCAGGGCGGACGAGATGTAGTGTCGTCTGCGAAGAGTCGGGAAGCGCCGAGATGATGCGAGATACCACTCGCGAAACCAACGTGTAGGACACATCCTCCTCCTCGTCAGTGATGCTTCTTGCGGTAAGCAAAAAGAGTTGAATCTTCTTTCGCGTAACAAGAGGGGAAGAAATTGGGGCGGTAGTCTGTCGGCCGCCGATTTGCCTGCGGATAAAGATCTTGACCTCGTCTAGATACTCCAGAGACTCCCAATGGATACGGTGCAGAGATCCTTCGTCAGGTGGTGCGGTTATCAGCAGAACGATGGGTTGGTTGGCCGTCCCGGCCGGCAAGACGGCGTAGATAGACTCGCGAAGCTGCCCAAACACTTTTTGCGCGTAGTTGGCAATCTTCTGGTGAACATTGACGGCCCTCCCCTTCTCGAAAGGCTGGCTCAACGCATACTCCTCTAGCGCCCATTTGAGGTCCTCCTCATCGTCGTCCGTGAATGGGTCTGTCAACTTGGCTGTAGCTAGGGAATCGCCTCGGCTTATTTTTAACTCCCATGAGCGCGTCGATGCTTCGTATGGGGGGAGATGCTCGATGGTGACCGCGAAGCGATCAGATGCAGAGGGCTCTTCCATCGGCAACGACCTGGAGCATGCCCCAAGATTCGTAGTGGGTCGAAATGGAGACTTCAACAACAGACTGAATCAGGAATTCTACTTAGAGAGTAACTAGCATAAAATAGAGCAGAGACTCTCCAAAATATTCGGGAGCAACGCAAACTGAAGGCGATTTCGGATGTGAGACCCCCAAGGAGGGTCGTTCCGAGCTGGTGTTCGCCCCTTTAGCATGCATTGCTACAAAGTATATTTGGGCCTAGAATTCGCGCCACAGCGCCTCATTGGCACCCTGCTGCCCAATGATTCCCGACAACTCGTCAAGCCTTTTCAGGGGTATTTCAGCTCCAGTCTCAGGTCAAGCCAGCTAGGCTAAGCGCTCTTTTCTTTTTCTCAGCGCTTACACAGCCTTGCCCGTTGGCTTCTTGCTTGGTTAGCGCATTTTCTGCCTACCTCAGTTTCGTAACTTAGGCTCCCTTCCATAATACACACAGCCCTGGCGATCCGTATCGCCAACCGTTCCATCGTTGGGAAGAAACACATTTATTATCACTTAAGTCATGAAAAGACGAACTTGGGCTGTCTTCGACGAAGACATTGCAGCCTCGCAAGGGCTGAAACTCCTTGGATGCGTTGTTTCAGATGTCCGCCGTCCGTTGGACAACTTTTGTCCAGCGCTCAATGCAGAGGACATGCGGGACTACATGCACGATTCCACGATAGGTGTCAAGAGCGAGCCGAATATGCGACTCTCTCTCAACACCATCAAGTCGAGTCGTGCCGCCGGCATGCTAGCGAGCCTTCTCAACCTCGACATTGGCTCAGAGCAGAAAGAATCCTACGAGCTGACGACTGCGCTTGCAAAAACGTTCCAGGTGCAGCAGCACCAGAATTTATGGACAAAGGCGCTCAGCTCGCACGGCGACCAGGTCCGAGCCTTCGCCCGATCGTCGGCGGGCCAGAAGGGGCTCTACTTCTTGGTGGGCATCAGAACGGCCATGCGCCCTGAGATGACTCGTACAAACTTGGATAGTTCATCTGGACACGGCACCACGGCTCTGGAGCAGGCTCTAGGTGCACCTGTTCCACTAACCGGCAAGGTGGGCGTCGATCTCGGCTTCACCACCACCCAGTCCACCGTCCTCTCATCGACAGTCCGCGGCGAGAGGGCTTATGCCGCCGAGTACTGCAAGTTGAAGTGGACTGCAAAAGGCATTGTGCTGGAGCCTAGGGGCAAGTTGCGTCTGCGCCGGGAGCTCGTGCAGGGTGATGTCGTCGCCTTTGGCAAGAGAAAGCTCGCCTTCTCGGGGGGCGCGGATGATAGCGATGACGAAGAGGAAGACGAAGAGAGCGATGACGACACAAGTGAAGATGACGAGGCTGGGAGCTTGGCTGATACTGAATACGTACTTAATTGAGGACTGCGTGTATTTACTAAGTGTACACTTCATATCTCGGATTTATTACCTTAGCTAATCTTTGTTCTCTGCTTATCGTTTATCTAAGATTATGTAGAACCCATTCCTGTGAGGACCGTAGTCCAGGAAGAGATGGAAAGCCCTGAAATGCTGAGTCGCCGTCCAAAATTGCGTAGCATCACTTGTGTGGGAGAGAGGCGGGGTGGTGTAGGTTCCAAGTTAGACCGAGCTGATGTGGAAACATGTGGCTACGGTGGAGGCGTCACATCAGGATTGCTTGCCGCTGTGGCTGATAGATCTATTGATTTCATCGCATACTATGTACGGCACAGCGCGCGACCATGGGCGGCATTGGTCGCGGTAGGTTGCAGTGTGGCACCCAAGCTGACCTAAGCTGAACCATCGGCCACCACTACGAATTTTACACGGGCACGTGGCGGAGCGATTGAATGGGAGCTGAAGACACACAAGAACACTCGTACCGCCCAGAGCAATCCCAGCACAAGCGGGGTGAGGCCGTTCCTCCCCGCATGGGACGGTGCCATCAACCATTTACAACGCAGCGCTTGTGGAACTTTTTATCAGTGGGTGAGGCAAATTGTAGATGAAATCCGGCTCCTCTATTGCTCGAATGGATATGACAGGGAGATCCGATCCCATGAATCTATCACAGAGCTTTTATGTGATGGCGGAGCTGAACGACACGGTGGGTAAGATACTCTATGCCTCGGCAATGCTCCTGAAATGTCCATAAAGAGGCAACCAATAGCCTGCTTAACGTATCTGTGGCGCGCTGTGTAGACAAGTTGTAAGCCAGTAATTAGTGGTGAACCGTATCTATCTGCCTAGAGGTTGGGGACCCGGAAATGAGTTTAATATTGTTAGGTACTAAGCTATTTTGACCAAGAGGTGAGCAGAGCTAATTATCAGCTAAGACTAAACTGAGCTGAGAACAGACGCTGTAAAAGTTGAGTTTTCGATTCTGTTTTAAAACACTGTTGGACCCGATGCGGTCAATTCGATCTTTCCAGTGTGGTAAGGCCCCAGTGCAGGTGCTCCAGTGACGTTAAGCTAATTAAACAACAAAGGCTCAAAGGTGCCCTAGCCCTCCTCTAGCTTTGGCAGTGGAAGTCCCACCAATTCCCCGCACTACACAAAGCGACACTACGCTAATCGAAGTCGCCCCAAGACTGCCGGTCATTCATGTTGCATAATGCGTACCACTCTGTTGGAAAGCGGTGCCTACGTAGCCTGATCATCACACCTATAACTAATCATAAACAGGCAAGGTTGCAGAAGGAGATCAAGGCTTTAGTTATATAAAAGAGAAAACGGATGACTTTTAGAAGACTGCACAGAACTAAATGTCTATGAAATATGCAGTAGCTGTAACGTTTGTACTTGGCTCGCTCGTCCACGAAGTGGTATCTTGAGTTATGCAATCCCGCAAACAAATTCATATACGGGCTGAGAGAGCTATTGTGAGTTTGAGGCTCCCTCCTAGCAGTTGAGACTTTAATACTCATCGCGCATCCCAGAAGGAGACTATTTGGGAAACTAGAAGCCTGAGGCTATTTGCGTATCTTTAGTTTTTAAGCCCGAGTACTAAGATTTTGAACACAATCCCTCATCCTGGACCATGCTGCTGAAATCTGAGGAATGTTGTTCACTTCATTTCTGCGTCAGACTTGGGGCCAAACTGGGGCTGTTTACTGGGTGACAAACTGACTTATGCATATTTCGTGTAGACGGACCCGAATACCGCAGCAGATTGATTGGAGGAGTCAATTTCCCCTGTGCGGGGGATCAGCGCTCTATGGTTCGACTCTAAACGAGCACAGAATCCTCGCATTTCTTTCTCAGTCGACAATCCTTGCTTAGTCCCCCCAACGCAGTGCATTTAAAGTCGATCGCGTGAAAAGGCACCGAACCTGTTTTCTTTCTGGGTAAATGCCAGAAAACTCCCACCAATGAGGGTATTATTGCTGCGAACCTCGATGCTAGGAATCCAAGTCCCCCCGCACAATGAGCATTACCAGTTTGCGGGGCTTGTGCCTTTTATCCGCGAGGAAGTTTATCAGATGCGCATGAGTGAATTCAACCGCTTCTTCGACTCGAAGGAAAGAACGTAGACAAGTTCCCAATACACTCTCTGTCAGCGCAACCGAGCGACTGGGTTCTAGAATCTATCTTGCAGCCAAAGTCATCATGATTGTCATATCAACCCTTTGCTGGGTGCTTGTGGCTTCTCTTGTTGATGCTAAAATCGACAGGTGAGGTGTAATTTTTCTCACGTCGGCTGATCTCCAACTCACACAATCAAGGCGTCGTATCGTGTCAGACAATAATATTGTGCGCACCAAGCTTATTGACAGGGCGACAACACCTCTTCAGGTTGGCAATGGCGACTTTGCGTTTTCCGTCGACACCACAGGAATGCAGACGTATCTTCCATTCAACACAATGTCTGTTTGGGCCTGGCATAACGATACAATACCGAAGAGCAGGTACGGTTGCACTCCCAAGTTCTGACGGCTGTTTAAATGCTACTAAAACCAGCCCGAATAAAGCAGCATCGGTGATTACACGGGAGTTCCTGTTTTGACACACGGACGCAATGTGTCATACGAAATCCCGGACCCAGCGCTACCTGAGGTGACTCAGTGGCTAATCGGAAACCCGAATCGTATTAACCTTGGTCGTATCGGGCTCAGATACAACAACGATACTCTCCAGGCGGGCCAGATCTCAAATACCCACCAAGAGCTTGATCTCTGGAATGGGACGATTATCTCCACATTTGAAATCGCGGGCTCTCAAGTCAAAGTGGTAACTCAAGGCGACTTTGATTCTGACGCTGTCAGCTTCAACGTCGAGTCTGAGCTCATTCGTTCAAACAACCTCACGGTCGAGCTGGATTTCCCGTACCCACCAATTCATACCACGACCTACAAGTACGAAGTCTTTGCCGGCGTCTATACTTTCCCAGCCAATCACACAACTGCCATCTCAAGTCGGCTCTCGAAAGACACGGCGCACATTCGCCACGAAATGCAGGAGACCAAATACTTTGTCAACTTGCGCTGGCCCAAGACATCTCCTCTATCGTTAAGCCGGTTGGAACCTGCAGACTCAGTTGCGATCACTGCCCACCGGTATGCACTTTCTCCAACATCGTATCGTGGTTCAAAGTCGACGCAGTTGTCTTTGACTGCCCATTTCTCAACTACCAAAAACGTTCCAGCACTCCCTAGTACCATTATGCAGCAGAATCGTAAGGGTTGGAATAATTATTGGAAGCAAGGTGGGTTTATCGATCTTACAGAGTCTTCCAACCCCAACGCAACGGAGCTCCAGCGTCGCATCGTTCAGTCACAATACCACGTTCGAGTTAATAGCGCAGGTACTGGACAACCGCCACAAGAGAGTGGGCTCATGAATAATGGGTGGTATGGTGAGTAACCACAGATGCTTCTGGGACGACGCCTTGCTGAATATCGAACTTGAATAGGCAAATTTCATATGGAGATGGTCGTTTGGCACTGTGCTCATTGGGTTTCGTGGCGCCGAGAAAAATACTTTCACAAAATCTTCCCAGCAATCTACGAGTCGCTTCTACCGACCGCATTCAGCCGAGCTAAGCGAATGGGATGGAGTGGCGCCAGATGGCCGAAAATGACTGAAGCGATCACTGGCCGGAGCTCTCCTGGTGGTATCAACGGATTTCTTCTGTGGCAACAGGTTTGTGTCTCTCGAAATAATCCTGAATTAGCATATACCGACTAATATGCAATATTTAAGCCGCATCCCATGTATTTAGCTGAATTGGCATACAAGACGAAGCCGACCAGGCAAACGCTCCAGCGTTGGGAACCCATTCTAGACGCTACAGCGGAATACATGGCCTCTTACGCATGGCATAACGAGTCTTCTGGACATTATGATCTTGGTCCTCCGTAAGGGTCCATTGCATAGAATATGTACGAGCCTCAGCTGACCCGAATAGCTCATACGGAGTCACGGAAAATACACCCCCAGCGCAGACTCTCAATCTCGCATATGAGATCGCATATTGGCGATATGGCATTGATGTTGCCCGCAAATGGAAGAAGAAGCTAGGAAAATCCATCCCTCAGCACTGGACGGATGTCGCCAACAACCTCGCCAAGCCGCCGCAGATCGATGGCTTATACACGGTCTATGAAGGCCTCAACGCCTCTTGGTGGAAGGACCCTGCCCTTATTGGCGACCCGCGCAGCCTGAACATGCTGAAGGGAATATTGCCAAATACCTCTGCTGTCGATGAAGATGTTGCGCGACTGACTGCTGACAAGGTCTGGGATATCTGGCCTGACAACAAAATCCGTGGATGGGGCAGGCCAATCTTGGCCATCAACTCAGCCCGGATCGGAAACCCAGAGAGGGCTATTCATCATTTGACAGCATACGACTACTGGAAGTTCGACGATGCTGGTGAGTTTCACCGTCATGTTTCAGTCCGCATTGCGAGATACGACTCATCTGACTGCGTTCTAGGATTCGCCATCCGTGGTGGTGATGGAGGAACACCCCCTCCCTTTATGCCAGGCAATGCAGGGCTACTGTTGGCTGGTGAGTTTGCTTGCACCTCTGCAATAGTTGACGACTGATTATTTTTATAGTTGCGTACATGGCCGAAGGATGGGACGGATCATTCGGACATGCTCCGGGCTTCCCGGATAATGCGGGGTGGGTGGTGAGGAAAGAGAATCTTCGCAAGGCATTGTAATGGTGAGGATGAGTATGGCAGCAGTGGGTTGATGATAATCAGGCCTTACCTTTATTCATGCATCAACATTTTGTCTCATTCCGTTATCCAACCACATCTAACCTCTTCCAACTTCCATCACGCCCTCTGCTTTTTCCATAACACCAGAAGACACGTTGAACATTCGCATGCTGCTGGATAGTATAAATATCGATTGGCTCGTAGTCATTGAGATGCACATCTAGTTCGGCAGGGCGCTTGGGCTGAACGTAATTATTCTTGAGACTATCATATAGTGGCCATTGAGGAATTGTGGAAGCTGTTCATTTCGTCGCCTTCGCGGAATTGAAAGGTCAAAGAATGTGAGGGGGGTGAAGAGTAGTCGTTGGAGACGATGACGGCTGCTGGGCTTGAGCTATTTCGATTTCGAATAATTACAAAAGTAACCACCCGGCTAGAAAAGGGGTCTTTATCAGAATCTAGAACAGCCGATTATCAAGATTGTTCTATTGCCTGCTCTTAGTGTTTCCGCAAAGATGCGTCAAGGGGTTCGCTGCAGACTCATTATCGCGTCGAGGCATCTGGCTGCGGAGGACGAACTCCGCGCCGTCCCCAGGGTCCAGCTCGCTTAAAAGTCTGGGGAAATCGGACCATGCAAGGACTTAGCTATCAAGTCAGCCTAACCTTCATGACAAGCACCAATGACGCTCAAGGTGGCGTTAAAGACGGGCAAGCTATCTAGTGTGGATTCGGCCTAGGTGGTCGGGGTACCACCCCGATCGCCTCTCAGCCCTGGGGAAATAGAGTTCATGGCTTGAATGAAGACGGCCTTCCTCCAAGCAATCATTGATCAGCGATGGCATATCGACGCCCACAGTACTGTTGGGGCGAAAGCTGAGTTGCACAGAACGAAGATGCATTACCTCATTTCTTGTTTCTGTCGCAGCTAGTGCCTGTCATGGTCACAAGGCTCAGGGGCAGCCCAGAGACGGGACGATAAAGCTGAGGGGTTCCCTTGCTCTCTGTTCGCTAGGATCTGCAGCCAATATCCCAGATACAGCCCGTATGGCTATCGTCATGACTACGTTAGGAAAAACCACTCGTTTTCTTAACTTCGTTCACCGACTCCACAATTTAGCCCTCAAACATAACGAGTCTTCAAAATGACAACCCTTGCACAGGCTCACACGCTCGGCCTTCTAGAGCGAATCGGGGGCTGCACCAGTCTTGTCGCAGTGCTCTTCGTCCTGTTAGCATACGCTCTCATTCCCAAGGTTCGCAATCCGCGCAACACCTTCATCATGTTTGCGTGTGTCGCCAATCTCGGTGCCAGTATAGCCTGCATCATAGCCAGGGACGGGTTGGCTCGAGGCGAGGACTCTTCCCTGTGCTGGGCGCAGAGCTTCCTCCTCCACATGCAAGCATAAACGGTCTGACGAATATTCCCGGTGATTCTGATAATGCGAAACAGGTTCATGCAATCCGATGCCTGGTGGTCCCTCGGGATGTCGTTTCATACCTTCCTTGTCGTTTTTGGCCGTACAGACCCCAATTCGTTGAGCATGTGGCGATATTGTCTGGTCTGCTTCGGAGGACCTTTTGCTACTGCCTTTCCACTCTTCTTTGTGTCAGACTCAATCCGTGGTCCTGTATATGGTGCAACAAATGTGAGTTCTCTGTTTCTCCACGCCAACATCTAGTCTAATATTGAGTCGAGGTCTGGTGCTGGATCAGGGATGACTGGGCTAGCATCCGACTATTTACTTCGTACCTCTTTGTCTGGACTTGCATCACTGGTTCCGTTGTTCTTAACACAATTGTCGGCTACCGCATCTTCGCCACGAGGAACAAGATACGAAACTTTTCGAGCTCGCGCAGCCAGCATTCTGCTGGCCATGACCAGGTAACACCTATCTGTCGGTTCTGATATTTGATGAGCTTCAACTGACGCCTTGGGGAGTTGTCTTCTGCGAGCTCGCCCGCCCATCCTCACGGTTCCCCGTATGCGACAATCGTTACCCAAGTGTCCATCACCCGAGCACCAGCTGCTGTTATTACAGCGCCTACACCAACCCATTCATACCCGACGCCTCAAGCAAACCGATCTTCCTCACAAGAACAAATCACGCACTCGTCGATCATCACATCGCACAACGTCAACCATCAGACGCCTCGTATCATCAAGGCTGCCAAGAGAGCCATGACCAAGTTTCGGCTCCAAGACCCCATCAAGCGAGCATACCTCCGCACAACATTTCTATTCACCCTGAGCGTCCTCGTCTCGTGGATCCCAGCAAGTATCAACCGCATCCGCAGCCTACAAAACGCTGCCGTCCCATTCCCTTACCAGGTGGCCATGGTCTCTGTGATGCCGCTGCAAGGGGTATGGAATGCCGTGATTTTCTACGTGACCAGTCGAAAGACTCTGAGGGAGTGGGCATGGGAGAAATGGGGGTTCTCGTCCCTAGAGCCTGCAAGTATTGCTGGGGTAGCTACGGAGAGAGCAGTTGAGGAAGCGAATATCGGTCACCACCAGGACCCGACTGATTCAGGAAGCGATGTTGAGCTGAACTACATTTTACGAGTTCCTGTTAAGAAGTTCAAATAACCGCTATTGAAGTCGAGGTTACGGGGCGTACCATCATTATTTTATCTCTGCTATCTTGCTTTACTACCTAGTTTTTATACTAACTTAATCCGCCCTTCTTTGACCCTGTTCGTTGTTCCTTTCCTCCGACACAAGGGAAACCGTCGCGAAGCGCGTCAAAACTTCGCAACAGGGATCAAAACTCAGGAAATAATAAGCGAAAATTTTATTCCACTACTCTTATTTTCCTATTGTTTCTGCTCATAACTTCTCATTATTTATACTTTCTCTACTGTCATCTTTGCATTCTCGGTTCTGGGTGGCTGGCTGTCTACCCATGCCCCTACTGGCCAATCACCCATCACAACCGCATTACATCAGCAGAGATGAGGGGTTCTCAGTCCACCGCCATGGCTGGCATGCTGGCACGCTGCCACTTTTCTAGGTTTCCAAACATTTCTCTCTCACGACTCACACCAGCCTCTGAATTCTTTTCCAGACTTTTTGATTTGCTCTCTCAAGCTGAAAAGCGGTTGCCATGATTTTGAGAGCTTCCAAATCCCAAAATCTGCTGAGAAAACGAAGACCCAAATGTCTTACGATTACCTTGCTAGGTGATAGCGGTGTGGGGAAATCGTGCATTGCCCTTCAAGTAGGTGTCTTCCATTTGCCCATCAATTGTTCTCCCGGGCTCACATATTGCTCAGGCTTGTTGTTCTCAATTCGTCAAGAGTTATGATCCTACAATTGAGGAGTCCTTCACGCATTCTATCGTCGTGGACGATCAACGCCATGACCTTGAGCTTCTTGATGGGTCGGGGATACGAGAATATTACACTCTACAAGATGAGCGCGTTCGACGAGCAGACGGATACTTGATTGTCTACAGCATTACTTCGAGGAGTTCATTCGATTACATGACTGCCCTCCATGCTCAGGTCCGGAGCGTTCGAGAGTGTCACATTCCAGTTGGGCTTGACAAAGAAACAGCGGAGCATTGGAAGACCGGCCCAATAATGTTAGTAGGGACTAAGAATGATCTTGAATCCGATCGAAAGGTTTCCAATCACGAAGGACACGTGCTTGCGAGGAGATTAGGCTGCCAATTTGCAGAAATCACGGCCAAAGACCATGATCAAGTATCGACAGTGCTTTCAGACACCGTACGAATGGTGGTAAATTTCCGACTCAAAGTCAGTCTGGGGAACTTTGCATCAGAAACCGAGCAACACTATTCATCGAAGGCTGCACATACAGGAGGATGCAGGAATTGGGCCAGAAAGCACATGAATGTTTTTTCGTTCTTGAAACGGCCACCTCGCACAGCAAAGACGTCTGCTGCATCAATAGACTCGAAGCCCAGCTCCAGTTGAAGAATACAACGGTCTAGTTTTAACGTGTATTGAAAACATTTATCGGGAGAAAACCTCTGCTGCTATGGTCTACTGCTATGGCCAATGCTGGAAATAGAGCACGGGAAGAAAAAAAAGAAAATAATATTGCCTCTTGCCAGTAAAGAGCAGCTTACAACGCTCATTTGGAACATCCAGATCTAATTGTACAAGAACAGGCACACGTATTGTGTTAAAGCCCTAGGTATGGTTTACAGAGCGAGCATACCCGCGCCAATAAGGACGGCGAGAGAGTACAAGCTCACATCAACACCTCCAAGAGTGAATACGCGAGTGATAGGGGCTCCCATGACGGCAAAGCTATCCGAGTCGTCAGAGGAGGAGTTGGAGGAAGAAGTGCTGTTGGAAGCAGCGAGCTCGGTGCAGTTGCCAGCACTAGAGCTCGCCGTCTGGGTCTCGGCCTTGCCGTCAAAGTCGCAGGCGGTATCGTCCTTGGACTGACTCTCGTAGTAGGCGTTGAGGACGTAAGCGAGCTTGTCAATGTCGTTGCACATGCTAAAGGTGCCGTAGACGCCGGTGGTGGCGTTTCCGTTGATCTCGTCGCACAGAGACTCGTCCTCGCCGCAGATGTAGTCGAAGATTGCCGAGTACTTGCTAGTTGCCAGGCCGCTCTTGGGAACGCAGCCGCTCGACTTGGTGACGCAGCCGCAAGCCGATTCGTTGGGGGTCGGAGGCAGGTCGGAGCTCGCTGCCCAGGTCGAGTTGACGGTAGGACAATCAGCGGCCGTGTTGGTGGACGTGTAGGCGGACTTCTTGACCGTCGAGGGGTCGGCGGCTCGGACTTTCTTCTGGAGGTAGGAAAAGTCGGTCATCTTAGTAGCGGAGCCACTGCTGATATTGACAAGACCTGTATGAGGCGTTAGAATGATCTAGCCACTTGATAAGGGAAATTATGATGCGGATAGATGTTCTTACCGTAGTCATTGGTCTCCTGAAAGTACTCGTAAACGATACCACCGTTGACAACTTCACTCATGTTGGAGGAGTATAGGGCAGTGGTCTCATCAAAGGTCCGCTCGGCAGCGCCGTCGGGGAGGTTGCATCCATACTCGGCGAAGAAAACCGGGACAGAGTAGTCCTTGAATGCTTCGATGAAACGGTTATATCCAGAGTCCTCAAAGTTGCTCTCGCCGCACCACGAGTAAATGTTGTAGCCGAAGAAATCGATGGAGTCGTCAGAGTCGCCGCAGTTGAAGTAGGCCGAGAGCTCATCGCGAATGTCCTCATCGTCGTTGGCAGCATAGCCGACGCCCATCCACCGATAGTTTTGGTCTGAGATATACTTCTTCGTGTCTCTTACGGCAGCCTTGACATAGGCGGACGCACCCGTGTTGTTGGCCTGGTTGCTGACCTCGTTGCCGGCGAAGAAGCCCAAGACGTTGGAGTATCCGGCCAGAGCGTCGACAACATCCTTGTAGCGGTTGAACAGCTCGACATTCCACTCGGGGTCGCTGCGATCAATCGAGAGGCTAGGCTCGCTAAGGTCAGAAATCACGTAGATGCCCGCATCGTTGAGCAGCTGCATGCAGACGGAGTGGTTGGCGGTGGGATCAATGGCGTAAGTGCGGATGATGTTAGTGCCGAGCTGGGCGAGCAGAGGGATGTCTTCCTTGCAGCGATCTTCGTCGGCGAGAGGGTCGACAAAGGTCGAGTTGGAGGTGCTCGCTCCAGCGGCAGATGAATCTTGCTGGTAGCCGACGCCCTTCATGAAGAATTGGGTTCCATTGGAGAAGAAGAACTTAGATCCCTGGACACCTAAAGTTAGTCCGCGGATTTTACGGCTACGGTAGAGATCAAGAATGTACCTTTTTCTCAATCGATGGCAGATCAGCGCCAAGCACGCCAGTCGCCAAGGCGAAAAGCGACAAAGATAGCTTGAGCATGGTGGTGGTTGTGCGCCGTCGCTAGAAATATGGAGTTCGATCGATCAAAGGCTTGGCGACCGGGATTGTCTTAGACCAGTTGAATGCGACTCGTAGGAGCGATGAAAAAAAACGAAAACAATGGTCAAGTGAAAACGTAGATGATGAGTGAGTGTAAGTCGAAGTGAATTGTAAATCGAATCGAGCGAGCGAGAGACTGAACAAAGATCAAGAGTAGACGGATAAAGCGAGAGAAACGGAAACAAAAAGGAGCATCCCTCGACAGTGTGGAATACGCACATGCTCACGTCTACATATACCATCGAAACCCTCCGACCCTCCGACCCTTCCACGTCACTTGTCCCCAAGAGCTGATGCAAGCCCCCGATGATCCAGGGCCGACTGATCCGTGGGGCACGCCTCTCCGCCGCCATTGTACCTTGCATCGGAACCAGACAGGCCTAGCTCGCAGCACAACAACAGGCTAAAACGAGGCCATTTGGTGGGTTGATGGGCACCAAAGCGGCAGAGCGTGTGGAGTCGAGAACGGGCTAACGATGCCGCGTTTCCATGCATTGGTCCCCTCTCAGCGTACGTCAGCCATCGAGTTGGTGTCAAGTGTGCCGAAGCCGAGCAAATCGACGCTAGAGATAAAAACAGGGGGTTGATTGTTGGAACAGGGGGGTCCAGAACGGCACACGCGGCCTCGATTCTGGTCGTCTCGAAACATGGGATATTAATTACTCGACTCTCGTCATACATACAAAGCGTCTAAGCCACCCTCTCTGGCTGTTCTGATGGATTCGAGTGGACCCTTTTTTTGTTTCCTCCACAGCCACCACGTCGTAATTTCGTACTGGTCTATCACCCATCAGCCATCGTCGAGATGCTAAAGACATCAAATGAAGGGCCCCAGGATACGAGACGCCATAATTTGATTTCACGAGATTGACTATTCCCGATTTCCGAGCCGGGTTGCCGAGTTCCAGAAGATGGCTTCGAAGTTTGATGCTCTTGATCGAATTATTGGAATATTCACTCGTGTTTGTTCTTGTAGGTGCGGATTTTGCCGCTCGGTGCTAATACGGGATTAAGACCCACACAAACAGCCCATTCTTCATCGCATTGACACGCGTCAGCCCCTCCGCGTCATACCTACCCTATACCATCACGATTTCGCACCTCGAATGACGACGAGAAGCTGCAGAATGTTTGGATAGACGTTTCAAAGTGATGGCATGATAAAATCACATATTAAGAAGATACTAACTATCACTAAAGGTTGATGGTGGACTAAAAATAGAGTGTTGCTTGTTTTAGCTCCAATTCACCTCTAATTGAACAGGACGTGCTCCTCAATGCTCCATTAACTTAATGAAAGATTTTTCGCTAGTGAGCAAATCTGATTTATGGGTACAACTGACGTATTAAAAAAAAGAAGAAAAAAAAGTTCAAGCTCGAATCATTCTAGCTAATGAAATTGTAGATGAGCAATTCGCCCTATTTGACGCTGCTAAAGCCCGCAGTACACATCCGATTGCAGACCACTATGCCTGGAACGTGTGCAAAATAGACGGATTTCCGGAATCCTTGGACCATATCGCAATGCTACCCGACTCTGTGCCGAAATAGACGGAGAACTGGCCATCGTCACCGGCCGCCTTGCAGGCAGGGGTGATATCAACCGCCGCCAAGTTGTTATACGCTGGCACGTTGACCGTGATGAATGGCTCTCCGGAGTCTGGCGCGTTTTCCCCATTCACGGTATCCTCGTCCCAGTCTGACGAAGCAGCCAGCGCAAACGTCACATTGACCGGGTACGCGAGCTGCCGAGTGAGGGCAGGGAACTGCACGGTGCAGCGCTCGACCGACGAGGGCGATACGGGCAGTTGGAACCCGACCAGGCTGCGGACATAGGCGCGACCACCGGTATTGGCTTGCAGAGTATCTTCGTGGCCGAGAGTGCACTGATAGCAGTCGCTTTCGGGACAGTCGGCGCAACTGGTGGTGGAGCGTAGGATTGTCGAGTCTTTGAGGGCGGGTCTGTCGATCTGTGCTGCTTGAGACATCGATGCGATGCCCGCGACGAGGACGCAGAGCGAGAGTTGGAGTGGAGTGTTTAGAAGCATCTTGTGAGATTCAAGATTGGCTCTTGTAGTTGAGTTTGTATAAGTGATCCGGGTAGGTAGCCAAGAAAGACCTCACTGACTATCACGACATGACTGCCTTTATATTCACGCGAGCCTGAGAGCATGCCTGCTACGTCATGGGTCATATGAGTTTTTGCCAAGCATAGGGCGAACCAATGTTGTTATGTATCTGTCATTACGTTGAATCGTCATAATAATTGATGACAAGGCTAAAAATAGTCGTGCCAATCGTTTACTGTGGCTGCCATCTAACGCAGTCGATGAAACAATGCATCTGACCTAAGTAAATCACGTGCGGGACTGATTCTCTTCTGGTTGGAGCGAAATGATTAGGGCTGTACAATAGCGCATGATTATTCACCTCGTACTACCGCGTTGACGGATTTAGAAATGGGTCTTCGTAAGCAGTGTGTTGTCGAAGTTTTGGGGAGGATTATCAGGCTCGTATTCACGAATTTCGGTCTGGCCACAAACATGGATATGTTCGGGAGCGAGTATTGACTTGTCTGACTCAAACAATTCATGATAAAATGAAACAGAACGATTCTCAAAGAAGATGATGCATAGGAATGGTAAGACATATAGGGCTGTACCTGCAATGACACGACGTCATTTGCTTACTCCTACCTGATGTCGCTAATCACACTAAGCTGAAAGCCTATAAGAATTCATGTGCGTGCTGATATAATACATCAAAGAAAGAATGAAAAGATGGTTATTGGAAATCATAACGTCATAGGGCTGACAGCGGGAAGATATAACCCCGACTTACGATTCCAATGGCGGGGTGTAATTGGTGGTGGCGAATCATGGCATCGTATCTGCGTACACCGCTAGTGAGGCTTGACCGCAGCTAAGAGATCATTATGATTAGTGGAGCAAGGGCCAATGCAGTGCTCTATACATAGAAGACAGAGCCCTGGCTGCCGTGTCCACTGGGTGCGGGTGCCGTGGTTTGAAGTTCACATCCTGGTTGGCGAGTCATAGGTTTGCTGGAGCAGAGCCCGGTGGCGCCGGTAGGGTGTCTCGTGCTTGAACTAGATCTACACATTTGCACGAGCAATTCTTTGTCTGGTGGAATACGATGCACTCTCGTGAAACGCCTGAACCGACCGCGCTAATATGTGGATGGGAGTATATCGTCTACGATGACACGATCATGACATGTCCCTGGACTATGAAAATGGAAGGAGAAAATTATGTTTGAAATAGGACTGGCAATTCATGGCTCAGCAGTCATATAATGCCAAAAGGGAAGCGCAAGCATTGCGGTTCTGGAGTAATGTGTGCAATGACCTGGCGCATGTACATACTACAACGAACCGTTGCTGCCTGTACTCCAGTCACACAACGGAGATAAAATTCTTCAGATTTCAGGTACGGGAGCTTGACTGGCGCTGCCTTGAACAATGACATAATTACCAAGTTCCCGTGAGAGATCTAGGTTTTCATCATGGGAACAGCAGCTCATGGGAGGAGAGCACAGCCCCCAAAGATAGTAACGGCTTGCCTTTTGACGAGATCTTATGTTTTCAGCATCTTGTTGGCAGTATTGCGGCTTGGGTGATCGTGTTAGTAGCATCGCTAGGTATCTAAGTTTGGTAGTGACCACTTTTAATGGTCTTGGCTACCTTATTGACCGCATCGCAACTGTCGAAGCATTGGGTGCTGTAAATGCTTAAATTGTAGGACAAAACCGTGTTCTTTTGTCTTCGTGCCAACAGCTTGCCCTCGACGGAGCGGACAGCCCATATATAGTGGTCACATCGTCAGGTAGGTCCGGCGGAGGCCACATTTTGATGGGCTTGGTTACCTTTTGGCATCATCGCCAATAAGTTTGGCAGAGACCACGTTTCATGGCCTCCATCGCCTTTTGACAGTATCACTAAGTAGATTTGGCAGAGAACGCATCTCAAGAAGCCACTACCAATATGGTGGGCGAGAACATAAAAGAGGACTCGCCCAGTCTCATTGTTCCTCTCGATACACACATCGTTTTAATACCAGTATTCGACCGCCACCTGCATCAAGCTGCCTCAGCCAACTACCTCGCAAGCCACAACAATGTAAAAAAGACTTCTCATCCGTCCGGCTACTGTCCCGAGCCGCAACGTGAGCTTATCGATCTATGAGCGTCCATGCACAATAGGGCTTTCAGGCATGCCTCTCAATTTTCTGTCTGCTTCTTTACAAACACTATGCAGTCGTGAAAGACCTGTTGATAGTGGTAGGCGCTGTTTCCATGCTGACAAGCTGCTTTGCAAGCTCCCCGATTTGCAACGACAAAGGTAAGCTAACCTCGGCCTATTGTTTTCATCTTTTTGCTCACAGTGGGGTCTCCTAGTGGAATCACGGCGGGAATTTATGCAAACATCACTTCTGATCATGTTCGTAATTCAGGCAGTGGGCCTGTATATTTTCAGAGCGAGCAAGAAGAGATGGAACTTTGATAATTTCGATCCATGCATCTGGCTGGCGTTGGGGCACACCATGTCGGCACTTGCAGCAACGGGCACGGTGATCGCATAGCGTAACTGGACCACGGACGGTAGAAGCGTAGGATTTAGCCGGACTAAACGAGCTATAAAGAATAAAAGGAATTTCTATTGCCTGATGATATGTCGTGGTTGGGGCAAAGATGGCGTTTGTCAACTATCATAGCCAATGGAAATGGCACTACCCCGAGGTACAATCCTGAGTGGGCGAGCCACTTCATAAGTAGTATTGCAATCCAAGTACTATTTATGTGGCTGCCGGTATCGTTCTCCTCTCCCCGGTCCACATCAACCCTGAAGTTGCTCTACAACCATGTTCCTAGTCTTGGGGAACAGCCTTCGGCCTTGGGGTCAAGGTTGTGGGGTCATTGTTTGAAGAGTCAGAGATATGGGGTCATAGGTATGGGGTCAACATTGTGGGGTGATTCCTGGAGAGTCGGAGATATGGGGTCAGTATTGTGGGGTTGTTGAGGCAGCTAGGCATGAAGCTGCACAGTTGATGTTGCATGGCAGACATGCAACATACGAGCGAGGCATTAATCTTCTGCGTGAATGATGTGAGGCTGAGGAGAGACGGTGAAGGTGAGAAGATAGAAGTAGTGAGATGGTGTGGTTTACTGAAGTCGGATATACCTAAGTCGATGACGCCCTCGATTTTCAAACGAGAATGCTTTGAAGCACAGCCTCATTCCATAAGAAAATAGGTAAAAAATTCTGACAGTCACGCAAGCCACCAAAAAAAAGAGCCCGAACAAGGGTATAAATGGTAGGATTTACCATGTGGCATAGCACATACTTCCCGCACACTTAATCGTGCCACCACGTGGGAAACGCGATCAAGTTCGCGCTGTTCGCATCCGGCTCTTGCAGAAGCGCATTCGGCAAAAGTAAACCGGACAAAAGGGAATTGAAAGTTGCAACTAGTGGATAAAGTGAAAAAGGCCAAGAAGAATTACAAGCTGTTCTTTCGAAGGTGTAGGGTGTCATTGAACCATTGTTGGGGTTTGCCAAGCATAAGCCAAGGACCGAGATAAGTTACGAGGACAGGACAAGATCATCACGCCAACAACATTGGCGGCCGAGGAGATGGGCCTCCAGTGGCCTGATGGAGAAGACGTGTCTGGTTGTCAAGCGCAACACCGCCGTCGATAGGTGTCTTGGCTCTCCAACTTCCTTGCAACTTACTCCACAGATGAGCATTCTTGGCTTCTCGTTTCCCCGCTCCAAGCCCTCCGAAAAGGGGACTCGGATACACGGCCAAGCATAGGCGCCAAGCGCCAAGCGACAGGCGCATACGAAAATGCAGCGAGTGAGAGCAGCGGGCCGCCCAAGGAATGTCACCCACTGGGGGGTTGATGTTGGGGAATGGAGATATTGGAGGCTCGGCGCCCGGGTTGATGCGACGCTTTCATGCCCTTGTGCGCGTGACATTGCGTCAGCCAAGTCTTGGGTTGTCTGATGAGCAATATATTGCTAAAGACACACGATCCGCGTTTTGCGCTGGGAAGCCTGTTGTTGTCTCCTGTTGTCTCCTGTTGTCTGAGTCTTGCCGCCCGTGGCAAGTGATGTTCTGCAAGCCAAGCAAACTAGACATTCATCCCTGATTCTTACGCCCAAACGCTATTTGCTTGGTTCGGCTTCCATTCGTCCGGCAGCCACTATCCAGGTTGTCTTGTCTTGGAACTGCTGTGTTACTGTGTTACTATCTAGACTGGGTTGTCTCCCCAAGGCCAAGATGGAGCCACGTTGTTGCCACGTTGATGGAAGCAAGATTTTACCTTCTTCTTTAACCTCGGATCTGTCTGCGCCTCCCATCCTCTCATCCGGGCGTACGCCAACGGCCGCGTCTAGTGTCTGGCTCACATCTCATCCAATGGAGCAAATCTCCTTACTCATGAGATTGTCATGGCCCAAGTTCCCCTCCTTGGCATGCGGGGAAAGGAGAGATTTGGGAAAACAAGGGCTCCGCGGAGAGATCTCATACTTAGATAGTGGGCTCACATCTAAGCTTCCCTTCTCCACGGGGGTCTCCCACAGGCTGAAGATGGGAGTGGGGGGAGATAAGCGGCCACGGGACGGTGAAGATTTGCCAAGGGTTTACATTCTGGAGTAGGGCTTTTCCCCAGTCTATCTCTGGTTGAGTGCGGGGAAAAGCTGGAGGCTTGAGTAGATGGGGTAAGAGAGAATGGGGGATCTATAATTTGATCTGGTCTGGGCAGAGGGTCCTGGCCTGGGCCGTGTGACTCTGTCTGGGGGGAGAATGTGTAACGGTCATTGATCTACATGCAATGCCTCCGGCTCATAAATACGCCCTTTGCTCCCTCCCCTCGCTGACCTTTTCTCTTCTCCTCAGATTTGCCACTTCTCTCCTTCTCAAGCCCACAGCTTGCTTCTTCCTCCCATTCTCCAAGTCTCGAGACAAGCCGTTTCAAGACATGGCTGATAATATCTCCCAAAACAATCCCGGCGTCGCCGAAGTGACGGAAAAGTCGTCGTCTGGTAAAATGTCCGACTCCGAGTCTTGCAAGATCGAGAACTTGGAGGAGGCGCCCGGCAACGATGTCGAGCTTGTCGACAAGGCGACGGAGCGCGCGGTCATCCGCAAGCTCGACTACCGCATCATTCCCATGGTGATGTGGGTATATCTCATGAACATGATGGATCGAGGTGTGTTTACTCGAATTAACTTGTGAATTTACGTTTTTGTAAGGGATAGCAGACTAATAACTTGTCTTGCGCAGTCAACATCGGAAATGCGCGTCTATTTGGTCTCGAAGAAGACTTGAACCTCGTCGGATCGCAGTTTCAGCTATGCGTTTCAGTCCTCTTCGTCACATACTGTGTAAGCGATTGATCCAACCCCATGTGTCGCCAATCCAAATTCCGCATAAATTACATGGAGCTAACCACAACTTCACTTGACAGCTCTTTGAAGCCCCCTCCAACATGATCATCAAGCGCCTCAAGCCCGCCCGCTACCTCGCCGGCCTCACCTTTGCCTGGGGTTTCGTCGCCACCTTCAGCTGCTTCGTCACCAACCTCGGAGGTCTCCTCGCCTGTCGTCTGCTTCTCGGTCTCTGCGAAGCCGGTTTCTTCCCGGGAGTCGTGCTGTACCTGTCTATGTTCTACGGCCGCCGCAGTCTGGCCCTTCGAATTGCATACTTTTACTCAACAGCCGCCCTCTCTGGAGTCGCTGGCGGCCTCGTGGCCTATGGTATTAGCTTCATGGACGGCTACGGCGGCTGGCGCGCGTGGCGCTGGATCATCGTCATCAACGGCATCCCGACGCTCTTTACTGGCATCGTCATCCCCTTTGTCCTGCCCAACAGCCCCGAGTCAGCCAAATTTTTGACTGAGGAAGACAAGAGAAACGTGCTGCGTATCCACGAGTCCCAGGTCGGCAAGGCGATAAACCTTCGCGAGATGGATATGGCCGATGTCAAAGACGGCATCAAGGACTGGACGACGTGGGCTTACTGCTTTGCTCTGTTCCCCACCCTCGCCATGTTGTACTCATTTGTCGTTTTCCTGCCTACCATTATCCACGGGCTTGGACAGTGGACGGCCGCTGAGGTTCAGGCCATGACTGTTCCTGTATACGCTGTTGGAGCCATCGTCTACCTCATCTGCGCCCGTCTCAGCGATCTCACTCAGCTCCGCGGCTACTTTGTCATGGGCGGCATCATCTCGTCTATTATTGGATACGGCATGCTCATCGCCAACAAGAGCTCTGGCGTTTCGTACGCAGGCTGCTGCTTCGTCGCCATCGGCATCTTCGTCTCGTCCGGCATCTCGTTTGCCTGGGTCCCGACCAACAACCCGCGATACGGCAAGCGAGCTTTTTCCACTGGTATGCACCTTACTGTCGGAAACTCTTCAGGCGTTGCAGCACCGTTCTTGTTCGCCAACCAGTACGCCCCGACGTATCGTCCTGGCTATGCAGCCAGTATGGGAATGCTGGCCGTTTCACTTATGCTCAACATTGTGCTACATCTGCACTTCCGGCGCCAGAACAAGCTCCGTGACGAGGGCAAGCAGGACTACCTCATGGAGGGTAAGACGCAGGAAGAGATTGAGGCCATGGGTGAGAGAAGCCCCAGGTTCCGGTTTGCTATCTAGATTAGGCCCAACTGGTGTTTTATTACTCTTTTCCCTTGTTGATACTTGAAGCGCTTTTGTTTGTTCATATTGGTGGTGAGTTTCAAGTGAGGGGAAAGAATATCTACAATGGAGGAGTGTTCTGTAACATGGTTTTGGGTCCAGATTGATTAGATAGTCAAAATCCATGATATCTCATCATTTTACTTGAGCTGATCCCGTGTATTAATAGCTCAACAAACATATGAGTCACTTGTAGTGGCTAATAGCAGGGTATTGATAGCATTAGGTAACGCCATATATCTGGGATATTAATCATCCCAAGATCAAATCCACGCCCTCAGTACCATATGCCTCCCACACATCCTTGTCCACGACACCAGAAGCCTTTCGATATGCGACACCAGCTATCCATTCGACCCACAGCACACAATATACTTCTTTAAAGGTGGTCTTCTCGTCCTCTTCCTCGTCGCTGTCTCCCATCTCGTCGTCCTCATCGCGTAACTCTCCTCCCCTATTTACCCACTCCTGATTATTCCAAGTCGTCACTTCCTGCTCCTGCCGTCGACAAATAGCCACGAGTTCGACTTTGAAGTCCACAGGAGAACCAGCCTTTGGGAATACCGAGATATCCGCCATCGTGTGAAGGTTCAGCCACCCACAGCGTTGTCCTCGTTGGTCCAAGAGCCCGGCTGTCAGCTTGTGCTTGTCAAACGCAATATCAGTGTCTGAAAACTCCTTCTTGGGAATCTGCACTGCGGTAAACCAGCCGCGGCCCGTCCTGCATGATATATATGGCGTCTGTGGCGGGTTAAAGGGCTCCACCGTCTGGTCTACAGTAGCAATGGGCACCGGTAGCCAAAAGTATTTGTCCGGGACTGTTACGTGACGATACACGTATTTGCCGAGTCCATGGGGCGGACTGCCGCTTTCGTACTTTTCAGGACCGTGTGCTTCCTCGTCGTACTTTTCTCTCGTCCAGCCCTCGGGAAGTTCAAATTCGGAGTCTTTGTGCTGTTCTTGCAAGCGAAACCAGTTGGCTCGGATCGGCCTCTTGACGGCCGCATCTGGAGTCTCGTGGGTATACCACTGGGTGATGGGCGTCGTCCGATAGCCTCGATACCACGACTGGAACGTCTCTTCGTTGACAGTGCTCATGGCGAAGCATTCCCAGCTCAGCCACGACCAAGAAGGAAGTCGAGACGATAGGGCGAGTAGGTTGGTATGGCCAGAGTCTTTTCTTCGTGTCATCTCTGTTGTCAATCCCGCGCGCCACATCAAGGCCGAGTCAAAGCACGTTTCCGGGAGACCAAAGAGGAATCCGCCTTCAAACGACCGGCTGAGAATGGCGAGCAGGCCGCTGATGCCAGGCAGAGCGTCTTCGGGATATGTCAGTTTGCGCTGGTTATACTCGCTGAGCAACCTATCCAACGCAGCAAAGTCGGGCTGTCCGTTCAACAACCTCGAGAGCCAACGGTCTATATACTCGCGGCTGTCTACGTCTTCATACTCTTCTGCGATGAGATCTTCGTGCCAGGCAGCACATGAACAATGCCAATGCAACTGGTTTCCAGCGAGCAGTAGACGTCGCTTGGCAAGGAAAAACTCTTGGAAGGTCCAGCCTCGATCGAAATACGGCTCACAGCCCGTCTGCGACCGCAGGACGGGGATCTGTCGAACAATGACCTTTTCGTCTTCAAAGATGGGAATCACTTCTTGCATGAGCTCGCGTGATGGAGAAGTGCCTTGCAATCCCAAGATGCCTCCAGTGGCATCGCCATCAGAAGCCACTATCGTCAGAGTTGCAGACGAGTAGATTGCGCCCATCCTCTGGAGCTGCTCAGTGCGGTGAACTTGGTCGTCTTGCATAATGCAAACGGCATCAACCCATAGATAGCACTCGTCGAGTTCGCGTACAAGCTGCATCGCGTGTTGGATACCTCGTGGCAAGTCGCGGCCAAGTCGATCACGACCCAGAGATCCATGTTCCAAGAGTAAAGGTAGCATGCTGCGGCTCGCGCGAAAGGCCGTGGAAGCACCCCATCTGTAGCTCAGCGTGACGTAATCAGATACGCCTTCTCCAGATACAAGACAGTTGTTGGCGGTATCAATGAGCCAAGTGGGCGAAACGCGGCGGATGTTGAAGGGATTGTGACACTTGTCGCCATGCTTTTCGAAGCAATCTTTCTTCCACTGCCTCGCCAGCTTAAGATCGACCCAGTCTGGATCGAGCAGCCGTCCGTGGCCAGGCGTCTGCGGCTCTTTGCTGTCCTTTGCGAGCAGCAGATGCCACAGCAGGCCGCTGGAATACGATGACTCGACGAGGATCTCACCATGAGGGTCGTCGTAGCGGCTGAGCTGAATGTTGTAAGGTCCTGGGCCCGGCTTCTCATCGTCAGGTGTCCTTGTTTCCGTTGCTTGGCTGTCTTGATCGCTCGAATCGTCCCAATCATCATCGGCCTCTATGCTGCATTCGCCCTCGCTTGCGTCTGCCCCCTCTTTCGTCTCTCCACAGTCTCCACTCGTTCGCCTTTCGTCCTCTTCTTCCTGCTTGGCAATCTTGATACTTCTCGAATCAAACTGCTCTCGGATGAATCTCATCAACGGGTCATGCCCGGGACATGGTGTTTCCAGGACTTGATCAATCAGCCCAAGGTCGACCTCGAAGTCTTCCTCTGTAAACATCCTCCGCAGATTCGCACACACTGTGCAGCCCTCGCGCAGCGTCTGCGCGCCGGGGCTTTCGGCGTCGTCTTGTTCATAATTCATGCTGGCGATTTGCCCAGTGCTCGCACTCGTTCTCGCTCTCGTTCTCGCAACCGTCGCGGATTTCTCGTCGCGGGACGCAATTGCGGACGATGAATTGTTTAGTCAAGTCTTGTGCGGAGGAACGAGACGAATGAATCTCGTCGGACTGGGGTGGAGCCGAGATTTGACATGGGTGTGTTTTATAGGGTGGTGGTAGATATTGTACCCGGACGCAGCATTCTGAACCGGCTCGCATACCCGCCTAGCCATCCATCTACGACGTAGTACCGTGCAACGTGTTTTTTTCGCGTCGGAGATAATTGATTTGCTACTCCAGCATGGTTGTTATTTAGATAGAGAGTTCGAAGAACGTTTCCACAGGAAATAAGCACTAATGTGGCAACCAAGTGACTGACATGGTTTGTGACACACTATGTAGCCAAGACTCGAATGCGACAGAAGATAAATACACGTGAATCGTTTTGAATAGGTAAAAGGTCCGCTAGAATGTCCGATACGAATACGTCGACTGTATTTGACTCATTAGAGAGGTCAGCATAGGAAGCTACCAGACTCAGTTCTGAACTCAACTGAGCCAGAATATTGAGGGCGGAAGACCATCCTCTCCGCCCAAACTCTATCTGGTTCCGAACAGTGTTTCTCAGGTGAGCCAGGATTATCACATCATCACATGTTGGAGAAACCGCCGATCGCCGACGCGACGGACCCGAGTAGTGCTACAACTCATTTCTTGTTCCGGCTCGGAGCGAATAGTTCCGTCCAAAGACGAAATGTCACGAACAGTAAGAAATTTCCGTGATCAAGAATATAGCATACATGCTGAAGCATGTGTATGTAGGTAGATGGAGCTGTGCTTCTACTATGAGCGAATAACTGAGGATTGAGACCCACCAGTGCCTAAAAACGGGCGGCAATAGTGCTATTTATAGTTCCCGATACCACGTAGTCATTTGCACCAAAGGAAAGTTGGACAATTTCTCACTTTCCGCGCATAAACAGCTAGGCAATTTAACATGCAATCTGTACAATTAAGAAGAGGTCATATTTCAGTTTTTATACCATTCAACTATATTTCCTTGCTTTGTAAAAGCACTTTTTTATTGAATCTCGACCCGACTCATGATGATATGCGAAGGGCGGCTACGGTGCCTGCAGATACCCAATGTCGCATTACCAGATTTTGGCTTGACTATGACCAAACGTAAGACCATCCTGAATGAGGCAGGTGGTTAAGATGACGCGGCCGACAATGGCAAGGCAGAAACATTCCTCCCGCGTTTGCACATTGTCCTGGATTTATTTTCGATTGGAACTAGTATCCCATTTTAGTATCACAAATGTGCCGCCCTAAATAATCCCCGACTTGGCACCACCAGCCTAAATGGACATCCGAATTGAAAGGAAGGAGAGATTAAATTAAAAACATTGGTTTCAATGGGATAACCTGGACGTAACTGAACAACTGTGCAGGTTTGATGTGTTCACCTCCAAACCAAACCTTGCTGTCGTCGACTGGTTTAGGCAGTTGGCGGATCACCGAGTATTAGTAACGCGTTTGTGCCTGTTGACCAATCGTTGTGCCTATGGCATTCATTCCACTTCTAACACTGCAAGTCTCTGATGAAGTAGCTAGTGATTATCTGTTGACTTATGTATTTTCTGATTCCTTGCCTACTTCATTTGTGACATCATAACGTAGGCTCTGCCACAGTGAAATTCCTTCGATTCAGTATTCAGCTGCGCATTGCCGAGAACACAATCCGAGTTCGCCAGCACTTGTCAAACCAGATACATGGATCATTTTATTCTGGATCAGACAAGTATATGTGACGCCGATTATGGACACCCGGGATAGGATGAGGCTCAGAATATTTCGAGGGCGTCCCAGTTAAGAGAGAAGAGTGTTATCCTGACATTCTACAATTACGAACATGCGCCGAGGAGGATCTGTGGTGACTCGCACTGTAACACATTCGCTATACGGCATCCCGAATGAAGGATCATTTGTTCCGTTTCTGCTCATGATACAGTGTGGCTTCGGGGAGATTTGAAGCTCAATGAATGTGATCTGGGTCGTTGTCAAACAGTTAAGTTTGGGAGAAGAGGTACAAAGAACAAGTCAGGTCCAACGACTGAGTTACTGGTGAGAAGGCCAATTAGTGATCGATCCCAGAAGGCAGTTCCACCAATCACCATGGTCTCACGTTGCCGGAGTCAGGGAGGCAACAGAAAAGTACCGGGCAAACAGGTCAGAGGCGAGCGGTTGAGTTACTGGTGCGGTGGCGGATTGATGATCTGGCTCCGGCTCGATGACACCGATCGCCCAGTCTCACCCACGCCGCTTCGGTGAAGAAGGCAGGGAAAGTAGTACAAATGAACAGACAAATCAGATGCTAGCAATTAAGCTCCGGGTAATGAAGCGACCATCGGCGATCTCGGAGTTAATCCCACCAATTACCGGACCTCATTCTGCTTTAGCAACGATGGGCTAGCCAAGTAAGCGCCAGCTGGATGTATGGGTCAGGGGGGAGATGATGTCAGTTCTGGTACACTTTCCACGACATCTCTGCGAGAGAGCCCTCGAAGTATCCAATGCACCTGTCATTCTGCAGCCGCCCCGAGAGCTGACACATGAAGCCTCGGATGGTTTGCACCGAAAGCTCGGCCTCGGTTACCTTATGTCACCCAAATATCTGTTCAGCGCGTTAGGATGATGAATAGGGCAAATGGACGGAGTGTTATGAAGCCATACCAATACACCACGGGTCAAACCGCACATCCAGGCTGTTCCCATGTAGCTTAGATTCTCTCAAGCTGACGGTTTACAGCCAGGTCCTGTTCAGTTCTCCCATAGCAGTCTGACTTGATCGTGTTTGCATCGGCATTCTATGAAGCGTTGAAAAGCGTGCTGACTCGACTCCACTAAAGACGAGAGGTCCTGAGATGAAGCATTAGAGACGCCAGAGACGTCACTTCTGCATCAAAGCGGATATGTCGACGCACCTAAAGGAAGTAAAAAATCAAATCCCAACTGTATTCGCCCTCTTGTGACCCAAGGACCCGGTTTTTGCCAAACTTTCATGCAAGTCCGGAGAACACCGAAACACTGTTGATGGAACTTTTGGACCGGAAGAAGTAGAATTGCTCCATTTATTCGAGTTAAGGCTGTGGAGATTTCCTCAGGCCTGCCAAGCCTGTGAGGCTTGACGACATCATCACTTGACCATGTGCCCTGATTCTTGCCTTGTAGGGCATGGCTTCACCTCGTAGGGCATGGTTCGTGCCTTGTAAGGCATGGGCCAACCATGTGCGCATTTGGTTTAAAGTCGTGGGGCTGCCACGAGGAGGCTGCTTGTCTCTTGTTATTTCCATCGATTCCAATCTGTCAACATTTCCGTCATTATGAGACGTCGCTCTTGGGCCCTGGCCGCGCTTCCTATGTGCCTCGCCTTGGTACTGGGCGTGGATTCGACCACCGACCTCTCCTTTCTTCCCAGCTGCGGTGTATGGCTACTCTTCTACACTCTCTCTTACAGAGACTAACATTCTATAGCTCAAATGTCTCACTGATGCGATTCAAAACTCAACTTGCCTCGTCACAAACACCACGTGCATATGTGGGAGCATTTATCTTCGAGAAGAAATGACTGCCTGTGTGTTGCAAACTTGCAGCATCGAGGAGTCGCTTGGTATGTCCCCAAGTCGAGAATATCTGACTCCGTACTAATTTTAGTCAAAGACGTCAAGAACACTTCCCTTACACTCTGTGGTTCGCCTATCAGAAACAAAACATCCGACTATTTCGGTGTACTCGTAGGTTTTCAGATTGTCGCCGGCCTCGTCACATCCAAAGGTTTGGCTTCAAACTCTATGCCCATATTGGTATGACCTTGGATGATTGGTTTGTGTTGGTTTGCTTTTTTCTTAGCATCCCCATTACAGTCTTAGGGATCTTCGGCCTCGTCCAGAATGGAATGGGCCAAGATATATGGACGCTGCCAGCGTCAAAGATTGATAACTTTGGGCGGTCCTTTTACATATCCGAAGTTTTCTACTTTTCCGAAGTCATGTTCTTGAAGCTTGCTATGCTATTTTTCTACCTTCGAGTCTTCCAAACACGGACAGTGCGTCGCGTGCTTTGGTGGACTGTTCTTGTCACGAGTCTATTCGGGACTACGTTTATTTTTCTTACCACCTTCCAATGCACCCCCATCAACTATTTTTGGGTCTCTTGGAACAGACACCACAACGGGTCTTGCGTCAACCTTAATGCTCTCGGGTGGTCGAATGCTTCTTTGAGCATTGCTCTGGATTTCTGGATGCTTGGAATCCCCCTGTCCCAGCTGAAATCACTCAACTTGAACTGGAAGAAGAAAATCGGCGTTGCAGTGATGTTTTGTGTCGGGTTTATGTGAGCATTCACCATAGCGTGTCCCATATCGCTTCTATACTGATTTGCCTACAGTTTCACGATCATTAGCATCCTCCGACTTCAGAGCTTGGTCTACTTTCGAAACAATTCCAAAAATCCGACTTGGGATTTCCACGAAACAGGTCTATGGTCTACAGTTGAAATACAAGTTGGAATTATTTGCAACTGTATGCCATCCATGCGCTTATTCCTTGTGCGGGTTTTTTCTTGGGCATTGAGGTTGGCCCACATCAAGTCAAATGACAAGGAAGAGAATACCCCTATCGCCATGGGTGTTATGAGACGACCGGAGCAGCTAGGAGACATTATTGGTCGAGACAGTGGGATTTACGAAGTAGATCTGACTGAAGGTGATGAAGCGAAACTTGTTCGGTGGGAGCATCTTGATCGCGAAGGTTCACATCCTCACGAGACAGTTTGAAGATATTGATTTGAAGATAAAATGCTCCTCGCAAAAATTCAAAAGGCATATTAGAAGATATCCACTATCGATCCGCTTCTACAAGGAATTGATTCCATGAGACTCGGTCCACCTTCGAGAGATTGGCGCTAATATACGACGAGCCTGTTGTGTTTTTGGTTTATGTGACGAGGCGGCTTTGGCACCATACTTGTGTCTTTTTTTGGCCTTACGGGAGCAATCGCCCCTGATGGAGAGAATAGGCTGTTACATGGTGAGATATATCACTTATGGAGCATTTGAACCTGACTCTCTTATACTAAAAATACAACTAGAAGCCTAGTTTTGGTTGTCTAGCTAGACAGGCGAATGGCTCGTCAACGAAAGCTTTGATAACAAGAAGAAATTGACGGATATGGTGTTCAGCATCCGCTTCCAAGTCGCCGCCTACTTTTTGAATAACTGAATCACGAGACCCATATGGGGTAGTCCTAGTAGCTCTAAACCACGGTTTGAAGATGCTGACTAGACTCGTTGAAGTGATAATTAGTCCTAGAGCACGACCCACAATGCTTCTATCGTGCTGCTCGGAACATATTATGCACCCAGACAGGCACTCCGAGACTCCGAGAACATATGAAGAATCAGACTGAGCCGGAGAACATTCGTCAGGCCCACGATGGATCACGGATGTGTCGGCGCCGAAAGTGCCGAGTACCATTTTGCATCGGCCCCACGCAAAAGCTTAAGGTTGGTCCGGAATATTTCCAAATTGGGCATGGCTGAGTGATGTTGACCTTGGGGTCAGTTGTATTGTAAACGCATCTCTGCGATTTTCTTTGATCCGTGATAATTCAGACGATAACAAAAATCCAACGAAAATTTGAATTGCTTTTGAAACTAGACTTTTGAAGATTCTACCAAGCTTGGGTCAATAGATCAGTCGCTGAAAGATGCCTAACTTACCACCTGACGGCTCTAGACAAAGCAGTGTGGTGCCTAACCACACGAGTTTAGAGTCGAAAAATGAGCCTCCTTTTCTGCCCACGCAAAACTCCAGTTCCAGCATAATTGACGCCACCCCAGGCCAAAACGGCCACAACATGCGGGAAGGTCAGCCTGGTGCAACAGCAACAAGTGACTCGTCTCACGAAAGTGACGCATTTGAAGTCACCTGGGATAAAGATGGCGCCGATCCACTTTGTCCGCATAACATCAGCAGACCGAGGAAATGGCTAATTGTCGCCGTCATCTCGTTTGCAAGCCTATGTGTGTAGGTACTCTGGATACATTGTGGAGAAGCCAAGTAGGACCCTTTTCGCTAACGCCCAGTTTCTTCATCTAGAGCTTGTGCCAGTTCCATCTACACAGCAACCTATCACCAGATGGAGGCAGAATTCCACAACAAGCGAGTCCTTTCTGTCTTAGGGCTCTCAACCTACGTGCTAGGTATTGGCATTGGACCCATGTTTCTGGGACCCCTTAGCGAGTTCTATGGCCGCCGACCCTTATACCTGCTGTCGTGGACAGCGTATCTCCTCTGGCACATCCCACAAGCGGCTTCAAATCACATCGCAATATCACTTGTCTTCCGCTTCCTATCCGGCTTCTCTGGAAGCACATTTTTCACTGTGCCGGGAGGAACAATTGGAGATCTCTTTACCAAAGATGAACTGCAAGCTCCCATGGCTCTGTTTTCCATCGCCCCGTTTCTCGGTCCGAGCTTGGGGCCTCTCATTGGAGGTTTCATCAATTACAATACTAGTTGGAGATGGACATACTATGTGCTCGCCATCTGGGCATTTGCTCTCTGGTGGTGCATTTTCTTTCTTGTCCCGGAAACCTACCGTAAATGCCTCCTCACCTCACTCGGCTTATCCTAACATTCAAACCTATCAGATCCCATCCTCCTCAAACAAAAGGCACGCAAGCTGAGAAAAGAAAAAAACGACGACAGATTCTTTGCCCCGATAGAAAAGGTCAAAAGATCTGTCTGGCGCGCTATTGCCATGTCTTCACTCCGGCCCTTCCAGCTGCTTGCATTCGAACCAATGTGCCTCAGTCTCAGCCTCTTCTCGGCTCTCCTCCTAGGCATCCTGTATCTTTTCTTTGGCACTTTTCCACTGATCTTTGGAACGACATATGGTTTCAACCAATGGCAATCAGGCCTCGCGTTTATCGGCATAATGATCTGCATGCTGTTTGGTGTGGCAACGGACCCTATCTGGCGCCGCATCCGCGTCCATCTTATACGTAAACATGACCGAGAGACAGGACTCGAAAATAGTAGCGAACCTGAATTTCGACTCCCACCAGCAATTCTAGGATCACTTTTGGTTCCTATTGGACTCTTCATGTTTGCGTGGACTGCACGCCCATGGATACACTGGATAGTGCCCATTATCGGATCGGCGATATTCGGAGCTGGGTAAGTGCTTCGACATTCACAGAAAAAGTGACCGTTGCTAATGAGCAAAGTAATGCACTGATATTGACTGGGATATTTACCTTTCTTGTGAGTACACCATATTCTTCTGACAGTGGGTGCTCTGATGTTCTGACGAGATTGTGACCAGGTTGAGGCTTATCCGCTCTATGCCGCGAGTACCCTTGCTGCCAACTCATTTGTGCGCAACCTGTTTGCTGGTACTATCATACCCCGAGAAAAGTCATGCTGTCCTTCTGGGTTAGCACTTAGTAGGCACGGTACTAACTATCAAGTGCAGCTGGCTTGCCTCTATTCGGAAACCAAATGTACAAGGAAATGGGCTACCCATGGGCTTCATCTCTGCTTGCCTTCCTCACTCTTGCATTGATGCCGTTGCCATATGTTTTCTTCACATACGGAAAAAAGATCCGAGCGAAAAGCCGTCACGCCAAAAGGTATTGAGGACAAATTGGACCATGGGAAAAGTGGTACAAATCAAAGTCGAGACAGTTGATCTTTTTCTCCGACTGAAATGGCGAAACATCTAATTTGGGGGAGTTCTTAGTTGCTAGTTGTACGTTGTCTACACTTTAGCAAGAGCATTGTGATTTCCCTTCTTCTATCATGATATTCTGTAAACGTTATGTGTCCTAAAATAGCTCTCGATGTAGATAGAACCAACGCTTTTCCTAGCTGGTAACTGAGAATAGGACTTTATGCCAGCAGCAACTCACCCTTGATGGATCGTACAGCCCTACACCAGCTAGTCGATAGGACCAAGGACAAGCATCCTGCTAAGACCGGGCTAGAACAGAAATCGTTTTACTCTGAAATTCGAAACAGAGGTCGATGGCATCTACTTTCATGTGAATAGATCTATCAATTCAAATAGTTATGAAGGGAAGATAGTCTATGTAATCAAACAAGACTTTAAACGTATAGCTCAGCTACTAAACCATACACTTGCTATAGCCTTCCATCTTGGGCACAACGGGGCATAGGATATAGTTGACCCTGCTTCCTCCCACGTGAATGGCGTCAGTGGCCTCTCCCTCATACACGTCGCCATACCAAAGCCGCATTGGGGGCCCGGTGTATCCAGGAATATCTGGCTGTTCTTCTGAAGGGCAAATGTCCACACGCAGTGTCCAGCCTTTGCGGATCCGTGCCGCAGCAGGTAGGATTTCAACGTCTATCTGGACCACGTCGTCGATACCTTGAAGAGGCGCAAGATCTTCAGCAGTGTGCGTGTGCCATGGCCGCCATGGGAGAGATTTCGCATCGTCCGTCTTTCTGTGGCTGACGCGAAGGAAACCCTTAGCCACAGGCTCTGGTTTCGAGCTGCTGGCGCCATAAGCGACGACTTGGCCTACCTCGTCGACGGCCCAAAGAAGGACCGCAACATCTGCATCGGGAGCCGTTGAGCAAACACTTAACACAGCAACGAAGTGACCAGCAAGCTCTACATCTTCTTCAAACGGAGCCGAGTGGAAGCTGACGCCCGATTTCCCCTGCTGAGGACTTCGCGCGGGATACTCGAATCGAGTCTCTGCGGTATCCACCGGTGGCGTTTCAGTCAGTTCTTTGGCTGTGGTGAGATGCCATTTTTTGTACTGCGTTCCTGGGACAGGCCAGTTCTGCTCCTTTCTCCAGTACCAGTCCTGGTTACCCAGACGCATCTGGATTCCAACTGGTTCTGGCGCAGCACAATCTTCCGATTTGAGATGGTGATTCAGAAACTGGATGATCTTGGCAGACGCTTCTCGGCTCGCCCACGAGTAGTAGTTGCAGTCAACCAGTTGAAGATGCGTGTTTTCAGGCTGGCGAACCATCCATGCCTCGTATGCACCGCGCCCATGGATCATGAAAATTTGCGAGGCAGCTATGAAGCAGGGAATGTTTGCCGAGCTATCAGGCTTGGAGTCTAGCATAGCCCAAATTGAATTGTATGTTGGATTGTCTTTCATCATCTGCTCGACGTCAATCTGATCCTCCCATTTAGTCGATACACCACGAACCCGGGCGAACCAGTTTTCGAGATAGCGAGTAGAAGGAACGCCACCGATGTAAGCAGCCTCACGGTACGAGTCAATGTCGGCTGTAGAAAGAAATTAATTAGTCTCACCTGTCTTTTGTGATACTCAACCTGACAGGATGAAGAGGGAAAAAAACTCACTACCATATGGTACGATGCACTTCAACCCCTTGGGCTGCAATCCAGCGACCGCCCATTGCGTGTTGGCCCCGTAGGAACTTCCTATGAGAGCAGAAGTTCCGTTGCTCCAAGGCTGCTCAGCGCACCATTCAACGGCGGTATAAAAGTCGCCAGCAAGCTCTCCGGGGACCCATCTCTTACCCGGAGTCTGCGAGACGCCCTTAGGGTCAATTCTGACCATTGCGTAGCCGTACGGGACGTAGCTAAAGGTATTGAAATTGGCAATGTTCTCGAAGCCCCGCTGAGTCGTCATGAACTCTGACCACGGGCCTAGACCGAGGAGGCTGAGGTCGCTACCATCAGCAGTGGAATGCCACTCGTCTTCTGCGCGCTCGAATCGCAGAATATCCTCCTCATCGTTGATATCTGGCCCGCCCCACGGAACACGTCGGCCATAGAGCGTGCAGCCAAGGAGGACTGGGAACTTCTTATTGGGCTGCAGAGGCAGATAGACATCGGCCAGGACCGACCCTCCGTCGGGCGAAGGAATCACAATGTCTCGGAGGACTTTGAAGCCTGCCGAGAGACGACGCAAATGGTTCCGTGCGTGTGGCACCGACTTGGGTTGCAGATTGAGCTCGGAGCAGATCTTGCGGAGCGGCTCGTCCAAGTCCGAGAGCTGTTCAGCATCTAGAACAATCTCAGATGCGTACTTACTAACGACAGCTTCCACCTGCATTAAAACGTTAGATACGACAGTTGACAGTGGGAAAAACAATAACAGCGATTCAAGTAAGAAATATACCAAAATGAAGGGTATCTTCTTACCTTCTGATCTATGACAAGGGGCTTCTCAAATCCCTGGCCTGAGCTCAGGCTGAATAACAACCTGGCTCGGTTGACGATGGTGGGATGAAACGCGGCCGTATCGGCAGACACCAAGTCCAAGATCGTTGTGACAGGCTTTCCAGTGCTTTTGCCGAGTATTAGGCTACCAATGGAGAAGACAACCTCTTCTCCAGGCTCGTAGGAGTAGTGAAACTCGGCAGAGGTGGCGCCTGTTGTGGTGCCACTCTGGTAGGTAAGTCCCGCGACGTCGATGAAGATTCCAGTGTTTGCCATAGTGAATTGATTTCAATATTTACTGATAGTTGCTTCAGAGTAGAACTACATGATTCTATTCGTACATATATATCATGAACTCGGGATCCGGACTTCTCTGTGTTGTCCAAACAATGCCAACTTTCTAGGAACATCACCCTATCGAGCGATTATCCGTCAACTCCTTTCTCACAAGGATCGGGAATCGTGAATTCGGAGTAATTCATCGCACGGATTTCCTTTGCATTAACCCGCGTCATCCGAGACGTCGCAGGCGGCCTTCTAAATTAAAGCCCGAAGGCCGTCTTCGGGATTGAAAATCACTGCCAAAACGCCGGACAGCAGCTTGACGCTTGCCGGCACATTTCCTAAAACGGAAATGTCCCGGCATCACTAGGTAGCTTCAACGAGCATTAGATGGTCAAAGCCCGATGCTCTGTAGACCATTATAATGTTCACTTTGCTACAGTTATCCGAGGACATAACCGTTCTTCCGTACCAGACTCGATAATCCTTGGCATTTTTAACTCAAATACGACTTCTTGCATCAACCCCAAGCTAATACTTTGGTTCGTTCTGCAAAGCTACTACGCATACGGTATAGCAGCTATGGCACCAATCCAAAAGGTGAAGTTTAAGTGATTACCTCTCTCCACTCAGCACGATTCTTACACATGCTTATAGGCCATCATCATCGGCGGAGGACCAGCTGGTCTAGCTGCAGCAATCCGGTTGAAGACCCACAATGGCATCGACACAGTTGTATACGAGATTCGATCAGAACCAACCACTTTGGGTGGTGCGGTCAACATACCGTCCAATGGCCTTCGTCTATTTGACCGTCTAGGTCTCTACGACACCCTCGTCTCTCGTGCGTCTTCGGCTTCGCAGCTCATCGTCCATTCTCGCCAGGGCGGAATTCTCGCGGACCTCGATCTTGCAGGATGGAGTCGCGGCCAAATCGGCTTTGGCTTCATGCGCGTGTTGAGAAGAGATTTGATTGATGTGATGCTGGAAGAAACAACGAAGCAAAATATCCCAGTCATCTTTGGCAAATCTATGACTAAAATCGTCGAAACCGAGAACCAAGCTACCGTCACCTTTGCTGACGGAACCACGGACACAGCTGACTTGCTTCTGGGTTGTGATGGAATTCACTCCGCTGTTCGCAACTTGCATGTGAGCCCGACAGCTGCTCCAGAGTACACTGGCATCTCCAACATGTTCACCATCTTGCCAGTATCAAAACTCTCAGAGCAAAACCGCGAACTTGCCCCAGCTCTTCACGCCACTCTAACCAGTCAAGGCCTGTTCGGCGTCATGCCCTGCACGTCTTCTGGCAGTCATCTCTATTGGTTCTACTCGCGAGAAGTCCCTCTCCCAAGCGGCGACAGCAGGGAAGGATGGGAGACGGTCAATAAACAGCAGGTCGAGGGCTTCAAGGAGAATCTGCAAAAGGTTATTGGGGACGCCACCGGCCACTGGTCAGATCAGCTCCGGGAAATGGTGCAAAAGACGGACACCATCAAGTTCTACCCGCTGTACAAGATGCCTCCAGCAGTTAAGTGGTTCACCAAGCGCTCTCTGATTTTGGGCGACGCAGCCCACGCCATGCAACCTCACGCAGGTCAGGGCACCTCGATGGCGCTTGAGGACGTATTCCTGCTCTCTCGGCTGCTGGAACAGCCTAATAAGTCTCTAGCAGAGGCGTTTGAGAAGTATCAAATCATCCGCCGGCCGCGGGTCGAGGCCATCGCCAACGCGTCAGCTTCCAACGGAGAGATTCGAAAGGACACTGGGCCCATGGCGCTCAAGGTCAAGGAGTTTGCTTTTTGGGGCTTGTTCTCGCTGTACAAGATGACAGGTCTGCAGAAGTGGGGAATCGGCATGAACCAAAAGGATACTGTCTACGATATCATGGCTGAGCAAATATAATTGGGAGTTTATGTAAACTAGGGCGTTTGCCATTTGTACTTGTCTGGAGTATAATGTATCATTGTCACTTATTCGTCTGATTCATTGTTATGCTACTGTGAGACTCTGCTTGATGTTATATGAGTCTAGGACACCACAGCATTTTAGAATTACGTCATCAAATAAATGTACTCGACTCAACTTCGGCTCGGCTATAGCTTAAAGTAACTTTTGGGAATATTGCCTCGTATATCTACAGAAGGACAACATACACACTCCAGCTATCATCGGAGTCTGTATCAGGGAGGTGTGTTTCAAATCTGGGCGACGAATGATTCTGAACATGTTGACTTGCTAACTAACCACCGTCCCAACATCCTCTTTAATCTTGCCTTCAGTTTACAAAGTTGTACACGAGCCTGCCTTTTTCCCAGTTACCCTTGGTATCCGAAACAACCACGCGTCGAACATACCGACGCTCGCTCTTGACCATCTCGAAACCCCACACCTTGGGTTTAAAATTAGCGCCAATTTAATCATCTCATACATTCAACCGAAGTCTATACTCAAGCACAGTTGGAGGGGAAAGCCTACCTGTTCAGCAACAGTCTTAGAATCCTGGTTTCGAATCACCACGTTCAACCACACGCCTTCATTGCCTCCCTTTAGCTGGGAATGCTCTTTCTTGGGTGGTTCGACGAGGAAACCGTCACAAGGCTGAAGGTTCTCGTCTATTTCTCCTCTCAAGAACTTTCCAATGTTAGGATCATCGATAGTGGCCTGAACCTCGACCAAGGGCCTAGCCCGGTCGCCCGATGAAGTATCATTGCCGATCAGTCGAGATTGAACCACGTTCTTTCCAAAGATAGAATCCTCCTGTGGGTTCTCTGACCAGTCCAGGAAGCGGTTTTCAGAAGTGCTGCTCATGCTGGTGGACTGCTCAATGGCAATCTGCAGCACTGGTGCCCCGGTTTGAGGGCTTGTGCCGAGTAAATGCTTCATCTTAACTGTAACCTCGGTCATGCTGATGGTCTTTCGAATGATCCAGTTTATTCCTTGCTAGTAGAAGCATTAGCAACCCGTGACATTTGATATACCAATTGCCAAGCCACTCCAATGAGAAAAAAAAGCACAGTTGCGTCCTGGCCAAAGTATATTAATCACGACTAGAACCGAACATACCAGCTGAAGCATTGCATCTGTAGCAGACGAAAGAGATTTGTCCTGCACCCCTCCATGAAGGAGGAAATAGTCAATCTTCAGCACGACTACTTCGGATAGCAAACATCACTCACCAGCCCCCAAGTGCCAGTAATGTTTTCCATTGTAACCTCTGCTGGAGTAGCCATTTTGATTTCGAAGAAAACACGAAAAGCGCAAATCACAAACAATCAGATGGTAAAATTTAGGTGTGTTAGATAACAAGAAGGGCTATCCCAGTAAGTAGTCATGTGGCTCTGTGTAGGTTAAATACACGTATGTTTTTTCTGCTCACAACCTATTACCTCTTGCCTGTCGTTTCAATAGACTCGGGCGATACTTTGTCTAGAATTATTTCATGTGAATGACATTAGCGCAGGTTGGGAATAGAAATCCTCCGCGAACCTGTGGCATCCACAGGCAGAGTAGTGTCTTCGCCCAAGTCTAAGCGGCCATTTACGTTACATTTGAACTCTCTACATGTCTATAAACTGTATCTAGTCTGCATACGGGGTTATTTGACTGTCACATGTCTCACGAATTGAGGAGAAGGATCGGCCGGAACATTACCAGAAACGGAGTTCGGCCTCGCGTTTGACCAGATGCCGATCTCCACATGCGTTTCGGCCAAAGCTACTAGACTTGATGTCTAAACTATACTCCGCAGCCCTGAGATGAACATAAATATGTGAATGTTGTTGAGAGAAACTCGGCATAAGAGTACATGCAACAATTTACTCGTCTTCGCGAATCTTATTCTTGTAAGAAAACCGCATCATGTCATCTCAAATCCTTCTAAAGGGTGGCACGTTGTTGGTGCATAATGAGGATAAACGGGTTGTTTGTCAACAGTCCGATTTGCTAATCCAGGACGATCGCATTCACGAAATTGGACAAGATATCCGGCCGTCTGAAGGCGCCAAGGTAATCGACTGCACTGGCACACTTGTGTCTCCCGGCTTTGTCGATACGCATCGACATCAGTGGCAGTCGCAGCAAAAGGGTCTTCATTCGGACCAAATGCTTTTGGATCACTACCACTCAGGTGTGGCCCAAGGGCAATATACGGCCAGGTCGTTTCTGGCTAACACGTTTTGTGTAGGAAACCTAGGAAGCTCGCACTACGAGCCTGAAGATGTATTTTGGGGTGTTTTGAGTAGTTCTCTTGAGGCTATTGATGCAGGGACGACCACAGTTGTCGACCACGCGCACGTCAACTATTCCTCTGAACATAGTAAGTTGCTCAAACCATTCCCTTTGATACCACCTAACTCGCCCTCCAGGCAAAGAAGCTATCCGCGGAACAATTTCTTCCGGTATTCGCTGTATCTTTTGCTACTGCGCGCATCCTCGCGTCGAGACTTGGAAGCCCGAGCTCAAGATGGGCAACAATCCCATCGCCGAAGGGGTCATGGACACCTTTAGAGAGCTCGCAACCCTGCAACCTTTTGGCCCAAGGGGAAGGGTACGACTTGGGTTCGCCATGGACGCAATGTTCGTGCGGCCGCAAGTCTTAAAAGACATATTCGCCCAAGTTCGAGCGCTTGGCGCTCACTTAATTACCTCTCACGTTACTCGTGTGAGTATGTTGGATTGTGAGTCTACCGAGTCATCCGGTTATCTATTATTCAGGCTGCCATAAAGCCTGGCCCATCTTAAGTGCCGAGTCTAACATCGTGACTAGCCCTGCCGTCTCCAGTAGCGGTCCTACACGATAATAAGCTTCTCGGTCCCGATATCCTTTTATCTCATGCGAATCATGTATCTGCTGACGAGTTACGCCACATCGAAGCATCAGGTGCACATTTCTCTAGCACTCCACTCTCTGAACTGCAGATGGGCCATGGACATCCAATCTGTTTACAGCCAGAGTTCTTGAAACTGTCTTCTGTTGGGACGGACTCAAGTAGTATCTGCTCTTCTTCCATTCCAGGGCAAATGGAGACGGCGCTACAAGTCACACGCGCACGGCGATTGGAGGAGCAGATGCGCAATCGGAAATGGGATGGTACCATTGGGCCGAGCGTAGAAGAGGCTTTCAACCTCGGAACAATACTCGGGGCCCAAGCTATTGGTCTAGAAAATGAGATTGGAAGCCTTGCGGTTGGTAAAAAGGCTGATATTGTCATATTCAACGGCAACACGCCAGCCATGGTTGCTGCAGCGGATTGCAACCCTGTGGCCGCCATCTTGCTCCACAGCTCTGTGCGAGATGTCGAGGCAGTCATTATCGACGGAGTCATCCGCAAGGAAAACTCGTCACTCAGTAGATTTTCCATTCTTCAAGACATCAAACAAAAAGAAGGGATGAACGTCAAAGCAGAAGAGTCATGCGGGTGGGACGACGTGAGAAAAGAATTGCAGAAGAGCCGCAAAAGGCTCAAGAAAATTTGGGACGACATTGATGAAAGCAGTGCAAGGAATGGACTAATCCGCTCCTTCTTGCAAAACATAGGTATCGGATCTGACAATTGATGGGGTAATTACCTGCTAGGCTATTATATTGTATAGTTTAGCTAGGCACACTCCAAATATCCATCTAAACCCTGAATAAAAAACCCCAATCCAAAATTAAAGATGAAAACTAGACTCTTTACTCTAATTGAGCAAGGCAAAAGGGTTGGCTTTTAACAGTGTCAATCTCTTCTGACGTAGGACTTGTTACCAAAATTGCCGTAATTTCTACCAGTTTCTCATCCACGTATTTTCCTTATTTAGAGATTCTAGAACATAGCACTTCCAGGTATTTGCCATACTAGTTTCCAGATTCGAGAAGATTAGTATCAATAATTTTACCCAACTAGCCTTGGAACAGAGTTGTCGGCTGCTTGGGCGACCCAGACAGACGCGGCTTGTGTATAGGGTAGCCTCTGTGTTCTTGGGTTATCATAGCTGGATAGAATGGGGAAAATAAAATTAGAGCTATATGATCAATTTAACCGTTGTGTATATAAGCTGATAGATTTATTACGTCTTTGAGAGAGTTGTCTATGGTCATAGAATCCGACGATGACCTCTTAAAGTGGAGAGACTGCAAAAGATAAGAGGCTGTTGTGGAGGGTTTGTGACTTGGGAAACTCGACGAGCTCTGCAGCTCTGCGTAGCGGGGAACTGTATCTTCTGGAAGCAGTATCTAATCGAGGAATTGATGCCCATGTTTCTCCTCGTAATTTCCCTCGGGCCTTTGACAGAGTGCCCACCCGTTAACTCCCATCGATGTGTTTCTGAGCAAGGGACGTATAGTATCGCCCCCTGATTGGAGGACGGGTGAAAGTTGGACAACATCCCTCGTGATTCCCTCGTATTTTCAGTGTAGCCTGATTGGCCCCAGCCCTTAAGCGAATGCGAAGACCCCTGTTGCTTATGCACGCATGGTTCGAAGGGTGATGCAAGACCCAATATCAAAGCTGACTTCCTGTGGATAACTGTATTGGGCTTCTTCGCTCCTTTGCCACTATTGCGCACGCTCACACAAGCCACCAGCTTGGCTCTAGCGAGTTGGTGTACTTCTAGAACATCGTCTTTCAAGACTTCGCCATCATGACAACCATTGTGTCGAAACCCTACCACTCCAAAAGAGCCCATAAAAAGTCGAGGGCCGGGTGCAAGACCTGCAAGCGGCGTCGGGTTAAGTGTGACGAATCGCATCCGACATGCAGCAACTGCATCTTGCGCAACGACCCCTGCATCTATTCCAACTCGGAAGTCTCTGAATTTGAACCAAAATCGTGGTCCTCAACAGCACCTCCCGCCTCTTCAGACGTCACCAAGTCCACTCATTCTAGCATTTTGCCTAAGCAACCTCTGTTTCTGCCTTCGCCTGACAGGGGCGTGGATGATATGAAGCTATTGTGGTTTTACACAACCAATGCAGAGACCACTCGCACCGTTTACGAAGACGGCAGATCAACCAGAATCAACCACATCTTGAAATCCCAAATACCACGCCTTGCATTTGAAACCCCGTTCTTGATGGATTGTTTACTGGCGACCTCGGCTCTACAACTTCAGCTACTGGACCAAGACATCGATACATCCCGTGCCGTCCGTTATCGGGCTCGTGCATGCCAAGGCTACCGCCAGGCAATTGAAGAGGCCAGGCCAGAGACGTTTCCGGCTCTTATTGCATGTTCGTTACTACTCACGAACTTTTCATCCCACATGTTCCGTGAGGAGGAAACCAAGCAGCTGTATATCGTCGATTGGATGATTTTCTGGCGAGGCATTTGTCTTGTCATTAAAATGGTGAGCCCGCGGGGACTTTGGGAGTCTGGCATGGCCGAACTCTTCTTTAGGCCCTCAATTGATCCAAATCAAGCTGCCTTGCATATTCCCAGCAACCTACTATCTATGGTATCAACCATTGAATTAGAGGATCCGGAGTATCAAAACCTCACGACATACCATACTACCCTTTTGTACCTTGGATCACTTTATCACAACCTTTTAAATGGATTTAGCCCAACTATGTCGCTACGCGTCGTTACCTGGTTCACTTTTCTCCCCGAGGAATTTATTGAACTTTGTCGTCAGCGAAAACCCCGAGCTCTGGTCATCCTGGGCCACTACTTGATGTTTCTGAAGACGATTGATGTCTGGTGGGCAAAGGGGATCAGCGACCGTGAGATCCGAGGTATCATCAACTACCTTGGTGTTGCGTGGTTGCCACATCTGGCCAAGCCTCGTTTAACTCTGGCCTTGGAAAATCAACTCCAGGTGTCGAGGATCATCCTCGACGATCCAAATTGGGAATCGAGGGTAGGCCTCAAAGATGGAGTCACATCTCAACGCCGATTAGCTGAGGCTTTGTTTTCTGGATGTCAATGAACAGCATATTTCGTGGGATCGCGCGACAGGTAATGGAGATTTCTGGTGGTTGATTCCTGGGTGCACGATCGCCATCCCGTGTTGGAGCGGAGAGGGCAAACCAACATTCAATATTAGTAGAACAAAAGTGTCTGAATGAGCATTTTCCTGACCTGATACGATGGATGTCTTTGAAAATGTTGACGGATCAGTATCCCACGCAGTCTCTGCTAAGTCGTCATCACACACCAGGTAGACTATTGCGGGTACTAAGATATGGTAGGCAAAATATTATGTCTATTCTATTCGAGACTATTACGCTTTATAAATCTTAGAATCTAAGGAGCATAGGTCTGGCCAGCAACTGTGACCACACTGGTGGCTACCAGGTCAGCGGCGTTCTTGCCGACGCTAAAGTTGTAATCGCCCTCCTCAACCACCCACCGCTGCTTCTCCTCGTTCCAGAACGCGATATCTTGGGCATGGACAGGCAGCTCAACAGTGGCACTGCTTCCAGGCTCGAGGGTAACCTTCTTGAAGCTTGCAAGCACCTTTACGGGGTTCTCAGGTGACGTCTTGGTGTTGCCGACGTAGACTTGCACGGCGATGGCGCCCTTGACGGATCCTGTGTTGGAGACCTTGACGCTGACAGTCCATTGGTTGGCGGCGTTTTCCTTGACGGAAAGATCAGAGTGTTTGAAGGTGGTGTATGACAAGCCGAAGCCAAAGGGGAAGTTGACCTTGTCAGCAGACAAGCGGTCAAAGTGCCTATAGCCAACGAAGACGCCCTCCTCGTACTTGACGGTCAACTGACGACCAGTGTATTCTCCAGGGAAGTTGCCATAGGCAGGACAATCCTCGAGGCGCTTGGGGAAAGTGGCTGTCAGATGGCCTTCGGGGGTTTGGGCGCCAGTAAGAATGTCGGCGATGGCGTTGCCAGCTTCTTGGCCAGGGAACCAGGCTTGAACCAGGGCCTTGACGTCGTCGAGCCAGGGCAGCGCAACAGCAACACCGGTCGAGTTGACAACGATGGTGTTGGGGTTGGCAGCAGCAACGCCGGCAACCAGACGGTCCTGACTGCCGCCCTTGGGCAGGTTGAAGCTCTGCTGGTCCTGGCCTTCAGTCTCCCAGAAGGTCTCGTGGCCAGTAAAGACGATAGCATAGTCGGCGGCCTTGGCGAGCTCCACAGCATCGGTGAGGATGTCCTTGTCGTGTTCGGCAGCAGACATATGGTCCAGGCGGACACCAGTCTTGCCCTCGAGGATACCCAGGTCGAGACCTTCCACGGGAGCAGGAGGTGCGCTACTAATGAGGATCTTATACTGCTTGCCGGCTTCGAGGGCCTTCTTGACGATGGGTGCAGCCACTCCACCCAAGAGGAAGCCCATTGGGTCGGAGCTGTTCTCCTTTTGCTCGTACAGAGTCTCGCCATCAAAGGTGACCTTGGAGGGACCGAGGCCAGTCAGGGTGAAGTAGTAGGTGGCAGACTCGGGAGCGGTAAAGGTACCCTCGAGCTCGCTCGACTTGTTGAAGATGTCCATGCCGCTGAGGAGAGATACCTCGGAGTTGGGATGGCCATGGGTAACGCTTGCGGGCTCAGAGCTGCCGAGATCGTAGGTTCGCCATGTGAAGCCAGGCTTGCCGTCAACGCCAACAACGTGATCAGAGATGAGAGGCATCTGACGGAACGTGTGAGCGCCCTTGGCATAGGTCAGCTCGACATTCTCGCCCTTGAAGGCCTCGGTAAGACCCTGCCAGGGGGTGATCTTGTAATGGCTGTTGACAGAGGCGCTGCCACCACCGTGAGCCAATGCCTCCTTGGCGAGGCCGAGGACAGCAATCTTCTTGCCGCGGGCCTTTTCCTTGGTGAGGGGAAGCAGGCCAGCCTCGTTCTTAAGAAGGACCATGCCCTTGGCACCCGCCTCGCGGATCAGGGCTTCGTGCTCGGGCTTGTTGACGGCCTTTTCGTCGGGGATAGCAGGGTCGTTGAAGCAGTTCTCACGCTCTAGGAACTTGAGAACGCGGATAGCCCGCTCGTTGATGGTCTCTTCGGTGAGCTTGCCAGCCTTGATCGCATCAAGAACCTGGTCCTTCTTTCGCCAACGCGTAGGACCGGGCATCTCGAGATCTAAACCAGCGTTCAACGATTCAGCAGTGGAGTTGGTGCCGCCCCAGTCACTCATGACGAGGCCGTCCCAGCCCCATTCGCCTCGCAGGACCTGCTGCAGTAGAAACGGGTGCTCGTCGCAATGGTAGCCATTGACCTTGTTGTATCCAGTCATGACGGCGCCAGGGTTAGCCTCCTTGACGGCGAATTCGAAGGGCTTGAGGTAAATCTCGCGTAGGGCACGCTCGCTGACAATCTCATCGACGTATAGGCGCTGCGTCTCCTGCTCGTTGGCTGCAAAGTGCTTGATGGTGGCAGAGACACCCGTTGACTGGATGCCCTGGACGTTCTGAGCGGCCAACTTTCCGGCCAGGAAGGGATCTTCGGAGAAACTCTCGAAGTTGCGGCCGCCTAGAGGATGACGGTGAGTGCACATGGTCGGACCTAGCAGGCATCTCGCGCCTTTGGTTAGAGTCTCCTCGCCCAAGCCAACACCGATACGGTGAGCAATGTCGACGTCGAAGGTCGAGGCCACGCTGGAAGCGGCGGGGAAGCAGGCAGCCGTGATACCACCTGAAAAGGTAGCTCCGCGAGCGCCATTAGGGCCGTCGGAAACCTGCAACTTGTGAGTGAGACTGTTTTTCTCACAGGTTGTCGTTGAGTCGCGTCATTATCCAACTAACCTTGAGAGCGGGAACACCCTTGTCGGCAATCGGGACCGTCTCCCAGAAGTCGAAACCAGCGAGGAGGGAGATCTGTTGAACGCGGTTAGAAACAAGGAACCGGATGTGAGCGGATTGCTTGGGTCACGCACTTTCTCCTCGAGGGACAGCTTTGAGAGCACTGCGTTTACGTCGGTAGGCGCCATGGTCAACGACTAACCAGAGGAAAAGAGGGAAAATGGGTTGGAAGAAGCAATGGATGGGACAACATCTTTGCCAACCTGGGTGACGACGACGCTTTATATAGGAGCCCCGTGTACTCAAACTCCATAAGAGACGCAGTCCTCATAGCCGCGACAGCAAGCAGTCTAACTTTGCCCATGTGCCACCCCGACAGGCCCGTAGCTGAAGCGTCTCCGAGACCCCCCGGGTAACTCAAAAGGTTGGGCCGCTTAAACAACCCCGTTCGATAGTCAGTCTGGGAAGCCCGTTGCGTCACTGTGGGGAGAAAGCATTGGATGAGGTTCTCGGGTTATCTCCTTGGCTTTACCGACCCATAGTTTTGCCGTGATTTTGCCCTGGTTTAATCCCAGAGTATCCGAACTTTTGCCAACGGCTCCATCTCATTGGCGATATCTCCCTCTAGGGATCACGGGCCGTCTTTCCAGACATATTGCACTTCATTTTTATACACATGACTTGATTTCCCCCACACTTTGCAACCCCCTTCAGCTTGCTTCATCCCCGCGCAAGTGAGCTGCTAAATGGCCTGCTGCTAGGGGAATCTAGGGGAATCTCGGGGGACAATTATAGTGGGCCCGGAACTCCCGCCGCTCAACCAGAACCGTTGAGTCGGGCCCACCGTCGAATCCGTAGAAGAATCTGGACTGCAATGGTTGGGAGGGCTATTAATAATGATAAAATATGCAAAGCTAAAGGCTAAGAGGTGGTCTGCATCGTGATGGCCAAAGATTGGTCGGGGCTGAGCTCGGTGTCACAAAGACTCCTCTCCGTCTTTGACTTGATCAACAAAAGCGCCGCTGGGAAGCCGCAGGCTTGTCCCAGATTTCTGGCTTTTTGGGCTGATGGTGCATGATCGTCCACTATCTATTTACCATAGAAAAGACACGAGATACAATACTGCTCTGATGGAGACTGTATGCACGATTTATCTAACCCTTTTAAATTTAACTAATTAAGGACATACCTCTTTTGAGTTCACGAGGTAGCTTGCATGAGTCTGAATTTCACTGATGGATGGATTCATCTCAATAAAGCTGGATATTCCTCGCACTCCGTCTCAGCCCAACTTGTGTCACACTACCTCCGCTAAGAGTCTAATACCATGCTGCTCTCTCGCCAACTCCAAATGCGTACCAAAGTACGAAACTTTTAGCAAGTTTAATTACGTCAGCAGACTTCAGTCCTTCGCAGATCTATCCAACCGCAGACTTTCAAGGGGGATGTAGCAATAATTTTCTCCAAAATGAATCTGTTCATCAATAACGACGAGGCTTAGAAAATGAATTAAGAAACAAAGTATCCTTTGACAGTCCAATGCGAGTATCGACATCGAGGGAATGAAATTAGCCCAATCTCCCTCGCACACAATTATTAGCGCTCAACATTTAGCAGCCGCGAGCAGTCCTTCTTGTTGCTCGCCCATCAAGATATCCCGAACCGTGATGTTGCACCCTGAGCAAAACCTTCGATTGTAAAGGTCATACACATTCCCATCATATCCTAACGCTGGACATTCAGTCATTCAGTATCAAACTGTGTTTCTTCTTTAGCTTTGTGCCAGCTACAACTCTTCCTCGATGAAGCAGATAGCCTCAGATCTTGTACCTTCCCCATCTGGACCTTGCCCGCCACAGGGACTGAATGTTGCTGTCCGTTAGGTTCCATTGAGCATCGCTAGCATCGGTCACAAATCCCCATTCGAATCTTCTAGACTCTCTCTTTGATATGCCCTCGAACCAGGACATATCGACAGAATCCAGCGATGGATCTGCCTTCAAGAGACATTGCAAATCGTATTCGTCGTCAGGAAGCGCAGGCAGAGCGGAATTGGACTGTTCCTCTTGACTATAGGTAGCCCTTATCCATGTGGTCCATGCTTTGGATGGATTTGGAAGCCCCAAGGCCGAGTCTTCGTCATCTGAGTAGCAATGGTCAGCGAAGTCAAGATAATCTTGAAGTGGTGGCATTGTTACTCGTAGAATTTATGTCGTGCCCCAAGGTCGTTCTGCTGGCGGCAGGCTTGTCAGCGTGCGAAGAGTCGTCTACTGAAACCTCCGATGCTTCTTCTTCATAAGGTAGGAGTGATTTTAGTGCGAGAACTCTTAAGTGCCGGGCAATGTGCTCTGGTAAGTTAGTGACATCCTCGCCACTCCCGCAAATCGGACACCAGTGAAACATAGGATCGGCCGATTCGCGTATTACTTCAGCCCATATGCGGATTTCATCTTCCCGTACGACGTTCGGGTGAACCTGTCTCAGGTGGTTCAAGTACTGATGCTCCTCGAGAAACGTAATGGTGCCATGGGATCGGTTGCGGCATTTCCAAATGTATACGTGCGTGCTCATGTGTTTGAGCCAGTCATCGCAGTTTGTATACAGTTCTTCAGGCTTGGCACAGTCGTCGAACACACATACATATGGTTCTATGTCATCGAGGACATGAGACCTACAATATAAAGGTGTTAGCATCGATTCGTATGTTTAGCGAAATGTTAGTCAGCGGCTACTCACCTCCATTTCACGTCGTTGTCCACTGAGACACTAGGAATGACGTAAAGACAAAAGCGGCATGCGACTCCCGGTGTGGTTTCGTAGCTAGTAGTCGGAATTTTATCCCAGGCCTTCGGGAACAGCGGGACCTCATATCTGGTCCCGGGGCGAGCGGCAGGTCGAGGTGGAAACATAATCTCCTCATGGTTGTCTAGTGCTGTGATATCTTCGACCGCTTGTTTGGAAACTTCTCGGTTGGCGGTGCCTTGTGGCTGGGATTGAGACTCCTCGAGCTCGGGCTCAGGTGTGGGCATGGCGACTTTGATGGGCGAGTTCCCATAGCGAGATCTTCTGTCAAGAATCTTCCTCCGTCGTAAAACCATTGTGCGACCGAGGCGCTGTCGAAGGCTGTCACTGATGGAAGAAAACCGCCCACTGATATAGTTGGAAAACACATCCACCAGCGTTGACTCGACATCGTTTCCTTCGTCATCTTGAGTGCGATACGATTTGTAGCCTTGGAGATAGGGTGACTCTGCGATATCTCTCCAAATACCTGGCCTCAGCTTGTGTAACAGCCAGATGCTGTGTTTCACAAGATCAATGTCCAACTTCACGTCGTCTTCGATTGTGACAATGTCGGGGTTTTCGGCTTCCTCTTGCTTCGTGCGGATTGCATCCGTCCCCTTGTGGCCTATTTCCAATGCCTGATTGCAATGTTTGGCCGACTCTTGAAGGAGCAAGGGCTACAGCAAATGTTTGAAAGCAGTCGGGGTTAACTTCATTCCATTTCCCAGAAACAATGTAGTTTCTAGAAAGACGAGTACAATTGATACACTGAAAGATCTTCTCTTTACAGGGGAAGTCAATCGCCAGGGAGCTGCGATCTTTGGGCTAGGTGGCATGGGCAAAACGCAAGTCGCTCTGCACTTGGCGTGCTGGGTTGTAGACAACATCCCTGCTGTTTCCGTTTTCTGGGTACCTGCTCTCAGTATGGCTGGTTTCAAAGAAGCATGCGAGGAAATCCTGAAAAGACTAGGCATCCGGCCTTTGGATAATGAAGACGCGAGAGAGTTACTACAAACGGTTCTCAGTTCAGAGAATTCAGAGAGCTGGTTTCTTATCATCAACAACGCTGATGATGAGACAACTGTCCTCGACCGTCCGGATCCGGCACCTGGAATATTGCGCTTTCTTCCACACAATGAGAACGGAAAAATCTTATTCACGACCCTATCTAAAGAGATAGCTATTGCTACAGGCGGAACCCGGCTTCCATTACTGGAGATCGGCCGAGATGAGGCGATGGCTTTGGTAGGAAAGTCTTTGATTTCCACTGATCAGCTGCAGAATGAAGAGGATGTCACAATGCTTCTAAGAAAGCTGACTCACCTCCCATTAGCGATCGTACAGGCATCATCCTATATGAACCGAATGCATATGTCGACTACAGACTATTTTCGACTTCTTAATTCCACAGAAGAAGACATGTTCCGATTACTATCCAGCGACTTTCACAATGAGGTACGCTATCAAACCGGTCAGGATAATATTTCGACGACATGGATCAGGACCTCTGAACATATCTATAATACCAATGACCATGTAGCTAGTTTGCTCTCATTCATGCTCCGTATCGAGCCAGAAGCAATTCCTCGGTCACTTCTGCCTAGGCTGTAGCCAGACAGGCAAGTGACGCGATCTATTGCTATGCTCCTCGGATACGGCATCTTGACACGGAAAGATGGTCCCCAGATGTTCAAATCGCATCGCTTGGTTCATTTTATAATGCGAGGATGGAGTGAATACCAGCGCACTCTAGAGACAACTCGACAAACTGCCCTCAAACGCATCTTAGAGATGTTTCCAGCCGATAACCTAGACAAGCATTACATGTGGCGGCAATATCTCCCTCATGAACTGAGACTGCTCAGGGAATTGACGGAGATGAATTACGAGGCTTTTCAGTTAAGTTGTCGGGTAAACCAAGGCTTGCTCATAGACGGCAGAGTTGAAGAGGCAGTTGCACTGCTAAAGAAGGTGGTGGCGGTATGTCATACAATATTGCCCAAAAATGACCATATACGCCCAGTATCACTACAAATCCTTTTTTCACTGGAGCCTATTGCATCCTAGACCGATGCCACGAGTTCAAAGGCGCCATGGCCGGTGACAAGAGAGGACTCCATGCACTCTTGAACCGAAAAAGAGCAGCTGACACACATGTTTGCGAAGATCATGACAAAGGACCGAGTGTTAGTATTTTCATTCCCCTTGACCTTATGGTGCCTTATTTCGGATACTTTAGTGCTAAGAGAATTTTTTACCCTCTCTTTAGTTAAGGTTGCATATTGATTTCCATGTCTTCTCTAATTACTTTCCCTGGCGTTCTGCCAGCACTGACGTCATCTCTGTGAAAGTCATCTCTCAACAACTCCTTTGCTTTCTCTGTAATTAATGCAAGTTTGGTTGCAATGTGAAAAAGAAAATGCAATATGTGGTGAAATATCGATCGGTCTTGGAATTCGCAGAATGGAGGCGAAACTTCAAGGTAAATGAATGATTGACGCAAAATTTGAACATTGACGAACAGTTTGGAACAAATCGAAATGAAAACCTGCAAAGAAAAAGAAAGCATCTGTAATCCAAAAACAAGAAATTATAGCAATTACTATATGGCTCAATGACCGCACCCCATAGTTTAGTATCAGAGGCCATCTTGCCTTGAGGATGTACTCAAAGTCAGACACTCACTTTTACGTAGCTACTCTATTCCATCTCGTCCCAAGGGGCAAACCAAAATGACGCCAGAGGTTTCTGAATTTTCTGCAAACCCCATAATCTACCTCTGCGAATGCCCACTGACTGACGTCGCACCCTAATGGCGATATTTGCCTTCAGACGAACGTCATTTTGTCCGTTAGCCGACGTTGTATCATTGACGCACCATTTATGGAAATGATTGACCTATTCAACGATTGAGGTAGCATTATACCCAGTACCTTGCTCCTCACTAGGGGTCTTCCCGGCATGAATGTCTGTCGTTGTCCAGTTGCATCGATTCTAGTGACAACTTGACCCCACCCGAGTTGGAGTTGCGATGCGTTTCTCCGCGGAGCGTCGCTCCGGACCCTCGTAGGCGCTATACCAACACCTTGTAAAAAACTACTTAGTTTCTCGTTGTCCGAAGCACGCCATTTCTTATGCTATGGGCTCGCCGAGTCGTGAAAATTCTTCGTCGTGCATGCTTCGCTCATCCCAGGTGCGAACCTCTTCTAGTACAATTGCCAAGCAAATGATATTTGAACAACAGGGTTCAACCACCGATAGAGACTGAATATTCTCAAATAACGGCAACTCCATAGGCCCTTGCGGGAGGGAAAGACTCTTGATATTCCTCGAAACGTAAACCTCTCCTTGCGGTGCCATACCCGCCTCGTCAACTACACCGCTGATGAAATCCGACCAATTAAGCATAATAATGTTAGCTTTTTCCGTAGTCTTATGTAAGAAATGTTTTGGCGTCTCCACTCCTCTTTTCGAGGTCATGTTAGTGATCCCGTGCTTGGGGGTCAATACGACGCACTTGTAATCAACTCAAGTTCAAGGGCGAGGCGAAACGGACCACCACCATTACTTTACACATGGACTGTGCTAAGATTGTTCGATGGTGGACCATCGGCCCCATCAAAAATATAGCACATCAGGGGCCGATCGACGGAGATCCGGAGATGTCTTGATCTCTGTCGGATCCCACCTACCTTGCAAGCCCATGCACCCATTGCACCATCGTTGGCCTATCGCACGTGTAAGCGTAACATCGTGCATACAAAACATATTTAACTTATAAACTCACACAGATTTCTTTGAAACATCAGCGGCTTCATGTAGTCTGCATTCGGACTCTCCATCGTCTATCGGCAAATTCGAGCAGACGCGATCCGTAATGGCTTACAACTCGAAATCTGACCACGAGGTCGGAACCAAGGAGTCGCCCTCGGACTCGGACTATGAGCCTGGATCGACCAAGTCTAATTACTTTACCGGTGACACTTTCGTGGGTGGCGCATCTACAGAATTATACGAGCCCATCCCAGAGTATGAAGGCAGACACAGATATGATCCAACTGCTGAATGGACGGAGAAGGAAGAAAAGATCTTGATTCGCAAAGTATGTCGTTGTGCAGAATTCACCTTGTTTTGATACTGATCATAATGTTCCCGCAGCTCGATTACAGAATTTGTTCATGGGTCTGCCTCATGTTTTTCGCTCTCCAACTCGACCGAGGCAACATCTCCCAAGCTCTGAGCGGTGGCATGCTTGACGACCTCGGCCTGTCAACGAATCACTACAATTACGGAATGATGATCTTCTATCTTTGCTTCTTGTCGGCTGAAGTACCGTCCCAGATGGTCTCGAAGCGACTGGGCCCGGATGTCTGGATCCCCATCCAGATGGTCACCTGGAGCATCATCGGCATTTGTCAAGGGTTCATCACCGGCGAGAAGAGCTTCTACGCGACCCGTGCTCTATTGGGTTTAGTCGAAGGCGGCTTTATCCCCGATGCGCTACTCTACTTGTCATACTTTTACACCAATAAGGAGCTCCCGATGCGAGTGAGCTTCTTCTACTGCTCGTCCCACTTTACCTTTATCATTGCAGCTTTCCTAGCCTACGGCATTCTCCACATGCAGCATATTGGAGGTTGGGAGGGTTGGAGATGGCTTTTTGCCCTCGAAGGTGCTCTTACAGCCATTATTGGTGTTCTTTCTTGGTTCTACTTGCCCCCAAGTCCGACCCAGACGGCCAGTTGGTTCCGCGGAAAGGATGGCTGGTTTACGGAGCGCGAGGAGGTCATCATGGTTAATCGAGTTCTGCGAGACGATCCTGCAAAGGTGAGCGCCTCTACGCCAGAACACCTATGCCGTCTATCATTGCTAATCATATTTCCCAGGGAGGAATGCACAATCGCCAAGGCCTGAGCTTCAAGCTGCTTTGGGCTGCGCTGATGGACTACGACCTCTGGCCGCTATACGCGATTAGCTTCACGATGCTAATCCCGACGAACCCAGTCTCGGCTTACCTGACTTTGAATCTAAAGGGCCTAGGCTTCAACACCTTTGAGACGAATCTGTTGACGATTCCGGCTTATGTCTTATTCTTGATTCAGTTGGTATTCTGGTCATGGTACTCGGAAAAGATCAACAACCGCATGGCTGTTGTGTTATTTTATTCTTTTTGGTGTCTCCCCTTGCTGCTTGCGTTGGAGTTGCTCCCGTCAAATTCAAGTCCCTGGAGTTGGTACGCCGTCACGGTGCTTCTCATCGGTTTCCCTTACATCCACTCCATCAATGGTAAGCAATATTAGAACCTCATAATAACAGACTTGCAACTAACAATACCTACAGTCAGCCTCACTTCTCGAAATGCGGGTTCTGTTCGTACTAGAACAGTGGGAAGCGCCCTATACAATATGATTTGCCAGGCAAGCTCTGTCATTGCTTCGCAGGTAAGTAACACATCTTTTCTGGCTTTTAGTTCGGAACTTTTTGCTGACTGGGCCTACTCAGATTTATCGTGAAGATGATAAGCCATTCTATCGACGAGGAAACAAAGTCCTCCTTGGCGTTGTTGGTTGGAACGTAGTCATGACGATATTCATCAAGGTCTACTACATTCAGAAAAACAAGTCCCGCGAGAAAATCTGGAACGCAATGAGCTCAGCCGAGAAGGATGAATATTTGAAGACCACCAAGGATGAAGGTAACAAGAGACTGGACTTCCGGTTTGCCCATTAAAGCCAGCATATCTAGCGTGATGGCAGCGAGATGCGCACATCAATATCTCGGAGTGGTAATTGGCGGCCTCCAATATCTGGCATTTTTAGATATAGCGTATTCATCTCAAAGAACCGGCGTACGTGTCAAGTGGTAGGTTATAGAAACATGACGGCAACGGATAGACCTGCAATTCAGAGTTTCTTGCTCGCCCACTCCTTCTGGAACAAATATTCCTCTTTGTCCCGTTTGCCTAAATTAGCACAAAAGGTTAGTTATAGTCCTTTTCTAAATAAAAAGGGTCCTCGTCATTTCTTTGAAGGACTTTAGATACCAATACCGTCATGGCTATGATGCCGGTGGAAGTGGGACATCGAAGCGGGGGTACCGGATCGGACGCCGGAGCGGGTGGGGCCGTGCGGGGTGAGCCAGTTGCTGGGCGAATTATCAACATCCAAATCAACAAATTCAATGACGTTGCGTTCTGGGCTCACGATAGCCAAATCTTCTCTCATTCTATCACAACTATGTGCTTGAATTAGACGCCATTGCATTGACATAGGAACCACTACCCTAATCCATGAATGCCTCAACTCGATCGACCAGCTACCATACCCTGACGATTTCTCATTGAACCAACCGAAGCCGACGCGCAAACGAGCACATCCCCTTAGCCCAGAGCCCGAAGGCGAAGATTAAGACAGCAGAATGAGCGCGCCATCGACACCGAAGAGAAAGAGGAGGGTAGATATCCCGCTAGATGAGAATCAATCACCTCGTGCGGGCCTACTCAATCGCATCGCCATACTAGAGTGAGAACAGGCTGCTTGACTCCTGCCTTCTCGGTCGCCGTCACCCACCAAATCTTCCACGAAGCCATCCACCTCCAACGCATCATCGTCGCGTCGCAAACTCTCCTCCCTTGACCTCGGTAACGAAGGTATCATCAAGTGCCAACCGACGGGTCCCCGTGCGCCTCACCTGCCCCAGGTCATAAAGTACGCGCTCCTCCGTATCCAAAATATCGAACGCTGCAAGGGTTTGCTATGGGCCGGGAACAACACGCCCGATATGGAAGCTCAGCTGGATGAATTTAACCTCGACAGCACTGCCTTTACCGACTCTCCCTGGGGAATGAAGTCGGCTTACGCCAGAGAGCGTTGATATTGGTTCCGACGCCTGGCGCTGTTTCGAGATGGATCACGATGAGCCTTTCTGGAAAGTCGAGGTCCATCAGCCACTGCTCAAGAAATTGGTTCGAGCGGGAGAGGACCGCCTCGTCAATTTTAGGCTTTGGACCAATGCTTTGCTTAGCACCACAGCTCCCATCATCAAAGAATGCCTCCCAGACAAACGCACCGACTTCTGCCTCTATATCGATCCTCGACACGACCCAGACCCTCGATCTGCGGCCAAAGCCGAAACCCGGCGCCAAGAGCTCCCCCAGAAGAGCATCAACCACACGTCCTACTCCGCTTTAAGCTCATACCCCGTCACCGTCAGCCTCGAGACTAATAGACCTGGCAACGACTTTGAAGGTACCGTATCGCAAATGGCCGTGTGGCAGGCTGCACATTGGAAGATGCTGCGTTCGTCGGTACAGAAGACTGAGGCGGCAAGACTTGGACAAGATTGAGACGCCCGCGTAGAAGCGCAGTACGTAAAAGATGCCCTGAGTGAACTCGGGGCTTTATATGCAATCGTCATCCAGGGACGTGAGTGGTACTACGCCGCAGTGTCCCTAGAGTTGACGAATCTAGATGGCTCGCCCTCTCTAAGAACCGTACGTAAAGCCAGCCCCAAGACTCAAGAAATTTTCCTAGAACTCTAACCTCTAACTTGTTTGTTTGTTTTGCAGGTTCTCTGACTGCGTCAGCCAATTGGTCGCACTAATTCTAGCCTAGGTAACCACAGGATAGCCGTCTTTCTCAAGTACATGAATACATAGACAGGAACAGTCTACTAGCCATGGTTCAAGAAGCATCCAAGAGGCATGTGCTCGATTGACATAGCTCCAGGGATGAAACGGTATCGAAAGGAGCGGCCTGCACCATTCTGTCTGTCGTCGTTTCAGTTATCGGTATTGTTCTTGGAACCAGTCTCTGAGCCCTTGTGGCCACTATCAAGTCTGGCAAGCTTACGGCGTCTGGCCCTCTCTGAAGGCTCGACAATTTTATAGGCGGGGGCGTAGGGCTGAGTACAGTCCAATGTTAGGAACCATTTGTTGGCCACCCGAGGGCGGACTAAGGACCTGCTCCAGCCTATACCATATGGCGTGCGAATATCGTTGAGGTCAACTAGCCTACCGCCATGCCAGTTGTCACACTTGTACGGCCCCAAGGCAAGGCCTACGGCGTAGAAGAAGTCGAGGTGAAGTTGGCCAATGCTGATGTCCTGTGCTCTTGCGGGCACCAGCTCGTAAACGATGGCCCAGTGCCAGTCAACATCATCCACTACAGATCCCACCGGTGGATTGATGAACGGGATTTGGTCGCGATGGATAGTGGTCCATCCGTAGCAGTTGGGCACGGGAGGAAACGGCGGTGGATATACCCAATGCGAGTGATTTGCTCCCGTCCTTGGCGACTGTCGAGCCTCGTCGCTAAAAGCACATATGTTCCGGATAGCTTCCGTAACAGTCCTAGGTCCCGGGACGGTTGTAATGGTTCGGGTCGCACCCGCAGCGGCTTTGGCATCGTCATCGGCCATGGCTCGCTTCATCTGATCGAGCAGTGCGGCCGTGATACATTCGTCCTCAAAGGGCCAGTCTAGAATCATGGGCTCGGTGCTCCTTGGCACTGGCTGAGCAGGTCGTTTTGCGCGCCAGAACTACACATGCAGACAGGCGGGGGACATCAGCAACTCAACATTGGGTTGGCATGCGGAGATGAAAAACAGAGATGGAAAGAGAGATAAATGCCCATCGTACCACTTTCAGGGCGACGGGATCGCCATGGCCAAATGTGACCTTGAAAACCAGGCCCTCACGACCATAGCCGAGAAATTCAAGCCATTGAATCTCAGATCCGCATCCAGGGAATCGGCGAAGTTTAGCGTCTTCGAAATCAGACCGGGTGGTAGATGGTAGGCCATCGAGAAAGTCTCCGTCAATGGCTGGCATGTCGAACTCTTTGATCCCGGCAGGCAAGTCTTTGATCTGAGTCGCTGAGTCCATTTCTTCCATCTCAGCCGTTTCCATTGCGCCAAAGGCAAAAGTGGTAAATGCAGCGTGCCAGAGCGAGGGCGATAGTAAAAGGTGCACATGATCGAGTGCGTACAGGAACAACAAATTGCCTCTCCACGCACAGCCGCAGGCGTGCGCCACACCGAGGATACAATGAGGCTGGGGGACGGAATCATGCGACATGTAACTCTAGCTAAAGCGAGTGATTATGTGATGCAGGACGGGAGTTTGTGTGGGTGAGCGACTTGCCGACTTCTCTATAGTTGCTCCATCATCAGTAGTATTATGAACAGTGAAGTATTCTGGAATGCTTCGGCCTCTCGAGTCAACGTTTGCACAGTGTAAATATATCCACTGGGCGTGCTGGTTTCTAGATCAGGTCTAGATTGGAGCTTTTTAAGTGACACTTCTCCCATCTCAACCACATCCTGGAGGGATCCAAACCTGTAATGCGTAGCATAACTCTCAAGGACGTTTATCCCCAGATAGAGGAGACTCCCTGGCATCAGAGCGGGGTCGGGTCATCAGGAGAAGGTGTAGGGTAGGCTGGTCGTGAGGAATCAATTGAGACTTGGAGGGACCGGTCCGGCAAGCGGCCCGCCAAAGGAAGCCTGGAGGAACTTGTCGGAAAGCTAGCGTGGCACTTAGATGACTTATTAGTGTGTGATTATTGTGTATTGTGTGTTGGTGCCCCTATTGTGATAGCTTCAGTGTTGACTTGTCTGATAAAAGTGGGGGCCTGAGGCATCTGCACCAATAGACTGTCCTGACCGCCTTCCTATTCGGGCGGTGCCCGGCGACGGATCGGCCGGCCCGTGTTTCACCACGTGACCACCCGATCCGATGTTTTGTACATGGTCCTGTTGGATAGCTTAGGTTACCACTCTGATGACTCTGTAACGTGTGTATTGTGTATGTGTAGCTAGGAGGTCTCCTGGCCGTGCCTCCTTAAGTGTGTGTGGCGACTAAAAGTGGGGCTTAGGAGATCTACACCAATAGCCGGTCTCGACCGCCGTCCTATTCGGGCTCTGCTTTCACGTGACTACCCTGCGCCTAGGTGTTCCAACATGGTCCAATTCAACAATAACACGTGCTTCCTGTCAGGCCGGGATATGATGCGAGAACGCTCTCTGCATCGCTTTAAGTGGGTGATTTTTGTGTCTGTGATTGATGTGGATTTTTTTTCTCTTTATAGCGTCTGGCTGGGCCCTTGAGATTACCAGGAGACTTTATCAGTTATGTAAATGCCAATGAAAACAAACTAGATGTATTATTGTTATGAATTGTGCGTGAGGCGCGGATCCATCAATAATGTTATACGAAAGATGCAGGTGTGTCTGAGCAGCAGCCTGCATGTAGCATACTCCGTATAAAAGCTGTAGGTTCTTATCGGGCTTTGAAATCCGTTCCAACAGGAGCTATTGACCGAATTGTCTAGCGCGGAACCATTTATGAGCTATACGAGACATGCACCAGCCATACCACACGACAGAATAACTTCTCAGCGCCACCTGGTTATCCTCCACTCATCTCCTGATTCCATTTCGCCGTCTCGCGTCTCCAACAACCATACCTCCCATCCACGATGCGGCCGACGGGATCGCTCGCGCTGGCCCTCGTTGGCTTCGTCGACGTTGGGTCAGCATCCCTGTTGGATCAAATTCGACTATTTATTCAGAACGCCACATTTCACTACCTTTATCCCGAATATTTCGCAACTTCGCAGACAAACACGCCTACACCGTGCACGTCTTCAAGCAGTTATCTATACACATGTCCACCCGGATTCACTTACCCTGGTACCTGCCACGATGCTGAAGCACTACCCGCCGGTGCACAATGCAACATGAGAGGCCATTTCCTGTCGGGTGACGGATGGGGAATCGTCTACAATGGCATGCCGCAGGATCAAATCGAAGACTGTGCATTCATCTGCAATAGCTGGTATACCTGCAAATCATACGGATACAACGCTTCTGATCCCGATACACCATGTCGCTTCTATGAGAAAGGTCTAGTCGAAGGGGGTTTCATTGAAGAACCGATATCTTCGACGTCCTGGTACGACCTGGGCTGCGCAGATTGTACCCGGTGCGGGAGTGAGCCCCCGTCGATTGTACCGGGCCTCCCGGACACAGGACCGCAATGCAACCTCCGGAGTAACGTCAGTGTTGAATACAATTGTAACCAAGCCGGTACCGTCAGCGCCGGAGGTCGGTTCTACGACACCATGATCTACCCGCATAATGCGGATGCTGAGAATTGCGCAACCATTTGCTCGCACCGCAAGGGCTGCAGGGCATCAGCCTATGATCCGAGTCAAGGGCCGTACGCATGTCTATTTAGTGGTTACTCATTGAAAGACGCTAGATTTAAAAAGTCGCCGGGAACCGAGATCTGGAGTGACGAGGAATGCTGGGAATGCAATAAATCACCAGGGGCAATTTAATCATCTTTAAAAACATGTTAGAGGCGCTGGAGAAGCGAAAAGCTCAGCCCGCATTGGCTCGTGGAGGATACAGCCCAGCACCGATATTGTTTGAGATGCCATGATGAGGTTATGAATTGAAGTTGGCCTTGGACGGTCCTGTGGCCAGAAAGAAAGGAGGGGGGGGGGGGGGGGGCAAAATTTCAGAAGTGAAAAATCCCAGAGCTTAAGAAGACCTTTCGTACCGAAAGGCATATAGTTTTAAAAGAAATTATATAAGACTAGCAATCTCTAGCTAATTAGAGAAGCCTTAGACAGACTAGACGTAATTAAAAAGGCTATATCTCGGCTTAGAAAGGAAGGTAATAATAGCCTTAGGAATAATAATATAAGCAATATATATATATTGAAGTTATCTATAAGGGTAGCCCTACTTTCCGACAGGTTCTCGGCGCAGGTTGGTGAATCCCACAGAGTCTCCTTCGCTTGCAAGGCCGAGGCCCGTAATTCTTGTATTGGATCCTTTAATAGATGAGGGAGCACTCTGTTGGATCATAAGTGCGAGACGACCAAGTCGGTCGAAACGTGTGGAAGAAGGTGGAACATTCCACAGAGATGGTGCCTGTACGTGAATAGTAGTTCTCCTACTCTGCATTTAGTATGAATCAAGCAACTTGAATCTTCTCATTTCAACACACATCTATGTCTAGGTTATCTTTCTACGCGACAGAAAACTTCTCGAACTTCACCTCAACCCCTTCTGCATCGGCGACCGCGAAGACGCCAATGATAGGTCCCACAAAGTCTGGGTCTGTCATCTCCAAAGTATCCACCGTGGCCAGCGTCACTGTGGACAGCGAGCCGGCTCCTGCCGTATACCGCAATGTGTATTCCATGTCCGTGTAGTCCATACTAAAAGACAACCCCTCAACGTCTCCCAAGACCCGGCGAGTGGTCCTGGCAATCTTCTGGGCCGCATTGACAATATCAAACACCACACTCGAATCCTCTGTGTCGAAGTAAACGCGGAAGAAACGGTGCTCGTCCTTGTAGCATGCGAGTCCGAACTTGACCTTAACCTTGCTCCACGCACCGTCCAGCTGCGTGACTGCGGCAGTGGCCTTGCCCTGCAGCGCCCGCTGTCTTTTGGCAACGAAAGTGGGCGAGACGTCGATCGAGGAAAAATCAACTGACGATGGCTTGAGTGTGACGGCCTCTCCGCCTTGTTCGAACTGATAGCGGTTCAGCTGCGCATCCCGCACGTAGACGTAGCTAACCTCGGGCGCCGCCGACAGGACAAGGCTCGGGAGTTGGACCCCTGCATGATTCTTGACGTCCGACTTAACGGGTTCGATCTGCAGCCATTCTCCTTGCCACCGGGCTGGCGTCAAAAATGTTTCCCTGCTGAGAACGTATCTTTCCTGATTCTTGCGCACGGCCAGACACACGGCCCACCATTGGCCATCTGCATCCTGGAAGATGTCGCAGTGGCCTGTGTGCTGAATGTACTCGTCTGTTCCGTATGCCGTCAGGATGGGGTTGTTGGGTGCGGGCTGGTAGGGACCCCAAATATCCTTCGATCGGGCTGCAGTCACAGAGTGTGTGAGGTGAGTGCCCCCCTCGGCAATAATCAGGTAGTACCATCCGTTCCATTTGAAGACATGGGGTCCTTCCGGGTAGACGCCACCCATTCCTGTCCAGATGGTCCGCTCTTCGGATAGCCTCTTCCCGGTTGCGAGATCAACCTGGAAGTTGTTGATTCGAGTGGCCGGCCCTGGAGCCGCTGACCCTTGAATGTATACTTTGCCGTCATCAAAAGTGATGCTGGGGTCGATACCTTCAAAGTCAAAGTAAACTGGATCACTCCATTTGCCTTTCCAAATGTCTTTGGTCGATATGATGAAGTTCTCCTTCTTTGCCGTAACAGCGTCTGGCTCCCGGAGGGCATTTGTGCAGACAATGTAGAAGGTGCCGTCGTGATGGCGGATGGCCGGGGCATAAAGGCCGCCCGTGGCGGGCAGTATACGCCCTCCTCTCTGTGGTGCTGGGCTGCTGATACTGGTCCTGGACTTGAGAAGGCTCAGCTGACCCTGCCGATCAATTGCATTCCCTGGCGATGCACCGACAGTGAGCAACGAGCACCATCAGTTTTGCGGGGCTGTGTGGGCAAACTGACCGATTTGTTTCCACGAGGAAAGGTCTTGTGAGGCATAGATAGGCAGGCCTGGAAAGAGGTGGAATGAAGAGGTGACAACGAAGAACCAGCCGTCGACATGGATGGCAGACGGGTCAGGGGCGAAGCCGGGTATGATGGGATTGAGAGACGCCTGTGCGACCATGGTGCCGAGGGGTGGCAAGCGACAGGGATTAATCCGTTAGGCTCGTAATTAAAAGAGGGATAGAAGATCGGAGACCTTTGCCTTTCGGGCTAATATTATGGAGAGTGATGGAGGGTGATGGAGGGTGATGGAGGGTGCTTGGACTTTGAAGAATATAAGTACATATCCACGTTGGAACCTCCATAGAGGAGGCAACCCCGTGATGGCCAGCTTTCTTGGTGGGTAAGGTACCCGCAGCTTGCTGGAGGGGGACTGTGCCACGGAATTTATACCGGAAATTTGTCGGAGCCAGGATCCCATCATCGAAGCTCATCGGACGCCCGGGAATCGAGCTTGGCCAGCACATCTAATAGCTGTACCAGCTGAGACTGCGCCCGAGTCTTCATGCTCTCGTTATTGGTATTGTGAACAATTTCGAGGAGTACAGTGCCGACGTTCCGCAGTCTTCGGACCTATTATGAGTGCGGCAAACTCCTCATCAGCCAACGTACGATGGTCGCGGATTCGTCGGGGATTTGCACGTACCGTCGGCTCTCCCTGCATCTTGATGCAATCAAAAGGCACCATCTGCAGCTCGGAAAGAAAGTCTCGGCTGATGTCCAGTTTCCTCTGGTGCCATGATAGTTCATTATGGTCGAAGCCCATCACGCCAGGGACGTCGTGATCGATGCAGGCCCGCAAGATGACCAATTTCAAGGTGTGAAAGGACAGTATGATGCTGCTCCTCTGCGCCCAGAAGCACATCTTGTGATATTCTGAGACACTGGCGCCAGGCTCTCCATCAAGATACTGGTTGGGGTTCCACAGCCACAGAGGAAAGCCGTCGATGAGCCCTGTGAAATCCAGGTAAAGACCGGTTACGTGGTCCGCAGTGGAGTTATCATCGATGGCCCCAATGGCCGTGACCAGACTGACCCCGCTTCTCCAGATTTGCCGTTTCAATAGGTGGCCCTCCTGAAATCGGCTGTCGAGGAGCGGCGAACACTGTTTCCTCGTCATGTCGAGCAAAGGAACTTCTGGTGAGCCCCTCTCGAGAAGAGTTAGGTCCTCCTCGAATACGTGCTCGGTGATGAGACGGCACCGGTCATCCAAAACCGCCGCGGACTTGTCGGAAAGGTACAGCTGCCAGAAGTTGGATCGTAGCAGCTGAGCGTCCAGGGGAGTTCTCCAGCTGACCGACTCCTCCTGATACAGACGAAGATGGAGCGCCAACATGGAAGCCTCGCTGTAGTAATGATGTGCCTCGCCATTTCTCCCTGTCACATTTTGCGTCGCCGAAGATTGCCAGACCCGGATTATCAGGCTGGTCCAGTCGGGACGCTCCAAATCGTGCTCGACGTAGGTGAGGAGCATGGCTCGGGAAGCCCGCAGAAACTCCAGGGCCAGCGTAGCTCTCTGGGGAATGTATGAATCAGGCGCGACTGACAGGACCAGCGCGCAGAGAGCTGTCACCAGAGTGAAGGTCCTTGCGAGGATGGGGTGCTGGGTGGCATCGGCCGAGTCCTTGAGCTGAAAGAGGGCGACGCCGGCACGAAGCGTGGGCTCGTGACACACTGGGGTGTTCGGAAATATGAACTGCATGAACAAGTCAATGCATCGATCCACAAGGTCCTCGACCGTCCCGGACATCAACTGGGCAGCCACATGGTCAATGAAGCCCGCACGGATGCGTTCAGCGTCCGAAATCGGGTCATGAGCCGAGAAGGATATGGTGGTTCTGGGTGAAGTGGAATATGTGAAAGCCAGGCTTGGGTGGCTAGACGAGGCCGCAGGAGTTGGCCGCTCGCTGGACTCGACCACCGAGCTGACAGTGGCCTCATTGCATTCTTGGGTGGCGGCAGGCGACGAGGATGAGGACGAGGACGAGGAGGGCTCTACCGCCCGTCGCCTGCCAACCCTCCCCCGCTTCTGTGGTACTATGGTGTAGGAGCAATGAATATTGGAAGCATGACAGCTTGCGCACGGCCGTCCAGCGTCGCATTTCACCTTGCGCCGCTTGCAGGAGTCTGGATGCGTTAGCCTGGGCGAGACAGAGGAGGAGGAGGAGGTCGATGAAGACAGAGGTTAGAACGCACCGCAGGCTCGGGTCACGTAGAGGGACCCACGTGGGCCTCGGCGTGATGGCAAGTCCATCGTAGAGCCCGAGCCTCGAATGATTGCCGAGTACGACATGGGTACTGAGTGAGTTCGGAAGAAAGAAGCGAAGCCAGAGAAAGAGGAAGTGCATCGCGGCACCCATGAGCGGATGGTTGAGGGGGTGGGCCCGGAATATAGCAGTAAATATATAGTGCGGTTGAAATAATAATTCCGTCCCAGATCGGAACAATCCAAGTTGCCTCCTACCCCTCCCCTCATACCCCGAGCTTTACCATGTGGGTCGTCCGTTCCCCGCAACGATCGCCAACCCTCCTTGTCCCCTGTCCCCTGTCTCCACGAGACCAATGCGGAGACGATTCCGAGGACGAGCCTGGGAGTTGTGGCTCTCGCTTGAACGACCTTGTTATACCACCGGGTAGGTTACAGTCGCGTGTAAATGATCCAATAATTTTCTAAATTTCCCCGCTTTAAGGTCCTTAACATATTAATAACAAATTCATATATTAACTTTAAATATTTATTAAAAATTTAAAGATACCTCAGGTTTATACTAAGACTTACTATTTGCCTTATTATAAAATAAAGATGTTTTATATTTATAAAATTGCATGAGATAAACTGCTATCTGAAGAGGGTCGGTTTAACTTATACGCTAGAAGATAACTTGCTGTTAATAACGGTAAGGCAATACGGAGTATCCGGAAAGTAGGCGAGGCCGTTATATGAATAGACGTGCGAGGCAATAGCTAGAAATAACGGCAGACATAGCCACAAGCCGGACTGGTGTAAAAAATATGGGCGGCATCGCGGCAAATAATTCTCACGAGCAATGACCTTTTGATACAGTGTCTAGTAGATAAGTGGCTGGCGGCCGTTCTGTTATTTCAAGCCTAAGTATTGAGCAATCTTGATCAAGCAGAAGTGAAAGGTACAACTAGGCGCAACGCTCCTCTCCCTAGAGGAAATTATAACCTTACAAATAACATCATAGCAAGCGACACAGGCACCACATCGTCCAAGCTACACCTCTCGTGATTCCGACTTCTCCTTCTCGACTCTAACAAGACGCTGGGTAGCAGTCTCGGTGTCCTTGAACCGCCAGGCCTTGATCTTGCGCTCGAACAACTCATCCAATTCAGCAGCAGAGCGTCTGGTAGGTTGGTCAGCAAGGGACGTGAAACAGGAGGAGGACGAGGCTACCAACCCAGCAGTTTCCGGTACGATGAACCAGATTCCGACAACCCAGATCAGACCTACACCGGCATAAAAGAACCCAGTCTTATAGCCCCAGTTCCACTTATGGTTGTTAACCATGTAAGGTGTCAGAACAGACATGATCAAGCCGCTGATGGAGTTGCCGGAGGCGGCGAATCCCGATGTGTAGGGGCGCAAACGCTGCGATGACATTTCTCCAATGTAGCCCCAGCCAGCGGCACCGTTGGCAGAAATACCGATATCTAGAGGGAAGCCAACGTTAGCAAAACCATGCTCTCTATTCGTTCACAGTTGGACTTACTCCAGAAGCAGGCAAACAGGACGAAGATATAAGTAGTGGCGTTGGATTGTGGTGCAACGCCGAGAATCCCAACAACCAAGCATGAAATCCACATTATAGTTGTAGCGCCGCATGCCATCAGCCTTCGACCGAGCTTATCAACCAAAATGACGGCGGAGAGGACAGTAACAATTTGCAAAGACGTAGTGATAGCCTTGATCTTGAAGGGATCTTCCAGACCGGCTTGCTGGAAAAAATAGGTACCAAAGGTACCGAATAGGGCCAGGCCGAGGAATTGTTGTGCGACGATAGTCCATAGGGCAGTTATAGTACGGCGTCCATCCACGCCCTTGAAGATAGCGGTCCAGTGCTCGTTTCTTTGCTCGACGGCAATAGCACGCTCGTGCTCGATGTTGAGAGCCAGCACCTGGTACTGATAGTCGACGTCATAGCCCTTGACGTCCCGGTGAATAAGCCTAAGCCATTTCTTCGCCTTCTCCTCCTTTCCAACGCTGGCGCACCAGGCTGGAGACTCTGGCAGACAGATGTAGATGATAGCCATAACGCCGACGTGACCCCACTGCGTATAGACAGGGGTGAGCCAGTCGAGAGGATCCTGGCGGTTGAGGCTCTGCAGGGCGACGTGGGTGCAGAAGGAACCGAGAGTCCACCAGAACGAGTACAGCATGAGCATGCTTCCTCGGACCCGTACGGGGGCGATCTCGCTGATGTACCCGAGGATGGTGGCCTGCATCGCGCCGACGCCCATACCTGCGAGCAGCTTGGCCACGAGCCACACCTTCCAGTTCCTGGCGAAGGTCTCTGTGAGGACGCTGCACATAATAAGCAGCCAAAGGACACCCATTCCAGCCTTACGTCCGAGCCGGGCGTTCAGGAAAGAGATACCGGTCTGCCCCATTATCTGTCCGCAGTTCTGGGTGGCGCTCCAGCTGCTGATAGTGCCGGCAGCGAGGAACTTGACTCCCTCCGCGGAGACCTCAGTGGCGAACTGCTCGACAAAGCCCTTGTTGGCGATGATGCTCGCGTTCATGCTGGTTTCACGCTTGTCAGTGGACATGCCGCAGTGTCGGGGAGCCTAGCTCCGCGACCATGCAAGAAACTCAAGGGACTTACGCCATCTGGTAGCCGTCAGCTCCAGCGCTGAAGGCAGCGGCGAAACAGCAGGCTGTGGCTATCTTGAACGTCCTGACCGTGTCCCAAAGCGAGACTGTCTCGTAGCCGGTGGCTGCTTGACCCTTTGTGGCCGCATCGGCCGTGACTTGTTCACGGGCGGGGCTCGACTCGATCTGGTCGTCGAGACGGGCTTTGACCGGATCGGTCTTCTCAATCGAGGTCTTGCGATCGTTGGGGGCCGCCATGGGGAGAGACGAAGAATATCCGTCCTGGGGAGAAGGCAGGTGCTGAGTGCTGGAGTCTCGTTGGCTGGAAAGGAGGTGGACGGAGCTCTCGTGATACTTATACGCTCGTACAGGTAGAGTCGCTCCTCATCAAATGACGGTTGGTTTTCCGATAATCTGGCTCCTCTCCCCAGCATTGCCCCAGCCTCTCCACACTGCCATCACGCGGGGCTCTGTGGAGCTTGTCACCCTATTCCCGGGACAAAGGACTTGTGGATCTCGGAATTTAGTCGTATTGGTGTCTTCAATATTCCGGTCAATCTTCGCGGATAATGACCCTGTCAGACCCCTGTCAGACCCCAGCTCGCACCAGAAACTCGAAGAATTCTCGAACACTTCCATCCGCGCTGGATGCCTTTGCAAGCCCTTCGCTACGAACAAGGAAACAAGTCCACGTTGAGGAGATGCGCTCTAGACATGTATGAGTCTACCCTGCCACTTGCAGAGTCATTGGGGAAGTAGATCGATCACCTGCCAAAAATCCATGGTGAACTGGATATAAAAACTAGAACTAGCCGGTCCGCCAGGTTCGACGCATCACGACTCGATCGATCTCCAGACCCAATTCCCTCACCAATATTTCACTGCCCAGCATGAAGTTCTCTTTGACCGGCTTTGTACTAGCCGGCGTCACCGTGGCTTCTGTCATCCCCCGGGGTGAGCGTGCGATACCTCAGCCTCCGGAGCCCGAGCCCATCTCTCTCAAGACACTGCTTCTTCCTCCCGCAATTGCCGACCATGCACCAGTTGGCAGCTGCGACAAGAAGGCAAACCCAAGGGAGACCGGTTGCCTCGGAAGGACAACCTACTTCCAGGGCGGCAGCTTCTCGCCGGACGGGAACCATGTCTACGCCGAGGTCAACTTCGTCGGCGCGCCCGCCGCACCCCATCCCGCGAGCATTTACTCGGGGTCGCAGCTTATCTTGCTCAAGGCAGACGACACAACGTTCCCGAACGGCGACACCTGGAAGTGCCTGACCTGCGGCCTTGCCCACGACCGGACCAGCATGTGGGATAACCCCCAGGCGTTCATCGACGGTAAGCGTGTCCTCGCTGGCCTCCGCATAGTCGACTGCGGCGAGCACGATCTGTCGAGCGACGAGTGCACGCCGGAGAGCACGAGCATCCATCCCATCCGGTGGAACACAACCCCCGACGGCTCGGGTTCCGGTGGTGAGCCTCGGGAACTCCGCCTGCACCCCGACAACGTGCACCTGGGATTCAACGCCTTCGTGTCCCATGACGGAAAGCTGGGTCAGGACGTGTTCTACTCACGACTCTCCTTCAACCCGTCTCCCGGGACCGGCCTCCCATCTGGCCCGCGCTACGATCTAGTCAACGTCACCAGGCTCTCCAGCCCCGCCAACCTGGTGCCCGTCGACGTCGACGGCGACAGGATCGTCCTGACGCCGTCGGCCATCTCGTTGGGCGAGCTCCGAGGCTTCAGCGGAGATGGCAAAGAAGTAGTCGCCATTGGGTTCCCGATCGAATCGGCAAACACCGACGCCTATGCCTTCGACCTCACGACGGGACGCAAGCGTCGACTCACTAGCCATCCCGAGTACGTTGACCCGATCGACATCTCACGACATGATGGTTGGATCGCCATCATGGATACCCGCGGAACCAATCGCAACATGTGGCTTTCCGGCATGCGCTACATCCCTCCCATCACCGACCTGATCAGCGTAAGCCTGACTGCTTCAACGCGTAACAACGGCCGTAGGAGGTTCTTCCGGCCTTACCTCCTCGATCGCCACGGTGATCGCGGCGAATACTTTGGCCAGCGGATCAATGACCAGGGATCCGGCGAGCCAGGTAGTGGCGACTATAACGATCCCGAGTGGAACGGCAGGGCAGATCCGAGGTTCTCGCTTGACGGCACGAAGATCGTCTACTGGGAGGAGCAAACATTCTCCCCGGCATGTGGCGGCGCCAACCCCCTACCTTGCTACCCTTCCAAGGAACGAGATGGCATCCGCCAGCGCCTCGTCGTGGCGACTCTGACCAGCCGCGAGCCGTGCCAGCCACCGAAGGTAGCGGTCACCTCGGACGTTGTGCCCTGGGGCGAGCCCTACATCCCCGGCGAAGCCTCTCCGTCCCGCGCAGACCTTCCAGCCGGGAACTACACCCTCGCCGGTAAGGTCTCGGGCGTCGCCGACGTCACCCTTCTCCACGGCTCCGGGGCCCAATCTGGCATCAACCAAGTCAGCGTCCGCTACACCGACTTCTCCGACGACGGCGAGGTGTTCCTCCGCGGCACCGAGCGCGTCGCCATCCGCAACGTTAACCTCTACACCAATCACTTCGACTGGCACTCCGACCTCACGCAGACGATTGGGAGCGTGGTCAACACCAAGAAGACGGGGCCGGGAGGCATTCAGATGTTGATGGACTTCATGGTCAATGAATTCATGGCGAATGGGACGTTGGTCACAACGCTGGATGGGAAGAAGTATCACCAACCCCAGAACTTTACGTAAATTGGCAGGGGCTTGTGCTATTGGTATGTCGTATTTGAGTACGTAGGTCAAGATGTACGATAACTCCTGGGAACAAGATAACCACTTGGTCCGGCCCTATTCCTGGGACAGTGTGATACTAATTCCGTAATTGATTCTGCCCTACCTGCTATATAATCGGGGGTTGGCTAATCTACCTAAGGTTTTTTATATGGGAGTTTAGCGCGCGGCGCTATTAGGTTACTATTGAAAGCTAGCCGCGGCAGGATGCATAGGAATATTGTGTTATGATTGATCTGACTAGCTAGAAAAAGGGGAGACGCCGCGGTCGGCTTTGTGATCAGCGATGTCGGCTGTTGCCTTACAAATTAGGTGTAAATCGGGACGGTGGCTAAACCCGGATTATACGGTCGGATCCACACCAACAGTTACTTATAAATCTAAGGTTTTTTTCTTAGGGACCCAGCTCTCGATGGTGACTCCATTGCGGAGAAGCCATGGTTGCATGTCGGCGCTAGGCTGTTGCATGTTTTCAGTAATAAGGTGAGGCACAGAGTATCTCGGTCGCCAAGGTAAGCGCCTATGCAGGCCAGCTAAAGATTCTAGCAAGGCTCCAGGGTCTGACGTCGGCGCCGAGCACAAAAAACTATAGATCCGGATGTCGGTGCCAGGTGTAGGGTGGGTGTCGGCGCGGGGGTATACACGCCGGCATCAAGATCTTGCGGGACGAGTACGGTGCCACCAAAATCGGTGCCGTGGGTGGTCGACATAGTGTATGCAAGATACATAAGGGGCGGCGCTTTCGATTACGGAAATGGTTTCATGGCGCCGAGGTTCACCTCACTAAAGTCAACGACGTCCAACACAAGAATACCTATGTTGAGTTGTTGCGGCAAGTAGTTCAGCCTAACAGGTGCAACTATGCTTCCTCCAAATACTTGGCAAAAAGCTCCTTCATCAACTGCCCACTCTTCTTCGGGTACCGCCTCTGGTTGTCCGCGAAATCGACGAAGGTGACACCAAACCGTGTACCATACCCATCCGCCCATTCAAAGTTGTCCAGCAGGCTCCAGGCCATATAGGCCATGACATTCACACCGTCCTCGATTCGCGCCTTGACGACGGATTCGATGTGGCTGCGGTAGAATTCGCACCTGAATGTATCCTCGACCGCCTCGCTGATTGGTAAGTCATTCTCTCCTTTAATGCTGGTGCCATTCTCCACGATGTATATCTTAGGGCCGTAGTTATCAGTAATCCACTTGAGCAGCTTGCGCAGGCCCTGCGGGTTGGGGCGCATGTAATACAACCCGGATTCAGGGCCAATTGCTTCGCCTTTGATGTTCTCCCAATAGAGTTCGACGTTGCCCAAATAGTCATCCGCTGTAGGTGGTGACTCTTTGTGCTTAATAAATCTCGACGAGTAATAATCGAGGGCGAAAAAGTCGTTGCTGCCTTTCACGAGGTTTATCTCCTCAAGCGTCCAGTCTGGGAGACGGTCCGAGAGCTGTTGCTTCATGCTTTCAGGGTAAGAGCCCCGGTAGATTGGATCTGCAAACCAACCTAGGAAGAAGTCTATGAATCGAGAGCAGGCTGCCCGGTCTCTTGCATCGTCCGGGTTGAAAGGATAAGCCCAGTCGCCTATGAAGATCTGTCAATATTCGGTACATCAGTTGAGTCGCCCAATTTAACTCACAATTTAAAGTTATACCGATCTCTCCCCTGTCCGTAGCCTTGAACTCTTCCCGGTAGATCTTGACAGCCGTTGCATGGGCCAGCAGGATATTATGGCCGACAACCCAACACTCACGACTACTGTCTCCTTCGGGTGCCATTGACCTGTTGCTGGATCTGCCTGGAGCAAAGACGCCTCGGTTGTAGCCGAAAACCGACACGATCCAAGGTTCAGTGAACGTCATCCAGATTTTTACTTTGGAACTCAAGGCTTTGAAAACAGTTCGGGCGTAATGAGCAAAGTCTGCCACGAACTCCTTCTTATCGAGAAGTCCACCGTATCTTTGCTGAAGGGTTTCGGGAAGATCCCATTGATAAAGCGTTACCATGGGCTGAATACCAGCCTGAAGGAGGTCATCGACGAATTTGACGTAGTGCTGGAGTCCCTTTTCGTTGACGGGGTCGTTCCGTCCTCCACGGGGAATCACGCGAGACCTAATGAGCGTAAGAACTTGAGAGGAGGAGGGGGGACGAGCACTATTGGCCTTACCAAGAAATAGAGAACCGGTAAGCTTTAGCGCCATATTGCTTCAGCAAAGCAATATCATCAGCTGTGCGGTCATAGGAATCACAGGCTATGGCACCAGAAGAACCATCTGCTATCTTGCCGGGTATCTCACAAAACGTATCCCAAATCGATGGAAGCCTACCGTCTCTGGCGATAGCTCCTTCAATTTGGTAGCTGGCTGTGCCAAAACCCCAGATGAAGTCCTTGGGAAGCGACATGGTGGGAAGCGACAATGTGAGAGGCGAGTTGAAATGAGAATATGGAGAGTCCCATTTCTGGTAGGCTCCTGTTTTAAGGGTTTGAAAGGAGTGTCTCTTGAACGCGGGAACTTCTTATTTCGGACGTACCGCATATTCAGGAAACCTTGCACCAGAGCCTTCAAAGTACCATTCCCGGTATGGTGGGATAGCCCGGCGGAAGAGGGCAATAAACCCGTGTTTCTGGGTGCTCCAATGCCGGTGGGTTAAATTCCCTTTTTAGTCTTAACTTACCCGCCGGGCGGGACTTCCGGAAACGGCAAGCCATCTAAATAGATGCAAGCGAAGGACCTTCAAGGTCAAAGTTTATAAATGCATCGTCCTCAATTTGCTGAGGATTTTTTAAAAGTCTGGACTCCTTGGAGCTCTAGCAAGAGACGTTTGTGCCGGAGCAGGAGGAGCTTTAAGCTGTCGTCTAGCGGCTCGAACGGGTTTTGGAGATTGACTCGATAGGCGATAGCAACCCGATCGGTCGGGTCGAACGGACTGATAGTAGTAGAGGAAGTCATTGTAGCTGTATTAAGGGTTAGCGTTATATAATGGAGGGAAGAGAATTAGGGCCCGGCTCCTAAGGCCGGCTAACAGGCATTCTATTCATCAAGACTTAAGCTTCCTAGCTCACATAAGCTGGAAAAGCTTGATCTTAGGCAACTGTGAAAGCATTGGGTTTAAAAAATGCTTGAAATATAAAGAAAACTATGTTTTTTTTTGACTTCGTGATAGCAGCAACGCGCCCTTGATGGAGCGGACAGCTAACTTAGAAGAAGAAGTAGAAGCATCCCGGCAGGCTTGTATATAGAGGCTAAAAGGGTCCTGGGCCTGGCCATTTATCGGTCCATTCGGGGATCGTGAGGCGTAGGTAGCTTTGTATGAAAGGAGGGGTCGATGAATGAGAATTCGAGTGTTCTCAAATGCCAGCCTCAATGCGAGAGCCTGCAGCTAGAAAAGCTGTTCATTGAAGGTTGGTGCTGGTGTACTGGCCCGGGTGTGCTCAACGCTGCGTGGCTTTCCATCAACAGACTCCACGAGATTGCCCAGTCTAGTTTGCCTGGAAGCTCAGAGTGCCATTTGGCAAGCTGAGCATCTAGGGAGGTTACCTTGATGATTAGGTCCCGGACTCTTGATGGACCCTGTCCTGTATTCCTCGGGGAGCCCCGTCGCGTTCCGTACACGTCCTTCAGTGTTGACTTGATAATCTTAGATAGCTTCAACATAAAGCATTTGTACTCCAGGAGGGTCGGCTGACCAGGAGACGACGGCTCGGCATCAGCGGCAATAGACCACGGATCATTTGGGTCCAAAGGCTCGACGTCGCACTCAGCATCTGAAATGCTTTGAGGAAACCCATAGATCATGGAGCAGAATGTTTCAACCTCATGTATCGCCCGCCAGCAACGTTTCTTGGCCTAAACGTTTCGTGGGCACGTCTTAGAACTTGAGTGTAGCCCTGATGCGTATGGGCGAGGGGACCTATGGAGTTCAAGTGCTTGGCCCAGCCGTAAAGCACATCCACAAAGCGGATAGGCAAGCCCAGGCTCCCCGTGATATAAGTAATAGCTTCCGAGAAGCACGCACATCTGAACGGCTTGAAGGGAGCCGAGAGCGATAATGTCGAGTAACCCAAGCCTTGGTGTTGTCAAAATGCGTTGTCTCAATGTTTCCGGCTCGATCCCACGATCGACAAGTTGTTGTTGGTCGTCGCCAATGAGTCGCAGGCTAAGGGAACAGACGGCTAGAAACACTGACAAATCCTATGCCTCTGCCGCCGGGTTGTTCGTCGGCCTCAAAGCCGTTGGCTCCGTGGTGGATGTAAAGTTCTGAGACGGAATTCTTGAACTCCAGCTGGTGGAAGAGGAGTATGAACCAATGGATCTTTTCGAAGTAGGTCTCAACTAAGATCCCTGCAACGTCGCGTGTTGGGAGTAAGGAGAGGAGCTCTAGAGCTGCCGCGCGGGATATTCTCAGGCAGCCCGACGGAGAGCCTGACATCTGAAAATGGGTGATTCTGATCTGACGGCTTTCGGCCCCTGTTTGCGAGCATTTTCAGTGGAGGTTGCCCATAGCCTACGGCGCAGGTCTCGGATGTGTCCGGAGAGGTGGCATCATGGTGATGGAAAGCCTGGTCAGCGACATGAGCAAGTCATACGCCCTCCAACGCCGATGATTCCTTACCTCACCTCCTCGGCCAGCATGATGGTCGAACTAGAGTCTGTCCAAGGCTCTTCGACCGATGATTCGGGCTGCCTGTTGACCGAACCTGCATCATTGGGGGAGGATAAGGAGCCGGTATTTTCGTAGCTCCGGCGGAGAGGAATCCCGTCCACTGCTGCCGGCGGGGTTTCTTCTTGATCCTTGGCCAGCCGGCGACGTCCACCGGGACCCGATTTGGTTTCATAAGGCCGCCACTGAATGGTTTGGCTCGCGACACACTGCACGCCGGCACGGGAGCACAAGGTGCATGGCCGTTCCGAATCGCACTGAACATGTCGTCAAATGCCATCCTCATTGATTGGAAGAATTTGATATCAGCTTGCCTTCAGTTTCTGACGCCGGCACCGGATGCATGCGCACCTGGCCTTGCTCGGAGCCATGTGTTGAAAGGGTTCAGCCGAGATGTTGAAGTGGTCGGGTCAGGAAGGTGGATCTATGGTTCATGGTTCCGTTCCGGTGGAGGAATTGTCTGAGTTGGCACTAGTGGTTTTCGACCGAACTGAAAGAAGCGGGTCTTCCAAGTGGATTTGATGCAGACAAGTCCAATACGAGGCCTCCATTTTCATCCCATCCAGGAGAGAGGCTTCACCAAGATAGCTTCGGCTGTAGGGGGTTATCTTGCTGTCACTGGTGTGATCATGCCTACGACCCTTCTGCCTTTCTCCCTTGCTCCGATGCGGGGAACTAGTGACGCTGCCCTTGACGAGACAGGTGTGCTGAGGTTATCCGGTTACGGGAAGAATTTCCATGTCTTCAAGTGTCAACCTGTCAGCCGGTTGCGCAACTCAGGGCTACGCAATGGTTACTCAAGGTATAGGGCAGCCTCTGTACAATTCAGGAAGCCCCAAACGACCCAGCCAGACCTCATTTCGGCAGGTCCACCAGTGTACAAGCCGTTCACCTCGGTACTGACCCGCAGCGTCGTGCTGGCAATGCCCATACTCTAGTGTCTAGGGAACTGGCAGATGATGGTTGTCATTTCATCCACGCCAGTGTTGTAGCGTCCCTCACTCCCATCTGGGACACTCTAAGATCCACCCCTATCAAAAATAGACCCCTACTTCAGTTTTTTTTTTTTTTTTTCACAACTCTTTGAGAAGCGACTATGATACAGGCCTCTGGCTCACTATGTAATTTAGGGTGACTAGATTTGGCCGTAGTATCCGTTCTAATCCTACCTCGATTTGGGCGATATAAACCGGCTCCGCGAACTTTGAGTTCGGGCGGATCTGATCTTTCTTCCTTTTCCTAGCCTTCGACTGTTCAACCTGCTGTTCAAGGGCTTTTATACTACGTTGTTGGGTAGCTAGCTGAATGCCCTTTTCATCTGTACTTTCCGGAATAGTAACCGTTGTGTAGTAACAGGTGGATCTAGGCGTCAGGCTTGCAAACAAATAAATCAAACCAAACCAAACCGGGGTAAATTTTATCCAAATCAAATCAAATTGCAAAGCCCAGATTTATTTGGATATTTGGTTATTTGGATAAGCGCCCCTAACGCGGTCTGGTCCACAAGCATTGCAGCTGGTCTGAAAGTCTTGGCAACCTTTGCCGCTATTCGACATGGCACAATCTCCCAAGACCGATAGGGAAGCATCCACTGTTTTTTCTACCACCCACAGTGGTCATGACAACCCCACCAACTTCAGTCCATCCGAGGCCCACAGAGAGGCGCCAGTTGACCCGCCCTCCTCGGTCGACCACACCGGTTACGAAGGCATCGATTGGAACCGCCTTCCAGGCTATTACATCCGCAAACATAGAAGGAGGCTGCGGACAGGATGCGTGTGGGAGTATAGATACGATATCGAGAAAGACGGCACAGGCCGACGCTTCTGGCTCTGCAAGGAGTGTCATAGAAAGAAGGCTATGACCACGCACATGTACGATGCTGCATTCACAAGCCAAGCGAACAGCCACATGAAAATTATCCATCGCATCGACAAAGAGGGGCCAGTGTCGCCACAGAGAAAGAAAAAACAGACGCTTTTTCATATAGCAGATCTGGACTCTCATCAACCAAAGGACCAAACTGTAGTAAATGCTTTTAGAGCATCAGTCGATCCTATCCATTTTCAACAGTTGCTCATTAGATAGGTGGCCTGCGATAATGTCCCGTTTAATAAGCTTAAAAAGTCTCCATTTCCGCGACCTTATGGGATACTCAAACGGTGCGATTATCGAGTCAGGGAGTCTCCTAACCTATAGTATAATGCGTAAATGGATTGTGTAGTGGTTTAATCGCCATAAGGGCGTTATGACAGACCTTCTCAGTCGCTCATTAAGCCGGGTTAATATCTCCTTCGATGCCTACACCTTCCGTAAGTTTACCTCCCTTCTTGGTCTATTTTACTATGCATTTTCTTAACGAAGAAGGGAAGTTCTGTATATTCCTCCTTGGTCTACTATGAATTGAGGGTCGCCATAGTGGCGAGAGCCTTGAAGATAAGGTTGCTAAAATAATTCACAAATTCGGTATTTAGGACCGTATTAGTTACTTCGTCATAGACAATGCTGGCAATAATGGCACATGCCTTGATAAGCTTGGAGTCCAGTTTGGTTTCAATAGGCAGCACTAGCGACTTCGTTACTGCAGGCATATTATTAATCTCGTCGCCTAATCTATCCTCTTCAGGGCGGATGCCGACGCCTTTGAAGAGAACTATTAAGTCAATAAGGAGATTCAGGACGAGATGAAGCTCTGGAAAGCGAAAGGTCCTATTAGCAAGCTACATAATATTATTTACTAGGTGCATAGATTGGGTCAGCGCATTGACATGCTCTACAAACTCCAGTTCATAGAGAACACAGCTCTAGGTCTTAATAAGATAACTTATAATATCATTCTTAATAACACCACCCGCTAGAACCCATTTAAGGTGACAATAGAGCGCTACTACTGGCTTTACAATCTACTTAATGCTATAGTCTAGGCTGAAGTTACTAAGTAGGACTAATACGTAGCTAGGAGGACTGAGGACAGGATAAAGCCAGTACCTAAGAAGAGCCAAAAGAAGCTAGCGATTATTAATGATAATATAACTGCCGAAGACTTGGCAGTAATTACAGAGTACCTAGCCATTTTGAAGCCATTAAAGATAGCTACTAAGCGCTTTGAGGGCCAACCTGCAGAAAGTGCGCTCAATATAGCCTTATATTACTTAACCCTTACTTATAGGTTTCAGGTAAATGCAGTGCGATCTAGGAAGTATTGCTAATAATGAAGTAGCTCCTGAAGCATTTAGAAGAGTTAAGATCTAACATAAGCTTAACGAAGAACCATATCTCCGGATTGGTGACAACTTAGCTATATAAAGCTAAACTAATACTACACTCTCACTAAGGAAAGTCCTACATATCTCACAGCCTTAGTCCTACATCCTACCTTCCGCTAGTTAGCCGTCAAGTCACAATAGGTAGATCATCCCGATTGGTTAGTAAGGGGGAGGACAGCTATACAAGAGTTATAGGAGGAGTATCGAAATCTTCCTGTAGCGTAGGATCCTGTGCCTTAGCAGCCTACCATTGCGAAGGAGGGAACTGACCTAGATAAGTTTATGGCCTCCATCAGACAGCTCAGAACTCACCCGGACCGTATATTAGGGGCCGTACGGGCTGGCTGGCGTGCCCTAGGGTAGCAGGTAATGAAATTTCTTTACCTACTACAGTATAATCGTTCCATTGCTCCACATAGCCTAACTCAGTTTGATAGTCTACCTTCAATGGCTCCCTCCGGCATCAACGACGCGGCGCTAAAGCACCTTAAGGCACCCGTTCCGGTGGAACGGGACCCCAATCATCATTAGCCTTTGTGCGGCTGTTTAATGAGCTAACTGGCATGCCAGGACAGCAAGCAGAACAGCCTAATTATCCGCCCAGGGGGTGCTGACCCTTGTCATCTCCGTATAGTGTAAGGGTTTAGGTTTGGTGTTATCTAACAATCCTGACAGGCAGACCGGCGCCAGGGCCAGGCACTCGCAGTAGGGTCGAATGTCACTCTCGCTTATGGCACCCGAGTGTCGGAGGCCGTTCTCTACGTTCCACCGGATCCGGATCACGCCGTTGTCTGGGGCTGAACTGGCCCACCGGATGCCCCCCCCCCCCCCCACCATCTCATTTCCGCCATCATGCGGGACGACTCCGGTTTGTGGGCAGCTTTGCCTGGGGAATGAATGGAGAAACTGGGGTAATCATGAAAATCTGGGGTTTGCTGCCATCCTTTCGGCCGAGGGTCCCATCTATGGCCAGACGAGGTTCTGGTTATGAAAAAGGCCCAGAAGGCCGCCAAGTAGAACGCCTAAGAGCAGAATCAAACCACCTCTTCACTTAAAGCATCAGTCCTGTGGTTCCCTGAGCCAACCAAACACATTTCACAATGACGTTCGCAACCCGCCGGCTGTCGGTGCCCCATGACGAGGAGGGGAAAGCCTGGCCAGCCATCATCATTGGCTTGTTCGTCGCTTTCGGCGGTATTCTCTTCGGGTCCGTACTCGCGCCCCAAGCTGTCTCATTGAGCAATACTGATATGTCTCAGATATGACACGGGTACCATCGCCGGCATTATGGCCATGCCGTACTGGATGAAGACTTTCTCGACCGGCCACGTCAACACCCAGGGTCACCTCGATGTCTCATCCGGGCAGGCCTCTGCCGTTGTGTCCATTCTCTCGGCCGGAACCTTCTTTGGTGCCCTATTTTCCCCAATCTTCTCCGATTATATCGGACGCCGACTGGCACTCGTCGCTTCATCCATTATCTTTATCCTTGGGGTCGTCCTCCAGACAATCGCAGTCAGCCTCCAGCCCTTCCTGGCCGGTCGATTCTTTGCCGGCTTTGGAGTCGGTGTGCTGTCCGCCGTCGTCCCCCTCTACCAGTCAGAGACGGCCCCGAAATGGATCCGAGGCGCTATCGTCGGTGCGTACCAGCTCGCTATCACCATCGGACTTCTCTTGGCCGCGATTGTGGATTATGCCACAAAGGACAGGGATGACACGGGATCCTATCGGATTCCTATTGCCATCCAGTTCGCTTGGGCTCTTATTCTTATCGCTGGCATGGTTGTTCTGCCCGAGACCCCCCGATATTTGATTAAAAGGGGCAACCTGGACCAGGCAGCTCGCTCTTTAAGCCGTCTCCGAAGGCTTCCCGCCGAGTCTCCTGCTATCCAGAACGAGCTTGGGGAGATTCTGGCGAATCATGAGTTCGAGCTAAGCCTAGGAAAAAGTAGCTATCTCGACTGCTTCCGGGGCCCTATGCTTAAGCGCCAGTTAACTGGGTGTGGCGTCCAGGCCATGCAGCAATTGAGCGGCATAAATTTCATCTTTTATTACGGAACTCAGTAAGTTTTGGCCCTGAGGAGCTGGTTCCTGACCTCATATTAACTTGGCGTCCTTTAGATACTTTAAGAACTCCGGAATCAATAACGCCTTTACTATTCAGATGATCACTTCTTCTATAAACGTCGTGTCTACTCTTCCCGGCATCTGGGCAGTCGATAAATTGGGACGTCGCCCCTTGCTGCTGTGGGGAGCTGTGGGCATGTGCGCGAGCCAGTTCCTAGTGGCAATGCTGGGCACCTTCACGACTAGCCAAGATAGCGCTGGTAACATCATTGTCCATAATGTTAACGCGCAGAAGGCCGGCATTGCCTTCGTCTGTATCTACATCTTCTTCTTTGCCTCAACCTGGGGCCCCCTGACTTGGGTCGTGTCAGGCGAGATCTTCCCCCTAAAGATCCGTGCTAAGAGTCTCAGTATCAATATCGCCACAAACGTAAGTAGGCATTTCACTGAAGTGGATTTTAATGACGCTGACATACTCCTTCCCAGTGGCTTCTCAACTGGGCCATCGCCTATGCCACGCCATATCTTGTTAACTGGGGCCCGGGTAACGCCAATCTTCAGTCAAAGATCTTCTTCATCTGGTCCGGATTCTGCTTCTTGGCCATTGCCTTCGTCTACTTCTTCATCTACGAGACCAAGACATTGTCTCTGGAGGAAGTCGATGAGCTGTACAATGAGGTTTCGTCAGCTCGTAAGAGCGCCGGTTGGAGGCCGAGCACGACCTTCCTTCAACGCCAGGGTACTGCTGCCCAAGGCGTTATTGGAGGCAGTGGCGACAAGATGGACACAGAACACCATGATTATAAGCATTCCAACGAAAATAACAGTGTTTGAGCTGTTGGTCAGACACGATGAGAGGCTTTTGAAGCTACATCAGATGTGGTCTTGCAGACCAGTGTATTCTAGGAGAACCATATTCACCCAAGATCATATTGCTGACAGCTCACAACAAATACATGGAATCAATCCTCGTTAAATATATTAGCACTGTGTAAGATAGGATGTGAGTAAGGTGTTTTCACCTATCCAGACGATCAGCTTACCGCGTGACTGCGGTGATTCGATGACACAACTATTAAAGATATAGCTTCATTTTAGCATTTTTAAGTCACTTTCGGCAGTATGAATCTAAGTCATGCCACAGTGGGTAAAGACCGGCACTAGGTAGGCAAAGAAAAGTCTGGGATTCTAATTATAAGTAGCCTCTTCTCTCTTGTCTCTAATAATATTCCTCTTATGAATAATGCTTACCTCTTTACGAATAAGCCTCCAAGCTTTAGTATACTTAAAGAACAGGATATTAAGCTTGATATATATGAAAGTAAGAATGTGGTTAGTGTCCTGACAGTGAAGGAGAGGTTGCTGGCTCAGCTTGGCACCGTCGCTAACCCTGGGTAGAGAGCTTCTAAGTAGGGAAGCTTATTACCCCCCGGAGGATCGTCGCAATAGCCTAGCTATAGAGACACAGAATGCAACACACATCACGGCTAAGTCATCTGAGTGCCATGCTAGCAATCCAACACAACCTCGGCCCGGGACGAGGGGGCTTGCCCCACAATGCTAACGGGTAAGCCGTCCAACTCTAAATCGCTAGAGGCATATGGGATACAGAAATGTTGTAGTTGTTGTTATATTACTTAACGCTGTGGCGTTCCTTTTCATAGGACAAATGGCGTCTAATGTATCTATTTGATTCCTCAAATACATGTCCCAACCCTTCCAAGCATTACACCGTAGCACAAGTGAAAGAGATAGTAGATAGGAAAGAGGGGTCGGGTTCTCGCTGCTTGCAGATAGTAAACGCTAGTAAGAGGTAGGGGATTAAGGTGCTAGAGACCTTTGAATCAGCCCTGTTAACGCGGGGTACTACTAGTCTACATTCCGGTTAGCCCACCAGGAACATGTTTGTGATGCCGAGAGCGGGCTCGTTCCACTGGTTCTCTGAAGGCCAGGCCGTGTCGCCGTCAGCCCCACGCACCCCGCATCAGAAACCCCTTCCCAATCTATATCCCGTAGCCGAGCCGGCAATTGTTGGCGGTAGACGTCGTTCCTGCAGATGAACTTCAGTTTGTTGAAGTCGCTGGGAGAGGTAATAGATTGTGTGCAGAGCAATGGCTAGGCACGACATTATCACACTGATGACTATACCAATGAATGGCAGGCTTCCGTCAATCTGAGACCATCCGCAAGATATCATAAACGCAGTTAAGGTGATGTATATGACCGCGTAAGCGGCGCTCATGTGAGTTAGATAGTGAAGAACACAAGCTATTACAAAGCATTGACAAGTTTCTGGACAAGGCTGTGGCAGACTTACCATTGGTTCCCGGACGACATCCTGGTTGGATTCGTGAGCTAGTTTTGAAGGAAAACTGACTAATCCGAATCTCTGCAACATGCTCGAGACAGGATATCTTCCGGTGATCCCCTTCCCCTGACGGCTTTTTCCGACTTTCTGACGTAGTACCATCACCTCGAAAGTTAAGGGTGTGAAAAAAAAGAGGTAATGCCGAAGGAAACACCTCCTATCAAAGTGAGCTATGCCGTCCATCGCTATCCCAGCCTCACTGTGACTAGTTTTCCTGGAATCGAGCCTACTGTTGGCCAGTAAAAGGTTTAACACTGAAGGCTGCTGTAGAAATTCCTCATTCCGCTGGGTCGGTGAGGAATTCGATGTGCCTAGAAGTGCTAGAGTTGAAGACCTGCCAAGCCGGAAAGAAACCTGAAGATCGACAGTAACCCCACACGAGAAAGACCCGAAAACACATCGACACAGTTGACTGGGGTATTCGGGTCACCAGGGGATGGATGGCTTTCATGTGATTTAGTCTTCGGCAGTTGTAGAAGAAGTGTCAGCCCCAACCCGAACCCCAAGTGGTCATGGCGTCGCGGATGTGTCCTAGCAGTTACAAGGGAGACATCGGACCGAACTCGAAGCGCAAAGTCTGCCGCGGTTATGGTCTTGGCGCGGATGGGTTTTCGGCAGTTGTAATGGAAGTATCAGCGATCGACTTGTCTTCAAATAGATTGATGTTTTCTAGTTGATTCTAAGAAGCTTACACGCAATCAGCTTCCTCCTGATCACAACCTTGTTTGTTCTAGCTATCAGTACTCTGCATCATGCCATCGTTTAGCCTTCTTGCAAAGCCATCAATAATACTTCCTATCCTGACCACGCTAGGTATAGCATTGTATTGCCTCAACCGCCTCTTTATCAAACCGCGTTTCAGTCCTCTCAAACATCTTCCCTCTCCAAAGCAAGGCCCTGTCTTATACCGCCTTCTTCACGAACCTAAAGTCCCCGAGATTGAAAAATGGATTGATGAGTTGCCGCATCAAGGGCTCATCAGGTACCTAGGCGTGTTCAATGAGGAGCGCATCTTGATTGCCAGTCCAGATGCTGCCCAAGATCTCTTGTTTTCAAATGCCTACAAGTTTGTGAAACCTGAACTTCAGTGGATTCTAGCGAACAATATTGCTGGCCATGGCTTACTCATTCAAGAAGGAGAACAGCACAAGCAAGCTCGCAAGAGATTCAATCCGGTTTTCAGTCCTGTTCAGATGAAGAAGTGGTTTCCAACCTTCTGGAAGGCAGCAGTTGATGGCATTGAACTCCTTCCGGAACACACAACCAAGGTGGAATCATCCGTCGTGAGTGATCACATCGAGGGCTCAATGCGCGGTGTTGCCAGCATCATCGAACTAGTTTCCGCGGCAAGTATCGACATGATTGGTCGGTTCGGGTTTAACACTGAGTTCCAGACTCTTCAGAGGATTGGCAAAGGAAAGAGCACTAAGGGATCCCATGACCCAAAGGTCCGTTTTGGCCGAGCTTATATCGAGATGTTCAAGACGACAAAACGAGGGCAATTCACACTCAGGGCTGCTTCGCTCATCGGGCCAAAAATTGCGCTTAAACTACCTCTGCGTGCAGTCAACACAATTCACAGCATCATGAACCTGGTTCGTGCCACAGCCGAGGATGTGGTTGCGGAACACGAGGGAAATTTCGTCAAGTACGCAGATGACTCCGATGCCGACATGCTCACCTTGATAATGCGGACTGGTTATTTCTCCCACCAAGATCTGGTCGAGCAAACGGTTCACTTCTTCGCCGCTGCCACAGAGACTGTGGCAGGCTCCGCTTGTTGGGCAATCCACTTACTCTCAAGGCATCCAGATATCCAAGAACGCCTTAGAAAGGAGATTCGAGAGCATATACCCTCTCCTTACTCTTCTACAGAAGACGTTAGCCAATCGCAGTTTCACAGCCTGAAATATCTTGGCGCTGTCACCAACGAAGTCTTGCGTTACCATTCAATTAACACAATACTCTGGCGCGAGCCTGTGGAACAAACAACTCTTATGGGAGAGCCAATCCGCAAGGGTACTAAGATTGTCTTTTCACCTTGGGCTCTGAATCGTGACCCGGTTCATTGGGGTCCCGATTCTCGCCTCTTCAATCCGGAACGATGGATAGACAATCCTACCGGCGGATCAGATCACCGGTACTCATTCTTGACATTTGGTGGTGGCCCACGTCGATGTGTGGGCGAACAATACGCGAGAGATCAGCTTTCTTGTCTCGTTGCTAGCCTAATAGGCCGTTATGAGTTTACTCCTGTTGACCCATGCAATGGGTCTGATGAAGGCCAGGAGATAGGAGATAACTTTGCACTAACACTCTTTAAAATCTACTCGGGGTGGAAATTGAACGTTAGGAAGGTCCCTGGGTGGTAAAACTGGCAAGTAATGATGGAAACTGGCGTAGGAATTAGGGTAGGTCGACTGAGGTGGGAGTGGTTGTGTTGATATTAGCGGTCTTGTCTTAGCTTAACCTACCGTTCTTACCTCAAGACTCCTGCTCGTATTACGACGTAATACAAATGACACTCTTTAGACTCTACATTACTATCAGTGAGCGAAGAGCCTGGAGCCTCTTTGACCGTTCCGTCGCGAAATGGACACAATGACAATACGATGTCACCCCACAGTACACAACATACCACAGCCGTCTCGGTTTTCTGCCCACCCATTTCGTCGGTCACCATACAGGGCCACCCGCTTATCAAATACTTCGCCACAGCAACCTTTTGCTGGTTTCTTTGTGGGTTAAGGGGTAAGGGGGCGGGGGCGGGGGTGGGGGGGGAGACTGAAGCGCGACCAGTTTTCGTGACAGTTACAGCCCCTTGCGGGGTCGCTGCCATACCTCGGGGTCATTACCATACCTCGGTTATTGTAGAACCTTATTAGCTAGCACTAGTATTATCGCTGCCTTATGTCTATGACAAATATCCTATGATAGGCGAAATATGCTCTGTATCTCATAGAGAAGTGTTATTGCAGTCAAGTAGCGCCCGCCACTTGGGTGTCTTAGGGTTGGACCGCTTCTATCACGCAGTCGAATTCATCTCCAGGTTGGAAATACTTGCATATTTAAGGACTCTCATTCCCCTTTTTGCTGCCGTTATTTCCCCTACGGAACTCAGTTATTCTCATTCTGCTCTGCACTTTTTCTAGAGAATTATGTCTCATTCCCACAAAGTCGAGATCCTACAAGGTGATCATTTTGTAACACCTCATCAATATGGCCTACCGCGATCCTCATCTCAGCAGAAGCTGACGCCCTTGGATATGAACATGCCAAGAGTCTATGGCGCGCGCTGGATCCTGTGTTTTCCGTTACCACCTGGTACTAGTAAAGCTCAAGTGTATGTATTATCTAGATGCTTCCTCACTTAGAGATATCACAAAGACTCACACAAACATATTGAAGATATGAGAACTTAAAGGAGGGGCTAGCACACACAATTAGATCTATTCCTTGGATCGCTGGTAGAGTAGTCAGTGTGACCCCTAACTGGCCCGTGGGCTAGGAAACCAGTATCCTGTCATGCCATATGTTGTTGGCCCTCTATAGTTGCTGACCATTTTATCTTTTCGCTAAAAAGGTACCAGAGGAAGGACAAGACCCAAAGCACAACAGAATCCAGATTGTGGATTCGTCCAGCGGTCTTAAATTTTCGTAAGTGTATTTTTTCCGAATGGCTGGACAGTGCTAAAAACACGGATCTTTCTAGATGCCAAGATCTCACTGGAATATTACCTCCTTATACGGAATTGAAGGAGGAGCGTTTTCCACTTTCTAAACTCTTGACTGTACAGGTCGGACCAATGGACGCCCTGCCACAGGGAACCCAGCAGCCGGTCATGGCAGCTCAAGCAAACTTCATCGAAGGTGGCCTTTTGCTGACAGTTGGAGTCCATCACTCGGTGTGTGACACCTTAGCATTACACCTCATTATGAACACCTGGTCTCGAAATACTGCTGCAGCTAGCGGTAGCTCTAAGTCCTTCACCACATACGACGCCCCGTCGAACGATCGCAGCCCCCTTATGGAAGGGATGCCGGGAGCTAACTTGACTGGCTTCCCTGAGTATACGCTCCGACCCTCCGCAAACGTCAGCACGGAGGAAATACCTGCAATGGACCTTGAGATGCCCCCATTTGCGGCACGCATTTTCCACTTTTCACTAGGATCGCTTGCAAGCCTCAAAGCCGCCGCGGCAGCTTTCTCTACCAACGACGCTCTGTCTGCCTTTATTTGGCAACGCATGACATTAGCCCGAACCCGCTCTGGCATTTTCGCCGCTGATCCCTCTAGCGGCGAAGAAACCTCAGCCCTAGCTTATGCAGTCAATATTCGCAACCGAATGAGCCCGCCATTGCCACCAACATATCTGGGCAACGCTTCCATGGCATCTATGACGCAGCGACTCGCAATGTCGACCCTTACATCAGACACTGGGCTCCCCCAAGCGGCAGCTATAATCCGAAAGTCGATGGATGCTTTTGGTATCCCCAGTCGAGTGCCGCTAACTATCGGACTTCTTGATTCTCGGCCAGATCCTACGGATTTGAAATTCGCATATAATGCTATTTTTGGCCCAGATATTTTCATAACATCGTGGGCTGGCCTTAATGTTTATGAGAGCGACTGGGGCGCCTTGGGCACAGTAGATTTCCTCCGGATTCCGGGCGAAGTTGAAGATGGCATTGCTATAATTCTCCCCCGACTGAAAGACGGCGGGTTGGAGGTCAGCATTGGATTGAGACCAGAGGCGATGGAGAAATTGCTTGAAGATGAGGAGTTTGCCAAGGTTGCCCAGCGTTGAAATTGTATGTGTAGTGTCAAGGGCAAGGATCATAACCATTGTGAATAACTTCCCGATTAACGTGAAGCTGCATCATACCTAGCGTCGGGCAACAGCATGCTGCGTATGAATTGGTAGACTGAAAAAAAAAGTCTAAGAAACCGACTCTCTTCGCGCCTTTAGATAGGAAATTAAGTGCTCTTTTGACCCTCATATCCCATCAGTAGATTGATTGATCTTGACTATATTAACTCGAGCTCTACCTCTTTCGAACATCGGTGGTGTCTGTGTTATTCCCTAGGGGCGCGGTCCTTGATGTTGACGACCCGGGTCAGTTAGGCCGTCAGGCTTTTACAGCTCTGACTGATCTGGGAGCCTCACATGATGATGTAACACTTGACAACTTCCATTGCCCTCATGCCCTCGTGACGCATGAGGGCAAGGATAAGATCATGGTGGTTGATCTAGAGATAGTAGATGTGGACTTGTCGAAAGACGACTTTGAGTTTGCAGTGCGCTCAAGCACGAATTCACTGATTCGCTAGTACCGGGAACATCTGAGATGCTTGGAGTTCGATGGATTGCTACAGCCCAAAAGGCCACTCAATGCGTGACAATCACTTGAGAGAGTGAAAGTTTTGTCGAAGTTGGAAAAGCAAGAGTTGCAGACAGCGTTGAAATAATCCAGGAGAATTTCGATGAATGAGTAAGAAGGCAAGACATGGACGCATTATTGCGCTTTGGTGAGGACATCACCACGTTCAATCACCCAGCACAGTTGAACCATAATAAACTACTTTTCAACAACCAAACGCTAAAACAGCTCAATTCCTGGCATGTTATAACCATCCCAACCCGGTTCAAACTCATAACCCAGCGCCTCGCCACCTCTCTTGACCATCCGTCTAGCATAGCAATCATCAGTGGTCACCGTGACCGTCGTCGTCGGCGTTGGCAGGGTCGTTACAGACGCAGTCACACCATTTCGGGAACACGCGCTAAAGTATTCGGATGCCGACGCGCAGTACGTTGCGTACGCGGGGGTATTGGTTGGCTCAATCGTGGTGGCGGTTGGAAGACCTGCGGCGCGTCCGACAAGATGGTTGATCGTCTGTCTTCCTGTAGGCATGCCGGTGGGGATTCGAACGACGAGTCGGTTCGTGTAACAAGTCGTAGTGCTGGAAAAGTGTTAACGGGCTTGCCTGCTTGTTATATGCTTGTTGAAATGTGTTGCTTACACTGTGTATGGGCTGACAGTGACGGTGTTAAGAGCCTTGCAGTCGGCAAGACGACTGCTCAAAGGAGGGTCGTTGTCATACTTGTTGCTAATTCCTTTTAGGCATTGGTCATTTACGTGACACCGACCACCACGTCTATCCACGAGGCCGTCTGCTACAACAGCGGAGATGCAGACAGCGGGGAAGAAGAATAGTGTAGATAGCTTCATGTTGTTTCAAACAAACAAAAACCTGGCCTTGAACGAAAAGATGCGTCACAGCGGAGAAGATCATGGAGATATTTCGACTCTTTGTATCCTCTTCAGTTTTTTTTTGTTTTAAAATTACTTGCTGATGGTGGCTGCACAAAAACGATAGCGTTGAGAGTTAGTGGAACGCTAGCTGTAAGGCAGGGCCATAAGCGCGCATACTATTGAAATCCATTGGATCCAGACTGTTGCGGCCCGCTTCCCCTGGATTGGTGGCCAATTCTTTTTTCGTATCAGGGTGAAAACCTCCGGAGACAATCTTCTCGAGTGTTGTGTGTAAGCAATCACTTGGGCTTCCAAGCTTGTGGCGGGGTTGTGCTGTCTGCGTAAATCGAGACGCAGTGGGACCTTACTAAAATTGTGGTTAGGTGAATCTGCTAAATGTTCGAGACTAATACATGGTGAGAAGCTAGAAATAACCTGTATCCCGCTGGCGACTGCTAAACTTAGAAAACTCTAAGACCCAACTGCGAGCTGACCAGCATAGAAGACATGAGAACCAGACCGACAGTAAATCTAGCATTACTTGCCCCGCTTGTCGCCGTAGTAGGGGTGCTGCTGGAACCGCTTCCGCTCGTCTTGTTGCCAGTTGTCTCCGGCTCACTTGCAGGCGACACAACGATGAAATCCTCCGTCACGGCCGTACCATCCTGCAGTGCAACCAACTGCTCCTCGGTGCAAGAATGCGGTGCCTGGTACAAGTGACACATGGGAGCCAGGGCCTCGGGCAACTTGTTCTTGACGTCAAAGATGTTCGACGGCCCGTCGCTGCTATAAGTGTTGTTGGCGCCAATCTCTACCTCGCCTGTAGCAACATCGTAGCCAAAGGTGGATCGCTTGAAGATGCGGTATACAGTTTCGGGCTGGTACGCCGTTACGGAGTGTCCGGCCTCGAAAACACGCGAGAAGGAGACGTTGCCGTTTTGTCTGACCATGCCGCCCACGTAGCTCGAGTTGGTCTCGATGTTGGCGTATCCGGCTGAGCGAAAGGCAGAAGATTCGGAGTAATTCATGGCGAGACTGACTCTTTCAGCGCCAAGCCCTACATCAGGCTATTAGCAAAGGAACAAAGGAGTGTGAGGGTAGTAACCCACAGTTGCATCGATAATCACGGTCTCCGTATACAAGAGCGAGATGGACGCCGGCAGACAAGAGATACTCGACATCTGCCACAGTACGAACCACAGGGTCGCCAGTACCGTAGAGCAGGTTCATCAGGATCGTGTTTCCGACGAGTGTGAAGTTGACGGGGACACCGAGAGCTTCCTGGACCCAGCGCTGGTTGAAGAAGCCCGAGGGATAATCTCGCGGAAATGCGATGCCGGTTTGAACTGAGATATCGAACGGACTGCGCGTCGTTGAGGCCGTGAAGGCGCCTTGGATGTTGTCGAAGCAAAACCCAAATGCTGCCACGCACGCCTCGTTGACGTCGGCATTATTTCCGATGTGCTCGGGGTCTTCGTTGATCTGCAAGGCTCGACATTGGTCGATCAAATCGTAGCAGCCCCCTTCCTTGGTGACGTTGTTCTTGGCTTCCTCGTAGACCTCCTTGGAGATGATGGGAAGGTCATACGTGTTATTGTAAGCGTACTCAGGCCATGCAAGTACCTCAATCTTGGAGTCGATGCATCCATTGGTGATGCCAAGTGTGCCGAGGGGGAACTTCTTGGCGTGCGAGTCACTAATGGTGCCGTTGTCGATTCTCTCATTCTGCTTCTGGAAGTACGACATGGCCGCAGGTGCGAAGAATCCCGCGTACTGGGGGATCTATGTTAGTCAATTACAGTGTTTTAGGTCGGGGCACTCACTGAGTAAGACCAGAAGCTGATTTCGTCATTGGTAGTCTTGCGCTCGGGGAACTCTTGGAACCAGACTTGCGAAATTTGCCAAATCTGTCGAGCCACTTGCGCAGTCGTATTTATAGTGAGCAGCGAGTCAGTGCTAGAAAGAGAGGACGCGACAGATGTCAAGTTTGTGCCGACGCGTTCGGAGCCTTCTGGAGCAGGCGTAAAGGCACCAGACAGCAGATCAACAGTGCCGTTCTGGGCGTTGGTGTACGAGAAGCCGGTCTGAACGGGGACGTCGAGGAATAAGATGTTAACGTCGTTGTTCCAGGACCACGGGTTCAGGATGGTGCTGTTGGAATCGCTGGCGATGGTGCATGGCAGGCCGCTTGCGCCGTCCAAGAAGCTCTCACCTGGACCGCCTGGAATGTAAATGGTGGTTGGTGCACGAGCTGCATTCTTCCTAGATTCTGCGAATGACTTAGCAAATAACATCTCTAGTGTATAATTATAGCGGAGACTCACCAAAGTACCAGAAGAAAATGCTGGCGTTGTACGTCTTGTCGAAACTAGGGACCGTGACAAACCCGCTGAATCCCTTTACTCCGGGTGTTGTTTCGCAGATGGTGGTCTACTAGACGTTAGCAACGCCGACGTGGATAAGAGATTGTCATATATTATGCACCTCTTTGTACGAGATGGAACTATCGGGATAATTTTCTGACTGGATATGCGTCACGTCGTCGGGTGGAGGAATAAAGGTGCTCTCTGCGGCGGATGCGACAGCCGAAAACAGCGGGACGGCCAATGCCAAGTTGAGGAACATTGCGAGAGTCGCTTCGAGGTTCGAGTGCTAGACTGTGTGCTGATGTCTTGATGATTGAATTCTTCTTCTTGAAGTTTCTTCTGATTTATATAGAACCGGCATGAAGCCAAGACGTAGCATGAGACGTCATGTAGCTCATCTCGCCAAACAACCCCATTCGTCCCATCGTCTATTTCTAACTGCTCCTGGTTTGAGAGTTCAAGTGTGGCTTATTATTGTGTTCGTCAACAAAATGCTGGGGACAGAGGCGCAGCAAGTAAGCATTTTGGCCATGTTTGGCGGGGATGTACGGGACCTGAGAGTTCTCCACTTACCAGCTCGCCAAACAATGGGAATGGGCGACATCGCGGAGCTTGTTATTGGCTGGTTCGCCATTGCCGACCAGGATGACGGGTTTTGGGTCTCAACAAGAAAGACAGACTTTGACAACTGCCTGGGAAATAATGACTATTATTAGACAAGGTAATTGTATTACAAGCATATTTACAGGGAATTGAATCTTTGTTCCGTGCTAGTCGCTGTTGCTGGGTACTGTCAGCCTGGGTTCATCTCAGCTTGCGGCCATGGATTGCAGTAACGGGATCCCGTCACGCCATAGCCACAACTTCATAATCAAACCTATTGGAATAATTACATCGAATAGTCTCCACTATCCTATATCACCCATACACTCTGACACCCGTAGAAGGTGTGTGTGAATTGCTTCTAGTCACCTTCCACTTGTGGGTCACCTCATCCATACTAATGATTCTAGCCGACCGAGATCGGCCAATGTCGGCAGATCGTACCGCCATGGCCGAGTCCCACCAACGAGGAGTCAGATGAGGGGAAAAAGTCATCCACTCGGCAGTCGACCATTGTGATCCTTTGCGTTTCCATGCCTGACCCGCAGCATTCGCTGAAACTAGACGCGTGTTATCCGAAATGAATACCCAGGATGATCCAAACCAGGCGCCTGCTTCTTGGTCGATTCTAGGCCATGACAGTCCGTACTCTGGTGGTTAGTGAGCTCCGACCTTCGGCTGTCAACCCCCATCACTGACCTGCTCTCTGGACAAGACGTACAGCCAGATGCATTTTCAGATCTTCATTTCTGGATTCCTCCAGAGACTCAGCAGGACGAGCACTCTTACCAGCAACCCCAAGCTATCGATAGTTGGGTCGCGTCATGTTCCGCCCCAAGTCAGGAGTTGCCCTTGAACGATGGCAGTCTTGGAGGCCATGATGACGCGTTACACGGTTTCGGCGACCTGAGTTGTCAATTTCTCACTCACCATAATCACACGACCGAAGAAAACACGAGTTTCGCTTCCCTGGAGTCGTCTGAGCCGTATACTCCTGGTGTGGTCGACAGTGAATGGCTTCATCAAGCACCCTTAACATTCCCTACAACGCCTCATGAAGGAAACAGCCCTCAAAGCTCTCGACCAATCTCAGGATCACATCCAGGTCTTCCCCGTCGCAAAAGCAAATACTTTCGGTCTCACGGATCCATGGGCCGGCCGGTTTCCATTCCCATGGTCAAGACTCCGAATAGCAGCATGGATCCCCTTCAGCGGTGGCGAGACAGCCCTCCCGAGACGGAACCGGCGTCTTTTTCGGCTATTGCTGACGCTTTACAAAAGAGTTCCGTGCAGCAAGAGCCTGGGCCAAGAAATCTAAGAAGGACTCCTGCTTCGAGCGGCAGCATCACCAGCTGGACGAGCTGTTCATCGAATTCCGTCACGTCAAGCAGATCATCAAAGTCCAACACATTCCTCGGTCCAATGCCAACTCCCAGGAACAGGGTCAAAAAAACACGTAGAGAAAAACCCGGGGCTCACGATTCTCGGAGGTTTCCCTGTACCTTTTGCTGCGACGCCTTCAAAACGAAATACGACTGGGCTCGCCACGAAAAGTCGCTGCATCTCGACCTCGACCAGTGGGTTTGCGCACCGCACGGCGCCTCAGTCGTCGATGCTTCAACGGGTCGAAGTCACTGCGCCTACTGCAACATGCTAGATCCGACAAGTGACCATCTCGACGGGCATAATCACTACGCCTGCCACGGGGCCCAGCAGACGCGGTCGTTTCGACGCAAAGATCACCTGGTGCAGCATCTCCGTGTTCTTCACCGACTTGAAACGCTGCCCATCATTGACAGTTGGAAGGTTGAGCCTCCAGCAATAGCCTCGAGATGCGGATTCTGTGATGACACGCTGTCGTCGTGGCAGGCTCGCGCTGATCATTTAGCGGATCACTTCCGAAAGGGCATGACAATGGCAGATTGGAAAGGAGGCAACGGCTTCGATCCGTCTGTGGCGAGCCAAGTTCGAAACGCGATACCACCCTATAATTTGGCTACTGAGGCCAAAACGCTGGTTCCATTTTCTGCCACAGACCCCAGAACAACAGACCACCTCTCGCAGATCTTACAAGAGCACGTATTAAACGATGCCCCAGAAGAGCAACGAGGTCACGAGACGACCCAACTAAGCCAGCCACCTGTCGAACTCAACCCAACGACCTATGCAAGCTTCCTGGCGCTGCATCTCGGCAGGTTCGCGCAGCGGAAGGTTTCTGAAGGGATTTGTCCGACGGATCAAATGTTCCAGGACGAGGCGAGGAGGCTTGTCTATGGGAGCGCAGACGGCTGGGAGCATACTATTGTGGATAATACGGAATGGATATCTGCTTTTCGGAGACAGCTCTCTATACCAGAGAAAGACGGTGTTGTGTAGTAGTAACGGGATAACGATGATAGCTTTCACAGACTGCAAATTGTATTATAAAGCACCATTCCCCAGATAGAATATGCCGCCCTAACACAACCAATCACAACTATCTGCCGGTTGCAACTCCGCACCCTAGTCAATCATTATTAATCTCCCAACCGCTTCGGGACCTCTTCCGGCTCTTGTGCTGACATGGGTCTCCCCCACTTTCCGGCGGCCGTTTTTGTTGTCCAGCCTCTCTGTACTCTTCTCTTTTTCTTGGCAGCTTTACGGTAACACAGTAAACAATGGTGGTATCATCACGCAGCCTCTCTCAATCTTCAATGACACTGGACGAGAATCCGCGCGAGATGCGTGTTGACGACGGCGAAGAGAAGGACGGCAGCTCGCAGTCGCCTCGAACACGTTCGATTGAGCGCATCTCATTACGAAGCCAAGAAGCCGAAGCCGGTGGCTCTCTAGATCCAGAAAAAGCTGAAGACTCCCAACTTCAAAGTCCCGTTGCATCTCCCCCCGGCATCAACCACGCAGACTTCCCCGATGGCGGTCTCGAAGCCTGGCTCGTCGTCCTGGGCGGCTTTTGCGCCCTGTTCTGCACCTTTGGCCTCATTAACTGCATTGGTGTCTTCCAAGAGTACTATTCCAAGGGTCCGCTGAGCGCATACAGCCAGAGCACCGTCAGTTGGATCACGTCGCTGCAGACGAGCATCATGGGTCTCTGCGGCATCGTCTTTGGGCGGGTTTTTGACTCTTATGGGCCTAGGTGGCTGCTCATCATAGGCGCGATAACATATGTGTTTGGCCTCATGATGATTAGCCTGGCTACGGAGTATTATCAGTTTATCCTAGCACAAGGCCTTGTCGCCGCCATTGGGTCGTCTGCCGTCTTCAACGCCTGTATGAATTCGGTCGTAACGTGGTTCCTCAAACGGCGCTCTACGGCCTTTGGCGTCATGGTCTCTGGCTCATCACTCGGAGGCGTCATCTTGCCCATTCTCATGATAAAGCTGATCCCGCGGATCGGCTTCCCTTGGACTATTCGCATCGTCGCCTTCATCTTCCTGTTCCTTCTCAGCATTGCCGCTCTGGTCGTCAGAAGTCGGCTGCCTCCCCAACCCAAGCCGCTGGTTCTCGTCGACTATATGAAGGGATTCAAAGAGCCTGCCTATACACTGACTGTCGTGGCCAGCTTTTTCTTTTACTGGGGAATGTTTCTGCCGTTCAACTACATCATCCTCCAGGCGCAGAAGCAGGGCATGGATGAGAATTTGACTACGTACTTGCTTCCAATCATCAATGCAATTAGGTCCGTTCTCTTCCCCAGCAAGTCAAGTCATGAAGAGATTACTAACACACTTGACAGCATCATCGGCCGTATCGCCCCAGGCATCGCAGCTGACCGTATCGGGCGCTATAACGTCATGATCCTCATTACAGGACTATCAGCCATCATAACACTAGGCCTCTGGGTTCCAGGAAAATCCAACGCCGCTATTATTGTTTACGCAATCCTATTTGGCTTCTCGTCGGGCGGCTTTATCGGTGTTGCTCCTACACTCATCGCCCAGATCAGTGACATCCGACAGATTGGCGTGCGCACAGGGACGTCATTCGCAGTTCAAAGCATCGGTGCGCTGACGGGCAGCCCGATTGCTGGAGCTATCGTCAGCTCGCAGGGCGGTGATTTTCTCGGTTTACAGCTGTTTTGTGGCTCGACTATGGTTGCTAGTTTACTGACGTTTTTGATTGTGCGGAAGGTCATGGTAGGGACTGACCCAAGAAAGAAGGTCTGAAGGACTCCTAGGGCCCTAGAAGGATACAACCGGGGCCTTGTTACAAGGTGTCAATTCAATCGCTGATTCTAAATATGTGCATTCGAAAGAAAAACAATAGAATAGGGAGAAGCCGAATAGAATACGTGTCCAATGAACATAGGCCAATGTTGCGAAAAACGCAACACATCCACCACGCCTACCCTTCTCCATCCTTTCACTTCCCTATCCGCTTCACATCCTCCATATTGTCTAAGGATTGCAAGGGAAATTTGTCATGACGTCCTTGTCGTTTTGAAACCACATGTAGTAGTTTTCCAATGCTTCCTCCATGGGCAGACCGGAATATTCCAGATACCAGGTGCCTCGATGCCTCTGTCGACAAACGTCTCTAGCACTTCCTTTCCTGGCGCCTCGATGTCTATTGTGAGACCGTTCTTGCCTCCGTTGGTATTCTTTGAGTTGATAGAGCTTAAGGTTGTTTAGCCACAGGAATCCTCTAGACCTGGGCAAAAGAGAGCGAAACTTACCCGACTACCACATTCTGTAGTGAGATTCCAGAATAGGTCTTGTCTACCAGCTTGCTGAATCCCGGCGGCGAATCAAACTTGCCACACCACATATCTCCGGATTTATTTGTCACACTGCGTATTCTTGTCTCTGCCCATCAGCAGCCAGTATGACTTACCCTCGTGGCAGTACCGCCCATTGTTCTTAGCGTCTTCCTCGACCAAGTACGAGTTATTGTCGTTCCAGCCGGGGTCTTTGTCGCACGCTACATCGCTGGTGGCAATGAACGGGTATATGACGTCGGAAGAGTAGGCCCAAGCCAGTGGAATGAGGAATGCATTGATCGCTCGTTTGACTTGTTTAGAGTGCTCTGAGCGGTCGCGGAGCCAGCCGTCGCCGAATAAAGAGCCGTCAGAGATGAGATTGCCTAGTTGTAGATTGCCTTCAGCGGAACCACCAAAGAGCCACTTTTGCGTTGCAAGTACGCTGTCCTTCCATGCCTTGGTTTGAGCTTGCATTTGGGCTTCCAGTCCATTTTGGACTCCAAGTTGATCTGTACTGTTTTCACCCAGTTAGTGCATATTCGGGTATATATGATCTCCCGGGATTGGTCAAGTTCATTCCAATGGACTTACGCTCTGCTGTTCAAGATATCTTTCGCGAGTGTCATTGAGTTCTTAACCAGATCATTGGTGGTGTCCTTGACAGTTGAAGCTGTTGAACCATCGCTAAACTTGGGACCAATGACTACCTAGAGTTAGTTCGTACAATCCTGTGAAGGTCCGAATGCACCTACGTTTGTTCCACGCCGGGCCCATGACCAATCCCCACGCAATCAACTCAATGTCAAACAGGATGAAAACAGCAATGCCTGAGCTCTTGACTGGGATTTTTCCAAAGTCGGACGCGACGCTAGCAATGTCGTTGTTCAAAACAGCATCGTTGACGGCAGCCCAAATGTTGGAATGAATCTAGCTGTGTGAGCACTTCATCCAAGTCAGGGAGGGTGAGGACTGACAGAAAAGATGTTGTCGAAGGGATGGATAAAGTAGCCAGCGGGGTAGTTGACCGAGTTGCACTGCAGATGCAGTGTCACATTCAGTATATCTATAGTATTTGCACTACGCACTAGCGGAGTGCGCATTCCCTTTTAGTGTAGCTGGCAATGCGACATGCAGGTCCTCACATCCGCTGCCCTCGTCGCCGAAGATTTCACAAAGCATGTCTTGCTGGCCATTGAAGAAGTTAGAGACCTAGTAATCGTATTAGCAATCCCTCATGTCAAGATCTTGAAAACCGCTACGTTGTTAGAAAAGTGCTTCTCTTGTCGTCCTGCTGTGAGATTGTACTGCCAGCCCTTGAGAACAGACACCCACGCGCCCATCGGCATCAACCGCAGCCCATCTATCCGGGGCGTACTTTGTATGATCGGTAACTCCCTCGTTATCGCACTTGATGGACCGCCAGTCGTTCGGGTCCTCCTCGACATCGCCCAGATCGCTGGGCATAACTGGCAGCTTAGGATCGACAGCACCGCCGTCGTTGTCGCCCTCGCTGTCTGTCATACCGCATGACCGGTTAAAGGCCGTAGTAGCTTCGTTGGCCCACGTCCCCAGGATGCTGTGCATATCCGCTCGGCCGTTGCCGTCCAGATCTGGATAGGACTCGCATGTGCCTGCGACGTCGCCTTTGTACACGGGGTCGTTGATCTTTCTCCAGTAGAATGGAGAGCCTGAAAGCTCGTTTGGATCGCCACGATCCCCGTTGTACCTTGAATTATCTTTATATCAGCCCATTTTCTCAGTATTACAGGTCTGTAGCACTTACCACACGTGTCCATTCCCAGTGAACTTATCAACCCAGATCATATCGTCGCGCCCATCACCATTGACATCAGCCCACCGTAAGTTGGCACGGTCTTTGCCGTCGGCAATTTTGATCTGGCCGACATCTTCCCAGCCGTCGTTATCCTTATGGACGAATCCGGTCACACGGCCGTCCTTTTCGATGCACAATTAATCAGCCCTATGGTTGCCAGTGAGATCTGCGAAGCAAACAGCCACTGTCCTGAGTTAGTATTTAGATCAAAACAAATCCACAAAGTTTACTTACATCTTCAATGCCAAGACCCCTCTTCTGGAGGGGTCGTTCGTACAAGAGGCGTCAGCAAAGATGCATCTCGGTACCAGCATAGATGCATCTCGGCAACAACCCTGCAACTCAGCATACCGACACTGAAGAGGGGAGGATGGCTTTCCTTGACAGAAATACGTGTGATGATTGCTTTTTTCTCAAACCAACATCACATGCGTTACACAAGCTTATCTCCAACGAGGTGGTTTTTTTATTGTTTTTTTTTTAACCTCATTCAGCCTCATTTACTATCGGCACAGGACATCTAGCTTTCTACTCAACGATGACGAAGTTTATAGCAGCTGCAAAAGTAAATATTATTCGCGTTTCATCAACTTCCCGCCGACGGATGCTTTTCACTCAAGCTCACGACAGGCTTCTCGCAAAGGCGCTAATGGGTCGATTGAGCCGTTGCGTGGTGGAGAGTCGTGACTTCAAACAATAGTGAAGTGATCTAGAAGATTGAAGAAATATGGAGAAGAAGAGAGAAAAATAGTCGGCACATCATTTGCGTGCTATAGAAACTGTCACAGTCTCAGTGTCAAAAACGAAAACTCCTTGTGTTGCGCTGCCAAAGATCCACCATCAACTACCTAGTTGGATAACTAAAACTGACAAAGTCCATTGCTGAAGAATACGGGGATCCCGACAGTGCACTTTTCTAACTAATCTAGCTCCGGCTAGGGATGCACAGGTCTTAACTAGGCCCTTTCATTGCGCGACGAGACGGAATGTCAATTGGTTCCCACAGAGAGTGCAGGTAGAGCCTAGCAGCAGTGGATCCTGAGATGATACCTCTATCGAAGCTAGTTGCGAAAGTATTAAGGTAACAGTGGACACGTTCAGCACATCTTAGCATACGTCGTTTCTCATGTTATACTAGACGATCGTACCCAACGCCAGCTACGGATCCGGGATAGCCTTCCACAATGCTCGTCCCCCCTTCTCGACCACATCTTCACCCACGTCACGCCAGATAACGTTTTGACACATCCAACGCACTCAATTATCATAAAAAAATCGACCTTCCTTAGAGAGAATCCACTTCCTTGGTATGCATCCTTGCGGCTAAATCTACTTTGTGTTCTCTGTGCGGCTGATGTTCTCGACGACCCTACCCCACTTGTGACTGCATCCGAGATTACCGAACAAGTCCCAATCAGGCAGGAGCACTCTAGTTTGTGACTCAACCCAGAATTCGTGACTCACAATCTCTCTGCTTATGCTTAGGTCACTTTCGTGAGGACTGACGCGAGGACTGTTGAAGACACATAAGACGCCTAGGAATTCCCGAGAAAAGGGACATGTTCTGTTCACGTATCGAGAGTCGAACGATCACAATCTGCCTCTAGGTCCTTTTGATTCCGTCGCATTCATTGTAACTTGGAAGCCACCCGAACGTTGCAATGTCTCAGACCGAGCACAGAAACCGTCTTATCAGCGGCTGGACTGATATCAAACCTGGCTCTCATATTCTCGAACTTGGCTGTGGCCAGGGAGAATGCACATCAGTTCTCGCTAAGGCCGTTGGCTCATCCGGCACCATCGACGCTGTTGACCCAGCTCCACTAGATTACGGCGCGCCAACCACTCTCGGAGAAGCTCAAGCCGAACTTTCAAACAGCCCTATCGGTAATAGGATCACATGGCACCAAGCCTCTCCGGAACAGTTTCTCGACCAGACATCGAAGAAAGGCAAGACGTGGGATGCTGTTATCCTGTCACACTGCATCTGGTATTTCAAGTCTCCAGACACACTCGAAGCCATTCTCCGGGCCTTGAGAAATCGAACCGATACAGTCTGCATAGCAGAGTATGCTCTCCATGCAACGCACCCCGCTGCCTGTGCCCATGTTCTTGCCGCCTTAGCCCGCGCGGGTCTTGAGAGTTACAAAGCGGAGAGCGACGAGAATATTCAAAACATTCTAACCCCGACTGGCATCAAGGACACTTGCATAAGCGCGGGTTGGAGGCTTGAATATGAGACAGTGTTGATACCCGAACCGGAACTTCAGGATGGGTTTTGGGAAACAAACACGGTAGCTTCAGCCAGCTTCCTCGAGGAAATCGACTCTCATGTGCAGGACAAGAGAGCCAAGGCATATCTACGTGCCGCGCGGGACGCTGTGTTATCTTCGGTAGAGACAAATGGAAGTATTAAAGACACGCGGACAATGGATGTTTGGTCTGCTGTTTTTAGTCCGGCGGCGAACTGATGGTTGTAGGATGTGGAAATGGTGAATATGACAGCTTATGCGTTGATGTCAGCGGCAAAGCTTAGATAAGACATACTAGTAGTCTGTCAACCAAGTTGATCACAGTTCCAATACTATAAAGAGCATTGAAACCAGTTGGAGGACTGGGAATTACACTATGGCAAGCGGGTGTCGTTTGCGTAATCAACATCTTCTGCATTAACAAGAAGAAATGACGCCATTTATAAATATATTTTTTGGGCAGATTGCACTCTATGAAAACTAAGTATCGATCATGTGTTCTCTCAACGAGATTTTGCCATCTTAAACATGAGCCCCGTCTCCCATGAGATTAGGAACGAGTATACCTGAGACAAGCCAGCGAACTTGAGGCGACACACCTTCTTTATCAAAAACCTTGGCTAATTAATATTTATATAGAAATTAGGTTTTATTTTAAATTACTATTACTTTAGACTTATATTTTAAGCCCTTTTATTATTACTCACTATCAGTTATTATTTTTTTATATTTTTTTTATTTAACCTCTAGCCCCCCTCCGAGTGTGCACTACTAAAGACTATAACTTAAAAAAAGATTAAGCTAAAAAAGCTTAATTTTAAGTAATTATAAAACTATTAGATCTTAAAATGCTAAAATATAAACAAAACTGTATTTTTTACACTTTGTAAAAGAAGTAACTCACCCTTAGTGGTGCGGATAGTAGATAGGAAGTAGTAAGTCACTTATTATGGCGGTGTAACTGGGATGACTCTCATGCGCGCTGAGCACCATTATCCCAGCCCTAATACTGCGTCTTATTCATCCGAAGGACCAAGTCGCTCGTATCGACTAGTAAGCTGAATTCCAAAGTTACCCATATGCTTTAACAAGTCTGGACTACCTTTGGCGTTATGGAGATAGACAGCTCAGCTAAACCGCTTGCGATTCACAACTCGTCTATGCTACGTGACTGTCGATAGCATAGAACCAGAGTCTCGCTTGATTGATTGAGTTGTCTCGATAGATCAGCAAGTGTAGTAGTTTCCAGGATTGATTCCAGGTGTGCCGTGTTGTCAATATTTAACTCTAAAAGATGACGTAGCCAATATTGTGCTGAATAACGCAGAAGGGCGAGTTCGTGCAGGCACTGGTTAACTTGCCTGACATCTAAAAAGTGGCAGCCAAATTTCCGAACAGTGATGGTGATGTATATCTGGCAAATCTCCATAAGTAATGCATGGGCTTCCTGGTGATAATTGACTGTTGTCAACTTTCAGACTTGACTGAAGCAATTGTAGCCAACGTCGATTCTTGGAGGAACTCTCGAGCTGTTTGGTGAAGGAAATAAATATTGCCGTTGTGAACGGAGACAAATAAGCCACACCAAGATCTGAGCAGTGATGTTAAATCCTCTTCCCTCCTAGCAGGTTGTTGTGATGGTTGACAAGGGGATGGGGTACCAGAGCCCGGTGGTTCTAGTACCTCGAGTTAGTTACAGCAGGGGCTCTAGTTGACTCCTAAAGCAACCAACTGCTTACCCCACTAGATCAAGCGAAGCTTTAGTTGACGCAGAAGGACTTGAAGCGTGGAAGCCCCGAGAAAAGAGGGAGGCACGACGCAGGAGGAAGAGGACAGTGCGGCCGAGATAGCAGGGTAATGGTATTGGATACTGAGATAATATTGCACATCGAGAAAATAATTGTTAGGCATTAATGGCATGGCCCCAACCACCTTGCAGGTTAGCTGTAGCAACAATCAATGAATGCTTGTACATCCGCATGGTGGCGTTTAAATTACTTGGCATTAATGGGGCACTTGATTTGTGCTCAACTAGATAAAACCACTGCGTATTTAGAATTAAATACCTATTGCCGTCACTCATAACATGAAAGCAGCAAATCCAACAGCAATACCTGCCCAGCCTAGGCTGACGGCAGCGGCTGCTCCAGTTTCGGTAGCTTGTGCACCACCAGTTCCGGTGGCAGTTTCTGCAGAAGTTCCACTGGTCATGCCGCTGGTCATGGTGGCAGTGCTCGAGCCGGTAGCGGTAGCGTTCTTGGGTTCGACTGGGGTGTCGTACTTGGAGCACACGCCGTCCATAGCAAGAGGACACGACTTGGCGATGCAGATGGACTGAAGCTCAGAGCCCTGGGCTTTGATGACCGTCGTGGCAGGTGCGCAGCGGACGTTGAAGAGGGAGTTGAGAGCCGTGGCAACGATCTTGATGTCGTCTTCCGCAACGCCGAAAGAGGCGGCGGCCATGCCGACCTGCGTGACAAAGTAGGTGACCTCAGCATAGTCGAGGTCCATAAACTTGTGCACCTGGTACATGGACGCTTCGCCGGTGTACGCGTCGAAGCCGGACATGCCTTGCATGGAGCAGCCAAGCAGGGAGCCGAAAAATTGGTAGAGGTGGGTGAGGAGGAAGCTAGTTTTTCATGTTGGTTTCAGTAGAACACGTGTGATTTCTCGGTGATACGTACTATTGGTTCGAGGAATCATCATCGGCAGGCTTGTTCTTCATGAGGGGCGCAGCACCACCTCCGTCCAGGAAGTTGACAGCCACTCCCATCTCTCCACCTCGGTTCGAAGACGCAAGTTCGCCATCGAAGTACGGCAGCAGGTTGACGTCGGTGTCGTTGATCTTGCCGGGTGCGAGGATGCCGGGAACCTTGATGCCGACATTGGGCTCTGTGTCTAAGAGGACAAGATATCAGTTATGTTCAGCCAGTGCAGTTGTACGCGCGACACTCACAGTTTCCGATGACAACAGTGTTGACCAACACAGTCAATAGAGTGAGTTGGTTCTCAGCGGTGTTGTTCTTGAGCAATGCTGTCGTGTAGTAGTCGCAGATGGGTGTGTCTGATGGTCGCTGTGCGGTAACAGAGACGGCCGCCGTCGCCGCCAGGGCAATATTGTTAAAGCGCATAGTGAATGTTGACTGAGAGAATCGTGTAAGTTCAGTTGTTAATTTTGATCCAGAGGACACACAGAAAGCTTGTGGCTGTTCAGAGGTATATATCAGCTTCTAAGGTTCACTCATCCATCTCGATGTACCGACGTCTCAGAGACTCCTTTGACTTACAGCAATCAGCACCATCTCTTCTCAGCTAGCGCCCCGGATCGCTTAGGCTCCGTTCGGGCCTTCGCCTCGCTCTAGAGGGCATGGAAGCTAAACAATGAAGCCACCTGATACCGACCGTCGGGGGCGGAAGCTGCTCTGCCGTCCACCGTCTTGTCCTGATGAGGCAATCATTGACTTGGTAATTAGCTTTGGCCTGACGATGATTCGACTGCTTTGATTCCAAAGCACTAAGAATTGTCTTGGAGTTTTCTCCTTTCGACTGCATGCAGACTAAGGTACGGAGTAGATGTTGGGTCATGGCTTCCGGAATTGAATGTCTCTATTCCAGCATTTTCCTACGCCAATCCCAGAATATCATTCAAACAATGTTTCCGTGTACGTTTCGTTTCTCATTCGCACCAAATGGAAGCTTACTACTCCATCCTATCCTCCACATCTACAAACAGCTCACAGATGGAACAAGTTAGCGCATCAGCCCCATAAACATCCGGGGTCCGAGTTAGGCTCACGCAGGGCTGGAACAGGAAATGAGGCCAAGTCAGTAAGTTAGCTCAGAATAAACGCCATTTATTCCGGCCCAGGGGAGGCCACCAATAGCAGGCGATGCGTTGGCAATTTGATGGGCGCCAGCTGACCAGACACGGCTAAGGCAGAACGCTAGCCCCCCGGAAGGCGTCGGTTAGTTCGGATCGTCGCTCGGAAGAGCTTCAAGCCGGCGGACGGCTACGATGTGATCCGGAATTCTTGAGCTCCTTGGGGCTAGATGCCGGAGTTGCGACGACGTCATGACTTAGTGTGCGGAGGTGGCTGTTCCTTTGTGATTGTTGAGTTAATCAGGGAGATGTTTCAATGGCTTGCACGAGAGTCTCAGTATGGAATTAGGTATCAGGACACCGGAAATTCCATGGAGAACCATCATTTGTAGAGCTGTCTTGTGTGGTAAGAATGTAATTCATCTGTCGCGAATGCGGACTAGCGGTTGAGGCAGCTCTTAATTCCGTCCTGAATGTTACACGCGTCCATCTCGACATCAGCTATCGCAGCCCAATTGCCCCTCTCTGCCCTCTCTGCGGTCTCCGCCCCTTCAGCCTCTCTCCCCCCTTCGTCTGACGGTTAGCGCCTTGGGATTCGGCTCTCGGCAACAGACAACAGGTGCCTTTCAATGGCGGTCACCAAAATACGAAGCCCTTCCAAAAAGTAGGCAAGATTGCAAAGTCTTAGCCTGCAGAGTAACGACTGGCACCCTTCTAGACCTGTCATTTAGCAGCCACACTACCAGCCTCCCCACCTCCAAGCGCGGGTTTCATCCCTCTATGGCTGGGTTGACTTGGCCAATTCGGTCAGCAGGATTGCTAGCGACTTTACTGGTAGTGTTAGATCTAGTTTTTCTCATATCATCTTGCCCGCATACTTGATCTACGAGTCTTAGTAGAATAAAGTCGGCGGCCCGGCCTAAACACAAGCACCTAAGAAGAGCTGTGTGTCTAGGCGGCCCAAGGTTCAATAGCCTGAGAAACTTAATCCTAGTTAACGTACGGGCGGTTTCGAATCAGTCCGCGTACAGCAATACGGACCATTAGCTCTTTCTCATTGGGCAAGTCCACCATCAGATCTTATTACTCTCAAATCAGGAGTCAATGACGATGATCCTTCAGTCCCGCAATGATACAAGATGAAGCCGAATGCAGGGTTAACTGCGAGCTAGCGAATGCGTTCTTCATTCAACGTAACCTCGCTGATGAACTCAATCACGGGTTTCTGCGGCCGACGGACGAAATGGCGGTCGAAACGGGTCACGAGCTGGGTGGTCGGTGTCTCAATTCTTTAAACTTCCATCCTTCACCCCATCGATTCACTCGTATTTTGTATGAAGGCACGTCGAAGACATCTCCTCTCCTTAGCAAGTCCCCAGTATATTGCCCCGTATCCAGTTTCACATTGGTCCGCATCTTTCGGCTTTCATCTCCGCTCACGGAACACTTACCCCGAATCATTTGCTGATACCCATGAATCTCACTGACGCCACTGGGTTGAATCACTTACTCATGTATGCTCATCGGTCGTGGACCTACAATTAGTGGTTCGGTCTAGGTAGTGCACTCCCAGAGTGACTTGATTGTGGGGTCTGAGGGAATCTGCAACCAGAGAAAAGTGCTTCAAGTTCCCAGGCCGAAAATCCAAGACTCACAATGAACCAATTAGCCAGTACGTGGATGACTTCGCACCGAATATGACCGATTGTCGCACCCGTTAGGCAGACAGGGCCGGAACTGTTAGACGGTTTTAATTTTGTGAAAAGTCAGTATCAACCCCGCCGCACAAGCAACCTTCACTGCCAATCTCCGCACTGAATGTACGGTTCAATGCTCTTTGTCACTAGATGGGGAAATTTGCGCCAAACAAGATCGCCCGTTTTGTCCTCCGAATGCAGTGTATCGGATGCTCCCAAGGGCGGCAGCATCCGAATAAGTTCCGGTCTAATTATCAATGAATGACTGTAGATTTGTTACACTCGAACTATTGAATTTTGAAGTCGAGGTAAGGGATTCCCAAGCTCCAGCGGGGTGAAATGAGGATACTACAATCTCTCACGACCCGGTCCACTTCGAGAACCACCTCGTGTCGCAACAGATCAGCAGAACCCCCTGTACTTACCATCGAAAATGTTCTTCCACAATATTTTCAGAAACGGATCAACCGTTCCATCTCAATCTTCAGAATGCGGCCTCCTCTTGGGATAGGAAGATATCTCTGCTGTGTTCGGCGTCGAGGGCAATGTGTGGATGCCGATGGTCTGGAGTGGGAGTCAGGTGCACAATACCAACAAATTTTTATGTCGAGCTATGAGTAAACCGAATACTAAATGATTCTGCTATCTCCATGCATATATGGGCGCAGGAACGTGGAAATGAGATATGAAAGAAAACAACAAAATCCTTGTAGAAGAAACGCGCCGAAAGCTCGCATGTAGGAAAGTATCTTTCGTGGACCAATTTGCTAGTTCAATGCTGGGCAGGATTGGAGGTCCTTTGCACTTAACCTTGGGACAATTGGGATATATAGAAATGGCGCATGACGACGATCAAGTATATTAGAAAGTTAAAACAACCTGATTTCATGTATCAACATCCTTCTTACCTTGGTCATTTTTCTCACGCAACTACCCTAGAGTCCTTGCTGAGCAAGTAGCCTGCTGAGTCATCAGAACCTTCAACCAGGGATGGAGCCCAAAAACGCCGGATATGGCTTAGTGGTGAACGATTCCAATGCAAACAATTGGAGGCAAGTTCAAATTGTAGTTCAGATTGTAGTTGAGATGTAGAAGCTTAAGTTTAAGTTCGAATATAGTTCTTTATTTATCAAGCTTAGTTTGTATTTCTAAACTCAACTTGTCATATTCATGTTCAAACCTCCAAGTTCAAATCTGGATGGATTCCAATATGGAAACGAACTTGGCATGACGGTCACTAAGATACATAGCATAAAGAATTTGGGAACAGTTTTCTCTCAGAAATATTAAAAATTTGTTTATAAAAATTTGTTCATCAGTTTTAGCGTGACATGTAAACCTATTTCGATACGTAGTGGGCAATGTAACCAACTTCCATCATACTGCCCATTCCTCCCCATGTGTTTGCATTTGGGTAACCGGGCTGTATCGAAAACGTTAGTCTATCACGATAAATGCTGCAGTAAGGAGTTGTAGAAGAAAAGCTCACCCAGAAGCCACCGACAGCGACGTTAAGAATCGTGTAATAAGGACTTTGACAGAGAACTTTCCACACAGAGGCCTTGCCAATCTGAGCACCGGTGACACGGTGAAACTCTACCCCATCCAGATACCATGTAATGTACTGGCTGGTGTACTTGGTGCTTTTGCGATTGAACTCCACACGCCAAATGTGATACTTGGCATCCGCAAGCACAGTTGAGTTGCTGAGGCCAATGCTTTCGTTGCAAATGCCACCGGGAAATACATCGCAATGCACACTAGCATAGCCAATTTTTTCGCCGTTGATGTTTTCCATTATGTCGATTTCGCCGCATGTTGGCCAGGTACCGCCATTTCGACACGAGGCTCCGAGGAGCCAGAAGGCGGGCCAGATTCCCTTCTTGTGCTTGATCCCGTTTCCACCTAGCCGCAGGGAAGATTCGAACCGCGTGATTTTTCCAGCTGTCGGAGTGAAGGTGTATTTGCTCTCGATTCGCGCAGACGTCCAGTCCTTAAGAACGGCGGTATTCTTTCTTGGGACTAGCTGGAGCGTCTGTTTCGAAGTTTGCCGAATGTTGAGCTTGTTCTTTGAATACGTCTGCGATTCGTTGTTGTAGTTGTTGTCCCCTGTAACAAAATTCCAAGAGCTAGCAGGGGGCAGCGAGTTTGCCTTGCCGATAAAGGTTGACTGCCAGACACGATTGTAGCCGCTGTACGTCGGCGACTCCCAGGCCAGCGCAACAGCAAGCAGGGAGTACAGCAGTACTAAAATCCGACGGCAAGACATTTCTGAGGCGTAAAGGAGTGGACGCGGGAATAATTCGACGGAAAAATAACAGGGCGATGGGCTGCTATTGAAATCTTTTTTTCCCGCACAGCCTCGTCGCAAAGCTGGCGCAAAATCCACTCACATTTGCCTTGTCACGCACGTTATCTCCATCCATCACCAACGGGGGCGTTCAATAGTACGATTTTTTCTTTGCGCCCTTGAAGATGTGGCTTGCTTGAATTCGGTTTGTTCCAATCCCGTCCCAGAATCCAGGTCAGCTCAGCGAGCCAGGCTCAGTCTAGACGCGGCCATAGCTCGATCGAGACATGGTGCCAAGCATGCCACAGGGCGAGCCAAACCGCTTTTTGCAGCATCAGGAATGAAATGCAAGGGTTTGTGGTATTTTGCCCTGCAGATTCGATAGCGCTATGAGGTTCTCTGTTCTGTCTTGAGGCTTTAACCTGAATTGGCTATCGTGTCTTGCGCTTAGGTCGAAGCCGGCTAGAGACCTCATTTTAAATCGATACTGGTCGTCCTAGCTTACGTGGTGACCACGCGTTCGATACCAAAACGGTTTGCGATTTCAGCTTTCCATCCCGAAATAGTGGCTGTAGTTGAGCTTGGCATTGTTGGTGTTATTCGTGGTAAGACAACACGCGTTGACATTTATGAGGAACAAGGAGGATGTTACCAGTTCTGTATTTTCCCAGTGGAGTTCATTTTGGTCACTGTACTAACACAACGATCGCGCGAATGCACCTTTGTTGTAAGAACAAACATAATTAGACTACCTGATAAAAACTATTTACTTACGTAGAGCACGAGCATACGTATGTTACTTGTTTGGCGAGTCTCTGATGAGCCGATGGGTGATGGGCTCCATTTAGGGATCTCAGAATTTGAGACAACATACGTGGCGTGATAACCGACAACTGTCAACAAAACAAAATTCCATCACATGTCATGGAAATAAGATTACACGTCTGCGATGTGAAGTACTGTGCGAGGTGCTATGCTGCACATGTATGTACCCAGCTAGTTGGTCCAGCCGTCTAGAATTAAGAAAGAAACTATTTACAAGCAGCAGCAGCCTAGATCCAGATCTTTTTTCTTGCTTACGAGCAAGTGACGCCGCTGGGCTGGTTAGAGCAGGAATCATCAGCACCGGAGACAGATACGTCAGTCCAAGTCCAGTCGGTACAGCTACCGCTTCCGCAGTTGACGTAGATGGCATAGTTGGCATCTGAATCAACAGTACCCGCAACACCGTCCAGCGTGAAGTCGCTAATGGTGATGCCGTTAGTGGCCTCGTCACCATCGTACGCTTGGTCGACGATAATGCCGTAGTCGGTGATGCCGGACAGCTCAATGTCCTTGTAGGTCACGTCTGACACTGATCCGGTGTCTCCAGATTTGGTCTTGATGCGCACACCATTCTGGGAGTTGGTCACAGTCGAAGACTCAAAGGTCACGCCGGAGACGGTGTTGTCGTCTCGGCCACCAATGGAACCGATACTCAAACCATGGCCACCTGAACAGTATCCACCAGTAAAGATGATGTTCTATGAGGTTACGTATGCCATTAGGTGTCTGTTAAGGGAGAAGAAGAGGTCATATCCACTTACCGTGCCAGAGTTGATGGCCACGCAATCATCCTGGTTGTAAACAGTTGCGCCGGAAATGGTCACACTATCAGAAGAGCCAATATCAAAGCCATCTGTGTTGTGACCGCCATTGTCATCGCCATCTGACGCGTCAATGGTTATGCCGGTGAGACTCAGGGCCTGGACGCCATTGATACTGAAGACCTGGACAGGTGGGTTCACGATTTTGATGTTCTGGATCGTCGACGTGGTCAAGTCGTGCGCTTGAAAGAACTTGGGCTTCGTCTTGCCGCCGTTGCTTCCCTCGCCGTCCCAGTATGAGGCGCCATTGCCGTTCAACGAGCTGCCGTCGGCGCCTGACACGGTGATGGAGGTGCCGCTGACGGCGAACAGGGGACCTTCCCACTCCTCATACTCCCAAACGGTCTCGCCCTCGAAGATGACCTCAGTATCATCAGGGAGGTCGGTCAAATCCAGCGTGGTCCCTGAAGGAACAGTGAGTGCAGACAGGACGATGGTCGCACAGGAAGACTTGGAGGCGCTAGCTTGAGAGTATCCGTCAGATCCGCTGAAGGTGCAAGAGCCGTTTGAGGCACGCTTCGATACAGCGCTCGCGGGATTGGGTGCTGCTGTTGGCCCAGGAGCCGGTGCTGCTAAGACGGTGGCTGCTCCAGTGAGGAGGACTAGCAAAAGGCGATACTGCATGGCGAAGTAGAGTCGAGGCTTACTAACGAGCGAACTTATCTTTCTGTTCTAGACTGGTGTCAAAAGAGTGACAAAGGGTTGATTTTGAAGAAGTGGGACTTTTGCAAGCGAGAACTTGAGTAATGAACGACCTAGCTGCTTGATTTGTTTTGACTATTGTTATTGGAGATCAGTCAAGTATATACTCTCTCTCGGCATTATGTTCCGTCTATTGAAATACAATCATTGTATTTGAAACAAACAGGTACGCAATGTGCGCAAGCAACAACTCCTAAAGAAAGCGTGATCCAATATATTTCACATCGCATCCGCGGACCTGGAAGAAACATTGTGGTTCTCAGTGGGGATTTTCAATCCATAATTCACTGAAACGCGGCAAAACAGTGCCGGACGATATCTTTATATGAAGCCAGTGGGGATTTTCTCCAGCCGTCCTATCCGGCCAGCCCCAGATTTTGACCCCTGCTCCACCTCCTCGTTTTCCATCGAGGCGGCTCTGACTCTTGATATTATTAGGTGGGCTAGTTACACGGAACTGTCAAAGAGTTTTCCCATTCGTTAGCAGTCTCAGCGTGCAGGTGACTTTTGTTGGATAGCTTAGGTAACCACTTTGATGACCTCGTAATATGTCCATGTACGCCCAGTTTACCCTCACCATCACTAGAGGCCAGCTAGCCGCCTAAAAGTCTCGTTCTCCAATATCCTCAGACCGCCGTTCAGAGTCGTGATGCCCTTACTACCGGCCTTAAGCTGAGTGTCATACTTGCCCATGGCTATCTCGGCTAGGAACCGGCCGAGGGACTCCGTTGGACTAAGCATCCACTTGAACACGAGTCTAATTGGCGGTGCTACGAATGGCATCATCGCACGATATAATAAGGGCGGGTCGGGGATGTAGGGCTTGATGTCGGGATGCTGGGAGGCGTCTACGAAGCCGGCCCGAAACGATTCGGTCTGAAGACGGGGGTATACGACCCGCAGCTCGGACAGCAGTGTCTCAGTCTCGCCCTTGATACCGCCGTAGTAAGGGCTGAAGAGGCCGGGCGTCTGGGTGGCACCTCCGGCAGAGATATAGATGAAGCGGAAGGGCTCGTCCGCGGGGGCGAGGTTAGCGAAGGCCTCAGCTGCGGCCAAGGGGTAGTCTTTTGTAATAGTAACAAAGTCTCTAGTTTCCGTTAGCGAGCGCCCTCAAAGGGACGAGGCAGGCAGTGTAGGGGAAAAGGTACTAGCGATAATAGGCGACGTACTCTTTAGAGACCTGGGTCTGGCTGACACCGAGGGCCCAGATAGCGCCGTTAGCTCCCTGAAGCTTGCTTAACACCTCAGGGTCATATTTGGCAAAGTCGTTGTGGGTAATAACGTTGACCCTAGGGTCGTTAGCCCTTTCGGCCATGGGGACCGGTCTCCTACTGAGGATGGAGATTTTGGTGAGGTCCTTCATTTTGAGCATGGCATCAAGGACGCTGGTGCCGACAAGGCCGGTGGCCCCGGTGAGTATGAGATGCATGACGAGGGAATGCGTGGTGAGAAATCAAGGGCCGGGTTAGTCTTGGATGATGACCCTGACGATATGAATGTATTAGTGAGATGGATGAAGGAATTGTTGTGGAAACGTGGACGGGTGCGAAAAGAGATGCCGGGAGAATGCGACGATGATGCATCTCAATCGACTTCTTATAAACCTTCTTCCTCTCATAACTCCGGTGATCCGAGTGGCTGCCCGGAGATAAGGGGGGCTGCAAGGATCGGAACGTTAGTGTAACAGAGCTTTTATCCTTGTGGCCACGCCGCAAGACCTACACACCAAGGGTTTGTGGAATGAGAATATAAAACCAGGACAGATCACAATCCGATGCAAGTGCGGATTACTAGGTCCCACACTCCAGAGTTGTAAGTTTTTGTATCTTTTGTATCTAATGACGTCCTATATGGAGAATGTGGAATGGAGAAGATGGAATAGAGAAGATGGAATGGAGCACTATTCCGCCTACGGTATACTATGATCCAAGTGTTTTGTTGCTACCCTAAAGAGTGCGACGTAGGCGGAGGCTAAGTAATAGATTAGCCAACTGCTCAAGTAGAATCAAGGAGCTTTAGAGAAGCGACGACGAGGGATTCCCAGTTTCCAACGACAAAAAGGTGTCGAGATGTTAAAGGGAAACGTGATTCGACCTCCTACAATGCAGCATACAACGACCAAGGATCGGGATCAAACGGCACGGTGTTTCAGAGTTGTCGGGTGAGATGTGTAGGTGAATGAAGTTGACTCTGGTTAGCCATGGTGGAATTTTCTAAATAGGGGGAACCCTGTCCCGTAACATGAGCTAACAAACTAACGCCCAACCCGCCCGTGCGCATGCGATCGAATCTGAGCCTTTGACATAACGGTCCAGACTACGAACAGGATCCACCATCTGCAGGGCGCACGATGACACCAAACGAATCATCTATTAGCACAAATGTGCTGGACTGCATGGCTAGATATGGTATGCTAGCTCGTGGAATTTACTGGCACTGGCGTGCGGGGGGACTTGTGTGCTGGCTGAGATGGTCCTAGCCAGCGAGTGCTAGTACTCATTCTGCGCTGGCACAATGTGCTAGTCACTGTATGTTCTAGCACACAGCACTGGCTCACGGCTGGTAGATCCAATGCTAACACACTTGCGCAGCAAGGCTGACGCGATTGTCAGCCTTTCTATCTAATGTGGCAAAACCTACGATCTCGGCCTGGGAGGGGACCGACTAAATCACCGCAAGTAGGGTGCGAAAGAACACAGAATGCGTGGCCAACAAACAGTCGCAATCGCTGGTCACAAACAAACCACAACGTGGCCCTCAGTAGTAGTATCGCAAGTATTGGCTTTGATTTAGATGACCAGGTGCATTTGTAGTAATTGAAGTTTCTAGAAACCTGACCACCTGTGTGCGACGCTTGCGAACCTGAAGAGCAGATAGAGAATACTCTAATTGTCGTTGGTAGAGGTGGCCTTGATGGAGCGGGCGCATCGCATTTAGTGAAATATATTGGCGGATCTCTATTAGGTATATATTTATTATAGTGAAACTATATGGGGAAGCAACTTAATGTCCTTAATAAAATGCAATAAGTTAGTGGGTGGAGTTTGATAATTTTTAGAAGGTAAGATATATTCGTACTTGGGCATGACTTGTTATTCCTTTCTGAGGAATTGTATAGATCCGAACTGTTGTGCACTCCCAACCTGACGGCTTAAATCCTTTAACTCATCAGGATCTTGATCAATATTCTTAATCTCTTCACTAACTAAACCCCAAGCGTCGGGGCCGAGCGGGACTCTGAGAGGAATTCTTTGGCCGCGGCTTACAACTTCATACATACCAGCAGCCACTGCTTCCGGTGAAGACCACGTCTTTTGGTTCTGCTCATTCATAATATATGCTTCGAGGACGCGAGAAGGCGAGTCTAGGGCCGTATATGCAGGCTGAGATGCTGTTCGAACCATGCTTGAGCCGGTAAACCTCATCGTGATGCCCCCAGGCTCGATCAGGCAGAAGTGAGCTTATAGAATTATCAACATTCGAACATCGTTCTTCACAGGTGTACTTATTATTCCATTCCGGACGTACCTCTCGACAGACAGACTCCGTGAAGCCCTCGACAGCAAACTTACTCGCATTATAGTAGGCGCTGCCGGGAAAGGCGATGAATCCACCCACCGACGTGACAGTCATTACCACCCCTCCACACGAAGCCGTCTTCGGGTTTTCCGCATGACCCGCAACGCCTGAAGTGTCAACTTTACTGTACCCCAGAAGTCAGTCTCGACGACTTGTCTAGCCTGCTCCTCGGTCGTGGACTCTGAATCGCCCATAACAGAGTAGCCGGCATTGTTGACGAGCACATCGATGCGACCAAGCTGGTCGAGCGCGGCGGCGATCGCAGCGTCCACTGAAGTCTAGGTCACATCCAGGGCAAGTTTGAGGATATTAGGGCCGTCCGGAATCATTGACACAGCGCTTAGTCGCCGGGCCGTAGCGACTACGCGATGGGCCGCGTGCTTGCTAATTAGGTGGGCGAGGGACTGGCCCAACCTTGACGTTCAGCCGGTGACTGTTGAGGTTTTGAGTTAATTTCCGCCTGACAGAATAACGGATATTGACTTACTGAACCAAACTGCATTGGTAGGAAGTTTATATAACTTCTCAGATGGCAAATCCATAGTGGGGCTATTGATGCTAGATGGCACGGCCAGATTGTATGCGTCAGTGATTTATCCAAGCCTCGAAAACACGGGCTTCATAATATGATACTCCAGTCTTCACTATAAAAGTTAACTCCTAAGTCCATCGGCTTCTTAATATTGTCCGAACTGCATTAACTCCGGGTATAGATATACGCAGAGTGAATTGTAATCTACCTCCTTTAGCGCTAAGTTGTGCCGGGGCCACTTAGCTTCCCGATGCTCTCGGAATGTCGGGGACTGTGAATTCCCCGAAGTGGAATTAAATCGTAATTTGGGGGGACTGCGGGTTGGTTTAGCGCTTGTGACGGCTTGCGTGGTCATTCTATCAGTACTACTAGATGGGCTCTTGGATTGATCTGTGGCTGAGGGTCTCCGTAGACATGACGCTATGGAACGCCCGAGAGAGGTAGACTGGACCAATGGCCCATGGACTATTGGTCTGGACTGTAGTCTGCACTAATAGTCCTCTTAATGGTCTGGACTATTAGGAGTGCTGACCGAAAATCCACGAAGGGGTGTAACGGTCGGTCTGGATCCAAGGGACATAGCGGTCGAAAGGTATATGTTGGCAGTAGGATCACGGCGTCGTTGAACAATATGGTAATGTTACGTCTGGTAATGGTCAATCGAAGTGATGCGTAGCAGTCAGATAGATTGAGGTAACTAAGTCGTAATCGATAGCTAAGGAGTGTAGTTCTAATCTAGGGAAGTTTGGGGGTGCTTTTTGCTTTCACATTTAGAAGGCTCATTTGGATCACGATTTCCCGAAGCCAAAATGCCCATCAGGGCGAATTAAAATCCCACTCAACCCACAGTGGTATGCACTTGTATCGGTCTCCTGCTCCTTCAAGATATCAAAAACGTCCACCACCTGGGTCCACTCGCCAAACGCTGGGTCAGCCTCAGGTGACACAATCTTGCTGAGGAATCGAAGCTGAACCCACTTCCCAATCCTCATGAAGTCTTTCAAATATTTCACGTCACCATTTTTGCTCACGAGACGGAACTTGACGTTCAGGGCCCGCTTCCCAGCTATTTCTGTCGCCAGCGGCTCCCATCCATTTGGCGGACGTGTAATACAATGGAGTCATTTCGGTATATTAATTGCGCGTAAACTCTTCTTTAAAGCGGCCTTTTCGTCAATTATCTCATTAAGCATTCGGTGAATTCTTCTGTCTTATTAAACTCTTGGCGGCTGCAATGTACAGATCCGAGCAATTTTACAACTCATGCGACCTAAAAATGGCCCAAGAAGTCTGGCCGGCGAATTGAAGCAGTCGGCTAATTCAATATCCCGTGGCCACACTACCTAAGAACCGGGCATGATCACAGTCTGGTACTCTAGTAACTCCGTTACAGGCGCCGCCAGTTCGGGCCTTCAGAAAGCCTAATAATTTCATTTGAGACATGATCCGATTGGGGGTCCTCGGCCGGCTAGGGACCGATCAAGGCGTGCCCCAGCCCTGTTTAGTTATTTTTGATATTAGCTGCGAAGAATGGAGGTTTAGTAGAGAGATTTAGTAAAGGAAGTTCTGAGGTTCTGGGGGGAGCAAGAGTCTATATATAATTAAGTCTAAGACTAATAGATTATGTCCCTTATGGCAGCTTAAGTAATGCAAACACATGATACAGAATGCAGAAACAAAAGTCCGAATAGTGGTTTTAACAGTGATAGATACTAATATAAAGTTATTTATAATCTAGAAGTAATTTTCAATACCTATAGGCCTACCTACCACTAGGTACCTATAGGTATTTAAATCACTAATTATGCAGCTATTCCTTAGCTAGAAAGTCAGATGCCGCAACAGGCGCCAGAGTTCGACTTGTCCTACAAGTAGGCGAGACTGCAGGGTTAAGGTCACAATTATGTCTGTCATATCGGTATAAAAAACTCCATTATCTAGTAGCGACTGATATAAGTACATTGAAAGAATATCCAAGAGTCATCCTTGCCCGTCACATCCTTACTCTAGCATCAAGTCGAATAATGAGCCACATACGCCACCTCCATCATGGCACCCCAACTCCCAAGCGTAGCATCATTCGCATTTCCAGGCTGGAATGTTTGTTAGCCATATGGTAAGGATTTTACGAGATGGAGAGCATACCCAAGTTCCTCCAACAGCGAGGTTCAAGATAAAGTAAAGCGGACTGTGAGCAAGGGTTGCCCAAACTGCCTGGTTGCCAATTCGGGATCCAGTAACTTGGTGGAACTGAGTACCGTCCATGTACCAAGTGATAGATTCAGACTGCCAAGAACTAGCAGCACGATCGATGTCTACTCTCCAGGTATGCCAACCATCGTCCGGGATGCCAATAGACCCTCCAATCCCCGTGCCTTCGTTGCAGATTCCGCCAGGGTATACATTACAATGAACAGTTCCGTAGCCCGTAAAGATGCCGTTGACTCTTTCCATGATGTCGATTTCTCCACAGGCGGGCCAGCTGCCGCCGTTTCGTAGACTATTTCCGAGCATCCAGAAGGCGGGCCAAATGCCTTGCTTGTTTGCTTGGGCGTTGGTCCCGAAGCGGATTTGTGCTTCCATCCTGGTTCTCTTACCCGCAGCAGGGGTCAAGACATACTTGCTTTCAACACGTCCCGAGGTCCATCCGTACAGGGCAGAAGAATCTCGCTGGGGCACGATTTGAAGAGTCGCGCCTCCGCTTCGTTGAATGTTGTTGCTAGAGGCTGTGTACACCTCCTGCTCTGCGTTGACGTTGAGATATCCGGTGATGATGTTCCATTTGCTTGTATCCGGAGCTTGGCCGGCGGAACCATCGAATGTGTCTACCCAGATTTTGCTGTAGCCGCTGTATGTTGGCGAGTCCCAAGCAAAGCCACCGCCAGCAAGACTAGCTAGGACAAGAAGCTGACTGAAGATCTGCATGGCAAGATAAGAAAGGGGTTGTAATTAGTTGTTTAGAAAAAGGGTTAGAAGGGGTTTAACGAGGGTAAGAAAACGATACTTCGTATAAGGTATCTTCTGTTTCTTTTATCTCCAAAATACAGAAACTATTACGACTTGCCGGATAAAGGAGGTGACTCGGCTGACTAGATCATACTTATTACTCGTCCCATGTTCTTGGCATGCCTGTCTCTAGGCAAGGGTTCAGTCGGTCATGAGCAGAAAACAGCAGGTGTTATTTATCCTGAGACTACATTTGTTTCCACCGAAATACGCCCAGCTCTTTAAACCATTATTGAAACAGGGTTTCCAGGAAACGGCCCGATGCGTTTACTTTCGGTGTGAAGAATTCCATGGCCATTATTCGTTACGGTCGTCCGGTTTAGCGCTTGCAATTATCCTCAAGACCAATGAACACGGGTCCTGGCAGTTTAAATGCAAATGGCCAGGGTGTTGCCATGTCAAGGCGCTTAGGATGTAACGGTACGTCGGATGATAGCGCAGATCACTTCACTAGGGTACCATCGAGTTGGTTCCCTTGATCATCCGCTACCACGTCTCTAAAGCGAAACTACGGACTTGGTGACTACATCGCCGTCACAAGGGACCAGTCACAGGTCGCGAGTTTACCCACCTTTTGGGATAATGACCTAACCAAGACAGTTTTTTTGATTGCAACCTAGTAGTCACCCGGAGTATCATTTTCGAACTCCCCATATAGGCTAATGTCCCGCAAAATCCTTGCGAAAAGGATTATAATGCTCTTACTATGTGACCCTGTAATTTCTGCCTGTTAGCACGTGGCAATGGAAGGAGCATTTTTTTGCACTAGGTCGTTCATCGGCCCGGGAAGGATAGTTAAGAATGCGCGGGCGGCTACGATGCCACTGTGCAAGAACTCGACAGACTCGTGCTCATTTTTCCAGCCACAAAATGAAGAATAGAACATTTTAGCTTTAGCAGCTCATGTTTGGCGTTGATAGAATGTTGCAAACATATTCGGAAGCCTATTTACTATAGATGGGAAGTCTCACCGATGCTGAAGCAATTTCGTGACCCAAATGTTCGAGATTCTGCCTGAGGCAGCACGCCCGCAACATGCCGTCACGCGGGGTCGGTACTTACCCTTTCGACGCCGGATGAAGAAAGATTCACTTTTCTTGACCCTGAATACCTTCACTTTGTGAGTTCTATCGCGACTTATCGTATCTTTCAGCGTCATATGGAATATCGACATGTGATGTTTCTCGGAGATACGAACTTGTTTCTCAGCTGCGCGAAGATCCCTTGCTGAAATGTGTGGCCGCGATTCTTTCTACTGCCACATACATAATTGATACCGTATTGCGCGCAAGGAAATATTGGGGGCCCAATGCTCGGTAACAATGAACGTCTCTCGGTAGCCAGCACAAAAGTGTCAAGTTTAGCATCATATCACATTTGCCACGTCAGTAGCTAGCAGCTGAATGGTAGGTTTTGAGCTTGGCGCTGATTTGATTCGCCAGCCTTATATCGTTATAGCAGTGATATAAATTATGCAGAACGAGACATTTATTTATCTCGTTAGGCTGAGACTCAGATCTTACATCTGTTACTCTCTCCCAAGTACATCCAAAAGTAGGACAAGGCTCCTGTCGCACAGCAGACAAGCCCGCACTAATTCACCTCACACCGCCAGCATGGCCGAAATCGTTGGCACTGTGGCCAGCTCTTTGGCCGTTGCGGCCCTGTTCGACAGCTGTCTGAACTGCTTCGAACACGTCCAACTGGGCCGCGATGCTGGACAAGATCTCGAACACTGCCAGGTGAAACTTGATGTCGCCAAGATCCGACTGGATGTTTGGGGCCAGGCAGTCGCGATCAATAAGGAACCCTACTTCGCTACTAATGCGCTAGACAACAATGATTTACGACTAGTTCAAGCGACTTTAGAAGAGATCCTATTACTCTTCCGGACCGTAGGGGAGTCATCGAGGCGGTTCGAGATCAATACGAAACAAGATGGCTCGGCGCGCTTTGAAGTCAAGCAGGTTGCGTCGGCAGTTCGGGAGAAGTTGACGTGGGCACTGCACGACGGCAGGAGCTTCGACAAATTGGCAGAGCAGATCACGGAATGCGTGGACCAACTAGAGAAACTGTTCCCCCCGGAGATTATAGGTCATAGGCCCGTGGAGCTGGAAATTGAAGAGGTAGACAACAAGTCGAGGCTGCTGGCACCCCAGGACGCCGGTATCACTGCCGAGGCCGATCGTGCCTTGTTCAAGAGTTTTGCGACAATGATCTCTGACACCCGGAGCGAACGCTTCACCGAGGCCGAGGCTCGCGAATATCTGTCCTCATATATTATCGTCATACTCGAGAAGTTGGAAGAACCACATGACGTCGATGATGAAGGCTATCACTTCATACCAACCTGGGACAAGGCCCGATTCACCATGCAGACCGACATCCCGCAACAGGAAATCAGACGCCGGGTCTACATCCTTGATAGAGACTCTAAGTCTGTCACTGAGAAGAAGGCCGCCTGCAGTCTTCCTATTCAAAACCAGCTAGAGCTCACCCAAGAGTCACTATCCCAAACCGATCCCGATAACCGTTTCGATTACAACTTAGTCCAGTTCGATTCAACATTTCGGAAGTTTGACAGCGAAGAGCCTCAATACATCAAAAAGAACGAGAAACGCAAAAAGAAGAAATCGGGCATGTCCAAGTCGAGACTTGAGCGAGTTTCTATCACGGCCTACTTTAAGAGGACACCTAATCTCCGAAATAATTGCCTCAGCATGCTCAGAGAGAAAGAGAGAGAGCAGCAGGTGAAAACAGTGCCTCATCATCAGCCGCCAGCGCCTCGAACGGGGAATGGTGATGACGAGTACGGCCCGGCGAGGGCTCCCACTCAGTTCCCTACGCCTGATGGAAGTGTTTTCTCCACTTATGACGGAGAAAGTGTTGGGAGCTTTCCTGAAACATCAGTATTTGATCGGGATGGGTGCAGCAGGGTGACATACCCGACGACCAGGGCAACTTCAAAACCCACCACCAAAGATGGGGCTGAACCCAACATGACTCCGTTGCGGGGTGCACTGGCGATGGGAACAGAGACAGAACAAGAAGGCGAAAGTTCAAAAGCAAAGGAAAGAGATCCTATTGCAGGTGATGATTCGCCCGCCAAAGTTGGCATGGAGAATGATACCCGCAGACACGATTCCTATGCAGAGACCACATACTCTATGGATTCCATCCTGGACGATACCAAGCTTATTTACCTCCAGGCCTTCTCCGACCAGCTTTCCGAGGATCTCGTTGATGCTTTCAACAGCCAAAGGACATCGGATCTCAAACATGAGTACCTCGAATTGGCATTAAAGACTTTTGCTTGGAAGTTGCATGGAGAATCGTCAAACCCGTTTCAGTGGTGGGCATCCGTGGTTCTCCATCGAAATCGAAGGTAAGAACTATTCCCCGTCCTCGTCTTGATTCTTTATCTTAATTGAATTCGCACAGGAAAATTGTCAACCTACTTGCTCAAACTTGCACTTCTAGGACTAGCTCTGTTAGTAGCGCCGAGAGCGATGAAGAAGAGCCCGAACGTGAGATGTTCCAGCAAACCACCGAGATGACCTCTTACTGGCTCAATCAAGTTGAGCCAGGTCACTTGGATGGCATCTGGGAAGAAGACTCGATCAGTGACTTAGAAGACGAACCACTTCCCTTTCAATTTGCGGATTACGAGCAGTTCGTTCGAAAATCCGGTGCTTACAAATGGCTGCTTTCCAAAATACGGCAATATAACCAACTCAGCCATACGGGTTCTGACTTTATGTCCGAAATTGGGACGCAGATTCAGAATCGACTTCAGTCACAAGAACTTTTCCGCCACATAAGCGGCCGTAAACCTTCTTCCACCATTACAATGACATTTTCCGTGGACTGGGACCCCATGGAAGTATTTCGTGAACAGAAGCTAGATAATTCCCTTACAGATACGTTCGCGAGAGTCGTGTGTCTAACGGGTACGGCGTACGAAGCTCAGGCCACAACCGTGATGGAGTACATGAACCAAACTTGGCCCGAGACAGGAGAGCATATTATTACTTTGATAAAGAAACTCGTCTCTATGCCCAAGGGAAAAGATTTTATTTGTAAGTCTAATCCAAATGAAGCTGCTTACTGAACGGCTGGGAGCTGACATGATATCTCTAGATCAGCTACCAGAGTCAAATGTCCAAGGCAACCTCCCCGACGGTATCCCGCCCACGAAGCAGAGCACTCCCCAGCTGCGGGCACAAATTCGTGGACCTTCCGATTGCTTAATATCTGCAACTGGGGGTCCGTACTTTGTGTCCGAGATAGCTGAGCAAATTGGCTGGCTCGCAGCAACCCTGAGACGTTCTCCGAGCACATCAAGCGAAGGCATTGTGACCTGCACCCCTAGCGTGAAAGATCTTCAGATAACTGCGAAGCAAAATGCCACTTCAGGAGCAGCGATAATAGGATCTTGCCGGATTGTCTTCGAATTCAATCAGGTTACCAAGGACTACCCTGTTGAACGCAATGGCTTATGCTGGGGCCGTCTCTTCACGCACCCCATCCTCGTCACTGGGTATCCAATTCTGAAAAGATTCGAGAATAACACCGGTATTGAGATGTCTTTGCGATGTATGGCCTGCCTCGTTCGATCCCGAGAGGTAGTTCAATGGGACGACAGGATAATAATCAAGGGCTTCAGTTCGCTATTAGTCGCCACTCTGGCCACTGCTGGGACGATTGTATGGCATCTACTTGTGAGCGAGAGCCCCGAGGAGCGCATTTCTTATGTTGACCCAGAGCTGGATAATCTGGGCATCCGAATGCCCGAAGGATTCTTTCTCCGAGACCTCGAAGGGAGCCGGCATTTCGTTGGCTGGTGCGCTAAAGCTACCGATATGTGTGGTATGGATTCCTCGTATTCGGCCACCGGAACTGCTTTACTAACAAGTCATTTGTAGGATACAAAACAGCGGCGCTGAATGTTACGGCATCTGGGTTGCGGAAGCCCCCCGCCTCTATTGTCATCGATAAACTGTACATCGAAGCAGGTTCTGAGGTTATTGGCGGGCTAAACATGTCTCTGAACAAAAAGGAGCAGCCGTTCTGGCTTGAGAGAGAGAAAGACTACCCTAGTCTCCTTAAATGGGTGAGCCTGCAGCCCATTGTCTTTTATGACGTATCAGATCGTCGAGCATGGCTCGTCGATGGAGCATCTGCACTCCTTCATCTGGTACGGATATCGTTATACCTCGACGAACACGATCCCGAGTCAACCTACGACTGGGTCTTTGATGCTTCCAAGTTTAAGGACAAGTGGAACGGTTGTACGGGACGCCGTGCGGCGCTGAAGACGCTAAAGAGCTGGGATAATCTCGACTTGGATCTCTACGTCATCAGCAAGCGAGTTCTGGACGGCCAATCGATTACGGAGTATTCCAAACTCGAGACGCGAGTGAAGAAGATACTACACTCCATTGAGATATTGATCGATGTGCAGGTAAAAGTGGCGTCCCAAGATGGCGTCAAGATACCCCAGACTTTCGACCCCCGGAGAAACATTACTGGCTTCGACGTCCTGGACGTTATCTCTCCCCTTGGCCCTGTGTATTCACGCATGCAGCACATCGACGCATGGGGGCCCGGATGGAGAGATTTGTTGCCAGCGGTCGGCATCACGACTATCTTCGGAAACGGTTTCGGCAACCTCATCTGCCCTGATGACCCCTCTAGCATCTGCAGCAAGTGGAAATGTGTTCCCACCGGGTCAGACTATCTGGCTGCTTCCGTATCGACTCTCCAGATGTTGCACGAGCGGCGATTGATGAGGATGGAGCCTGGATTAGGTGTTGGCGAACTGACCAAGAAGGTTGTGTGGCTATCGTCGTCCGACCCGCTTCAGCCCTGCCAGTGCGTAGAAACTGTTGGGGCATGTCATGTGAGTCCAGTTCAGTTCCTCATGCCAAAGAGGTCTTGGGACCCGAGACTCATATCTCGGCCCATGACACCTGTGGATGTCGTGGGTCTCAACCAGCAAGGCGCCGTCATATTTGGGCATATGGCCTTGTTAGGACGTGGGAGAGACGGCAAAGACGTGTCGCGAGAGGATCAGGAAAGTGACCAGGGTGAGCAGTCTGTCGTGACTTCAGTCTCAACCCGCACCCAAGCAAACCCTTCTACTGCTGGCTCAACGGCCGGTTCTTCCATCACTCTACCGTCGACGATAACGGTGCCGAGTGAAGAAGGCGGAGGTCAAGCAGGGGAGGAATCTAGAGTGGATAAGCCCGGTAAGGCGACTAGAACATTGCAGAAATTGCGAAAGTGGACAAGGAAGTAAAGTGAGCGATTTCAGAGCTAGTTCTAATATTGATGATATAATGACCTATGGGCGGAGCATGCGGTATTAGTCTTTTGCAGGGAGAACAGAACCTGAGGATGGAATTGTTCCTATGGCTTGACAATTATACTACAGCTACTTATCCGTACATGTTTCTTCAACAACTTTATAGCTTGCTATACCTAGCTACGTAACGAGCAAGACTCCTTTAAACTACGTCGAGGATTTTCTACAGTTGGTCCCAAAATCCCATCATTATAAGGCACTCAGCGCATCAAATTGCGAGTCTTCAATCGACACCGCATAATTTGCACCTTTCGCCATATATTATTATGGAAAGCGTCAATGAGAGTCTCGTCGCCAGATGCGCTCAGAAAAATTGCTTAGTCGAATTGGCGCGCTTTTAGTGAATAGCACTAGAGCCACCATTCCCGAGCCTAGTCCTCAGTCTAATGAAATCCTCCAGTGTCATTGATGGTGGAATGACTGAGGTCACCGCCGCTTGGTAGCGAACAAATCAATAATCATGGAACAATAATACAAATAATACTGATCATCACGTTGAATCCAAGACGCATGAACAGTCATGAGCCTCGCCAAGATGAACACGCGTAAAGCAAAAAACCTTGAACCGGAGTCCCTCGACCGCCTGTAACCCCTGTAAGCGGCGTTCGCCAAGGTCCTGTCACGCAGTGGAAAATAAAAACGGCCCACGGCTCATTTAGGCTGATAATCTCGGCATTGCCACGCTGATGAAACGTCACGTTGTTGTGAAAATCTTAAAATAGCACATCGCCGACCATCGGAGGAATGTGGCTCAAAGTTAGTGATGGGACGGGAATCTTGGAAAGAGAATTGAGATACTATTTCATCATTGGTATTGTTCTTTTGCATTATTTAATCGAGATTTCTTGAAAGCAGTCTTTTTTTCAGCGAATTGATGATTTTGACATTAATCCCAATGCTGTGACATGTTCTCACAGCCATCCTACCCCTGCAATCTCTCCCAGGAACGCCATCAAGACCGCTTCACTTGGTTCTAGAAAATGCCCCAGTATATTAAATGTGAAATAAGGTGCCGAATCTGTTCACACGGACCAGTCTTTAAAAGCATAATCCTCTTAATTACCCTGTTCGCGGATTTGTCTCTCCGTGCCGTCTCCTGATTTGCTTCCGATCCAACCCTGGCTCGTATCTATTTTGTGGATCGCGGCGAGTTCCTCCACCGTCACACCACCATGTAGTCTCCCGACTTTCTTTAGACAAGCACGAATAATAAGGTATAAGTAAACAGCGCCACAGCCCTCAATCGTCTTCCAAATCATCATCCCAATCCATCATTCCATTTACACACTTGTATCGATACATTCTTCGATATCACCCTCGTTGATGCAAAATGGCAGACCACGTTCATGACATCCACAACGACTCGGACAAGACTCTCGAGCACCCTCACTACGTCTATCCCCAACGCCACCTCCCCACCTGTTCAGAAATAAATATGCCGTGGGCTTACCATCAGAATGGGGCTGCTCCTCAGCAACTCCTTCTGGCCTATGAGCCTCGCAAATTCGCCAATCCGTCACCGCTGGGTCTTTGCGCTTTTGCCGTCACCACTTTTGTTCTCTCTTGTGTGAACATGCATGTCCGCGGCGAGACTACTCCCAACATCGCTGTACCTCTTGCTTTTAGCTACGGCGGATTAGTCCAGCTACTTGCTGGTATGTGGTAGGTTGCCTCACGTCTCCGTTCGTCTACTTCCGCTGTGGTTCAGCGACTAACTTAATTTCCCAGGGAAATGGCTGTTGGAAATACGTTTGGTGCCACAGCTCTCTCCTCCTATGGCGGCTTCTGGATCGCCTACGGTATGCTCTTGACGCCACCTTGGAGCACTCTCGCAACAGATGGTCCCTATGAAGGCGATACCGGCTCCGTCATGGGTTTCTTCTTGACCGCGTGGTGGATTTTCACCACGCTCCTCTTGGTCTGCACGCTCAGGTCCAGCGTCGCACATTTCCTCCTATTCTTCGCCGCAGATATATGCTTCCTCTTGCTTGCTTGCGAGAGCTACGCGCACGACTTGGAGAATGAGACTGCTAGGGACGCGCTACAGCAAGCTGCCGGCCTCTTTGGCTTTTTCGCCTCCTTCCTTGCGTGGTACAACGCTTTGGCTGGTATTCAAGACAGCAGGTATGTTGAAATTTGTGCCCTGTTCATATTGCTGGGCCGAATATAGTTCCACTGCTAACATGTTGATTTTCTAGCAATTCTTTCTTCCAGGTTCCTGTTGGTCACTTTTCTTGGTCTGATAAGGGCCAGGAATTGCGCAAGGAGAGGGCGCGACAGAACCTTGTGTAATCGCTCGACACTATATCTTCTCGCATAACGGATTACGACTTTCATTTTAGAAAAGTAACTTAGACCATACGACTTTAACTAGACGTGTTTAGTAGAGAAAAGTATTATTAATTAACACAATTTTTGGCCAAATGCTTCTTTACACTCCCTACAGAATATGATCACTCACAATAAAACTGGTAAATTATGTCTTATTCCACTCAGGAAATACTAGATTATGCCGGGCCTAGGAGCTTTGTTAGGTAAAACTACTCAAATAGCGTTCGTCTTAAGATGGCAAGTCTAAGTGCAGAATGGAGAGAACTATGCTTTTTACCTTTGGGTGAGCGACTCGCTTTGGAGGAGCGGACAGCCAATTCAATAGTATCTGGCATCTACCACTTCGATACTGACTGACGGGTGAATATTGACCATCGCCGGCTATCTGTACCCTCTTAAAGCACTGTTCCTCCGGTTCGCGGGAGGCGTCTTCGTTGATGATGCGGCAGAAAGGGATTGAAAATGTCTAATATGAGACACGCAGGGATCCAGAAGTGAGGAGAACTCAAAATTCATAACCAAATGGGAAATATAGGTGCGAACTGTCGAATTGAATTCAAATTGAAAAGTTTTGACGCAATCGCTTGCTGGATCCCGTGAACCAACCAAAGATTCACAGGACTTAATCAGGCGACGTCTTCTATTATATTTTCGACGACGTCTCCTGTCCGCCATTCACATGTGTCTCCTCCTTCCTCTAAAAGAACCTAAACACCCTCCGCTCCAGATCCAACACTATTTCCTACATCCATCTTCTTCAAAACGCATACGACATGGCTTCTGTCACCGCCGGCAACTTGGACATTTTCAACCCGGCGCCTCCTTCGAAGGCGACTAATACTTTTCGATATTTCAATCATCTCCCTGTGAGCTCCGCTGGAAGATATGGGAACTCGAACTTAGCCATGAGCGGTTTCTCCACGTTGAGGCGCGTCGTTCTTCCACTCTTGCTGAAGGCTCTCAAAGCGAGTTGGAATCGGCCGTTGTCTACAGGGATCTCAGTCGTATCTTAGCAGACGGGTAGGCTTGCCAAGAGGTGGAGGCAAGATTGATCCCGCAGTCACAGATATGCAGTCCTGAAAATTCTACTCATACCTTCACTTCACGTCATATTATAGGAACCAAATACCTATCTCGAAAACTAGACCGACTAAAGCTATCTGCATAGGCCACAGACCTTTACACATAGTCAACTTTCCATTGTCGACTATTGCATAAAACAAACTCTCAGATCAACCTAACCCCGCTCCCATGCGGCAAAATCTACAAGTGGTTTCGTTTGGGTGAGTAGCAAACACGAATTTGCTCTAACTCCCCAGAGACGTCATCCAATATTGGTAGACATCATGAGTGCTTCGATGGGCCCACGTCGTGGAACACCACAGGTTGAGAGACGCCGGCAACATGCCATGGAATGAGAAACCAGCAGCCCAATTGATCCAATGCAGTAAGCACCGAAAGTAAGCGATTTAACATCATTAAATAATACACCACAAGTTCGTTCAAAAAGGATTTTGTCCAATCTAATAAAGCCGTCGCGGTGGTGCAGGGTAGCACGCTCTATTAACGCCTCATAATACGAACTGATCATACGTTAATGAAGATAAGATTACTCAGTAGTAAATATTGTTCTTCAAATTAGGAAAATCTAGGTATGAACTACTGAATATGGGATTTTACTTCATAGGCTGAAGCCTCGACCTTCAGTACCTGCCTTTTTTTTTAAGGCATTCTAGCTTACCAGCCTCCAACCAATTTTCCGATCCGCCTAAATTTTATGCAGCTAGCTAGATCAGAGAAATCGAGACAAAATTGCCAAATAAAATGATATACGACATAACGATGGATAAAATCGTCTCAAACTCATGCGAAGCATTTCGCGTGTCTGCTGCGGAGCATAGATGCGCTGCTGAATGAGTCGCGTATCAGTCGGACCGACAATGTGACCGACTCCGACGGCGGCCGGGCATAACACAACATTGAATGGCCGGGATGATGAGGATGGAGAGAATAGAGAGGCTTGGCTAATTACCAACCGAGATCCTTCGGGTTCAAACTGTTGCATCTCTATCAAATGATATTCCGAACCGGCGCTGGGCGGAATTTGAATGTGTTGACCAGCTCTTCGAAACATCAGCCCACAATCTGTGTTGATGATGCTGGGAGTACTTAAGCTGGACGAGCCCGAGACAGGAGGCTGAAGAATTATAGCATCAGTTAACATCCAAATCATCACTCAATCATTTGCATCATATCCCTGACCGTCGTCATGGCCTTTAACCTGAAGACACCCAACCGAAAGATCCACGCTGGAGTCATTCTCGTCAAGGGGTAGGTTTCATTCCCTTTGTTTCCGCTTTGTTCGACTTACCATTGCTAATACTGTATAGAATCACCGAGATGATTGACGTGGCACCGTTCGAGTTCTTTGCGTGGTTGGACAAGGAGTCCCTCAAGGTGTTCAACTTTCCACCTGAAATGCTCGATGATGCACTTGACATTGAGCTTCATTGGGTCACTGAAGATGGAAAGCCGAACAAACTGAGGAGCGGTGCTCAGCTTGTGCCGACGGTGAGTGTTGCGCAATCTGCTTTGCTGGCTGTGTTAGACTGACTGTAGGTCAGGACTCGTTTGAGTCATGCCCACCGCTGGACATTGTCCTCATGGGTGCCCACGATGCGGATTACAAAATGACCGACATCGACAAAGCATTCATTCGAAAATCGTACGAATCCTGCAGCGCATTCCTGACCATCTGCGGCGGCATATTCGCTCTTCTCGAATCCGGCCTTCTCCAAGACAAGACCGTCTCAGCGCCTCGCATCGTCGTCGACTCCCTCAAAAAGCAACTCCCCACGGTCCACTGGCAGGACAAACGCTGGTCGCACGACGACAAGATCTGGAGCGCCAGCACGCTCCTCAACGGGCCGGATATGATGCGGGCCTTTGCCACGGAGATGTGGGGAGGCCGGACTGGCATGATCGAGGCGGCGCTCGACTGTGGTCATTATCCAGACCGAGACGTTGATTTTAACGACTTCCACGGCCATCATTATCCAGTGGAATTTTTTCCTCTTTTTTAGAGTGCTGACCGCTAAGGTCGCTTGTGATTGATGCTCCTGGTGATGGGAGGGATGGCCTGGCCTGTGGGGAAAAAAGGTACCATGAAATCCCTGGTCAGACCAGGACATGCTCCCGAAAGCGGTAACGATTAGCGCACTGTATCGCCGATGGAAGGATTCAGTCGCAGGAGAAGAGTCGTGTACAAATAGAAGCTCAATGCAACCCATTTGCCGCGTCAGTGTATTGAAGTTGTGAAACGTTGTGTAGCAACGAATCGTCCAGGAGATGACGCGGCATTAACATGGGATTAGGGGGCACTAGGGCCTGTAAACCGCTCTGTAATTCAAACACAACCCACTAGAATCCATCGTTGGTGGCCCGTAATTAGTACAGTGGGTGTGCTGTGCGTCAGTCATCGGAGCGGTTCCTCCCCATGGCTGCAAGGATCGGCCCCTCGCTGCGACGACGGAGCGGCTTGCTTCCCGCTGTGGAACTTGAGCGCTGGTATGATTTAATAATACCGTTTCTAACAACTTGAAGCACTGGCTTATCCGGGATACTTTTGTATACCCCATAAAAGCGGCTGTGGCTTTGTCTTGGCATCACGACCCGAGGCTTGATTCCTCGACGTACCCGCTTCTGGCTCAAGTCTGCTGGGACAGAAACCCCTTCGTGATTGCTAACGATGAGCAAAGTGATGACTAGCCCAATCTACGCTCTCGCTGACTAGCGACATCGCAGGGTGAAGCAACGTTAGATGGTATGACAAACTATACGAGGGCCGCCGTACACTACCAAAGGACCCCGAGCCTTCCATATCTACACCCATAGCCCGATTTGACGATATCTTGCAAACGCCTTATCGCGGGCCTTCTGCACTGCTGCGGGATACCGGCACTGCGAAGAGGGTGTACGTGATATCGTAGTGGCAAGCGACGGTTCAGCGTTTGCCACATGAGGAATCATTGACAAAGACATGTGTTTGCGGCTGATGATGGTCTTCTCTCCTCCACCTGCGGCCGTTGATGCCGTGCTTCGACAGATGTTCGGTTCACACGGCCTATTAGCATCACGATGTACAGAGTAACTAACAGAGTACAGAGCAATCAACACATGGAGCCACGACAGCACGACACACCACATGGAGCGTCCTACTCTAGCAGGATTAGCGTCTCCGAGCCAGCTTCAATCGAACAATCAAAAAGTTCCCCTTCATTTGGGCACAATAATTATTGAGCGATACCGTGCTGTCGGTAATGGGCCTGGCAGTCCCGGATGAGGTCAGTCGCCCGCATTCGGGCGGTCCCTTTGTATGTGCGCCAAACGGGCCAACAGAGCATGGTAAGCGGGCTAGAAATAATCTGGTGATGCCGGATTTCTGCGACACCATCTGATTGGACACGGCTTTCGTTATGCGGGGATGTCAAAAAGTTCCCTTGAACCAAAGCTTGGTGTGGAGAAGTGGCCGATGCCGAAATAGCCGGACTCCCTGTTCGTTTTGGCCCTTTGGCCCCTTGGTCTATTCTCTCTATCCCTGGTCTATCCTTGTCTATCCCGTCATCCCATCTGTCTCTGGCTTCTCCCATTCGTTCTTTACTTCAGGTAGTATCCCGTCTTGTCCTAATCCCCCTTATCTGCCGTGTAGAGAACCACCCTCATTGGCCTACAGGCCTGATCTGGTTTCCTAATCGGGCCATAATCGGCCTGTCCCGTTCGCCGCTGAGAATTGTTGGCTGCTATTTGTCGTATAGACGCACTTCTGCTCACGGGCTACCTTCCTGTCCCGTCTAGACTCACGAACCCTCCGCCCCCCGGATCGTCCATCAAAGGGCCCCTTCGCAGTCCCATCTCATCCAAACGGAGCCTCAAACGGAGTCTTCTCTCTCTTTAGACTCTTTGCGTGCAGGGCCCCGGGTATCGGTGCGTGTGGTCTGTTTTCTATTCCGCGATGCCGGCCTCGTCTAAAAAGGTCCATACTACCATCGGCCGCCCGGGAGAGCTAGAAGCACTTTTGTTGTCGAACTTTTGTCTCGCGGGGGACTTTTTGTTCCTAGCCCATAATATCCCCGCCACAGTTCGTGATACCCGTAGGCGTGGCGATCACCTACGATTCCCGTTATCGCTGGCTGTGCCGAATCCGCCGCCCCCTTCGTGGGGAATTCAATCAATCACACGCGCTTTATTGCCTCTCACATAATGATTCCAGCGCATCGGGACCCCGTGTAATCAGGGACCCCCGCAAAGATGAACGGCCCATCTGAGCTATCCACCTTCCCAAGAGAGCCACAAGCTGGTTGGGAGTAGTATGTGGCGTCCCGCGGATAGTGTACTGCAGTGACAAAAGTGCAAGCACAACGTATATAGACGCTCGCGGATCCGTTTGTTGTTTCGAGTCTCCTCAAGGTCGTGTCAAGACTCTTCTATCGAATTACAACTTTGCCAAAAAGCCACACCACCATGGGTTTCAAATGGCGAAAGAACGCGGCCGAGGGCTCCAGTCGGCCCGAGGTCGTGGAGCCCGAGGTCGTCACGACCGGTGTTGACGTCAACTCGCCGGCGTTCAACCCCGAGAACGACCTCAAGAAGTTCAAGAAGCTGCACAAGTGGGATCCCTTTCTCGACGTCGAGAAGCTCGACGATGTTGACCGCGTCCTCGAGACGGGAGACATCGAGAAGGAGGCTGCTGTTGAGGCGACCCTCCTCTCTGAGGACTCGCCATACGCTGAGGTCCGCGCATCGGTATGTCTTTGTTTGCACCAAGTAGTCACCTATTCAGTGTCTAATCCTTTAGGTTCCTCCCACCGATGACGAGGATATGCCCATCAACACGATCCGCGCTTGGACTATCGGTTCCATCATGTGCACCATCATCGCGGCTTGCAACATCCTTCTCGGTCTGCGATACTCGCCCATCACCATCACGTCCACCGTCGTGCAGTTGGTGTCTTACCCGTATGGCTTTCTTTCTTCAGCCACCTTCCATCACTGTCTTGTCTAACATCGTTTAGTATTGGTTGCGGCTGGGCAAAGGTCGTGCCCGACTACCGCTTCAAGGTCTTTGGCCATGAACTGTCCCTCAACCCCGGCCCCTTCAATGTCAAGGAACACACCATCATCACCATGATGACGGCTGCCGGCTCAGCTGCCAGTTACGCCATCGATATTCTTCTCGCCCAGGAGCTGTTCTATAACCAGTACTTCAAGTTAGCCTCCCTATCAGTTCCTCCTTGTTCATACCCAGACTAATCATAACAACAGCTGGGGCTTCCAAATCATCCTCATCATCTCCACCCAAGCCATGGGCTTTGGCGTTGCTGGTGTTTTACGTCGCTTCTTGGTTTGGCCCGCGGCTATGATCTGGCCTGCGACTCTAGTCACCACAACTGTCATGTACTCGCTTCACGACCACTCCCCCTCCGACCCGCATGCCACCAACGGCTGGAAGATTGGCCGCTACATGTTCTTCCTGATCGTTGCGCTCGCCACCTTCGCCTACGAGTGGATTCCCACCGTCATAGCCCCGTTCCTCAGCCTGTTCACCTTCATCTGCTGGATCGCTCCCCAAAACGTTCTCGTCAACCAGATCTTTGGCGGCCAGACTGGACTTGGCATCGTGCCTCTCTCCTTTGACTGGAGCACCATCAGTGGTTACTTGCTCAGTCCTCTTCAGACCCCAGCCTTTGCCATCATGAACGTCGCTGCCGGCATCATCATCATGGTCATCGGATGTGCCGGTCTTGCTTGGGGCGGCCCTGAATTCTACCGCTACCTCCCCATCAGGTATGATGTACTGAGAAATTTACATACCCTAATCAAATCTGACATCGTTCCCACAGTGCCAACGCCAACTTCGATCATTTCGGCGCCCGCTACAACACCAGCCTGATCCTTACCCCCGACTTCACCTTCAACGAGACAGCCTACAAGGAATACTCCCCCCTGATGCTGGGCCCGGCCTTTTCCCTGTCCTATGGCATGGGCTTCGCCGGCCTCATCTCGACCCTCGTGCACGTCTACATGTTCTACGGCAAGGACATTGTCCAGCGTACAAAGGACGCCGCTCATGAAGAGGCCGACGTTCACCTGAAGCTCATGCGCCGCTACAAGGAGGCCCCTGAGTGGTGGTTCGCTTCCATCTTTGCCGTTAGCTGCGCCTTTGGCATGATTGCGTCGCAGGTCTGGGAGACTCACCTCACTTGGTGGGCGTACATTCTCTGCATCTTCATCGGTGTCTTTTTTATCCTTCCCGTTGGTATCATTCAGGCCATCACCAACCAGCAGACTGGTCTCAACATTGTCACTGAGATGATTGTTGGTTACATGTAAGTCTGCACATCACTTAGCCTGGCTAAACACCTCACTGATGATATCATAGGACTCCCGGTCGCCCCATTGCCATGATGCTGTTCAAGTCCTGGGGCTACATGCTCTGCTACAACGGCCTTCAATACGTGTCTGACATGAAAGTCGGCCACTACATGAAGATCCCCCCGCGCACCATGTTCTCTGCCCAGGCTTTTGCCGTCATTTGGCTATCCATTGTGCAGATTTGCACCTACAACTTCCTCCGAGGCAACATTGAAGGCATCTGCACCCCTGACCAGGAGCAGGGTCTGACTTGCCCCATGGCTCGCACCTTTTACAACGCCAGTGTCATCTGGGGTGTCATTGGGCCTCGCCGAATGTTTGGATCTGGAGCAGTGTGAGTTACACAAATCCAGCATTCTTGTGATACTCTTGACTAATCATCAAACCAGCTACTCTTGGGTCAACTACTTTTGGCTCATTGGTGCCGTTCTCCCTGTCGTTCAGTACTACCTGGCCCGCAAGTACCCTCGCAGCTTCTTGCGATACGTCTTCTTCCCGGCTATCTTCGGTGGTGCTGGTATGATCCCTCCCGCGACCACCTGGTGGCTCGGCCAGTGGGTTATTGTCGGTCTCATCTTCAACTGGTGGATCAAGCGCAGATTCTTCGGCTGGTGGAGTAAGTTATTCGATTCTAAGTTATTGAACTCTGCTAACTTTTTGAAGTCCGCTACAACTACGTCCTTTCTGGTGCGCTCGATATTGGTACGGCTCTCTGCATTGTTATTTCCACCTTTGCTCTGGGCCTGTCCAACACGAACTTCCCAACGTGGTGGGGAAACACGGTTTTCGATAACAATCTCGATGCCGCAGGCGCTGTGACCAAGGTTCTTCCCACTGACGGGTCGTTCTTTGGGCCGACATCGTGGTAATCATTCTGCTTCTTCGCTATCTGTTTTGATCCCGCGAATATGGGGCAGTTTCGCAGCCCCCAGTTATTGTATAGCATTGCAATGAGAGGATGATGCACCGTATTATGAGCAGATAGCCATTCACGATCTCTAATACTATAATGCTTCTGAGACGAAAACAATCGTGAAACAGATGACTTTAGTTGTGGATATAAATGATAGGGCGTTGTAAACGACAGTGCGGGTGAGCACCTGTTACAGGTAGATCCTACGACCCAACGTAAACGGGGTCATTGGGGTTTGAATCCAGAAACATCAGACTCGGTAGATTTGACCGGGCGAACGGACTTAATTGCGCAACTATAGTACTTGGGGAACCTTTTGCTGGTTTCATCCCTGGGCACGGTAATTGTTCTCCTTGCGTCGTAGTTTTAAGCACAGGGAAATGCTTAGAGATGGCGTACTTTTGTTTTTGTTCTAATCTTCAACTCTTAGCATTATAGCCTAGTCCCATATTTGCATTGATCCCGAGATAGTGTACTTGATACGGTCGATCATCCCCATCGCGGAGCCGAAAGCGCCTCAGCCAATCAATGGCCATTGCGCAATTCCGTGGGCTTTTTGGTCAAACTTGGGTTATTTCAAGGGGCTTTGAATCGGGCTAATCAAATCGCTACCATTACCCCTGTAATTCTATAGCGGGATGAAACTAAGACTAACCAGCATCTCCTAAGTTGTTCCGTCCACCTTTCCGTCCTTCTTAACACCGTTCAGCTTTCTAGGGCTTTTTGAATGCCGACTGCCGAGTCTTGGCGTGAGGTCCTATCGCGTCAAATCAGCCATGTGATCGCCATTGACCTAGTTTTCGAGCCTGTTACATTGGCGCGTAAAACAGTTTCCCATCTCGGGAGGTGCCTAAGATGGTCCTTTTTGCAATAGTATCCGCCCTTCTCTGCCCACCTTCTCCTTTGCGCAAAGCAGTGCCGCCATTGCCGATTCGTCGGCAGACAGAGCAGCAAAAGGACCATAGTCGTAGAGTTTCATCCCACTCACCCATGGCACCCTGCAAGCCAAGCAAGCCAAGCAAGCCAAGCGATCGCCAAGGCGGGATCAAGCATGATCAGATCTGACAACGCTTGGCTTGACAGCTTTCGGGAACTTATGACCTGGACCCTGGATATAGCCCTTTTGGGGAGGTGATGCGGATGTTCAGTGCCGGACTAAGGTTTTGACTTTCAAGGTTTGTCGACTATTGCGATGCCTAGGGGCCAGAATCTCATGATACCATCGACGATAGTCAGAACAACTCAATAAGAAACGAGTATATAACCAGTGGCGAGTCTCTCCTTTGGATTAGGACCAGACACATCTTGCTCAGCACCACTCTCTAGTCTCCAACCCTTCAGGACCCTGTTCATCCAAGCACTTGCCCATCAACCTCGCTATGACTTTCACTACGTTTCTCGTTGCCACTCTGGCACTGACCAGCACCGTTGCTGCTGTCCCGACCAACAATGTCCGAGGTGGCAAGTTCTCCGTCGCCCAGGTCAAGAACACCAAGTTCGTCAAGAGCGGTCCTCTCGCTCTCGCCAAGGCGTATCGAAAGTATGGTGCCGAACTGCCCGCAGGTCTCGCTGCGACTGTCGACAAGATCAAGAATGGACCTGCTCGTCGCACTGAGGGCTCTGCCACAACTACACCCACCGAGGATGACAGCGAGTGGTTGACCCCCGTCAGCATTGGAACGCCTGCCCAGGTTCTCAACTTGGACTTTGATACCGGATCTTCAGATCTCTGGGTCTTCAGCACCTTGACTGCGTCGGCCGACGTCAACGGTCAGACCCAGTACGACCCGACCAAGAGCAGCACCTCAAAGAAGTTGACCGGTGCTACCTGGTCCATCTCCTATGGCGATGGAAGCTCTTCCTCTGGAGTTGTCTACACTGACAAGGTCAACGTCGGTGGCCTCACCGTCAGCTCCCAGGCCGTCGAGGCTGCCAAGACTGTTTCAGACAGCTTCACCTCCGAGTCCGATCTCGATGGTCTCCTCGGCTTGGCCTTCAGCTCCATCAACACTGTCACGCCCACCCAGCAGAAGACCTTCTTCGACAGCGCCCTGTCCTCACTTGACGCCAAGGTTTTCACTGCCGATCTCAAGCAGGACGCCCCTGGAAAGTACAACTTTGGCTACATCGACAGCACGGCCTACACCGGATCTATTACATACACCTCTGTCGATTCTTCCCAGGGCTTTTGGGAGTTCACCTCGACCGGATACGGTGTTGGCTCTGCTACCTTCACCAAGACCTCCATCGACGGCATCGCCGACACCGGCACCACCCTTCTTCTCCTCCCCAGCGCCATCAACAAGGCCTACTATGCCAAGGTCTCGGGTGCCAAGCTCAGCAGCAGCGTCGGTGGTTACGTCTTCCCCTGTAGCGCCACTCTCCCCACCTTCACCTTTGGAGTCGGTAGCGCCCGTTTCACTATCCCCGCCTCGTACCTGAACTACTCTCCCATTTCTGAGGGCTCTAGCACCTGCTTCGGTGGTCTCCAGCCCAGCGAGGACATCGGTATCAACATTTTCGGCGACATTGCTCTCAAGGCTGGTTTCGTTGTTTTCGACGGTGGAGCTACTCGCTTGGGTTGGGCCAACAAGTCGCTGTAAGCAGTTGTCTTGCATATGTGCCAGCAACTCGCCCTAGATCGAGCGGGCAGCAATTTGTTTAGTAAAAGAGTTGTCATCGCCTATTTGTAAATACGGAAGTGTGGGCTTAGTTATTCAGTCAGGCCATGAATTCAAGTATAGTATATACAAATGTAAACGTGTTATATTGCATTTACAATAATGGTTTACTGCAAAATAGATTACATTTCTAGAGGTTGGGTGGGCCCTTAACTATGGAAGTTCCATGTACTGCTTTTAGAATCTGCTTGATAAGTATTGTGAAGATGTAGCTTTACTTATCACTTATTATAAAACTAGTATTTAAAGTACTTAATTGAATTACTTGAAAACATAACTTATATATAGTTGAAAGGTTGGACGTTAATTAAAAAACATAACCCATATTAAATCTAGCAAAAGGTACTTTCTTTATATAATTTATTATAAATCTAGTATAGAATTTTACTATAATATAATTCAAAGTCGAAGTAGTAGAACAGCTCACTACAAACTAGCCTATAAGAAATCTAGCGCTTGATCTTACCTCCATATAGCCTATAACAGTAGCCTCGCATTGACAAGAACTATTGCCAAATTAAAATGTGGGCATCCCCCATCCGGGATATGTTAAGTTATTGGAGCAAGACCTCAGCCTTTTTTTGGAGGCAAACGTCTACTTTCCCAAGGACTCTTGACATAGCTGGGGAGTTGAGAGTAGAATAAGAAACAGACCATCGATGCTGGCTCTATCTGGATCTTTCCCCTTCCAATATGGGTAATCATGTCGATGGCGAGGGGAACCCTAATAGGGCCGACACCTTTCTCACGAATTTCTATGGAGACCGTAATAGATCCGAGACCATTCCCATGAATTTCCTCCACAAAAGAGTGATGTGAAGACAATGGGGGCCCAGCTGGGGCGTCGGGTGATCGGCATTGAATTGACAAATCGGAAATCGGATAACCGGTTCTAAGCTGTTTAAAAAAGTCTCAGGAACATGACGCCGAGGCTCAAAACCCGACTTCCGCTAGAAAATGAATTATTCAACGCGCAAAATGATCGACGGATGAAGTGGATCATATTGCGCGTTTCACCGCCATTATGCCGAGCCTTTTCTGGAGACTTTCCATGTTAAGAGAGATTGCTGGAAGAGACAAGGGTATGTAGGACCATGACATCTTCATCCGATGCACTCCGGATAAATCTAGAGTGATGGAACCACATGATTGTGTACAGTGAAGTGATATTGGTAATTGAATGGGTGCAAAACAACAAAACAGAAAGAGAGGGACAGGTAATACAGGGTGGTCGATTTCATGGCGGAACCTACACATTTGATATTTTACCGGAGAAAGCATGATGAGCTTCCGATTGTGTGTAGTAACATCACGTTCTAGCAAACTTGATATGCGTATAAGTGAGCCTCATTCTTAGATACGATGGCTAAAGCATAAATCTCGTATAATTCGTGCGTTAATTGGGATAATGGGTCCAGGAGGTATCCTTGCATATATCATATAGCTCCACGTCATCGTGTGCGAGGAACAGACTAGCGTCTCCTCAACCCACATCACTAAACTTAATATCGCCGGAGGACTCCTTTTCACCGATATACTTGCTTCGCTTACGCGTTGGTGAGCAAGTAAGGTGTCAAACATCCAAGGTCGGATGCGAGTTGCTAATCCTCGACTAACAGACATCTATCCTATCGCCTTATGGTTTGGGGTATATAATGAGACAACTGACCACATCACAGACTTAGACTTCAAATTAGTAACTTACTGACATACTCAGTGATCAAACATGGCTCGCAATCTTCTTCTCTCACTATTCATCCTCCCAACCCCTCTGGCGGCAGCATACGCACCGGGCCTCGAACTTGCCTACTCATTGGAACGGGCAACACAAGGAATTAGCATTTCTTCTTCTGGGCGCAAGTTCCTATCTCAACGCTACTCGGAGACTCTCCCTCCTCAAGCTATCGAGCTTCTCGACGACAACACGACAGTGCCTTATCCAAACGTGGCGTGGAACTCATACAATGCGAGTGATCCGGATTCTGATCCACGAAAGACCTTTGTCAGCATCGACGGGGCTCGAATCGGGCCTGATGGTCGATATTGGCTCGTTGACGGGGGCTCTCAGGGTGTAAATGGATCGACCAAGCTGGTTGGAGTCAACTTGACAACCGATGCAGTCGACAAAATCTTCTACCTGGACGATATCAAGGCATCTGGCAGTGGTATTGACGACGTGCGCTTCAGCGCGAATCCCGAGATTGCATACCTCAGCGACACCGCAGGTGCTTTGTTGGTATTGAACATGACCACAGGCGACGGCGTGCGTGTCCTCGCAGGTGATCCTTCCGGGGAAGCCTGGTTTCCTATGATGTACAATGGAACCTTGGTTCCTGGCTACGGCAGCGCCTCTAGCTTATCTGTCGGCCTTGACCAGATCGAAGTTTCCCCTGATGGCGTCTACCTGTATTATCAGCCCTGCAATGGTGGCCTGTACCGCATCAAGACAGCCTACCTCGATGCCTCGTTGGCCAATTCCACATTGGCCAATTCCCTCGGAGACTATGCGGAGCCTTTTTCCCTGACGCCTAGTACAGGCGGCAGCACCATTGACGCTGATGGCAATATCTACCTCAGCGACACCAATCTGTTGGCTATCTGGAAGGTCACACCAGAGGGATACACAACAATTCTTCTCCAGGACGACCGCCTACTCTGGACCGACCTTATGTGGGTTACCCCTGACAAAAAGCTTTGGCTACCCGCTTCCCAAATGAGACCTGGAGGTAATGGTTTGATGGCGGACGGACCCAATAATATCTTTACTTATCCTATTGATGCTGGACCCGCACCTATTGATCATGCTTAGGCATTCTCAACTGTAGGTTGCGGCGCTGTATACACGATGCCTTGTGTTGAGTAGAGGAAATGGGAGGTGTATGTTTATAGTTCGTCTTCTAGTCAGCTTTCAAGATCTAATGCAAACCGAATCCTCTCTTGAAATGTCCTCAAGTTTGTCACCTATTTACTATCCTCTGGTACAATTTCCCTATAGACTATTTATAGATAAGAGCGAAAGTTCTTATTTTGCAGTCAGTATCATCAACTTGGTCTGTAGTCACATTCAGGGGTCTGTACCTACCCACTTCTATCCACAACCACGTCAATAGTGATAAAATAGATGACTTACTAAGCCGAACTAAAGTTTGTTTAATAGAAATACGCCCTATCTGTGAACGTAGATGCCACCTACAGTGGTACAGATCGCCTCAAACGCCATAGCGGATCAAGGGTATCCCGCCAGCATCAGCCCCACAATCTCTAAGCGCCATAATCAGACCATCCATCCCCATCTCCCTCATCAACCTGTTCAGTTCATCCTCAAGTGTCTCGATCTGCGTTCCCTTTAAGGCCAAATAGTGGCCGCTGATATGCTAGTCTGCCAGCAGGATATATGTGCCTATCCACTGTCACGGCCTGGTCCCCCGGACAGTTGATTAGGCAGCTGGTGCACCTCCTTGATTGCTACAATTGCGATTAATGTCCGATCTTTTGCCCAGTAATTAGCGTAGCGGTTAGAAGTGTGTTGTAACATCCATGTGGAGCGCTCCACCGGCTCGGGTCAATTGAGGCGCCGGGATAATTGCCATATACCAACCTCTCCAGTTGTGACTTCCAGTTTCTTAGAAATATCGGTTCTATGCTTAATCCATAAGCGTACATGGTGGCAGATTTTGTCCCGCCATACCGGTTCCCTGCCCAATGAATTTCAACCACGTACTTCGATTGCCACCCAAAGTGCAGAGAGATATGCGTGACTGGAGTTGAGGCTAGCACATTCGTAACGAATGACGAGAGAGGCGTAAGTCTTGCATCGAGCTGAGATTAGCATTGCTGGTGATTGGATAATATCCCAGGCTGACACACAAGGCCGACGCCACAGAGTAATATTCTCGGAGCCTGACTTTTTGGCCCCCCCTTCAAGAAAAGATGCGGTAAAAAAAGAAACAAAAGATGGGGCATTGCACTGGGCCGAAAGAAAACCACAATCATCCAGAACTTTTATCGGGCTCAAATGGCAACCCAACATATCCCACCGCATATCGCCAGGCTATAGGAGCAATCATGTCCTCTGAAGTAGACACCAACGCTAACGAGCTTAACAACGAAATTTCCACCACACCAATAGTCGATTGGCGTCAGGAGGTAAGTGCCCATCGACATTAATCGACACGCAGCTAACTAACGCCCTTCAGATGTTTCAGGGGCTAGATTCTGAAGAGAAGGTCACTTTGATGGATCCATCATCGTCAGCTCTAGAGACATATTCGGGCACTCACGGTGTGTGTCCAACGGCTGAGCAAACCAACACAATTCCAGGCTCGTCGACAAATGCCTCACCCCCGCCGACTTCCACCGAAGAAGCCCCCGGTGACCTACGAGCTGAAGATTCTTCGACGCATTCCTCAGACCCCGAAAGGCCTTTGCCGGCGATTCAGCCCCCGCTGTTATTTTCAGTGGCTGAATCTGCGTCCTCGTCGTGGAAAAGTCGAGCAGCGAGCCATTTGCCTCCATCATAGATTTCAAGGCATGGAATGGCGAAGAGCCGAGCAAGGAAGTGTGCAGCAACAGCAAGGCATCAGCACTTTGGCACTTCGCTCTGTTTCATCTGCCAGCAGTCAGCGTGACCTTGCTCCTTCTGAACCTTTATGTTTGGGAGGCTCGCTGGTCGGCTTTTCGCCCTACACCTGATGAATTAAATGCCCTTCAATATGCTGCAAAGGCGCACGAGTCTTTCATCTTGATATCTATTACAGATATACTTCTACAAGTATTAAATTTTTCTCTTCTGCAGGGGAATGGTATCCCCCTTGGATTTATGACTTCTGCATTTCACCTTGGATCTCCAGTGGGTTATCTGTTCAGCTGGGAATTCTGGGGTACAGCCTTGAATCCAACAACACCACTTCTTCCCCATACTCTGACCAGTATGTTCATCGTCTTTCTGGTTACTCTCGGTCTTGGAGCAGGACCCTTCTCAGCAACGTTGATGATTCCTCGACAAGGATGGTGGGAGTTTCCTCTCTTTGACAGAGAATCTGAGCCCAAATATGTGCTCTCCAGAAACCCATTCCAGACGGATCTTACTTCTGCACACGACTTTCGGTGCAATTTCACTCAGGTTGATAACGAGTGTATATACATGGACTTGAACGAAACGTTGCAATCTTTCGTAAGCGGTGTTTGCAATCATCCGGTGAGTCCGTATCAGGCAAACATATCATACGACAGCATACACGATCAAGGAGGACGACCGATTACGCTGTCGGTTATCCGAGAGTCAGAAATAGCCTACGCCACCTGCCCTATGGGTTTCATCACGGCCAGTCTGATAGACACCTATACTGTAGAACGCGAGACTACTGGTTATGAACGAATGCTTCTCAGATCTCAACCTCAGGCATTATCCGACATAAGGGCGTCGAGTCAGCCGCTGGTAGCAATTGAATGCCAAGGATCGACTGAATGGGCACACGGGGCCGACCCAGCCATTGAGTTCACATTCACTGAGGGATTGTTCGATTCCTATATTTGGAGCCCTGATTTGACAATCACGGCCAATCTTCGCAAGAATCTAAAGAAGAACAGCCCGCCCCGCATTTTTGATCCTATCTTCCTAGACACTCCCAGGGATATTAATGCGCCAATCAGTGCAGCTATCTTGATGTCCTCCTCATATCCCGAGGATTTGCTATTATCAGACGGAGATGTGCTCACACGTCAAGTCATCGACCTCACCCTTTGTCTTGTTCAAGCTCGCTGGGTTGAGGCTGAGGTGTGGATCGATGTTGAAGTCGGTCCCTCCACCAATGTCGACCCTCGGTACACCGGTGCTATGATTCAAAGTGACCTGGGCTTTTCAGCTGAGGATACAATAAAGTACCTACGCGATACGTCCACCACTGACAACGTCATCAAGATGCACGACGACTTTTTGCAAGGAATCAGCATTCCATTGAATGGAACGATTAACACAACAAAAAATCCAATGTACACGGAAACGTATCGCTTCTGCAAAGACTATTTGTCGCCATGTCATCAGGTTGTGTTAGGCTTGTTTCTTGCCGATACATTAGCTCGATCTGGGTACACCAACTACCATCTTTCTCGTGACCTTGACTCGGAATACAGGATGGGGTCGGAGGATATCCTTATCGAAACAGTCTACTACTGGTATGGATATGCATACAGATTCCAGGGTCGTGCTTCTGCCATCTTGTCCTTTTCGGCACTGCTATCGCATGTCTGTATTGTCTCGGTGCACCTTGCTATTATCCTCATGTGGCACAAACAATTGCGTGGAACCAGCTGGGGAGGCTTTGGACAGATACTTGTTCTTGCATTGCAGTCAAAGCCTCCTCGAGAGTTGAAGGGCGTCAGTGGAGGAGTTGAAAGTTCTCAGACTTGGAAGAGAACAGTGGTGGTTAGGGATGTTGGTGGTAAAGGACGGCTGCACTTGCTGTTGAATACGAGGGGTATGGATGGAGAACAAACAGACGGTTCAAGCGTTATTGACGATGGAGACGGCGAAGGCGAGAATGCCAGTGGAGGATTTCGCTTGGTGAAGGCTAAGGTCAAGTATTTCTAGATGCTTATGAATGCTACTATCAGAATTAGAGGATATTATTTAAATTCCCTCCTCGGCATCGTAAAGGTGACCTTTGCAGAACTGTGTTTTTTTTTTACTTTGTGCCAGTAGCAACTCAGCTTGATAGAGCGGATAATAGATAGTATAGTAATTATAGCGATTAAAAACACGCTGAAAGTTTTTACATATAGACTATAGTAAAAAGGTAGCAAATATAGCTACATCATGCAAAGCAGAGTTCTAGCTTCGCCACTATTTCTTGATCTAACAACTTCAAGTATTCTTTAAAGTCTGCATCCGGCTTAGACTTACTTCCTTGAATGTCTCCTTCAATACATCGCCTTACCACCTCCCCATAAACCTCACCCATCTTCTCTTTCACTGCAGGTAGCAGATGTCTAATGACATAGCGCTGCCACTGCTCCAAGGGGATACAGGGCCGCAATTTGTCAGTATTACCCTCGTGAGCCAACGTCTCTGCCCGCTTCCATAGTGCAATCTCCACTAGCACAATGCCGAGGCTATATAGGTCGAAGGAAGCTTCGTATTCGACGGGCACGCTGTCCCTGTACACTGGGTGCTGATACCATGCCTCCTCGGCTGTAGTCTCCGGCTTGACTGAAAGGCTAGGCAGCGACGCCGGACGGGCGAACTCGTAGCCTGTCAGGAAGAGCTGCTTCGGGTCGGGCTTCCACTTGTTCTGTTGGTCCTTCGGGAGGTAGAAGAGGACATTGTGGCTGCGGATGCCTTTGTGAAGCCATCCGAGATAGTGAAGCTGATACACGGCGCTTGCCAGTGTGAGGGCCATGGCGAAGCGTTGGCCCAGAAAGAAAAATGGGTCAACCGAGACACCCGCGTGCTTAAACTTGACTTTACCGTTGAGGAGGGTGGTAAGCATGATGGGTTCGGCAACTGTGTTTGGTGGGTTCTTAAAGGCAAAACACACTCCAGAATTCACATCCGAGTCTGGATGCTCGTAGAAGCCCAGGCAGTCGAGAGCTCTCAGCTTGGTTGGCTTGGGTTCTTGCGATAGTAAATTCGCAAGGGACCGTATACTGCTACCAACTAGCCTGTCGTACTGTTGCTTAGTGAGTTTACTCGGGTTCTTCGTCTCGTACACTTTCCACTCCAACAGGGCACATTGTCCGTTAACCTTCGTGTTGTAAGGCGACGGCCGACCTCTGAGTGAGATAGGGGGGTCGAAGTCTCCAGCTGTAAGCTGCATGTTGTCCTCAAATTGTGCCAAGGAAGCATTGGTGTCAGGTCCCTGAATGGAGTTCGCTTCCGCCTCCTTGGCCTCAAGAGCGACTCTTCGAAGACGAACAGCGGCAGCCAACTCTCGATATTCGGGGATGTCTGCCCGCCTAAGGGCTACCTCCATGACTTGTAGCCCCTTGGTGTTGTTGAAGTTGTCCAGCTCAGGGAGGAGCTGGCGCTGGACAGACCCTTGGCTCAGGTTCCATAATCTGTTTAAGGCGTCGTTGTAGGTTTTAAGCTTCTGCCACAACTCATTGGCAGTCTTGGCCGTGTTCAGTGCCCAGCCTATCTTCTTGAAGCCGGAGATCAGTGTTTCAAGCGGGAAGGGCTGTTTCCTAGGGTTGTCGAATTTGTCAGGAATGGCGTTGAAATCCTCAAAAGTGGCCTTGATCTGGCCCAGACACGCTATGGTCAGGCTCTCGACGGCAGGTTGACTGATGAGAACTGTCCTATCGTCCGGCATGGCCTTGGCCTTCCAGTTGGAAAAGACCTGATGCTCGACATTGACGCGGACGGAAAGGTCTTTGAGGTCATTCTCTTGATTGGTGTAGGCGAGAAAGGCCTGGTAGTACTGGGTGCAGATAAAAAGCAAGCCAGGAAGGCTAATGATAGTGCCTACTGGGTCTACCATGGCTATCAAGGAAGACCCGGAGAACCGCTGCGTAATAGATTTAGGTCGGGGAGGGATGCGGCGGCAGCAGCTAACAAGTTATGATGGCGGTTCCAACACCTTCATATCATCCTGTACCCCGCCCTACCCATTGCTTTAATTTTTTTTGGTTCATCAGCTTTAGGCAGAAACAAGCCACCATTCCGTATTAACGCCATCAAGCGTCGGGATTGGATTATGACTGTGATAGTGGTGGCTCGGTGAAAAGCTAGCTAATTATCGTGAACGCCACCAAGCGTTGTGATTGGACTACGATTGAAACTGTGGTGGCTCGGCGAAGTGTTAGCTTCTGCCATCACTTATGACAGGTCACTATGATCATAACGAGGAATGATGAGCGCCAAGGCTTGTGAGCTGAGACTGCGTTGACCAGGGTGGGAGAAGCTCACGTGGGATGTATTAATATCAACTGGATATCCTTGTCAGATTTCCAACTTTCCCACCTCATGCTCGGCATTCTCTAATCATTACATAATGAGTAGCTCCGATTCAGAATTGCAGGGGGTTCGAGGCCCCATTTCCAGTCCTTTCGTCGGCGCCTCATCACCGGGCGGGAGTTTTGACCGCCACCGGCCTCTGGTGTCACCAAGAGCACAGGGTGAATTGAAAGATCTCGTCACGTTTCTGGGTACATTGAGCACTGTTATCCCACGAAACCCATGGCTTGATTACACCGTCATAAACGCTCTCGAGGGCGCCGGCTTATCCCGTGGATTCACCTTCTCGGTGCGGCGGCATATTCTCACCAGGCGTATCCACGCCCATAACCGAAGGTTGGTGCCGGGCGACACGGTGATCCTGAAGATCGCGCATGGTTTCAAGCAAGGCAGGCTCTCGGTGACTGGTGACGATAATGCCATCTCAGAGCAGATGGACGCTCTCGTTCGAGAAGTCCAGGTGCTCACAGACCCACGGATTCGTGACAGTCCAGAGATCATCGACCTCCTACAGCTCGTATGGGAGTATGAGCAACAAGTTCTACGGTCGGTGCTTGTGTTCGAGTTCGCCAACTGCGGCACGCTCACCGAGTTTATTCAGTCTGGTCCTGCGCAAAGCCTCTCTATCAAGTTATTGCTGTGCTTTGATGTGCTGAAGGGGCTCTCAGTCTTGCATGAGGCTGGCGTTGTCCACGGCGACGTCAAGTGTGATAATGTGGTGGTCTTCCAAGGCAAGAACGGCTCTTTCAGCGCGAAACTAATCGATTTTGGCTTCTCGATCTTTCTAGCAGAGCTGGAGCCGGGAACGCCAATTTCGCAGAGGGGAACGATGCCATTTATCGCCCCCGAATGGATTGTCCCTATCGAGAGGGATGGTTTGGTTTACACCGACTACTTCTCGTGCGGAATGCTGGTGTGGCAGATATTATCCGATGGCAAGCAGGACAGCCTCTTTTCGCAACAGCCATTTGAATGCCCCCAAAAGGAGGCGTCTAAAGAAGCATGGTCGACCTATATCCAGGACGCAAAACAAGACCGCAAATTCTCCTCTAGAGTCAAGCTCTCGATTCTACTAGCCGCCGAGATAGACGAGAACCTTTGGGTGTATTACGACTCTATCCTAGACAGCACACTCGACCCTATTCCTACCCAGCGCAACATTGGACATGTGCTGGCTTTGTTTGGTCACGAACAGAGGTAAGCGGTTACAATGACATATGTTTGCCTGAGCCACAAGCTAAGCCGTGTTTTATCGCCAGGTGTGTGCCAAACTTGACCACATCAGTAGCCACACCAGTACCGGATCTTGAGGCAGCAGCTTCCGAGACACAATCTGCAATGGCAAGAAGAGAGTTCAACAACGCCCTTGATGAGAGAAGATCCCCGCAGTTTCTCGATCTTCGGCAGTTTCGTACTCCTGCCCCCGCCCTCCACATCCAGATCGTCGCTAGTCTCGAGAGGATCTCCGAAAGAGAGGGTGACGAGAGGGCAGCGGATGCTTCTTTCACCCTTGCGCAGTGTCATATCAACGGCTTCGGAACCGAACAATCGGACGACGATGGGCTGGATTCGCTATCTGAGGCCGGATCTCGAGGACACCGCATCGCGAGTTTCATCTTGCCACAGATCAGGGCAGCCATTCATCCAGAACAAGATCGAGAAGACGTCAGTTCCTCGGAGTTTTTCAGGCTCGTGGAGTTGCCTAGGGCAGATTCATATCCACTCAACCTTTCCGACACTCCGGATCAAATACTACAACTCATAAGCGAGAATGACGAACTGAGGCGTAACTTGACATGGCGCCAGGACTCGATTCTGCACTGGGCTGCCACCTTTGATCTCGACGAGCATCTGTCGAGATTCTTGGACGCCTTCCCTGACATGATAAACGCCCAAAATGTCGTGGGCGAGACTCCTCTGATCTGTGCGGCACGACACGGCAACATAAACTCTGTAATGATACTGGTAGGAAGCGGCGCCGACGAGAACCAAATTAGCTTCACTGGAGAGACTGCGCTACACTGGTTGGTGTCGTTTCCAGATGACATAGTCACAGGACTGGGACATCTCTTTTACAGCCCTCTCTCGTCAGTGAGCTACGCCTTGGCCAGCGAATCAACCCCCGATGTCGCTGCAGCTGGCTTGGGTATCGTGCTTGGAACACCCCTTCACCGAGCCGTAGCGCTCCGACGAAAGAAAATCGTCGAGTTTCTCCTTGAACGTAAAGCAGACTGCTTCTTTCTTGGTTTGTCCATGCATAATGTGGTTGCCCTTGAGGGAGCCGGCGTGGCTGGTAAATATCAATTCCCGGATGCCAATGACATGGCCCTGCTCCCTATTCATATCGCCTGCCGAGCTCATGACGACGAAATGATCGAGCTTCTTCTACGCCACGGGTCCCTACAGCTTCCAACATGGACTGGTGAAAAAGGTCAACCCCGAGGCTTCTTTCTTGGCTTCCGTATGGACCGCGATGACGGCTTGGGCTGCACCAACTTGCGTTCGCGATCCCTTCTCGGATATGCATGCGATCCAATCAGCCGCTTTTCTCAGATGGCCATGCACGGCTCAAGGCAAAAGCAAGCCTTACGACGGACGTTCGAGCTTCTGCTGTCTATGCAGGGACAAGACCTTGCGAAAGTTGCTTTCACAGGAATGAGTGCGCTTCTCGCAGCGTGCGAGAGTGACGATACGGAGTTAGTATTGCACATACTCTCGCTTCCCGGGAGTAGTTCTATTTTGGAGCAGTCCTGCCTAGGTGGATGGGGCATGAAGCCGCTCCATGTTGCTACCTCGCATCACAATATTGTCTTGGTCAAGGCTCTTCTTGATGCCGGCGCAGACGCCCTCGCGGAACGTTCGAGTGGCGAAACAGCAATGCATATGTGCGCCGGTAGCCTTTCACCAGACGAAGACATTGCCAGACTTCTTCTATCGAGGGCCCCTGAGCTCGCGTCCATGGAAAGTTACTGGGAAACGCCTTTTGCAACAGCCGTACGGAATCATGATTTCAATTGCGCCAGCTTGCTGCTGGAATACGGCGCCGATCCGAATCAGCTCTTTGGCCCGCATGCCCCGACTACAACCCTCTTCCAGGTCCTCTCGCAGGACGAGGAGCTCGACGCCGTCCAATTCCTCCTCAGGCTGCCCAATATCACGTCCCTCGTGGCGCCACGTAAGAAATGGACAGCCCTTCATGCACCGTTTGCTGCCTGCTTTCGCTACGACTACTATGGCGAATCCAAGCCGGTGGGGCGCGTAAGAATAATCAAGGAGCTACTGACCAAGTGGGATTCCAAGAGCGATCTCGAGGCCCGCGAGATCAAAGGATACACGCCATTGCACTTCGCGTGCCTATCGCGCGATGTCAAGGCCACTAACGTAATTTTGGAAGCTATGGAACGGGTTGGTGCGGACGTGAACGCTATGGGCGACTATTTTGGGAGTCCTATCTGGAAGACTCCTTTGGATTTAGTCGAGGTTGGCAGTGCCGTGCCTAGTGAGGTCACTGCGAGAGGCCGCGTAGCCGTTGATCGCTACAATGAGACAACGGATGAACTGCGACGGCTCGTGGTTGATGCAGGAGGCAAGTCGCAGATCGCAACCTTGAACGACAAGTGGAGCGGTTTATCCTTTGTGGAACGCCTCAAGGCGACCTTACTAATTAACAGAGTGACGCGGTTCTTTGCAATATTAGGCGGACGCCTTCACGTATTCTGGCTTGTAGGGTTTGATGATGTTAAGGCTCGCTTAAGATTATGGACTCAAAGCAATCCGGACGAGGTTTACTACAGACGTTCCTAGTAATATACTGCAGTTGAGTGTTTGTTAGACCTCAAGGACAAGAGACATGCTACATTATCACTTATGATTATGCATCCGTCGTCTTGCTCGGTTCCTGTCTTGTTTTTTTGTTTTCTTTTTCAAAGTTGCTCTTACCTTAAGCCTGAGTACTAGGTCCATTTTATTATCACTTTTGGAAGTTTTCTTTTTACCAATCCTCTGGTCATCCCTTTAGATATCTATTCGATCTATCATCCTCATTCTTGGTATATGCTACGAAGGTGACTGTGTCTTTAACAGAAATAATAAAATATCTCATTAAGATCTTGACGTACTCTATTAAGCAGTATAACAATGCAGCATCCCTCAATAGAGCAAGGCACCATCAAACTCTACCAATTTCCCCTTCAGTGATCATCGACCAACCGGAGTCCCCACGATTAATGAATCAAATCTTGTTGTATCATCAGTTTCAAGCCAGTCCGTCTCTAAGATGAGCACTTGCGTCAAAGTAGTATCTTGAGGGCCTCTTCCAACTCCTGTCGGGTCTTCTCCAACTTGTTTCGTTGCTGTCTGATCATGATGGACTCTCCGGCTATGCTGCTGAGTCTCTCGGTATCCAATTGGAGCACCCATTTCTCGCAAAAAAGACCAAGTGGACTCTTTGGCCCTGATAAGAGACAATGGTCAACGGCTTGGTTGTAGACGTTGTCGACGAAGCGTTCACGGGCCACGTTATAGTAAGCCTGGAGAATATCATACATATCCTCTACCGCCTTGTCAGAGTTGCTTCTCTTGCTGATAGTAGATCTGACGTCCTCAACCTTGAAGTAGAGCTGTTTCGACCCGCCAGTGATTCTGTATTTCTGGACTTTATCTATGAGCCCTGTCTTGCGAATGCCATGAGGCTTTTGAAGAATGTCGTTGAAGTGAGGACTCAGCGTGTACGGCTTCTTATTTCGTTCAATGTCGACCAAATAAATGGCATGGCTCATGCCGTTGGTGTATCCATCAAGAAGGTCGCTCATAATGCTCGATATGAGTTTCCTGCGGACCTCGGAGTCCGTGCAGACGCCCTCTAGAGCCTTGAGGATGAACTTGTGGACGGCTAAGATTACATCGCTCAGATACTGTTTCGTCATAGCAGCCCATCCCACAGACTGCTCGCGGAAGACCTGAGAAAGAAGGCGAGGCACAGATGATGTTCCCAGCTCGATATCGCGAGAACGTTGATTCATTTCGAAAATCCAGAGCAGGATGCCTAGTTTAGGCTTAGGAATCGTCCTGTCTTTGACAATGATGTTCTCCAAATCCGGGAACTCATCTGTTTCGACGTTCTCGGGCGACTTAATCGTGTTCTCATTTCTTTGGAGTACATGCTCTGTTGGTGAGGTTCTGCCTTGGCCCTTGGAGAGTGAAGACCCAACAGCTGGCTTGGGAGGAGTACTTTCTTTTGAGACAGAGGGCACGCCGAATGAATAGGTATGAGCGTGGTCTTGAAAACGAAGGTTGAACCGTTCCGAGATATGAACCACGGCTGTCACGAGACGAATTGCGTCATCTTCGAACGCGTCGCTGGCCGAGTAATCGGCATCCAACGCAGCTCGAACGATGGCCTGAAATTTTCCTGCCACGGCTGCCAGATACTGTTGCTGCTCTCGCTCGGTATATCGCTGAGGCCCCAGTTCCGTCAGCCTCTCTTGAGTCTGTGCCAACCTTTGGCGTGTTTGCGCTTGAAGATCAGCAAAAGACTTGTTTGTGATTTGACCCAACAGGTTCTGCAACCTATGGCGCAATGCAGCGATTCCCAAACGGTCATCCGGCAGAGAACTCCAAGGACTTTCCCTGAACAAATCCTCTCTATCATTTGTGTTGCAGTTTTCGGTCTGGTCTTCATCGCCGCCTCGACCACTGACAACGTGATAGCCCAGCGTGAGAGGACGCCGCTTTCCTTGGACCAACTGGCAGACCGCAGATTCAGCACTGGGCCCTTTCACCAGGTCTGGCTTGGTGAGAATGCCAAGGGTATTCTCGCCCGTCTTGTCGGCCGCTTTTGCAAAGACAAGAATTTCTTGAGTCCAAATATCAACGGTGCAAGGCAATACGGCAAGGATGATTGTGCATCTATCTCTCATGTAGTTCTTGACCATGACGTTGATGATATCGCGATCATTTTCGGTGGTGGCTCCTTCTGTCTTGACGCGCAAGATGCCAGGTACATCAATGACAGTCAGGTAGTCCGCATTCGGGTGGTATCTGTCGATTTTCAAAACGTCTTCGCTAATGCTCTTATCGCCAGTTGGGTTTTTGTTGGTTCTGATGCCCATCAACTTGTTGACCTACATTCTTTTGTCAGATCTAGCCATTTCTCGAAAGACACCGTTCCTACCTCGTTCAAAATATCTGGAAGTTCGTTATGAAACTGAGTGATTGTATCAAAGTGTTTATGATACGATTCCAAACGCTCCCTATCTGCCGCGGTAGCATTGCGTCCAGGGACAATACTGATGTCGATTCGAGAAAAGTCTTGACGGCGTTGCGTAACCACAGTTGCAAAACGGGTGCAGAGCTCTTGGCCATGGGGAAAAGGGATGCCCGTCAAATTCTCTAGCAGAGACGATTTTCCTGAGCCTTGGTCACCTACGGCGACGAGCCGTGGAATTTCTGGGTACGTAGAGACATGTTTTTCTCGCAGTTGATCAATTTTTCGCAAAAGATCAGGGCTGCTCAGGATATTGTGGCTATAAGGAGGGATTTGTGTACGCATGCTGGCGCTGAAGCCGAGTGGCTAGACTGTTGTTTTAGTGATGTAGGATAAAGAGAAGATTAGGTCGAGAAAGCTGCTCATAGCTGGGGTACAGATGTCCAGGGGTCAGGCAATCATGAAGACACCGGAGCATGGCTATATAGGGTCTGTCAAACGGACCGATAGGAAATATCAGACCAGCGTAGGTTCAGATCCGAACCATGGTTCAAATCGTACCCAGATATAATCTTCAAACTCAGATCAACTTCAACAACCTAAAGAACGGCTTCCAGAGGCCTCATCAATCCGAAGGTATCCAGATCAATCGGATCCCTCCCTAAGGATGAATGACTGAATTTTCTCTTTACGAGACAGATAGAGAAGACAAGATATTCATCCACACCATCAAATGATGTCATCTAATCTATCTTGTCAGAACTGTGGCTTTCTATTTTGTGCCAACAGCAACTCGCCTATGAGGGAGCGTACAACCTTACCCTGGTTAATTATGACACCCCGTCCTGTCTGATACGACGAGGGGGCCGCTGCGGTCGTCATCTCTGGCATTGTATGCGAAGGGCAAAGTAGTCGACGGAGGAAACTACGGATGTAGGATTCGGTGCTGGTGGAGGCAAAGGTTTGGAGCTAGGTTCAAAAAAAAAAAATCAAGGTCACCAGTCAGATGAAGGGCAACCTGTGACGTGATTACAGTAATTCCAGCTGGAACTCTAAAAGAAAAAAACCCATGGTTCACAGGGAACCGTCTGGATCGCTCTCAAGGTTGATCTCTTGTACAATCTCGTTGGGGTAAATGGCGCTTCCAATGCCGCCTTGATGCCGCTGGTATTCCCGCTAGTTTGGTAGTATTCCACTGAAAATTCCGCCTTGAGACCTTCTAGGTAATTTGGTGTCCGATCCATCAAGAGTGAGTTGCTGGCACAAAAACAAAGAAGAATAAAACACATTTTTGAGGCCTCCTGCAACATACTAACAAGGTTGAACGCTATGTCCATCAGGTGATGCATCCTACTGTCTAGATATGCCGCCGTTTAAACCTAGAGTCCTTCGAAGACGTTGAGGCCTCCCGCAAAGAAAAAAAAGAGGGACAAAAAAGGGGAGAGGAAAGAGGGGCTTTTACTTCATTGATGACAGTCTGTCGAATGGCCCCATCCTCCCGTGTTTGAGCCGCAACTGATCGAAGGGCGCATTGTTCTCAATCAAGCGGAATCACAGGCACAGGTCTTGCGTTGCACGAGCCACAAAGTGGGATTCTACAAGAAGAATTACGAGGTCATTATCCATGTAGTCATTCATTCACAACGGCGAAACAATGTCTTTGCAGTCTTCCAGCATTTCAAGGTAATATGGTACGGTCGTGATAAAAATGCGCTGACGAAAAGGGTGCCTCGTCAGTGACTGGAGAAACTTCGAGTTCAAAAAGCCTCCGCTAGTACGTCGTCTACCAAAGCTGAACATAGGTTCCGAAACGACGCCACGTAGGCATCGAGTAGTACGCATCAAGCTCGTTAATCTCCTCTGTGCTGAGAATGCGTCGCCCAGTCTTCAAATCAGCAGTAGCAGGGTCGCGCCACGGCGTGCGCATTATGACCTTATATGCTGCAGTAAAAACCACGATGATCAGTAACCCAATGATGTACTGAAAGAAGTTCTCCGGAGTGAAATCGGCGTCGCCCTGGGGAGTACAGTTAGTATTATTGCCCTTCAAGTAACATTGCCGTCGATTCAATTCTTACCAAAGGTTTGATGCCAAGGCTAAAACAGCTAGCAGTCAGCACCAAGGAGACAGCCATGAGCCAGACTGGAGCGAGCGGCCACATGACGGAACTCCAGGCATATGTTTGTTTGAAGAGGGGGTCATTCTGCGCCTTGAGTGCAAGATGGAATCGCCATGATGTGAATGAAATGATGATCCAGTTGCAAAAGAAGGATGCGCTGGTGATAGAAATGAGCCAGGTAAACGCGGTACGTCCACCAGCTATGTTGGTCAGCGTATATCTGTAGTTAGTTGCGGCCTTGGTGAAACGTACCTGCCAGGTTGATGTAGGTGAGGATCGTGCCAACACCACATGTCAATCCCAACGCCCATCTTGGGCGACCCTTGCTGTCAACTCTGGCGATGAATTCAGGAATCAAGGTTTGATGAGCCATAGTTCGAACAACGCGCGAGGCGAGATAAACAGACTCTGCCGAGATCGCAAGGATGCCGACGATCATTCCAGCGTTAAGAATATCTCCAATCACGGGGATCTTGGCATCAATGGTTGCAATGACGAAGGGGGAAGCGGTGACGCCGCCGCCGCCAAGCAGTCGTTCGTCGTCGGAGCGCACGAGCAATGTGATGAACATGACACTAAGCATATAGACGATTCCGACTCGGTAGGGTACCAATTTCGTCGCATGTCCCATGGCGTGTCGAGGACTCTGAGCTTCGCCGGCCATGATGCCGATGAAGACTTGATCTCCGACAGCCCATGTGGCTAGTAACGCGGCGCTAGAAAAGCCCTGCAGACGATTTGATTAGGTTAACAATCTTAGAAGTGACACTAGTCAAGAAACACTTACAGAGAATCCATTCTTAAACGGCGGCAAGTCTGTCCAAGTCGAGCCATCCGCAACGCTGCCGTTCGGGCCTGCCCCAAGAACCAGAGCGAGAGACAAGAAGATGATGATCAGAAAGAGGAAGATTTTGATGATCGACGTGACGTATTCGAACCATGCGAAAATCGTATTCGGAAGGAAGAAGATGACAAAAGTTGCTGCCAAGAAAAGTGTGTCTGCAATACCACACACTCAGGTCAGTTGATCAACCAATATCGACTGGGTCACCAAGACTCACAAATTGCGGCGGGTGGCACCTTGCCTCCTGCCCAGAAGTTGACAAGAATGTCACAGAAGACTGCTTCAGCAGCGATGATGGCCGTCCAGCCTACATAAGACGGAGCCGTTAGTCCATCGCACGATCAAGCTGCAGTTCATTCAAGCACTTACCGAGCCATTCTGCAAAGCCAGCACCAAACGCTAGGGCAGGATCAACCCAGCGTCCGGCATAGTCAATGAAGTTACCAGAGGTAGGAAAGGCAATCGTCATCTCCGAAAGCGTCTGCAGAACAGCCCACACGCACGAGCAGACCATGGAGTATGCAACAATCATATTTCCAGGACCGCCATTTGCGAGGGCGCTGCCGGTGCCGATAAAGACGCCACTTCCGATATTCGAACCGAGGGAAATAATCTACGCGATACAAAACAAGGTCAGTGATTATTGTTACTGGAGCTTTGTTAGGACTTGGAAGGCAACGCACATGTACTTGGCGGGGAGTAAAGGACCTGTGAAACTGTCCATTTCGATCATCATTGTACTCTGCCAAGTCAGCTTCGCGCACGCTCTCCTGGGGCGCGAGGCCATTGAGGCTTTGTCGCTTGGGAGACGCCGACGTCTTCTCCATGTCGTGCGACGACATGGTTGTGCGATGGAGGGTTAAAAGTGTGGTACGCGAGGTTGTGGTTTCATAGGTAGACACAGTGAATGGTCGAGTGCATGAGAGAGTGATGATCTGTCGAGCCAAGACAGTGGGATCAACGGTCCATTTTAAACCATTTGGATGCCTTGCCAAACCACCTACTTATCGAACATGCCCAGAAGTCGCTAACGTCAAACGGCCAAGTCCGTTGGCATGCAGTCGACAAGGCCCCTAGACAGTTTCCCGAGATAACGCTTGATTCCCCGCATTCGTCCATGCTCGATCAGTACTGGTGGCGAAGTCAAGGTGTCACCGAACAAGCCCAGCCTCAAGGGGAGGGGGGGCTGGCTGGCTGACGTAGGTAACGAGTAAGACGAGATAAGCTTCAGTAGGGGGTGTGTGTTGGGTGGCCGTTGTTGATCTTGGCGAGTCAACTCACCAATTAGCTTAGGATAATCGGGCTTGGCGGCGTAAGGCCAAGCTTGAAGGCAAGGGTCTGACTCGGTGGTATTGTGTACTTAATTTTTCGTGATCGATTACCCATTTGCAAGTACGATAGTTGGTGGCAAGTGCTTGTATCTAACTAGAAATACCTCGAGTGTTGTTTATCTATAGACTTCTTGTTGGGGTTTGGTGGTAGGTTTTGGCTTCATTATCGGCGACACCAGGCGACTGATGAGGGATCGTCATAACCATCTCGTCTGGATGGTCCGTGACACTCAGTGAGTAATTTACCAAGGCTGAATTGCGCCGTTCAGCCGATAGGACAGATTGCCTCGTGCCATCCAATTCGAGATCGTGTCGCGTAGAACTAAGCCCCGTGGCGACCGTCTCAGCTTCTTGTCATGTCCTATCACTTCACATTAAGGAGAGCATATGCGAACCAACCAACATAACTCGTCGACAAAACTAGCCCAATGAAATCCCGCGGACCATTTGATTCTTATTCCAATTCGATGGAACAGGTGAGTAACTAGGTGAGCGATGACTTGGTCCACGCGGATCCAGATATTAAGCTCGTCAGACCACGCCAAAAAGGGAAGGTTGATTGAGAACAAGAATCTGGGGATGGTCCGTTCCATCGTGAAAAACTCCACCTTCAGTGGAGCAATAGGCAGACAAAGGAATTCCAATTACGTACTCGCTTCCTCGGTGAAGCTCGGGATTCTTGGAAATCCTGGGGTAGCTGTCCTCGGCATTCAGCTGTGCTGATTGCACTGCCAATGTAGGTTGTCTCGACCTCTCTGGGGCGCTTAAGCTAACCGTGAGAATCTTGAAAAAATCGACCCACTATTCCGAACCGAGTCTGGCCAGCTTTATCAATTGGCTAGCTTATCCGACGGCTAAGGCGGAAGATAAGTTTGTGCGCAGGCGATGACGAAATAATCCCCGTTCCATTGCATTTTATTGACCTACCCTAGACTGCGCAATCAACCTCTTTTCTGACCATGCGCTCTACATAGTACAACATGATAATTGCAGGTCTCGAACACGGTCTTATTGATATTTGATGACGTTCTAGACCAGTCCCGGCTTAGGACAAAAGCGGCAATATTGACTCCATACTCATTGCATGAACCACCCAAGTGCGTCTTGGGGCCATTGTGGCAGGAACGCCGTGCAAAGGAGATGCACTGCAACCTTAGCCCTGCAGAGGGAGACGGGTGGCGGTATTATTGAACAAGAGTCGCTACCTGGGCTGTGCTAGACAGTATAAGACACTGCTGATTATGCGCGAGGGAAAAGCCGCGCCAAGCTCATCCTGCTGACTAACCCAACCAGGTGAAAACCCCTGACTCCGCTTACCGACCTCACTCTGTCGATCAAGGTAGGACCTCTGCTAGGTCCTTGAACGACAAGCCCCTGAGCTCAAGGTTACGATTGCAGACTGAGGATCCATTCGCATCGTTGATGCAACCGAATAGAATACACATCAGGGGGCGAAAGCCTGCCATCCCGGCAAGGTCGTCTTCAAAATCCCCTGATCAGCCAGCTCGTTGGTCAGGTTAAACAGAACAAAATCGCAACCCTTCTCGGCCACAATGTTGACCGTCACCGGCATAATTTCCTCTTGGAATATGACATTGCTAAAACACGGTACTGTACTTGTCTAATAGGAACCGTGTAGTCTACATCGCCAAAATACGAAGCTGTAGTGGACGCCACATGAGGACCTCCGGCGTCAACCTGGAGCGCAGCCCCTGGGGAGTCATTTAGATGCTCCTCACGGAACGAGGGAAGCCCGCCCGTTCCGACATCGTTGAATAGGATAGCTTCGGAGCAGGACTCTTCCGTGGAGAAGAGGACGTTCTCATGCTAGAAGGCCGCTTCACGGGTTCGGTTTGCCATGGCTGCCTTGTACGCGTCTTTATCAGCGGTCGCAGAGTGAAAGACCGTCTGATACGACTCGTCAATGGGAGAAAAGCTCGGGCTGTACTTTGCCAACAGAGGCTCAGCCGTGTCCTTGATTAAGCCATGAGTCCATAGAATACGTAGATCAGAGAGGACTTTAGGAGGGGCCGGCCAACCACATTCTCTACCGTCGCATTCAAAGCCATGACGCAGCGTCGAGAAATATCTGAAGAATGATCTCGGCAATAGGGTTCTGTATGGGGAGATAGTCGACTAGGTAAAGGATACCAAAATAGGAGTCGAATCCAAGTTTTCAACAGTCGCTAAAGTCCTCAATGGTGGCTCCGGCACTTCCAGCGCTATTACCACTGTCCAAGGGTCTTCTGCCGGCGACGCAGGCGACTCCGAGACCGTTGAGTATGACTTGGTCGATATCGGAACCAGCAACCGAGCCATTAACTACGCATCGGCTCCAGTCTCTAACAACCGGCAACCCCATCTTCTCATCCCAAGTCAACAGATATATCACCGACATCCACATGACCTCTTCGTCCAAGCTCTTCATCCGAACCAAAAAGTTCTGGGAGGGCCAGCCATCCGACTTTCCCCGCGTCATCCTGTCCGACACCAGACCGAAGACCTACACCTTGGACTATGGACAAGAGGATTACGGCATGGTCCTCGTCACGTATGTCTGGGAGGACCTCTCTGAGCAAATCATGACCATCCAGCATTCCCAGGAACTTCTCTTCGTCTTCAAGGAGCAGATCGCCAGAATTATGCGAGACACCAAGTATCCGGACTACGCCGATAATCGCACCCCCGTGACGGACGATAATCTCTACATCATCCACTAGCCACTGGATCCATACCACTATCGTGCTTTTCCCCTTGGTTTACAGGTCAGGATAATGACATTGCAGCCATGTTTTACGCTTTCGAGAAGCTCAACGATACGAGTTCTCGAGTTCTCATCAATAGCGACTGCACCTCGTTCCTTGGTAGCTGGGTTGACGGTGGTCTGCAGGCAGCTCATAACTCTCTCTCGGATATTTTGGAATAGTTTGGGTCGTTAGACTTAGAGTCTACTCATCTGGCGCCCTCTACCCTTCTTAGCTCTACAATATACAAGTGTTAGACGAGCTGATCATGCTAGGCAGACAGAGAATAATATATAATCTCAGAATCCTCGACAGCCATTCTCTGATTCAACTTTTTGCAATTCGCACCAGTCTCCATCGCTCATGAAGTGTGGGAAATTGTTGAACAGGAATATCAGGAACTAAAGCTGGAAATCCCTCTGGTAAACAATACTACCTACTGACACCGTTTTACTTTCGACTACATAAAGCTTAGGTTATATACACGCCTTGCGATAAACGGCCGTCATGCATGACTAACAAAAATTTACTTGTATGTCTTGTATCACCGCCACCATTGGCTCTGTGGACTGCTAGACTCTTTGTTCCTTAGTCATCGTGGCTGGCCCAACTCTTCACTACCTACTTGTTGATTCAGTTCTCTCCTCTCTTTCTTGCAGGTCACAACCACGTGCCAAAATTCCCACTCCTTGGAATTCCAGCCATTTTGCCTCTCTCGAGAACACAATATTCTTATTCTTGTGTTCCTATAACCCCAGCATTAGCCCAACTTCATTTTCTGTTTGCCAAGGCTTGTCACTCACGCGCGCTTGAGCCAATAATCAGCGCGTCAACCGATAATCCTGAAAGTAGATATTGGGTCGCGTGTGCCCTACTACAGATAGACCTCGTGGAAGAACCAATTTTTTTTGATCGTCATAATCGGCTCGCTGGCTCTTGGGCCCCAAAACCCGTCCATTGTGGTATTATAGGATCCTGATACTCATTGGAAAGCCACCCCAACTCCAGACCAGGATTTTCCAGCCAAAGGGACCACACTCACTATCGCTTAACTTCCACTGACCTTGAGGATGATGTCTTTGATCAAGAAATCTCAGATTTGGATATAAGGGAATGTCAAAAAATGTGCAAACAATGTGAAGACCATACGACCCGAAGGCATACGGAGAAGAGGGTGAAGAGAGCGGCGGACCGGAATGCGATTGTTGCTACTACGAGGATGAAGTATCCGATACTGGGGGCGATGCGAGTTACTACCAACAAAGCAACGAAGAGCGTGAGGCTCGGAAGGCGGACCTTATACGTATGAAGAAATTAGTGCAACAAAGGTGCGCTGAGGAGCGAGAAACCCAAAGTGAACACCACGCTGCGTACGATGCCACATACAGAGCTCTCCTAAAAGACAAGAAAGCTGTGTCCATCTCTCTAATAGACAAATGCTTCATCCTCTACTGCGGCGACTACATCGAGCACTTTTTTCACGAAGATAGCCCAACAAAACGCCTTGACTTCGACACAACGGACTCAGAGGACAAATCACTGCAGTGCCAAGTTTATCTGACAAGCGGCACCCGGAGTGGATTCCGTCTGTCCGACCGACCGACCCTCGCAAGCTCGAGTCCGCTCAAGATTACTACTACAGATTGACATCGACTAGAAATGACCATTGTCAACAACAAGTACCTAAAGTTTAAGGTTTGCCGGGACTTGGTGCACAAGAACTCCGTGAGGGAGTATGAGACACTTCCAGACACGGTTCCCGCGGAGTTTGAGTTTATCGGCATTTAGAGGACCGCGAAGGAGCAGATGGAAGAGGGAAAGAGGGAGAGAAAGCGTGCTTACTCGCCAAACACAAAGTATCGTGTTTGAACCAACTTGTTCTATGGTCCATTGGTAGTAGCTGAGGAGGTGGGGGTTGTTAATTTATCAGCACACACTCCGTAGTTGGGGAGTCTTGTACTAGTCTTTATCGTTTCAGTTGGGTGGCATTTTGCTAGCAACAACACCAGAACTGCGGCTCCTTGGACCAACAAGGGTAGGCATGCTGAAGGGACTGCACGTGTAGCAATCGCTATATTTGGATCACTGACAAGCTTTCCAACGGTACCAATCGGGGAAAAGATGCAGGGTGAGCTCACATGGCGTACCGCCCGTGTCGGAGTTAGATGCGATATGTCCAGATGAACTAGGGGAGATGGCAGCGATGACCACGGGATCTCGGGTCCGCGGGCTCGGGACGCAGATAAGATGTCACTTTGATCGACAATCTCCCACGATCTGAATCCCGATATGAATAATACGGTCTGAGCCAGTCCCTATGATTTCAAAGCAATCCCTACGGCATTCGCAAGGTCGGGGCAAATACCGGTCCTTATGCCACCCGAACTCCGTTTCAAACAAGCATATTGTCCGCGGAGCGGCGATTAGAAAGGACGCTAAGAAAAGAAACCTCGGCTTGACAGGGGTTAGATTTTTTTTCTTACATGACGTTTTTCAAGTTTTTCTCAGCACGGAGATCGCCGAGACCGGTACCGAGGTCGGCCGAAAGAGGAAATTCGACAACGGTCATTGGCCGGGGGGGTTAAGCTTGCTCGGGATGCCGTTTCGGCGCCGGTTGAAACAGTCTCTACTAATGCTTAGCATTTGTTCATATTTACAGATTCATGTTTTACTGCTTCATTTGGTCGTGTGAAACACGTCAGTCATGAACACGAGATAGAGATATTGATTTATTTGCATTTATTTTAGCAATATAGAAACATCCCCACCAACACCAACGGAGTTTGTAGCTTTCCGCGGACTTTTGTATGCAAGGGTACCGCCCACTGCAATCTACAAACCCCTGCACTATCGACTCTCATCTTACGTACCTGTAGTCGATTGGGTGAAACCGTGTCCCCATTACTCAGTGGAACGGTATTCATCACCCTTCTAGAATCATTACGGCCGAGTGTCCGACAGCTATGGCCGGCTGGTATTGCAGCTAAAATGCACATCCCAGCTCCATGAGTAATCTCAGCCAATCCCTTCGCTGCATCAAGACCGGGGTCGGGGTGCTGAAGAGTCCGTCGCCATCGCTGAAGACGGCCGAATGCCGCGAAACGAACCCTGTCGACGTCATCGTATCGGCCGAGGGATGGATGGGAGATGATATTAAAGAGATCCGAGAGTACGTCCATGTGCAGATTTTTAAAAACAGGAGAAAGACATCGATCAACTCGAGACTTTTCTACACCCGAGACATTACAACCCACGATTCGAAACCCATCCGGTATTCTACACTCGCCACTACGAGACCGATCGAAATAATTCCACAACCCTAGCTACACAAAGACTGCCACGAATAATGGCGTCAGAAAAACCCCCCCAACTCGACGGCGAGCCAGCCCAGCACACAACAAAAATCCCCTACTGGCGATTAGTCGCCGACCAGGCCGGCGTCACCACCGATGTCGTCAACTACCAATACAAGGGCGCTGGCACAGAGTCAGATCCCTATCTAGTTGTCTTCATCCCCAACGACCCCCGAAACCCGATGCTCTTCAGCGATGTCAAGAAATGGTTCATCACCATGACCGTCGCCATCGCCACCTTGGCCGTCGCCCTCGTCTCATCGGCGTTTACCGGTGGCATGGCCGAGATCATGATGGAGTTTCACATCAGTCAAGAGGTTGCCACGCTGGGCGTCTCGCTGTTCGTGCTCGGTTTTGCCATTGGTCCTTTGCTGTGGGCGCCTCTGAGCGAGCTGTTTGGGCGCCAAGTTCTCTTCATTGGAACATATGCTGCTCTTACGGCCTTCAACGCTGGTTGCGCAGGCGCTCAGAATCCCGAGACGCTGATCATCCTTCGCTTCATGGCCGGCGCCTTTGGCTCGTCGCCTCTGACCAACGCCGGCGGTGTCATCGCGGACATGTTCCCAGCCTCACAGCGAGGCCTCGCCATGGCTCTCTTCGCCGCCGCTCCCTTCCTCGGTCCTGTTCTTGGCCCCATCATCGGCGGCTTCTTGGGCATGACGGAGGGATGGCGCTGGGTCATGGGCTTCCTGGCCATCTTCTCGGGCGCCCTCTTGATCATCGGAGCACTGCTCGTCCCCGAGACGTACGCCCCCGTCATCCTCCGCAAGCGAGCTCTGCAGCTGTCCAAGACGACGGGCAAGCACTACGTCAGCTCCATCGATCACCAGCGGGGCAAGATTACGCTCGGCAACGCCATGAAGACGGCTTTGCTCCGTCCCTGGATTCTGCTGTTCAAGGAGCCCATCGTTCTGCTGCTGTCCATTTACATGGCCATCATCTACGGCACCCTTTACATGCTCTTCGCCGCCTTCCCCATCGTCTACCAACAGAACCGCGGCTGGAACCAGGGCGTCGGCGGCCTCTCGTTCCTCGGCATCATGGTTGGCATGCTGTTCGCCATTGCCTACACCATTCCCTCCAACAAGCGATACATCAAGATTGAGCAAGAACACGGCGGCTTTGCTCCTCCTGAGGCGCGCCTTTACGCGGCCATGATTGGATCCATTGCGCTCCCCATCGGTCTCTTTTGGTTTGCCTGGACCAACTCGCCTTCCGTCCACTGGATGGCTAGCATTGCAGCTGGCGTTCCCTTTGGTTTCGGAATGGTCCTGGTGTTTTTGAGCATCATGAACTACCTCATCGACTCCTACACCATTTTTGCCGCCTCCGTCCTGGCCGCCAACTCTGTTCTTCGATCCCTCTTCGGAGCAGCATTCCCTCTCTTCACGTCTCAAATGTACGACAACCTGGGCATTCACTGGGCCTCCACAGTCCCTGCCTTCCTAGCACTCGCATGCGTTCCTTTCCCATTCCTCTTCTACAAGTACGGCCCGGCCATTCGATCCAAGTGCAAGTTTGCAGCCCAGTCAGCCGCCTTCATGCGAAACCTGCAAGAGAGCCAAGACTCTTCCGATGAGACAGAAAAGGCCGACGAGCAGACTGCTCAACCTGAGGCTGAGCTGGACGATGATGACTCTACCGTGGCTGACGAGCCCACATTTGCCGCCATTCGCTCTCGCGCATCGACCGCCGGTGCAGCATCAATTCGCCGCAAGTCGTACGACGGCAACCCCTACGATATCGACCGGGTGAACACCAGGGAATCGTTTGCCTAATTGTTAAAGAAAAAAAAGAGAGACGAGAATTCTGTATAAAAAGCTTTAATACCAATGTAAATATGGGACGGTGGGATAGCATTTGACCGAGACACAAAAAATGGTGGCTGGCCTTATAAGCGTTTAATACTATAGACTTTAGTTTCATCTTTTAGATGGAAAGCAAACTTATGATAACACGAATCAATTCAAAACATTCACAAGTCCCGGTAGTGATTTTATATGTGAACTAGAAATCCGGGTAGCACTCTGAGTACATGTCCAACGCAATTGATTTGTTCAGAGAAATATAGTTCTAGTAAAGTGATGCTGTGCTAGCATAGCTCTGACAAGGCTATGCCTTGTGATGGATTTGTTACTTAGATAGAACCATCAAGCAGCGATATAAGTCAGACAATAGCAAATAGCTATTCGGAGTTTGTCAACAAAGATTGACGGGGTTCTGATTCCGGAATCAATAATTTATATTTTTCGCTTCCGGATACATCTTAGTGACATTCATGACTTGGTTCCGGAATATTCACTTGGCCTCCCGCTATGCTTAACCTCAGTGGAAGGACATTGACTGGTGACGTGGTAACTTCAGGCTCAGGACAGGCTGCATTTACTGTAAATTCGTTGATGATTCTCTCTTCCAAGCGTAAAAAAAAAGCCTTCGAAAGGAAAGCTCATTATTGTCTAAGTACTCAAGGATGAACTGAGCTAACCTACTAGTGTTGCGCCTACCCGACTGCCTTCTGCCTACACCATCGGGGTTGAACATGAAAGTATTTGAGACTGGTAGATCCCGTGTCAACAGAACGTTGTTTGAACTCAATCATGTATATCATTTAATTGCATAATCTTGGCTTATCTTGCCACCCATGGCACATTCCCAAAAACGCCGCTCGATACTAGACTCTAGAGGATGGAGGACAACGGTAGATTTACCATCGAGGGCCTCCGCCGTGGCCTCCAGGACCGCCGTGGCCTCCAGGACCGCCATGGCCACCCGGGCCACCGTAGCCGCCGCCGCCATGAGGACCACCATATCCTCCGGGGCCTCCGGGGCCGCCTGGGCCTCCGTATCCGCCAGGACCGCCGCCGGGGCCGCCATGGTGTCCGCCGTAACCTCCATGGTCGCCTCCGTAACCGCCGGGTCCGCCGGGTCCACCGCCGCCGTGGTGAGGAGGACCGCCGTGGGGGCCACCGCGCTCACCGTGAGGTCCGCCTCGCTCGCCGTGAGGAGGGCCACCGTGTCGGCGACGGTCGTCTTCGGAGTCGGAATCGCTGCTCGAGGTCGAGTCTCCACTGTAGTTCCGGGGGCGGCCGTCTCTATGCTCCTTCTTGTTCTTCTTGTGCCTAAAATGTGTTAGTCGCTGGCGAGGGGGAAATAAGCCAGAAAGGAACTCACTTCTTGAACTTGTGCTCTACAAAGTTGGCACCGATAGCACCGGCAATGGCACCGGCGGCACTGCCTAGGAAGCCACCTCCAGCTTTGTGTGCAGCCCATCCGGCAGCTCCTCCGCCGACTAGAGTCGCTCCGAGGCCTCGCTCGCCATCAGGGCCCTGCTGGCCGTCGCCGCCGGGGTAGGCTTGAGCGCTACCATATTGTCCGCCCTGCTGTTGTTGTTGGTAGGAGTTGTTGTTGTCGTAGCCTCGCTGGTCGGGGTATGACTGGTTTTGCTGTTTGAAGATATGTTAGAGATTGGAATGCCTTCGTATGATGTAGTGATTTCCCCTCATACCTGCTGGTTGTAGCCCTGCTGCTGGTTGTTGCTGTTGTAGCCCTGGTTATTGTAACCCTGGCTGCCGCCGCCACTGCCGCCGCCGTAGTAATCTTGAGCAGACATGATGTGTATGATTGGGTATCGGATGAATTCGGAATTGGTGTATGTTGTATCTGTATGTGTATGAAGTGATTGGGAAAGCGGAATTAGGTTTAACGAGAATCCCCTCGTCCTTTAATACAAAGCACGTCGTCATTCGTCATCGAGCTCTACAGCTCTTCTTTGGTACTGTAGCTTTCGCTAGCTTCACTTCGCGTCATGTCAGTGGCGCAGGCGTACGCGGAGACTCCACACTTGGCGTCGGCTACATCGGCATCGGCCAGTGCGAAGGCCAAGAGAAGATTCAAGAATGTGGCTCGGCATTCTAAGACCTCGTCCAAGCTCACCCAATATGAGCCACTTCTACCGGATCTTCGGCGTGGCTGAGACGGTCGGATCCAAAGAGCCAAGAACCCAAGAACCACTACGCGGGGCCGAATCCATCATGCTGAGCCTTGGGTCTCCGCCTTTCTCTCTTGGCTGGTGGTTGAGGAACACGCGGCTCCATCAATATTGTACGTAGCAACACCCATTCGAAGCTGAGAGCCCCCGTCGGCCATGCCGAGATATCCCACATTTGCCAAGTATTCACATATGCCAAGCATTGCCATTTCGCTGTTACGCACATGATGCATGCCCTGATCGCGTCATTGTCATTTAGCGGTAAGCCATTTGCGTCGTCAAGTCGTTTGTCCATTCTCAGCTGATGCGGAACACCTAAACGCGGGGATTCCGGTCTCATCAATTGACTCATTCTCAAAGCATCTACGGACTACGGATTCGGGAATGGCAATGTTTAAACCTTGATGGGCATGTGCCAAACTCTGATGACGTAGCCCACATTTATATACGAGCTACCCTATAGTTGCACGCCTCGGATTCGCTATATCTCCAGACGCCAAGTGAAGATGCAATCGTCCGAGCGCAATTAGATTCTCGATACTTCAATTATTCCATACTCATGCAGAAGCTTTACGCGGAACCGAAAGCGACCCATAATCCTACAACAGATAGCCAAGCTGAAAGTAGGATTAAGCTCAACATGTGCCTTGCATCCTCCATCGGCGCTTCCGTAGTAGATCGCGGGAATAACCCATAACTACCGGCTTCATGGGTATTTATCAAGAGACCCATGCTAAATACGATCTTCAAGAACGCGTTTGTGGCGGAACCTACGTCATCCAAGGTAGAGTTGCACTGCCCCAAAGCCATGCTTATTCTGTCAGACAACCCCATGACTTAGATAACCCGCCTTACCAATTGAGCCTCACGGACTTATTGACAGACGACTCCGTTATGATCACACGAGGATTATTCTATGCGATGGGCATATTCTAAGTTTTGTTACTCGCTGATGTTGGCTTTCATTTAAATCTATGAGGACTACTCAGATCAAAAAGAATCGTCGAAGACTCGACGATATTGCGCATCAGCCACAGTGATCAGACATTTCATGAAGAGGGGTGATTCGAAATAGCGACAATAACGTATATACGTCATACGCCCCTCACTATCAATTTTTTTTGTTGTCTTGAACACCATCTAAATTATATTGGCAACCTTCCTATGACACAGATTGTAACTCAATCCCGCTCTTTGTTTTCCGTAGTCCAATCGCTAACTTCTTCAAGGCCTCTTCATCCATCACCTTGTTGTCGATCTGGTTCCTCGACCTGTTATCGAAACCGTAAATGAAGGCATTGAGAGGATCCGCCTTGAGAGTGGGTAGACGGAGCATCTCGGACTCAATCACGACATTGGCAGCAAATAAAACACCTCCAAGAACCATCGCAATAGGCGCGACAAGGAAGGCCCAGCGAACCTTGACCAAAATCACCCACTGCTCAGCAATGCCATGGACTTTTCTAGCCCGAATTTCTCCTATTCGGTACGTCAACAAGCGAGCTGCGTTGTCGAATGCAGCCGTCATGTTTGTCGCGTCTCCCAACATGTTGTTGATCGACTCAACCACGCCTTGATTCATCCCCCACATTGTCGCCTGGATAGCCTCCTGCGTGATGATGAAGCTGCGCTGAACTTTGTTGGGGATTGTCGCGTCCCCATCGATGAGTATTAGTTTTAGATCGCTTCTTTCCACAAACTCGCAACCTGGAGTATGCCCTAATGCATGTAAGGGAGCGAGCGAGTTACGCACGTCGGAGTTAATCTGCTGGATCATCGTTTCGTTTCCTGATGCTTCAGGATCTTGAATGAACGGCCGCCACGAATCCGGTTCCCGCGCATACGATGTGGGCATTTGTAGTGGATCTAATTTGCCATTTATCATTATTGGCTTGTATGTCTTGACGCAATATGACATGGCACATTCGGTGGCCTGGATCTCGGCGTCTTCCCATGGTACATCGCCGGCCCAATACTCTTCTGGAGCGTGAATTAATGCAAAGGCTGCCATGAGGGTGTCTGCACCATGGAATAAGACTGTATCCTGTGGCTGGAAAGCTATGGCGAGCTCTGACTTGGTGAGCCGGCAACTGCTCTCGTTCGAGTATTTACCGTTGCCTCCACGGAAGACTAGGTTCGATTTGTTGAATCCGTAGTCAAGGCCGTACTGGGTTATGTTAACCAACTCCGAGGTAGCACTGCCACAACTGTTGTTCCCATTGAGTTCATGCTCTTATTGAGGTAGCTCGAAATATCTTGGCAAGAATTGCAGATACCCAATGTTGAGTAAGCAGGCCAGGTACAATTCCCAGTCTGACAGGCTGTGGCAGCAGTGTCTGAATCCTTTATGGCGGACATGCTGGAAAATCCAATCTGGGCTGTGGATATGATGTTGACATCTGGATAGAGGGGCATGCAGCCGTCTAATTTGACATCGTCATAAACGGTTTGGATTGGACGATATTCCGAGAATGGCCAACAGGATGCGTCGAGGCCCGTAAAATAGACGCATTAGAATATGACACAATGCGATTCTTACCATCGTAAATGATTACGCCCTGTATAAAGGGGTCGACGATGAGCAGTCCCAGAGTGATCAGAGCGCCAAATGATGCCCAGTGCCTAGTATACTGCATTTGCGTCGAATAACACCAGGGAATAGTAATATTTGCTCAACGGAGCTTGAGTTCCTAAAGCAGTGATAGACTGCCCAACGGACCGCGGCCAGCCTCCTCCACTGCGATGAAAGAAGACAAGGGACCCTGGCGCTTGAAAAACCAAAACCACTTGGTCTGAGAGAGAGCAGCGCCGACGACGAAAGCAAAGGGAGCTTTGATGGCAACCGCCAGGATGGATGCGGCGGTGTTTAGCGAAATTGGCAGCACCCATGTTGAGAGCGGTTTTCCATCTTGTGAGGCAAGTAAAACGATGGGCGCTATGAGCGAGAGAACGCTAGTTAGGGAAGCAATAGTTTCCAAGTTCCAAGTCCGATTCCATTTCTTCTGGCAGACGGATTTGGGCCGCGATGGGGTGAGAGAAAATGCGGCGCTCTGGGGAACTGCAGAAGTCGCCCTCCAGATGAGCGGTTCTGAGGGACGAGGAGGTGATTGGGTACAGTTAGTGCCATCTTCTTGGCAGTTGAACGTATCAACATGGCCCGATGCTGGTGGAATCTGTAGTAGGCCATGGTCGGACGCATCTGACATTTTCGGGAATTATATAGGCAAAGGTGCTGAGAGAATGCAAGTATTGGGTACTTGCAAAAAAATTAGGGCAAGGACCAGGGAGACGGGCCATATGGATATGTATGTACGACTTGCATTTCATTGCTATCATGCGACTTCTTTCAGCTTCAAGCCCCCAACGTCAGCCAAGTCCTCACCACCGCGTGTCAGCACGGGATTGGCCGCCTGATGAGGGCAACTGTGTAAAAATTGGGTTTCGAAAATGTTGAAATTGTGAAAACAACTTTTCCCCTTTTACTCCGTGATAGCAGTAACTCGCCCTTGATGGAGTAGAGAGCCAATTCAGCCGCAAAAAGACAAAACATACGTAGCACGTGACTTAAAACGGATAGCTCTGTTTGTGCCTTCTCCTGCGCAAACTCGGCTTCGACTTCGCTATCATCGCTACCTAGGCGTATATAGAGGCCGCATTAGTCGTGCTCAGTTGGCTCGGCCTCTCTACCAAACCCCCGAATCAGGGTGAGAAAACTAGACTGCTTAGAGGTCCCTAATAAATCATGGGTTAGCATGGGTTAGGCTGGGTCGCCTGGGTCGCCTTAGCAGCATCCGCCGCCTTATTCAGTAGCGATAAGGCAGACAGCAGGCAGAAATATTTCACCGCTCGAATTCTGCCTTTATTATTTCGATCTGTCTTGACTAGCACACACCATTTCGAATCGCTCATCAGCTGTTGGATTTGCACTATGGCTACGCAACAAGATAGTTCCGACCCAAGAGCCGATACTTCCTTCACCAAAGCCCGCGACCGGTTCTTGGAGTGTCTAGCGAAGAGCGATAGGGACCAGTACGCCACATGCAGCTCACCGAATGCGCTCATAGACGAAGTTCGAAAATTCGCCAACTTCAAGGACAAATGCCCACGATCCGCACGAGCCGTCAAGTGTATTACGACCTTCTGTAATCGCTTGGAGCCGTACTTTGAGACGATTGGCATCTTCATTCAATCCCATCCCGAATTTGCAGCTTTAGCATGGGGTGCTGTGCGACTGATACTCAAGGCTCGTCTAAGCAGAACTATCTCGCTATGTGGGCATTATCGACCTTTAGCTGACATCGGATGGACAGTTGGCGAGTAACTTTGATGGATTTTTCCAGAAGCTGACCTCGATGCTTTCCGAAATTGGTGACAAGTTGCCACTGTATCAAGAAATTCTACGAGTGTCGCCAGCAGACGTCAGCGAATCGTTTCGAGATTCCCTAGTCAGGCTGTACGCTGATGTGTTTGACTTTTTCACGGCCGTTGCTCGAGTTTTCACGCAAAAGCCCGGAGGTAAGTCATGATTCTTTCCCAACCTGCTCGCGACAGGGACAAATGACAGCCTGCAGCTCCCAGGAGGACACCCGCCGTCATCCTCGACCTCATGTGGACGCCTTTTGATCGCCGATTCGAGGATTTCAAATCGGGGCTGCAGGCGCATTGTAGGATTCTGGAAGCTGAGCAAGGCCTGATTCAACTGCAAATGACTGCAGACATCAGGAACTCACAAGTTGACGAGCAGCGTACGGCGTTCAAGGCTCAAGAGATGACACTTAAATCTCTTCAGACATTAAATGAAACCGGATATCACCTCAAGCAAGAAGTCAGGGAAGCGAGACACTGTATGTCTCAGGCATTTGGCAACCATATCACCAAGATGAAGCTAATTCAGCTGTGTACTTAGTGTCGGATACCAACCGTGTAATGTACTGGCTCAACCCCGTCGCCCCCGACTTGGTTCATCGAAATTTTTGGAAGGCCAGTGAAGCGAAGCAGGGTAACACTGCTGAATGGATCTTGATTGATCCCCTGTTCACTTCTTGGAAATCAAAAGATTGCTGTGTGAGTGACGATGAGGCAGATGGAAGATGCCTCTGGATTGAAGGTCAGCTGCAAGCGAGAGGTTGATGCTTTTCTTATGTTCTCAAGTGGCTGACTTCTCACTTTTGTAGGGAATCCTGGCGTAGGAAAAACGGTACTCGCCGCTTCTGTCCTCGAGAGCCTCCAGAAGGTTTGCACAGGCTCTGCCGGGGATCTCGCCGAGATGATCACCTACTTCTTTTTCTCACATGCAAGCCCGGAGTCAACTTCGAGATTGAACGCCTACCGCGAGATCCTGTCCCAGATATTTCATGGCTACAAACATGATACTGCAATCTTTGACGCTTTCGTGCTAGCTCGGATGAGCTCGTCATCATCGATTGCCAGCACAAATGAACTCCTTGAACTCCTCAGCATGTTGGTCTCACGGCACGTGAAGAATTTGAAGTTGCTGCTGGATGGCGTGGATGAATCGGATGATCCAGATCGCGTTGTCAGGGACATCACAACAGCGCTCAAAGGAACAAGCGCAAGGATTCTTCTCTTCAGTCGGCCGAACGTAAAAGCCCTTAGAGGTTACACGGGAACAGGCCAATTTGCTTCACTTTCATTGATACGCCGCAACGTCGAGGGAGACATAAGACAGTACTTGTCAGATAAGCTGGCCAACCTAGCCGACCGAGGTCTACTCGCGCAACCGCCAACAGAAGACCTCACCAACCACTTGCTTGATTGTGCTAACGGAATGTTCCTATGGGCGCGACTAATGATGGACTATGTGGAATCGCCGGCGCTTGGCTCCGCCGAATGTCGAATGGAGGCACTCTGGGGAGCTACTGAGCACGAGGACCTGGAACGGATGTACTTGAGAATCTTAACCCTGATATCGAAACGGATCAAGCCAGAGAGGGTCCTTGCCCAGAGAATCTTAACGTGGCTCACCTTTCAGCACCGTTCCCTGAACCGCTCGGAGCTGTGGGAAGTGCTATACAAAGTGAGGGAACCATACGTACCATCTGGTAGAGGTACTACGGAGCTACTATCGCTGCGGGACGCATCTAACTTCGACGACGCAGTCATTATCCTATGCTGTAGCTTGGTCGAGCGTATAGGAGACGGATATCGACTCATCCATTACACTGCGACAGAATTCTTGCGAGATCCCCAGGCATGGGGTTCCGACAGCACCCCATCTCAACAACTCGTCAGACCAGCACAGTCGCATGCGGCACTGGCCGAGCAATGCATCACGTATCTCGTCTCTCGAGTTCCAAGCGGGCCGCTATCTGGTGACAAACGGTGGGGAGTACCGGTTGAGACTTGCCGTTCGATGATACCGTTTTCCAGCTATGCGGCTCTCTATTGGGTAAAGCACACCAGACTGGCTCTACTAAGTCAACGCTCTTCACTGGAGGCCACAATGACATTTATGTCCAATTTCCTTTCTAAAAAACCCGGCATAAGCGCTTGGGTTGAACTACTATATACCTTCGCATCTCGGGAACAGATCCTGAGCATCATCACGGAACTACGTGAACTTGCAGATCTCCTACGGCCTGAAGCGTCTTCACTTTGTAAGCTTCCTGATCTGGGTGTTAGAGCAGCCGCGCTAGCTCGAGACATGGCCTCTCTGAACAACCACTGGGGCGACACGCTTATCAGACAGCCATACTACATTTGGAATGACGTGACAGCGTTCGAGCAGTCGACATCTTTCGCACCGAACTCTAGCGTGTTTCTGCATTCCTTCGCTCCTAAAGGCAGCATTCGCGCCCATCTTAGCGCCAAGCCGCTGTTTAGTATCTCACGAGTTAACGCTTTTGATGAGACCTTAGGAGTGTTGAGTGTCTGGCCGCCAAGGTGAGTTCACCCCTGATATGTGATAGTACTGGGGTATCTAACGTGTGTTGAATATGTAGATCTTTCGACAAAGGCTGGCGTCATTGGTTGGCCAGCGGCGGTTCAGGTGAAATAGATGATACCACTCACTGGGAAGCCCGTTTGGAAATATGGAGCGTTGGAAGTAATCAGAAAACACTCGACGATATCCGATTCCAGGTCGACCCCCGGGACGTTCGCGAACATTACAAAGGTAGCGGTCAGTTGCTACAATCTGGTTTCGCGGATGAAATGGCTATGTCATTTCCAGCAGCTATCAGCGGCCGACTAGACTACGTGGTTATCCTCAACTCCCTTTACTTCATCAACCGAGGGGCCGGTGATGCATCCAAGGTTCAGCGCACGTATCTTCCCGCCTTCGAAAACCCGGCCGTGTGCAACTCGACATTGCAATCTATGACATATTCATACTCCTACGAGATTAGCGAGAACGGCTTGTACCTGGGCCTAGGCGCTTCCAAATCGTGGATGAGCCGTTCGTCATTCCATACAACTAGTTCCCTCTTCATGTTTCGAATTATCAGGTCGTGCAATGCTTGCGAATTCATCACAACGACTAGCGTGGGTACTTCGGATTTCAAGTTTCATCCACAACTACCTATTGTCATTATCCGCTCAATTGCATCCTCAAATACGGCACAATTAACGCTGTGGCTGTTCGATCCTGAAACCCATCACTCTCTGACACTGCCAAATGACGCGAAAGATTTCCCCAATCAGCAAGATTTTCTTGAACCTATTCATCCTATCTCAAGATACTTTGACGGCTCTTTCGAATTTTCTGCTTGTGGGAGAAACGTCATTGTCAGACCGAAAAGCTATCTTTCAATGGTCGTTTCAGTGGAGTCCAGCCACCTCTATCAAAAGGCTGCTTGTCACCGGCAGGATCAGAACAGCCTCGAGGCACATGCTTCGATAGGGAAACCTATCCCCAGTTCCCCTCAAGATACCAGCACGGCCTCATCAGCAATCTCGGCTCTGAGCAGTACGGCGGTCCTAACCAAATCGGCCAGTCATTACAGTCAGGACCTCGTTGTTGCATCGGCTGAGGGGCGGTATGAAGTCACTTTAGAGCACAGGGGGAAATCCAAATCGGTTCAAGTGGCAATGGCAGGTCCTAATCACATGGCCAAAACCCATCTTCTATCGGTACCAGATACTTGGGCCGACATTGGGAATGGTGTCAAACCTTGCATCATTACACAGGACAATTCCGAGTGCTCTCCAAACTTTTCTGTTCTTCTGACACAGGAGCCAAAGCATTTCTACGACCCATCAGGGCCCAGAGATTTTCATGTCCCGGCATTGATACAGAAAGACATGACAGCTTTGCTCCCATCTACTCACACAGTATACAACGCCAAAAATCCGTCCCGGAAGCGTCTGGCGGTGGCTGATGATAATTACGATGGCTCTGACTCCAACAAAGTTAGAAGACTGCATCAGAAGGCTCTCCCTGTTTCATACGGGTGGTATATTTACACCATGGATGAGCGTGACGAAGGACAGCCTCCCTAGAGTTCGCTGCACTTCAATACAGGCTTTCCCAGCTACAGCAGGCTACATTAATCTTGAATGCAGTAGATGGCTTCAGCGCGATTTCAATACATCTTTTTTTTTGGACCAGTCCCTGTAGATTCTACCAGGGACAAGACAAATTTTGTGCGTATTCTCTAGCGCCTTGAGTCGACTAAACTTGGAATAATAACATTTTGATGCTTTGAGACGGCTGAGAGCTTCCAACGCAGCAATGTGAAACTCAAGCGCTCAAATGTATAGGCATCACTAGTGGTAACCCACGTTGACTCTCTGAGGGCAACCTTCTCATCCTCTGGCGAATTGGCGTCTGTGGCCACAAATTTCTCACCGCCCATGGTGAAAACTTGCACTTCGATACCCTTTTCGACGCCGGCCAATTGCGTCGAGAAACTTTTCGCCTCGTCCGAGTTGACGACGGCCAGGTTCATCCACCCATCTTCATCGACAGCAGCGCTGACGTCGAGTTTGGGCACTGTACAAGTGGTCTCAACCCACTCGGGAAAAGTCTTGCCTTGATACGCTCCCGTTCGCACGTGCACAGCGACCGACTTTCCGCGCATATACTTGGAGAAGAGCAGCAGCGGGAAGTACGTCGTCTGCTTCCAGACGCCCTCGGGTGTTGTCATCAGCGGCGCAATCACGTTGACGCTTTGCGCGATCGTCGCCATGCCCAGGTCCTTGCAGTTTCGGATGAAGACGTTAAGCCAGATAGCCACGGCTAGGCCGTCACTCAGGTTATATCGCTCCTCAGCGCCCTTGTTTCCAGGTGCCCGTTCAGGGTCCCAAACGTTCCACTCGTCAAAGCAGATGGTTGGACGCTGCTTGCTCTTAGGCTGGGTACTGATGAGCTCCACGTCTGGGAACGGCGACAGGTCAAACTCGCACCGGGCGAGGTCGATGAGCGACGAGCATACTTGGATGGCACGTTCGGCGGCGTACACGGAAGAGATGTTTAAGTCGTGACCTTTACCCATTGAATAATAGTGGATGGAGTGCATGTCGACCGATTTGATGCACTGCTGGAGGACATATCGGTCCCAGTCTGAGTAACCGTCTTTGCCACAGAGGATAAGCGTGATTGACGGGTCAAGAAGTTTTAGGGCTGAAAATTGTTGTTAGCAGCTGTAGATGCTTCCGTTGGGAATAATTACCTCGCGCCCATTGAATGGCCTTTTTGGCATAATCCTCCTTGGAATGCTGCTCAACTTGCCTGCGTTTGTGAGTGATTTGTAAATGATTCTGCGAAGGAGAAGGCATACCATGGCCCCCACATTTCGTTCCCAAGAGCCCAATACTTGACATTGTACGGCTGTTCATGGCCATTTTTCCGTCTCAGGTCCGCATAGTGTGTGCTCTTACTACTATTACAGTACTCCAGCCACGCAAGCGCGTCCTCCAAAGTCCCAGTCCCCATGTTCAAGCAAAGATACGGCTCAGCGCCGACGACGCTACACCAGGCCATGAATTCGTCGGTGCCAAACGTGTTGGGCTCGATGCCCTCCCAGGCGAGCTCGGGCCGGGTTGGACGCTTGTCCTTGGGCCCGATGCCATCCTGCCAGCGGTACGAGGCGCAGAAGTTGCCGCCGGGGTAGCGGACGACGGGGACTTGGAGCTCTTTGAAGCAGGAGATGACGTCGGTGCGGAAACCGTTGTCGTCTGATAATCCATTGGGGTTCTCAGGTTCATAGAGACCGCCGTAGATGCATCGGCCCATGTGTCTGGAAGAATTAGTACTTGTACAAATGGCCAGGCATGCAGCTCAACTCACTCGGTGAAGCCGCCATATATCAGAGGATTGATGTCGCTGACTGTGTTCTCAGGGTTGAAAGAGATTGAGGGAGACGACTCGTCCTCTTTGGAGATGACCGTAATTGAAGCCATTATGTTGTGAAAGTGATGTCTTTGGGAGCGTGAGTTGTGACAATAGGGGAGAGGCAAGCGTCGGACAGAAGCCCTTTAAAGTATTGATGACCCTTTAATGAAGGATATTGATTCATGAATCCCTTAATACGAAGCCTAGCTGTCGGCTGACTTCTCTCTACAGTATCCCGATGAAGATGGACCGGCGCCAAACCTCCGATACCTCCGAAAGTGGGCCGGGGAATATCGGTGTGGGGCCTATCGGGGAGTATCGGGGCTCCACTTTATGGCGTCCGCAAACCCCGGCATCAACGTACGGCACGGCGCGCTCATGACTCGACAAACCACGGGATTTGCTCTTGATCCTTGAATAATTAATCGACATATTGAAAACTAGCTTTGCTGCCCCTGCTCGACCATTGACACAAGATGCTTCAGCCGCGCCAATAACAAGCCTAGATCAGGGCTCTCCGGTTCCCAGTACTCAATAACCTCAAACAGCCTCCCCGCGCGTCGCTCCCACCCTTCCGGTAATAGCTCTGCTAGGCTCGGCTCTGTCTGAGCCCGCAGTGCCACGGCCAGCAGCTGGAGTAGGCTACGAGAACATGTCCGGAGCATCAGCCAGGTCCCCTGGTGCCGGTGCCAGAAACCCTCCTCGCAGAGCGTCAGCCGGTACACGGCGTTGAAGAGCGCCGAGCGAGCGGCGGAAAGCGTGTACGGACCCAAATCACTCACCTTCTCGCAGGCTACGGCGCGGACGGCGGGGAAGTAGAGCACGTCGAGGATATCTACCAGATGCGACCTGAGAATACCTCGTAGCGCATCGCCCGTGGCTTCGTTGGCATCGCTAGGAAATCTCATCGATGGCGGCAGCATGTCCTTCCACGTTTCCAACTTGGCCTTGTACCGTTCCACATCAGCGCGGTAGCCATCTTCGCCCTCGGCCGTCCACCAGCTCGTCGTGTAATACCACGAGTCGGCCCAGTAGCGCGACGAGAGGGCCTCGTTCATGATGCGACGCAACGCAATCTCGGCCAGGTAGAAGAACCAGCCAATCTCGAGACGGTCCCGCTCGCGCTGGGCAGCTGATTCCGAGCGCGTGGGGCCCCCCGTCAACTGACTTGGGCTGGGTGGAGATGGATACACGTGGTAGTATTGCATCTCATTGAGGCTCGATCCCGGTAGTCCCAGCTCGGTTCTGAGTTCCCTGTCTGTTGTTAATAATCCCCGAGGGTCTGGGGAAGAAGAACCCTCACAATTCGCTCTTTAGGCAGCTCCAGTAGAGGCTCTCCTCCATATTCTGCTCACTGTCACCCCGGGGCATCTCGACAGCCACCGATGATTGGCTATCCATGGCCTCGCGCGTATGCCCTCTGGCAGCAAGCCATCCCACGCACTGCGTACCAGCCTGAGAGAATGCCTTCCATGCAGCCATGATGCGAAACGTCGTCATGAGATATACGGCTGTCAGGAAGCTGCATTGTACGGCGATGAGCGAGTTACTATGGAACAGCATACCAATACGCCGCTGCGCCATCTGAAAGTACAGCTCGGCGCGTCTGAGCCGCTCAGGGCGTCTGGAAAAGCCAGGTTCGCGCTCGAGCTCTACCGGTGGCGAGAGCACGCTGACGGCGCAGATGAGCAGCTTGTAGAGTTAGTCGAGGTTAAACAGGGGAGTGCACTATGCTTACTACGAGGCATGTCGCTCCATCCCACCGTAGGCCCGTTTCCGAGATGTCTCTCACACGGTTCCACAACTGATCGACGTCGAAGATGGGATTCTTGATGTGATTTGTAGCAAGAAAATTTTCTACCAGTTGGTGTATCACTTCAGGGTCGAGGTCGAAGATGCCATCCCCGGTTGCGGCTTGGAGTTGGCCTCCGTCGTGTCCGAGACTAGACGTGAGAGAAGGGTGTTGCTTAATCTTGAAGACGGGCCATCGGAGGAGGCTCTCGACTTTCATCTCAGAGCTTCGTGTGACGACATCAGCAGCGGGTGGGCGGTCGCTGTCGGGTTGAGCTGTATTAGAAGGTCCGGCTTGACTACCGATATCTGGAACCTCAAAGTCAGAAACATCATGGTCTTCATTCACCGAGGCCAGGAGTGGTTGTGGCACTGCGTTGCTCAGTGAATTCTGGTTTCGATTCAGCAGGGCCGTGATGTTCTGCTCCATCTCGCCTAGCCTCTGTAAAATTGCTAAACTGCCTCTGTCGAGCTTCGAATGATCCAAGGGCGCGTCATCCGGATACACACAAGCACCCCCAGTCGCCGCGCAGAAGCCGCAGACCGGTCGCTTGTTGTCGCACTTTGTCTTGCGGCCGCGACACACGAGACAGGCCGTGCCGGCACGCCTCCGGGCGTATGAAGCAGACTCGCGCGAAGCGGGGCCGGCTCCCGGGGATGGACCGGAGGTTGAGGCCGGGGAAACAGTGTCAGTCTGGTTGGGCCGTGGCATGGTAAAGGCCGCGGGCATGGGGTCCGAGAGGAGGTTGGCCAGCAAGGGTTCCATTGCCGGGCCTCGGCGAAAGCCAGCCATTTGTGTGCGGGCGAGACAACGACTTGTTTGGTGTCTGCGTCTGCGTCGTCACTGTCTCAGGCTCGGATTGAAGCGGTTGGCTATACTCTGGGTATTCTCGTCATGCAGGGCACAAACCGGCTGAACAGTTCATGGAACGTGTCACCAGAACACGCCGTGATCAAGATTCCCGCACCACCCTAGACGCTTCGAATTCCCACTCTCTCCAACTGTGGGGATCATGGCCCAGCTTCAGTCCAGCTAAGGTCAATCCTAGCGCGGCACTACGAATCCGTCTCCACACCGATACTCCCCGATGTCCCTAACGGATCCGCGTATTTGGACCTAGTCTTTGCAATGTCACCTGAGGGAAAACGAATCCCGCGTGGTGGAGATGGAGACGACAAGGTGGTCTGCTTTCTGGGGTCCCCAGGTTGGAGACCCCGGATTCGGAACCGGTGATCTGGGTTTGTGGGATTGGAGCTGAGCAGACGGTTCATAGAGTTCCCGATGCGCATAAATAGCTGCAAGGTCCAGCTTGCTTCTGGTTCTTGATCTGCACCAACCAGTCACTTCTCATCCTTTCCTGGAGTTACTGCTTCTTCCTTCATCATGGATCTTCATCAGTCCAACGACAAAGACGCCGAAGGCGCCCAACACATTCACGATGCCACAGCCGACCTTGGCCACATCGCCAACAACCAAGAACACGACCTCAGCGCCATCCAAGCCATTCGAACCCGGCCGCTATCCTTTGCCTGGGCCTTTTTCGCCGTTATAACCTGCCTACTTGTCTCCTTCGAGGGTCAAGCAGCCGGTATGGTTCTGAGCATCCCCGGCTTCCGCAAGGACTTTGGCAAGGAGTATGACGGCTCCTACGTCCTCGATGCTGACTGGCAGTCTGCGTTTTACGGCGGCCCGATTGCGAGCTCTATCGTTGGCACTTTTGGCGCTGGATACTTGGCTGATAAGTTTGGGCGCAAGCCTTTGACCATTGGTGCTATTGCTGTGTCCTTTGTGGCTATTGCTATTGAGTTTATCGCCACTACCAATGCCCAGTTCTTTGGTGGCAAGTTCCTCAACGGCTTCGTAGCCGGTACACTTCTGTCCGTGTGCATCACCTACATCGGCGAGGTAAAGCTCCCGCTCCAAGCATCTAACTATGCAGTTCCTGACTCTTGTCTTCTAGGTTACTCCCCTTGCTCTACGTGGCATCATGACTTGCCTTACTGCCCTCATGATGACGCTAGGCCCTCTCACCGCCGCCATCATCGTCGACAAGACCGGAAACTACGAGACCCGCTGGTCCTATCGCGCCGTCTTCTGTGCGCAATTCGGCTTCGCTGCCGTCAGCGCTATCTTCGCACCCTTTATGCCCGAATCTCCTACGTGGCTGCTTAGCGTCGGCAAGGACGAACAGGCAGCGAAATCTCTGCGTCGTCTTGGTTACACCGGACCTGATCTCGATATGCGGGCATCCCAGCTCAAGGTCATGCTCGAAGAGGCTAGAGAAGAGGCTGCTGGTGCGACTTATATCGACTGCTTCCGCCGTTCTAATCTGCGACGTACCATTGTTTCCATCATGCCCCTGGCAATTCAGGCTCTTAGTGGTGTCTTCTTCATCGCTTCATATGGAACTTACTATATCCAGCTTGCTGGATATAGCACCTCCGCCAGCTTCAAGCTACAGATTGCTCAGCACGGTATATCGATGGCTGGTAACATCTGCTCGTGGTATCTGATCGATCACGTCGGCCGCCGTCCTCTGACTCTCTGGGGCACCGTGTCCGTCACCGTCATTCTGCTCATCTGCGCCAGTCTCGCGACTGAGGGCTCTCCTGGAGCCATTAAGGGATCCGTGGCCTTCATCATGATCTACAACTTCTTCTACAACGTTTCCATCGGCGCGACCGCCTACACGCTTCTCTGCGAGGTAGCCACGTCCAAGCTGCGCGTCAAGACCATCTCCATTGGAGTGGCCACACAATACACCATCTACTGCGTGTGGGCATTTGTCATCCCCTACCTCTTCAACCCCGACCAGGCCAACCTCGGCGCCAAGACTGCGTACCTGTTTGGCGGGATTGGAGTCCTCTGTGTCGTGTATTTATGGTTCTACCAGCCCGAGACAGCCGGCCGAAGCTTCGAGGAGCTGGATGAAATGTTTAGAAAGGGCATCAGTGTTCAAGAGTTTGCCAACTACAAGACCGAGGTTGAAGTGAAAGGTGAAGAGGCAAAGGCCGATGAGGCAGGGAACTAGGGGATTGGGAACATGAATTTATTTGTGAAGAATGGTCTGATTTAAGTTGACGGTAGTTACGGAGACTTGAGTAGCACCTCTAGTTTCATGATCTATTCTCGAATCAATACTGTTGTTTTTATATACTAAAAGACTAAGCTTTCTCAAGATAGTAATTACTGCGTCTCCACGCTAACTCACTTCACATCTCCGTCATAATGAGTCATTTACGCTCGCAAGTTTGAATATTTACTTGCTTAAGCATGCTCTTTTTTGGGAATAGTGACCAGTATGAACTCTTCGGTGGGCAACGGTCGATGTGGAAGGGGCAGTTTGGCGAGGGTCGTAAGGTGCCAAGGAGAGACAAGAGGCGGAGGAGCAGGCGAAAGCCCGCCTTGGCTTGTCTTCGGTGATTCCGCCAATTCCAACGCCTCGTGATCGTTTATGCCGATTTGGGTGCTCGGCGGTTGCAAACCAGATATTTCTTGGCGAAGAAGTCGCACTCTTCGGAAATCGGCCGGATCGACGGGAATACTTGTCATTATTGTCGATCTCTGGCCAACTGGTACAGATTTGGCGTCGGTGCTTTGCAGTGGGTCAAAAGTCTCTAAAGCCTCGATAACAATTTTCTGCATGCGGAACCACATCCCGCAGTCAGACCTCGTGCTAGGCGAACTAAGTCTCACACCTCTAATACCTGAGGGCATTGTGACTTGCTTACCATTGAACCGTAACATCTTCCGCCGCATCTGTCGCCGTAGTACATCGTGGACAAGCACCAGCTACTAGGGTAGCGGCGTCAAATACCATGCTCATGTTGATCTTCATCCCTCTTCGAAGGCAAAAGTGAAGAGGGCGATTCGTGTCGAGATCTCGTCCTGATGAGCTGTCTTCGAGGGCATATTCTCGCGTCAGTACCATATCATAACCTTTACGGCCTTTAAAGTGGTCCCTGAGCAAGCCATATAGGGTCTGTGGTATATTAGACATAGAATTTGCAGGACTTGGAGATAATCAAGGCGCATGCTTACTTCCCATTCTAACGAACCGAGCCATTCAGCCGGGATTGGAAGTTCGTTTCCAAGAGCATCCTCTAAGACGGCGGGAAGCTCCTTAGTCGGGTCTAGTGGATGAAGAAACTTCGAGTGGGATGCCATGACCTGCAGATTGATGACAGTTTGGGAGATCTGAACGACGAGCGCTTTTACTTCAAGGATGCCGCAGAACGTGTCTTTGACCAGTCCTAGAAAATCCCAGCTGCTCTTCTCCTGTACCACAAGTTGCTGACTCATATCTTCGAGCTTTTCGGCTTGTTTCTCACTCGCTCTGCTCTGGTCTCGCAGGAGTTCAAGCATCTCCTCCTGACTTCGGTAGGAATCGGACACAAGCTGGTTGATTTCTTCGATTCGGGTACATAGGGTGGCATTGTCGACTCGGGCAGATTTTCTAGTGGAAGCTCACGAGTTAGTATGGTAGTGCAATCACCTCGGGATACCCAGGACGAGACTCACCTTGCAGCGAGGGTGGTCAGAAGGGAAAGCCTCTGGATGCCATTTTGCAGCTTTTCCCGAACATGTCGCAGCCGGTCTTTCTCTCTGATTGACCACTCAATCTTCCTGTATGTGTCACGGATTTTCTTCCCAGACCCTCCAACGCGAAGACTGCAGTGATATTTCGGATGGACATGCTCTAGGGTATCCTGGATCAGGGATCCGCACTGGTCGATAACAGACTCAGTCGCTTTGTCGAGGCCGTCTAGATATGGCGAAAGCTCGTGCTGCTGGTACGTCGCCACAACCTGCGAAATCTCATTATAAGGCTTCTCGCCATCAGAATGCAAAGACAATTTCAGAACCAACCTGCATCAGGATGCGGACAAAGGAATCCAGGTCATCTCGGAGATCTTGGTACTCCTTGGCGCTATCGCCAACGGCCCCGCTTCCAAGACTGATGGCGCGTCCGAGCTGGACAGCAACCTGGCAGACGGCGATAATGTCACCCAGACTGCCGAACGTGAGAGCGAATTCCATGATGAAGAAGCCGCGAAAAGATGATGATGCACTAAGAATACGGTGAGGCTAGAGGCGAGAGACGCGTTTTGCGATATCCATGATCCCTCCGCTGTGGCAAGGCGAGGGATGCCTAACGGAAAGCCGTAGCACAGCCTGCATGCAAGCGTAACCACTGCCACCGCCAACAAAAGCTACACGCCCTAGGCGGCTTAACAGCCTTATAGAAGTTGCATTTTGCATATTTTACATTACCTAAGACCTAGGTAGGTAGCCCTATTGATTTCACAACTTTGTACAAGCCAATACTATTTTTTTTTCATTAAAAGACTCTGAACGGGTAACACTACATCACCACGCTAACCCAGTATAGGTTGCCATCATAATGAGTCATTTACTCCCGCAATAACAGTGAATATTTATAGGAGAAAATATAAATACAACAGGAACAGAATATACAAGTTCTTTGACCATTATAGAAGATCACGCGTCACACACACACACAAAATGACTAATTTTGCCATCCCAAAGTCAGCCGTCAATCTCCGTGAAGTGCCCCGGTCAGAGCTCGAGCTACGACCCGAGTCACAGATTTTGGCACACCTAAAATCCTTCCAGCCCATCACATCGGAAAAAAATGTCTGGGCTTTTTGGGACAAAGGTCTGGATGCTATGTACCCAAGCTATCGATGCACAGTCCTGAACTGGGTGCGGAAGCTCGGCCCATCCTGGACGGTTCGCGTTGTGGACCTCACAGACGGCTCGCCCAACAACATCTACAACTTTGTCGGCAAGGATTGGTTTCCAGACTGCTTCAACAACAAGACTATGGATGGGAGGCATGCAGCACAGCACGCCGCCGACCTGGTGCGCCTACCGCTACTCTTCAAATATGGAGGCGTCTGGATGGACGTCGGAAACATGTTACATACGCACCTGGACCAATTGCTCTGGGACCCTCTCACAGAGCCAGATTCGCCGTACGAGATGGGCGTATGGATAATCACAGGGCAAATCAGGAGGGAATGGGGTAGCTTCGGCAACTATATGCTAAGCGCCAGGAAAGGTTGCACATTTATCAAGAACTGGCACGACTGCTACAAAGAGTTGTGGAGGGACCGCACGAATGCCGATGGATTCCACCAATTACCTTTGCTGAAGGATATTGGACTCGCCTCAGGCATGGCAGACTGGAACTTCAAGGATAAGGTCCGAGAAATGAGTGACTATGTCGCGCAGATGCTCATTGGAGACCGCACGAGAAATCTACTCGACGTCGAAACTGGCTGGAACGGGCGCGAATTCTTCCGAAACAAGGTGTTTATGGTGGAGGGAATTAACAATGGCATCCTTGGCGCCATCATGACGAATTACGACGGCCAGAAACAAGTCGACATCTTCACAACACCGCTTGATGATCCGGATCTAGAAAGGAGGTTGGCAGCAGAGGCCTTCGTCATTGAGGTTCTAGAACAGAGTCACATGTACAAGGTGTATCACAACTCGGCAGGTGGGCTGCCAGCGCTTGGAGATTTGGTGAAGAAAGATGGGTTCCTGGATGCTGATCACAGGCCGGGAACTTTTGGCGAGATGTACAGGTACGGGACGGTGTACTGGAAGTCAAACCGAGATGTCGAGCGTTTGGTGCCTCAAATCGACGACGATGAGGAGCTCATCCGCGCTACACCCACACAACCAGCGAGTGGGAATAGTTGATAGTCAGTACTGCGTAGAACTAAGAGTGGAACAAAGGCGACAAAGATATAGACTCTGAGTCGAATAGCCCTATTCCCGGCGGATTTATTAGCAAACAAGTGGTCCGATTCATCAAGGGTGAGTTGTGGACATAAAGTTAAAGATTAGAATCGAATTCCACACGTCAACCGTTTTCAATACCCAATGATTCCGCAGGTGCCAAATAAAACAATTTTACCGTCATAAGATCAATGTTTCTGTTACAGTAAAGTCAGCGGCCTTGATGAACATCAGCTGAATACTAGAGAGTCGTAGTCACATGCCCGATTAGGCTTATAGTGTCGCCCACATGGAGATCTATTCTCAAATATTTTATTTTCCAAAAGGCCATATTTGTGTTAAGACACATAAGCAAACGTAAGCTACGTTGCAACTCAATTCAGGCAACCGACCTGCTCAGTGACAAGCACCCCGCAGTCGCTTAAGAACACGTCATTTAACATTTAGCCGGACATTCAAAGTAAGCGCTTAAAGCAAATCCGGCAATATCCACGCTGCTCATTGCGTGTACGCGCAATACAAACACTGCCATTCGGGAATAAAAACGTACTCTCCCTCCAGCGAGATTTCGATTCCCCATTCTCAGGCTTTTATCCATTAATACAATTCACGTTGATCTCCTACCCGCCACAACATGGCGTCCGAAACTATTCTTCAGCAGCCGCTGCCAGATTCCGAAACGGCCGTGAGCCCCTCAAATCACTCAAGGCATATCGAGAATCTCGAGATTGAGGATGAAAGCAACGGCCGCACTGAAGAGGGCGTTATTTACCCCTCAGGGCCTAAGCTGTGGTCAACCATGATATCACTTTGCATTGCATGTTTCCTCAGCGGACTGGTTAGTTAAGTCGTTTCCTTTTCAGCTGACCCTTTTCATGTCTTCTTTTTCCATTAATTCCCCACCTCCCTTCAAACAGGTAACTGCGCCTTGTAGTGCGGATTGTTTACTGACGACCATGGGTAGGATCTTACAATTGTCGCAGTCGCCATTCCCAGCATCACCGATCAATTCGAGACGATAGCGGACATCGGATGGTATTCAGCGGCCTAGTAAGCACTCTACCCAAAACACGCAATCGTGACAAGACTAATCATACTCACCCTTTAGCGGTATGACGCTGAGTGCATTTGTCTTCTTGTATTTGACCCCATCTCAATTCACGCCTACCCACTCATTCTAACCGATCTCTAGCTTTGGCCAGATATACAGTTTTTTCCCCATCAAGACCATTTTCCTCATCGGTATCGTCATCTTTGAGACGGGTGCTCTCGTGTGCACACTCGCACCCTCGTCTTCGGTGTTTATCCTAGGGCGCGCCATCACTGGACTGGGTCGTGGCGCCATCAATGGTGGTATGTTCAAACTTCTGCGCCACTGCTTCCCTCTTTCGAAACAAGGTCTCGTCAACAGCATCATTGGCGCAGTACAGAGTGCCGGCCTGGTCTCCGCACCCATGATTGGAGGTGCCCTGATTGATGGCTTCTCATGGAGAGCATGTTTTGGGATCAACCTACCACTAGGAGTCATCTGCTTTATCTTGACCGCTTATGGAGTGCACGATCCAGTCGTCAACCAAGATGAAGCGCTCGCACTGAAGGAGAAGTTGAAGAAGATCAGCGTCCTCGGGACAGTACTGATTGTACCCGCTATCACCTGTCTTCTCATGGCGCTGCAATGGGGAGGCGTCAAGTACGGCTGGGGCAACTGGCGTATCATCCTCCTGATTGTCATCTGCGCCGTTCTTTTTGCCGCCTTTGCGTATCTGCAACACCTCCAAGGTGAAGGTGCAATTATACCACCAAAGGTCTGGAAGCAGAGAAGCATTCTGGCAGGGACTTGGTTCTCGGCTTGCTGCGAGGGCATCCTTGGAGTTACAGAGTACTACATGTCCATCTACTTCCAGGGAGTAAAGGGATATTCAGCTACAAAGTCAGGTGTTCTCGCTTTGCCCATGATCGGCGGTATGGGGGCTGCGCTCATTGCGTCTGGGGTTGGCACAACCGTGATTGGATATTACTACCGTCAGTATCTTTACCTAAGCTCCTGTTCGATTACTGATAGGCAATAGCATTTATGATGGCTACGAGCGTTCTAGCTCCGATTGCATCTGGACTACTTACCACCCTCGACTTAGAAGAGAATATTGGCAAGGCGGTTGGTCTTCTTGCATTTGTTGGTGCAGCAGTGGGTCTCGGCATCCAGGGCCCTCAGATCGCTCTCCAGACTGTCCTGTCAATTGATGACGTCTCCTCCGGCGGCGCGCTTATCAACTTTGGATCAGGCATGGGCTCTGCTATGTGGATATGCGCTTCGGCAACATTGTTCCAGGATCGTCTCTACAGCGAGATCCACGCCTCTTCACCAGACACCAACGTAACAACAGTGAAGGAGGTTGGACTTTCCGGGCTTCGCGAATCGATTGGACCTGAGAGGTTGAGTAGTGTACTATCTGGGTACGAAACTGCCGTTGTGCAGACGCTGTACATCCCGCTGGGCCTCTCATTGCTAACGATTGTTGGGTCACTGGCTATGGAGAGGAAGTCCATCAAGAAGAAGCAGTCGTGAGTGTCTTGGAGGCCGGGAATATTAGAATACTTTGACTCGGGTTTACTTTTGTCAGGTCTAATTTTGCGCTTTACAAGATGAACCAAGGAGATTCACTTATTCCATGGAAGTAGGCTGGGCGCCTCTATTAGTCTACCACTTCAATAAAGTCTCATTAGCGCCTCCATCACGATGAAGGGTGTTTTCTTCTTTCATCATGCAGAACAATGCGTCCAAATCCAGTCCCAATTCATGTCACATTGAGAAATGATGCAGTGAGGATTGCCAGCGTGACCAACAGGGTTGATGTTCTTATTTTCCCCCTTCTCTTCCCCCTTCTCTTGTGAACAGCCAATTATCCTTGCTGAGATGTATCAAGGTTAGGTTCCTTTAGAATCCCAATCTCTATTTTGAAACGCCGTAACCACTCTGGATTGTCAGCCGGGGTTTGGTTCCAAGGATCGTCACTATCAAATACAATATCAGTCTCCACGAGCCAGTTCATCAGGTGCTCCTACCAACTTACTCGTCATAATATATCCACCTCGCTTGATGTTGTAGCTCCTCGTCAGTCGGGACATGCTGGTTCGGGTTATTTGGCGACATGGTTGCCACTACCCAACGAGCCAACTCCAAGGCCACCCATCGATGAAAATTGGCATTGTGGGGGTATAAAATACCCCTCTTTGTAAATGTCGGGCCTTGTTCCACGTTTGCAGATTTTCCAGATACGTTGGAAGAACTTCGCCCTGAGGTATCGTAGGATAATTGTGCCGCGAGGCCAGATCCAAGTGACATGAGCCGACCAATTGGTGCGCTTGCTAACTGGGAGTCATTTGTTTGGACTTGACCACTGGCGCCATTTATGTATCGTCTCTTGAATGCCATAAGCCATGAGTTATTGGACAAGGCTACTTTCTTCCATTCTTCGTCGTTGAACTCAGCGATGAGATCTTGCGCCTGATGTTGGAGGGTTGCGTCGTCCGGCTCAATTCCGTGAGCCCGGAGAAGGTCAACATACTCGGACAACCTCCTTTCAAGTTCTGCATAGTTTTTCATAATGGAATCAATCTTGGACGAATTCTCAGCTCGCTGACCTGTGTCCCCGCTACCCTCAGGCTTGGAAATGTTGGCTCGTTGGCGAAAGCTGCTGAGCCAACTCGTCGACGACGCAACGAGCTCGATCAGCCAATTTGCTACAAACTCTGCAGGCGAGGTCGATTGGTCTTCTATTCGGCGGATGATTCGAGATGCCTCTTGCTGAAGCTCGTGATCCGTCAGAGGGGCAGGTGGATCAGATCGCACGAACTCCTGAAGTTGTAGTTCCAGCGGGCACGACTCAAAAAAACCAGCTTGGCCCAGAATTGTCAAAATCGGCAGTCGGCACTCGGTGCTCGACCTCATTGGGCTGAATTTGGCCTGTCGCACAATACTATCCGAAGACATGATCAAGTCCCTCAGCCACGAAGGACTTGGAACATCTTGGCTCGATGAGGCTTCGGACGCGAGGATGATACGACAGGCCTCGAATTGTATCTCGTCCGATGTTGGCAACTTTCTGGATCTATCGTAGTACCCCTGCACAAAGTGCATCAACTCCAGCTCAATTAGCTCATATGCATTGGGAGGCAGTTCCGAGGGTGCATTGCTTGCTTCAAACGGGAATGGCGTGTTTCGTTCCGTCGCAATGAAGTCTACCGATCATTTAGCACATGTACAAATCTTCTTTCCGTAAAGGGCTCTCACATGGAGGTATTGAGTTCTCCAGCCTAGCAAGCACATCAGTTTCAAAGCCCCAGTCCCCATTCCAGTCGGCCATAGTATTGCCCGACTTGAAATGGTCTGCCAGATGATCAGCACGGAATCCCCAGGTTTCCATGGAAACTCCACAAAATCCGCATCGCGATCGTATATCTGGACCGGCAACTTTCCATCGAGATAGAGGTCCTCGGAGATCTGCGGCCTTGACATTGTGAACCAGTCGCAAGTGCTGACCAAGATGGTCTTTGCGGTTGAATGTTCGCTCGTCTGGCACCCGTTCCTGACAATCTGGGTAGTTGTGACTCTTTATATGAGCTTCGTCCGGGTTAGCCAGGCTACAGAAGACACAGACTGGCTTCTGTTCCAGATCCAGTTCCGTTGGCCCATTCGGAGCGCAAACCCATCGTTCAAGCGCCAGATGGAGTGACTTCTCGTGTCTCTGCCAATTGTGTTTAGTCTTGAAAGTTTCCGTGCAAAATGTACACTGGAAGGTATTTAGAGGGACGACAAGAGGCGTCTTGGTGTGCATTTGTCGAAGGCCAATCCGCTTTTTTCGGCGCGCATGAGAGCGGCTGAATAGTTTCAATGATCCAGTTAGATCTGGGGAATCGTAGGAATGAGCGGAACCACCGCTTGATCGCGATGTAATAACACTTCCAGTTGATGAAGCTCGAGAAAGTGGAGTACCTGATCCGTCGTTGGAGGGTCGGTAGCTGCATGGACTGTCATGGCCTAGACCAATTTTAGCGATGATCAAGAGTAAGTTTATCGGCAGAAGAGACGTGATTCTTTCTTTCTTCAAGATTCTTCTGGGCATGCAAACATACCTGAGGACGCCCTTGAACTTGATGCCATGGCACGAGCGATAGCAGTCGCTGTTGCGGGCTCATTCTCAGGTGGAGAATCAACCCATCGTTCTAGCGGATTCATGAGCTCCGTCCTGGATTTCGGGGCCGGGGTCCCTGGTCTTCGCTGGATCTCAATCGAGCCCGTTGAACTATCTTGCGGCTGTGGCAAGGCAAGATTTGGACCTTGGATCTTGCCGCGACGTCGGGAGTTTGAAAGCCAGTTTGCGATCTGCGTTTTAGACAGGCCAGTCTGGCGGTGGAGCATTTCCTTGTCCTCTTCACTCGCAAAGGGATGATGGCTGTGCGTTGTGAGCCAGTTTCTCAATATTCGGACCGAGTCTCTTGAGAATCGAGTTCCAATCTTCGGCGGAGGCGCTCCATTGGCTGTGAAGGTTAAAGGTGGACGAAACGTTGCTGCCGCTCTTGTTGGAAGAGTTGTCGAAGGGCCAGGGTCTGATGGCACGTCCACGTGTCCATGGGTTGGCGTAAACGACGGGCTTTGAAGCATGGAATTGGATTGAAGCATATGGAGTAAATCCAGCTCCTCAAAGAGGCCTTCATCGTTGGAGCCAAGAAAGTCGGAGCCGCTGTTGACATCGTCGCTATGGGGTTCCTCGAAGGATTGAGCGAAGGCGAGGAAACCAGATGACGAATCGTCCACGGAGAGGTTCAAGCCAAGGTCGCCTAGGCCATCTTGAGCAGACATTTTGGAACGATCTCGATGCGATCGGAAGCTTATCGGACCCTGCGAACGGTCGCAATGGCGTAAAACATGGGTTGTGGATGATGCAGATGATGAAGGTCATGTGGGGATGCTCGTCAAACGCACCCTTCGACTCCACTAGTACTAATCAGGAATTTATTACGTTCGTTAGGGCGTTGTGAACATCTTCGGTCTCAGACCAACAAAAGGAAGATTTCAGCTTGGCAGGACAGTTTGTGCTGCCTGTTGATGCTCAATTGTGACGGCCCACGTAACAAGAGAATGATTGACCTCAACACCTGCAACGCGATTTGACATTGTTCCATCGAGGGTTGCATTTGCACGGCGCAATAACCCGGATTTTACCCGTCTTTTTATGAGCTTACTCCGAATTTCGGTAGGCAATTGGACCCACTGATGATTGCAAGGGAACATTTGAAGAAGCCGAGTTAGTGCGACTCATGCCGCTTCTAGCCACAAAGGACTTAATGTCGATCTATGAGATCGCCGACATGTATGGGGGATTTAATTTTGAGGTCATGTTATGGAGCTTGAAGGAAAGAAGAGCGCGCATCAAGATCATCGAAAAGATATACAAACTGGTTGAAATAAAGAGGTCTAGGGTAGCCGGCAACCCACTAACATTAACTTCAGCATGATAAATACAATAAAAAAATCTATTAATAATGTATTTTTCATTAATGAATAGTAATTAGTTCATAGAATATATTTGATGAAACTTACCTAACTTAATACACACCCGCCGGGCCATTCCTCGCGAATGGCGACTGTGGTGTTCTTCCTCCAGAGTGCCCTTGGGTACGTGACAGCGAGAGCGAGTTTACGCTCAGCATAATCAAACGCAGTTTGTACGTCACGGTTCACAATAGTGATGTTGGGCAAGTAAGAACTTTTTAGCGACGCCGCAGGCGCAACCGGACACTATTCGGCTCCGAGGTCCAGCGGCGTCACAGCGACGGTGAGAGGGTAGCCTTCCGGTGGTTTGTCTGGAGGGGCGGCTTGGCACTTCAACCGATCTTGGATAGACTATGGCAAGCTACTACAGCTTTGTCTCCACCCATTTCTCCTCATGCAGCAAACCACTGCTCATTTCTTCTCAGCGTAAATATCAACGTCATCCAAAATAGCCTCATTCCGCTTTCCGGCGATGACTCGAGCTCTCTTCAGCTGTCGAGTGGCAACATCAACGCGCCATGTAACTGACCACGTCACAAGGTTCATGATTATGGCAGCGCCGATGAAGCCCATGGCGATTCCAAATGATGTCGTATAACGAGGCGCGAACCTAGAGTTGAAGAGCTGAGATCCGACGGCGCCACCAATCTGTCCGTAGCTATTGGCAAAGGCGATTGCAAATGCCGAGCCCGTGGCTCCGTCTGTAGTCTGTACGCGCCATGGCCACATCATTGTGTACCTGCGTGGGTTAACATTGGAACGAGTTACTGCGGAATGAACCAGAGGATGTACTAACCAAGCTGTAGAGAAACCACCAGCAATAACTGTCGCTGTATATACGCCTCCGGTATTGGGAAAAGTATAGAGGACAATGTAGCATGCTTCAATGATGATCATGAATGTCAGAGGTATGGCAGGTAGAGGAACCCGTCCAGTACCTGCCACCCATCCAAAAGCAATAGTCAGTAAGCAAGCAAAGATGGCTGGAGGGATGTTAAGTAGCTGGGCTTGGGCGATTGTTCTAAAAAGCAAGGGTCAGATATTTGACGTGATTATGGCAAGCAAACTTACGTGAAACCCAAGTTCGCAATGACTGTAGGCTGATAGAACTGCAGACCGGTTGTCCCAACTGTATAAAATGCCCAACAAAGCAGAAACAGCCACAACTTCAGGTCTTTCAGCGTGCGCCAGAATTCCTTCCCGTCAAAGTCTTTTTCTGCAGACCTAGGAGCGTTCACTGGAAGTCTGGCTTGGACAAAGTCTTTTTCTCTCTGGGACATCCAGCTGGCGGTGTCTGGGACTAGGTATCCTGTCAGCGTTGTTTCTCCTTCTAACCTAGGAAAATTGTCTTACAGTCTGGTAAAACCACATACACTATTATACCAAGCACGATAGTGAATATGCCTTCGGTCACAATGAGCCTAAAAGACATAGTCAGTAAGCTCGCGTCTTCGACGAATGTCGAGCGCAACAGGGTCGGTTATTTGCTCACCATTTCCAACCAGACAAATTCCTTGCATAAACGCCATCGAACGCAAATGCGAGGAGTCCGCTGAAAACGGCACTGAAGTTGCCAAGTAAGGTTACCAGCACTATCCGAGATGCCATCTCATCTGGTCGATACCAATAACAAAACTGCAACAGAATGCCAGGCCAGAGACCTGCTTCAAAGAAGCCGAGAAAAGCACGAACAGTGTAGAGACCAGCCGGGTTTTTGACGGCAGCGTGGCAACAAAGAACAATTCCCCAAGATATCTACGCTTTTTAGTCTCTTAGTTCGAAATGGAAGTTTGATGCAAGGGGATGCTGACCATGATCCTAGCCTGCCATACTGAAGGCTTTAAATGCTTGATCAAGAGATTTGAAGGAGTTTCTGCAAGAATGTATGGGATCTTGACGGGTTTAGCTACGACCCACGGGAGAATTGGGTCAAAGAAGGGGACATCAACGTACATAATATGCCGCGGTCACGAAGTTGTACTGATCTGAGGTGATGTTGAGCTCGATCAGAATATTGCGGGGCGTCCCTCGATCCATGATCCTCGCATTCGACACCTTGATAGTTTGTAAGCATTACGGTTTCACGTTTGGGGAACTTCTGACGTACATTGGAAGCATCTATAGTTTTTACCATGTACATAATGGATAGCAACGGGATGAGACGCCAATCGATTCGTCGCAATAGTTTCTTTTCTTCATCACTACTTAAAGTCGCTCGAGCTCTCATAACAGAGGCGTCATATCCAGTGACGTTGTCTGGAATGCTGTCGAAACTTGGGATTGCGTCTCCCCGAGACACGGTATGGAAACGGGCTGTGCGGAGCGGTTCTTCTGTAGATTCATTGTTGGATAGCGTTCCAGCCTTTTCATCTGGTTCATCGTTATACAGCGCAGGTTTCACAATACCTGATTCTGCTGTTGGAAGAGACGGGGATAAAGCCATGGTTGCGTGTGAGGCTAGTAGTATGTAAAAGCTGCCGAGCCGACTCATGATAGGGTCGAGTGCCGCTTTAAATAACCGTCAATCCCGGAGACTCTTATCGGTCGTGCTACAAAAGGGTCGATCTGCACGACGGGGGATGTCTGGCTACGGATGGGATGAGATAGCCGATTAGCCGGGTTACATTACAATGCTATCTCCGACCATAGGCTGACGCTTTAACCGTCCAATACCCCCAAACATGCCGATCTTATCATGTGGTTCAATGTAGCAGATGATCAGATAAGATAACAGCACCGTCAAATCGCACAACTGAGGTAGTAACGACTATCATCACCGTGGGGGAATACTACCTACCATTTTCAGCCATTTTCATCGCAATCTGAGTGATGAAGTAGCCTCTACGACAAAAGAATGATTCTTACTCTTGAAGGGTGAGAATATGCACTATACTTGATTGGCCAGTCCTTTCACTCAGACATACGAGTAATTAACCCAAATAGTCTTGACCCGCTTTTTGGCGTTTTACGGAATACTGCACATCAATGATGAAATGCCGAAACGAGGGGTATCTCTCGTTCATTGGCCTTTGATTGGCAATCGCAAGATCGGAGTGCATTCCGTCATTAAACCGAGCGGGATAAAGCTAATAAGACCGGCATTCTCGTCCCGAACCACTTACGTTCCTTATCCTCCGACTTGTATCGACCTCGCCATCTGGCATCCTTCTCCCGTGTCTTCTATCAAGTGCTAATATCGCTATTTATCAATCGCCATGATGAAACTCATTTCCCACTTATCAATCGTTTCCCTTTTGATCTGGGGGTCCAAGGCCGCAGGGGGCGCTCAGCAGCCTCTAAACAGCCTACCGTCCGAGCAAAACACATCATCACTGATCGATCTACACAAGGCACTAGTCGAGCGACCTTCAATCACGGGATCGGAAGGAAATGTGACGGCTTTCTTGACAAGTTATCTCCGAGACATTGGTTTCACCGTAGAGACTCAAGCCGTCCAAGAGAATCGAGAAAACATACTGGCATACTACGGCAGCTCGAGGAAAACCAGAGTACTTGTAACGTCGCATTTGGATACGGTTCCACCTTACTGGCCATATGAGAGGCACGGCGACGTCATTCGAGGACGGGGAACAGTAGACGCCAAAGGCAGTGTCGCAACACAAATAATTGCTGTTCAGACGCTGCTCCAAGAAGATAAGATCAAGGAAGGCGATGTCGGGCTGCTCTTCGTCGTGGGAGAAGAACGAGGCGGCCTTGGAATGCGACAGGTGAACGAGCTAGGCCTATCATGGGAGTCTGTCATCTTTGGAGAGCCAACAGAGCTCAAGCTTGCCAGTGGTCACAAGGGAGGCTTGGGCTTCACGATCACAGCAAAGGGAAAGGCAGGTCACTCAGGATATCCCGAAACGGGCACCAATGCAATCGACAGCCTCACGCGCGGCTTGGCCGCCCTTCAACTCCTCGAGTTGCCATGGAGCGAGGACTTTGGCAACAGCACTCTTAACATTGGAAAGATAGAAGGTGGCGTTGCTGGTAACGTAATTCCTGCAAGTGCCTACGCGATAGGCGGGGTTAGAGTTGCGGCTGGCACTCCAGACTCGTTGAAAAAGTTGATAGAAACGACCATCTTGGAAAGCGATTCGAATCTCGAAGTCGATTTCACCTATGGCATTGGTCCTGTGCCAATAGACCACGATGTTGAAGGTATGCATCTTTGTTATTGTAGTAACCGATTACTAATGAGCCAAGGTTTCGAGATCGTTGTCCTTAACTACGGCACGGACATTCCGAGTCTCAAGGGCAATCATAAGAGATATCTTTACGGACCTGGTTCCATTCTGAATGCTCACTCTGCTCACGAATATTTGACTGTCTCGGATCTGGAAGAGGCTGTGAAGGGATATAAACAACTCATTACACACTCCCTCAAGAGCAGTTCGCCCGCTTAAGTGCGGGCTGGTAATGCTCAGTCACGAGCGGCGTTACCGTCATTGGTCTGTTAGCCAGCACCAGAGGCTGTAAGATCAAGGCCCTTCGCACCTGACTCGATGACTGCAGGGGTCAATGCAGCCTTTAACTCCCTGTAGTAGTAAAGGACATTCACCAAGGGCTTACCAGGCCGCGATATGTTTACTGTGTGGGCATTTATAGTGTGGACACTAATAGTGTGGAGAGTATCGAGGGCTTAGTGTAGGTAGGAATTGCGTGGTATCAAGACATCAAGAGTTCAGAATCAGATGAAATGAGTTGAGTGTAGCCTTAATCAACAGCAGCTAGGAGAATAACACGCCCTACTTCCCGATATTCTATCTGTGTATCAAAAGATATGATCCGAGGACGCTTTCCTTGTCTCCCGTGTTTGGTGCGTACGAAAGTCACTTGTTGCTGATCTTCATATCAGGATACAACAGGCGTTTTCTTGAACCTTCGAACGGAAAGATGGGAGAGGGCAATTCCAGTATGGGTCGTCTGGCTGATCCGATTGCTTCGACAGAAATCCAGCGAGTTTCTTAGCGAGTTTGTCGCTTGCGATTCGTTTAGTTCTGAGGACCTCGAGCATGTCCTGTTGAATCAAGGTCAAAAACTCAGTTGCAAAGTTCTCGCCTTCGCCGCTTCGGACCTTTGCACGAAGATTATCAAACCACTAAGAATATGTTAGCAAATGTGTTTCTAGATTAAGATCCAGTAAACTGGGGGTACTCGCATCCGTGGTAGCTTGCTTCAGGTAGATTTTGACAATTGAATTGCCCACTTTTTTCGTCTTGAAGAAGGTGTCTTCTTTCTCTTTGTTGCGTGCTGTGGCAAATTTCTTGACGCTCCCAACATCTTTGATGGCCCAAGTCATAAACTGAGAGAAGACGCAGCCAAGAGCCCATATGTCTACTTTCCTCGAGTAGTAGCCGTCAGGTAAAATGAGCTCTGGGGCTCTGTATGCGAGTGCTGCCATCAGCGTCTTATCATCTACCAATTTCGTCCGCGATGGCGATGTGTGGAAGTCTGTCAGTCCGAAATCTGCAATCTTCAGAATGCCCATTCCGGTGGGGTCGCTGATCTGACTAAAGTGGAGGATGTTTGCCGGCTTGATATCACCGTGAATTCCATAGTTTTCTGTGGTTTTCATTCTTTCGATCCTCGTCACATTTGCCCTTTGAGAGGCACTTCGATGAATGTCGTGCAAGCTATCCAGGGCTGTGACGAGCCCGTGGCACTGCTTGGCGATCCAGAACAGCAAGACCCGCGGTGTCACCGTTCTGTTCGGCACCATGGCGGATGGCGATTTGGACCAAAGGTTTGTCAGAGAACCACCATCTGCCCAAGGAAACAAGAAGGCGTACAAATCTGCAGCTGTTCCATGTTCCCTGTCCTCGAACTTGAAAGTAGCGCAAAGCTCGAGGAGGTGTCTATGCGGCCTCATCTTCATAAAGACGTATAGTTCCGCCCTGAAATCCATTCCTGCTTGCTTGGAATTGATCCGTGACAAGGTTTTGAAGGCAAAAGCCTTGTGAGTGTGCTGACGAATGCCAATACAGTCAGCATCATAAAGGACTCGTACCATCAATAAACTCAACGGCACCAAGACTTTACTTACAAAAGTATGATTGCCTTCGTGTATCTCCACGCGGCATACTTCTGAGAATCCACTTTTGATTGGGGTACCCCAAGATGTCCAGGGCATAGCAGTAGCCATTTGCAGTTGATATTCCTTAACCTCATTATCCGAGTCCCTGGAGATGAAGGGGGCATTTAGCCACCACTGATTTTGGTAAAAGTTCCTCTTGTAAAACGTAGTCTTCTTCGCAAAGCAAAGGAGGGGTTCTTTCCTTCCCTGGAATTCTGGACTCGGGCTATAGAGGTGCTGAAAAGAGCGGTCAGTCGAGAGAAATGGAAGGTGCTTATCTCGTAACCCGGCTTTGACGAAGCATGGAAGGGTTGAAAGTTCGGAGATGGTGACAAGGATGGCAAATATCCTTTGACCGAGTTCCGCATCGGGCTTGCGATCATCAGAAGACCCACAGACATAGTCGGCATATCTGTCTGCATCACCACTCGGAAATATTGTCTTCAGTTCGCGAAGAACATTGGCTCGACTGCAGATGTTATGGAGTTCGCTGGCAGGGAGCCAAAGACAGCACTTTCCTTCCAATCCATAAACAGTCGCCGCTAACAGGAGTGATTTCATAGAAGTCGGTTCAACCTCTTCTGGGAGTGGCTCCTGGAGAATCTTGTCCATACTGCCTGGTACTTGTGAACACGTCAGTCTGGGACCATCATTTAGGTTCCCCAAAGGTCATACCGTTGTCCGATGGCCTTGTGGACGAATTTCGGCGCTCACGTCTAAACAGCATGCTCAAGCCGTAGTCGAATACCTTGACAGATTTGCTGTACGTAGATGGTGCGACGGATGGTCGAGGTTCAGTTGCCACTGGCAAGTCCGCGTTGTTATCGCCGCCGATGGCTTTGGAGTTTCTCTCATTCTGGGCGTCAAGAGCGGTGCCCAGGGACCCCTAAACCAGTTCGGATCAGCGCTGATGAACCACGTACGAGGAGAGGATAGGGTTAGTGAATCGTTACGCCAGGTTGGTGTATCAGCACCCCCAATCAGTGACGAGTTAGACAACAGGACCACTTACCTCGGCAATGTTGCGAGCTTCTAGTGACATGGCGCGAACAGTGCTCGTGAAGCACAGGAGCACAGGATCCAAGCGTGGAGCTCCATGTACGTCGTTGAGCGACTTCAGATGTCATCTGCAACGCCTCTTCGGCCGTGATAGGCTATCTATATATTGATGTAACCAAATGATTGCGTGCAATATCACGTTTTGCTGGCAAAGTCCCGGATCCTAGTTGCACACAGGCTTCCACAGCTGGTATCACAGCCCACTGTATTGACGATTGCTCCAACTTAGGCCACTAAATGTAGCGCGGCGCTTTTTGTTGACAATTGGTATAGCTTTTGCCTATCATTTGTAATCTTTCACAGATGAACAAGTGAGAAAACATGTGTACGTCACAGATAAGAGAGCCGGAGCTTCGTGATTCACTGCAGTCGCACCCGCCCAAAGCCGTTTTGCACCACCATGTGCAACATTGAGTGAGAGCTCGTTTAGCTACTTCTTGATTCACTGCCTCTCACAGTCCCACCCTCGCTTTGTCACGCGAGATGGTGTGCATCCCATTCAAGCCAAGACAAGCGTGGATTGCGAAAGCCTCCGCTTGAACGTATCCTTTTCCGCGTCCTTGCTCGTTTTATTCACTACAGTATTCAGATTCAGATAACTCACCACCACACGGATTCTACAGTGTTTTTTGACTGTCTCAAGAATGAGAAGCCGAAGACGCCCTTCGTTGATACCTTCGTCTCCCAGCCGGCACCTTGATGAGATGAAATACTTTGCCACACCGAAGAAACTTTTGTATGAGAGTATGAAGTATGATTTCACGACAGAAATCTCCCTTAGTCTCAAAGCACACAAGCTGGCTACTACAGTAGCCAGCTAGGGGATGCAAGTGGGTTATGAAGGCGCCGTACACCTTGAGTTGTCATCGCGGCCAGTTTCTCTCGGTCAGAGGAGCCATTTCATGGAAACAGAATTTCCTCCTCAAAGGTGCCAGGACCAAATAGTTCACACCCCTAGCCGACCTATCAGTATGGATTCTTGGAGCCTGAAACGTCTGCGTCAGGGGTATTTCGCACCGAACCAACATGTGCAACTGAAGTTCTCGGGGCATAGGCCGATTCTACAAGATCATTTGCTTCACGCACCAAGTCGGTGACTCTTACCAGAATCCTGCAGGTGGTATTTCTTTTAGCTTAGTATTACTTGGTGCAAAATGTCCGCACGCGGAACCCCAAGGTGGAAGCGCCGAATCAAACACGGAAGTTGTGGGATCCTAGATAGACGGGCATGAAAGAATGACGAAGACAGCCGGGATATTGCAAAAGGTTTTGACCAAATAATCCCTCGCAACCACTGAGGAATCAAAATTCATGCTAATAGGATCTCGTGCTAGTGTGGTACCCGCTGTGTGCGACCTCCGGTATGCTCTCGTTTGTGCTTGATTTCCCCTGGACACCTTTTCATCTCTCCTTCCGTGGCTGCCATTTCATTCCCTCTACGATCTGATCTTTCTCTGCCTAAGAAGGCGTGAGCTACAGCCATGTTGGGTCATGAAATGTGTGCGCAATCAATGCCGAATAAATGGAATCATACCTCAGTAAGCTTTCGCTTGGTTTGAATGGTCCACCGCTTGTCATGGAACTTGGAACAGCAGAGTAAGTGTCACCAAAGATCAAACAGTGACAAAGGATAGATTACTTACACCTTTAATGTCGAAATTATTTTCACCAGCAATTTCCGTTAGCAGCCTACGCATTCGATCTTCGTCTCCATACTCGACGCAAATGATTTCGCTAAACATGATAGTTGTTTCCGGGAGGCTTGGGGAAGTTTGGTCGTACGTTGAATAACGATTGCGCAATGGCCTAGGCCACAGACACATAGGGCAATTGTATCAAGCAGAGGATGGTGCAGATCAAACTTTAGAATACGGAAGCAGCGCCTTTTAACATCTGAAATAGAGGGCCAGTGAAGTAAACAAGTTGGTCAAATCCACGTAGTGAGAACTCAAGCTCTCGGTACACTACATCCTGCATAACACACATATGAAACAAGCCGTTGTTCGGTTTGAGGAAGCTGTAATACAATCAAATTGTGCGATTGTTGATTTCAATGGCTCGCATCCAGGTACTACTCGGGTAAAAACATCGAAAGTGACGAACACCCGTGTCGAGCGGACGTGATGACTCTTCTTAGCGGAGTAATTACTGCGAACATTCTGCTTTCTGTGACTAAGTATGTTGGTAACGATGCAAACGTGATACACCCGGCTGGCGGATCAGTGATTGGAGGCGCTCTGCTTTCCGTGAATTAGTCTTTTGGTAACAAGTAACGCTTATAAAGGCGGCGCGGTTGGCTGGAATTAGAAACACTACCGCTAATTCACTCGCACTCACTCACATTCACACACTATAGTATACACTTGGATGACTCACGGTGTTGCAACACAGATCACTTGACCTTCCCAAACCCGAAGGTATACGACGAAAACATGTCTTGGCTTTGCAGAGACCCAGAAATCTCCCAGGATCAACTGCAAGGACTTGCGTTTGAACCTCGAGAAAGTAGGGCCCTCGTAATCGAGGGGAAAGATGGGGTAGGGCCACATCGAATCCAATTTGGTAGGGAACAACCGCAACTCACATTTCTCCAGGAAACCAACAATGCCCAACAGTGGTCATTGGGCACTGATGAACAGTGGAACGACTGGCTAGCTGAAGTTTTTTTTCCCCTATCCTTCTCATATGAATCAACAGTTGACTGATTACTATTAAGTCAGTGCACCCGTTAGATGACCAGGGGCTTAGCTGGACGCCCCACTTATACAATGACCAAAATCCTCATTCACCTTCACTTATATATAAAATAACAACCAAGAGGTCTAATTGGTCCATTTCAACTGATTTTTTATAAAATAACTAATGAATTTTCTAAATATCAAAAAACTAGCCAATAAAAACAAAGGAAAAACGAGCTATTCTGAATCTTCAACCTCAGGCGTTTTTATTCGCCTTCTTGCCCTCTTGACATTCTGGATGTTAGAAAATTCCTTATTTGGGTCTTTATAAACCCTTCCTCTCTTCTTAGCCTTTGATTGGCTTGAATTTCGGTCTTAGACTAGAATTCTGTCTTCTAATTGGGCGTTGTGTAAGTGAAGGTTATCATAACCCCGGTCAATAGCCCGAAATAGCTGCCTTGTGGTTGGGCTGTTGAGAAGTTCCTTCTTTTTAGAATGGACTAATAAAGCAACGTCTCTCGAAGTCTTAGGGGTTGTAAAAGGGCTGATTTCAGACCTCTGATTCGTCTTTGGAGAAATGGGGGCTCCTAATTGGACCGTAATTGAGTCCTTAGGATCCTCAATAACGAATTTGCTACCCATTGGCTTTGAGATGTTAATTGGCCACAAACCGGCTCCTTTCCAACCCGAACGGATATTTCGAGTAGTAATAGCCTTCTTCCTAGCCTGAAAATAGCATTTTAGAAAGTCTTCCTTCCTAGTTAGGCCGGCATCAGTAATAGGATTGGCTAGCAGTAAAGCAGCCCGATATGCAGCTTTAAGTGGCCCAAAGACTAATATATCAAGAGGCTAAAGAACGTGGCTTGTGTGAGGTAGTAAATAGAGTAAATGGACCCTATTGGTCACACAAATACGCATAAAATCAGGCGTTATGTGTGATCCATGCCCATCTAGGATAAGAAGCCGCTTTTCATTGGCCCGGGCAGGCTTTGAGCCCGGAAGAAAGACTTCCTGCAGCCACGCAAGCCCAATTTCGTTATTAGTCCATCCCTTTTTAGATGATGTAAATCTCCAATTGGTCAGAAAGTCCAATTCCTCAGGAAACCATTGGTGCTGGACGTCTTTGCCTTTGAAGACGACCAATGGGTCAAGGCACCTTCCCGTTGCAGAAATAACCTCAAGAATAGATATCCAGTTAAGGTTTTGCGGCTGTTTCTTAATCGTTGATTGAAGCTCTGATTGGCCAACCACAAGCCCGTTAGATCCGGGCCCTTAGAAGACTCCAATTTCGTCAAGATTCCAACGGTTGCGTTGAGGGATCGATGCGACCTCTGGTTGGCCCAATAGATCAAAGAACCAGCCAATAGCAGCCGGATTTGCTCCATTTATCCTTTTCCGGTCGATTCCCTTTCCTTTGAGCGTTTTTATTCGCGGGTTGCGGCGCAAGAAGCCCTTCATCCAGTGTTTCCCGAGTCGTTGGTTGGTGCCGCTTTGGCCTAACAAGGAAATCGCCAACTTCCGGATCTGGCTATGCGTCAACGCCATGCCGAGCTTATCTTGAAAGATGAGCCAATCAGTGAGCTGGTCTTCCTGATATTTGGAAAGCACCTGACGCCATTCGTGGGCTTCATTGCGGCTAGGTACGCCATTTATCTTGCTTTGTAGGGTTGATTTGGGGACTCCGCGCTGACTGGCTGCTTTTCGTATTGATACGCCATTTCTCACATCCTGAATGGCTAGTTCAAGGTCTTCTTGGGTGTATTTAGGCATAAAAAATAAGGTTCTAAGGTTGAATTGACGAATTGAGTGTTATTGAAGGAAGAAACGCGTGTGGCTAGAGACGCGTTGTGGTTAATGCGGCTGTAAGTGGGGCGTCCAGCTAAGCCCCTGGTCATCTAACGGGTGCGCTGACTTACAGATCGCCATGCAGTCCAAATCGATCGATTCTAGTCGACTCAACCTTATACTAGGTGGCCGAGCGGAGAGACCTTGGGGGGAGAGCCCAGGCCTTATTTCCAAGCTCCCCTGGTCGCAGCAGATTTTTGAGAAGGTGAAGGACAGGATGTTCATCCATGCCTTAATGGTTCGAGCCATTCAACGCAACACCAGCTGCATGTTTACCCGCATGTGGTATGACTGGAAGCAGAAGACCACTCAACGTTCTCTTGGTAAGATAACTCATTGCTATCTACATTCTATGCCAGTACTGACCTCTTAAAGTCTATCATTGCAGAACGGATGTGTCGTGGTCTCGGGACATGGCGTTGTCGGTGACTTTCCTGCCTGACACGCTCACCACCGACGCTGTGCTCTTTGGTTGTGACAACAAAACGACTTATGTGCACGGGATGACGCTTTCCGACATCATCATCAGTCGTCTATCCCACTCTGACCTGCCAATTCTCCACCCCATGCTCGTGCCAGCAATCTTCGCAGACATTGAGCGAGACAGGCAGATTGAGCTTGTTTGGGAGAAGCTGACACAACTTGGACGGAGAATCAGGTTTGAGGTTGCAATTGCTCCTGAGTGTTCTGATTCCAGCACACCGGATGATAATGATGAATCGGCACGTTCATGGTCAGGCCAGTCTATGAACGAATTTTTGAGAGCTGTTAAGAAGCGCTTTGTATCTCAAGGGAAAGCAACCGTGTCCAACAACATAGAAGACAAGGAGAAGACACAAGCTTCATCTGACTCGTCACCCAAGGAATCGAAGCCAAGGACGGAAACAGTCGTGCTGTGGCTTGAGATTGGGCGGCTAAAAATCGGCCTGGGAAACTGGCAGCGTCAACTGCGCAAGATGATTGAGCATGTGGAAGAACTCAATGAGGTCGAGTTTACTTCTAACAATAGCGCGATTTACACCAACAATCAGCTCCAGCAGTTCCGACAAGCCGGTACTCGAATCAAGGAGAGACTTCAAGAGCTTGTCGATGAGTATGATGAGTACATCAGGGAGTGTTCGCACATCAAGGCTGGGATGACTCTGGCTAGCCAGCTGGTGAGTGGAAGAGGAGTAGTCATCCATTTTGAGCTGACATGTCATTTTAGGAGTTGAGCCACATTGGGCGCTCTGACGCAAACACCAACTTGAAGATCTCGCGGGTGAACTTGGACGTCGCCGAGATGACACGCCGGGACGGCAGAATCATGAGATCAATCGCTGGCCTAGGCATGATCTTCTTGCCAGCGACCTTTGTTACAGTTTAGTAACCCGTTTTTCAATTTGAACCCAATGACGCTGACAGAGCTCAAGGCATTCTTTTCCATGGGCTTCTTCGATTGGAACAGAGATGGGACGAATGCCGGAGGAGCGTCGGGAGACATCGGAATCTACTCTGGCGCTGTGATTGCACTGACACTGTTAAGTGTCGGGCTTTTCTACGTTCTCATGTGGAAGGCCCGCCAGCAGGAGGAGTCTGAATAGAATGACGACGGATATTTGCGTGGATGGTGCGTTGACACCATACACGTTACTATCGGATGTGCTAATATTATAAATATATAGGCAAGTCTCGTAGCTGAACTGGAAGTAACATTTCTAAACCAACTTCCTCAAATGAAACAATCCATATAACCAATGCTACAAGCATCTAAGTCAGAGTCCCATAGCTAGATTTCGACATAGTATCTGTGATCTATTAAGATAGTCAGCACATAGATCCCTTTCCATTGAAACCGTGGTATATAAAAAGATGAATAATCATGAGAGACAAAATTTGGCACAAGTTTACAGCGTCTCAGCACATGCAAAAGAACCTAAATAGGTTTGACGGCTTGTATTCATGGACCAAAAACGGTCATATCAATGCCGGCCAGCCAAGCAGACCTACCTGAACATCAAGTCAACCTTTGGCCAGCCTACACAACCTCTACTATTTTTCGATCAACTTCATCGTGACTAGCATCGGGCCCGAAGCCGACGACTGGCTCACGATGGCCACGAGTAACTACAGGTCAGCAGATGTGAGCCAACGGGAAAGAAGTGGCTGGACAAAATGCTGTGCTCTGGAAGATATATTTCGGCATCTAAACTCAAGTTCCCCAATGCGATGATAATACACCGCAAAGCGAACCCCTCGCAACCAGAGATCTAGGCAGAGAGTAAATACAAAGATTGTTGGAATCAGGAAACGTCGCAGTTGGCCTATTTTAGGAATATTACTACTGTGAAGATGAGGAGGGGTGGAAGGATCGGAAATTGATCTGTTGGCCCTTTGGCATCACCATGACTTCCAACCGAGCTCTACAGCTCTACACGTAGCTCCGCCAGCCTCCTCATCCCAATGCGTACTCTTTCGGTTGCCCATCCAGCTAACAAGCCCCTCTTCATATCCTTTCCTGCCCCTGGCATTCATCTGCTCCGAGTGGATAGGGTGTTCCATGGGGTCCCATCTGACGACTTCGCCTTCCTCCCATTCAATGGGAATTGGGTCGAACTTGACGACGGTAACCTGACGGTCTTCATACTCGGGACTCCACTTGATGTTTGAGTCTGTGTACATAAAGAGCCAGCCACGATAGTTGATAAAGTAGCAATCGTCGTCGTAATCCGGCCAGACTAAACCGGGAAGTTGGTCACCTGCATCGCCATCTTGAGCCTCACCACCGGAGGCTGATTCTTCAATAGGCCCACTAGATCCGCCTTTGATCAAATCATCCGCGCCGGCGCCGCCATCGTACCGATTCTTCTTCTTCATGGCAATCTCCGACTTACGAATCTGACGCCAGATGGTACCTCGAGCCTCCAACTCGCCACGGTAGTGTGTGACGCATTCTTCGGCCGTAGCACCAGGCAGGAAGAAGAATTCATATCTGGAAGGTCCGCCAATAGGTATAATTCGGTCTTTTTCTAGGCCGTCTTGAAACACGCAGCCGTCAAAGTCCCGCGGGACATCTGGATGGACCATATAGAAGACCCATGACGACAGATGTGGCAGGTTACCCTGTTTCGCCGAACTAGTCCACGACATAAGGGCCGATGTGCCGGTGTGGTCCTCAAATATGACGTTGTGACGGAGATAGGGAAGCCTGGAGGCGAGCGGTATGACTTTAAAACCCGGAGGTAGGCGTTTCCTCGCGGATCGGACCATGCTTTTAAAGGGATTTGGGTCGAGACTTGAAGTGAGAGATTTGGAAATTTGCCGGCCTGGGATTTATTGACGTAGATTCAATTTGGCAATGCTCACGCGAGGAGAACGTGGAGAGCAAGCAAGGTCGGAAAAGGGGGGTGCAAGGGTTGGAAGGGGTCTTTTTCGCAACATCGTGGGGCTCGTCTAAGTGCATGTTCGAGTTGTTGCATACCACAGAGCTGTGTTATGTACAAACACATTATTCGGAGCCCGCTCCGTATCAATTTCCATTGGACAATTTGAATAACCTTCGTCAATTCTCGGTTCTAAAACTCCAATTCTTCGGAGCCCGCTCCGTCGCAACCTCTATTGGATGGTACATCCCCCTGTTGTTGCATATCTCAAAGCCGGTTTATGCATAAACACATCATCGGAGCGCGCTGTGTCTGAAGATCCATCGTGCAAAATTACTTCACAGTCTTTGTGATATCTCAGTTATGAAGTATCTGATGTAGTATTCATTCTGTTTGCTTGATTCATGCTAGGGGCATAAAGATGAGCTGTGTGGCAAATGATCTAACCATAGCCCTGTGAGATTGCCGCTATTTCCTGTCATTTCTGCTCTTTATGTTGTGTTCTTGTCATCACACGGCGGTTAAGAAAGTAGTATAAGTAGGAAATGAAAAGACATCTGGTTCAACATCCCATCACCCGGTGTCAACTCTCCAACACGATAGGACAAATCCCACCCTCGTCAAGCATCATCGATCCCTCCACCCAATCAGATTCCTCACCAAACTAGCAACGGGCTCAAACCTCCCCGGCGAAACGAGCCTCCCGCGTTCATCCATCTTACGCATGCTGTCCGTCGCTCTCTCAAACCGTTGCGCTGGGTACGAAACCTTGTGGTTGGAGAGATTCTCAGTACACACTGCCTCAAACGCGGCCCGCATGGGCTCGAACCTCTTCACGCGCTTCAGGTCCTCCTCGGTGATCTTCTCCTGCGGCGTCATCTTGTCCAGCTCAGTCCTCTTGGTGTAGTAGATGCCCAGCTTGACGCAGTGTAGAATCAGGGCCGCCTGTCCGGCCGCCAGGGCGCACGCGATACTCGATCCGGAGTTTCCGTACGGGTCGGTCTCGGGACTCTCGTAGGCGTACTGGAAGTTCTGCCGCAGGTCCGGAACGTCTACGCCGGGGAAGAAGAAGTGGCGTTCGTTCGGGTTCGTGACCTTGACCCAGGTCTGCAGCGCGTTAGTAGCGGCGCCGATACAGAACAGCTCTCTCCAGTTCATATTGGAGGGGAGCTCGACGTTGCCATTGTTGCCGCCGATGCCGTCGTCTGCCGCCGCGCAGAATAGGAGAGGAGTGGACTTGTTGCCCGAGTAGGTTCCCACGGCCTCGTGCATGATGTTCTTTAGGAGGTTGAATCCTTTATCGTCGGTTTCGTCGGCCGGTCTAGAGACGGTCCAAGACATGGAGATTATATCGACATCCCGTTCCACCGCGTCCTTGATGGCCTATTTGAAGTCAGACATGTTTCATTGCCGGATATGCTAGTCAAGAGAGATAGTATAGGCACAGTGAACATATAGAGAAAGTGTGGGAGAACAGTGCCAAAATACAGGACAGTCTATACCTTGGCCGCGCTCCGGGCGTCGGGTGTCAACATTCCCGTCGCCTTATCTGGCCGCATTAAGACTCGATACGTGATGATGTCTGCATAAGGACAGACAGCCAGTATCAGCTTTGCCATTAAAGTCCCATGGCCTCCTCGGGAGGACCATTCGCGGGATGAATGTCCATCGCTGGAGCGGTCGAAACTAACACCAGGGATGAAACGGTCGCTAAAGGGGGCGAGTCCGCTTGTAAAAACGTCAACGCCGTCGTCAATGAGTGCCACCGTGACTCTCTTTGAAGCCATCAAGCCCAGGTTCAAGTCTTTCATTTCGTTGGGTAGGTCCGGTATAAAAGAGACAAATTCTCTCATGCAATTGATCCATTTATGCTTTGGCACTGACGTTCGTCCTGCTGAGGACAAGGGGGAAATCTCGGTGCCACCCTCCAATTTCGGGTGCTCGATGACCTCGATCTCGGGATATCGTCTTATCAGTATAGGAGGCTTAGTAGCCGCTTGATTATGGTTCTGTGTCTGCGTCTTTGGAGGTTGGACGCCGACAGTGCCTGCGTCCCTGGAAGCGGCGGCCTGCTCGTTCTGCTCTGCACGGCAGTTGCTGAGGCGATCTTTAAACTCCTTGACGTTTCTCGCTGTTCTATGAGTGCTCTCAACATCCTAGCTAGAGTTAGATCCTTCCACTACTTTAGCCATAGGGTTTCAGTTCATGACAATATGAATACCTGTGTATAGGTCAGATGGACTTGTCGAAGCTGCTCCAGCTGGGGCAAGCCATCAAGTGCACTCCAGCCCCGAAGAGCCACATTGTTTCCGCTCCAGTCCAGGTGTATCTCCCGAACGTTTGGGGCAGCCTGGAGAATCGTCGTTGGATCAAGATCAATCTTGCGCCATTTGAGAATCTCGACTTTGAAGTCGTGTGTTAGTCCATCCTCAGATTCAGGCAATCCCCGGATTGCTTCTTCAATAACCTCGTCACGATGAGGCTGCTTCGTGTCGTCCACGATGAGCTTCAATATCTTGTTGACCTTTTTCTCTTCGTGCAGCCAGTGGAAATAGAACAGACGCTCATCGCGGTACTGAGGAGGTGCAAACTTCGACTTGGAAGGGCTCAATTTGACCGGGGCCTGGGGAAGGGACACGTAGGCTAGGATCGAGTTAAATTTCGTGTCCTTGAAAAATTTCCGTATACCGGCTTCCGTCATTGGTTCGCCCTGCGGCTGATTACCAAGATGCAGGCCGATCTCGACATCTAAGCATGTATTCACATTAGCCTAGAAGAGTCGTCGTTGGAACAGGTCAGACAACTCACTTTGCATATCATTCGCGAAAAAATGTTTTATCTTTGTCTCGTCCTCCTCGACAAATTCACCAATATCTCCTCCCTTTGGTGTCAATATCGTGGCACGGAGGTAGCTTTCTTGGAGTTCAAGCTTAACCTCCTTGCTCGCCTCCTCTGCGTCCGCCAACTTTTTCTTTCCGAGATTATCAAAGGCCTCCTGGTTCATGGGCCCGTTTTCCCTCGTCTTCTGTCCTTGTACCCGTCCAAGTGCTAGGGATTTGCTGGCCTTAGTCTCGCCGGGTACTTGTTGTTCCTTTTCGGCCCCTGTGGGTTGGTTCTGGGAAAGCTTTTCCTCTTCATTGTTGGCAACTTTGACCGAAATACTGTTGGTGTTCGACCCATCAGCCGGTGGGTGTGGAAAGGATTGCTTTCTTTGCAGATTTGCGGTAGGCTTCGCGACAGGCAACCACCCTGAAGTATCCCGACCTTGCTGGCGTTGGCCCTGTCTCTGTGAGGTGGTGTTTCCCTGGCTATTTCTATCTGAAGTAGATTGCGACTGTTGCTCAAGAGCCTTGCGAGCACTCTTGAAACGGTCGGCTGTGCGCTTGTGCCATTCATACACTGTGATTGATTGTTTTAACACAATCTCACCGGTGTCTATTCTATACCTTCCGGGTGAGACTTGGTCATGAATGCTTCCTTCATATCGCTTGAGTAAAAGTTTCACCAACTTGGGCTGGAGTTTTGCATCAACGTAGCCCTGGTCAAACATGACAGCCACCTGAAGAGGGCTGAGATTGTCCTCGGTTACTACGCCTTTCAGCATAGACTCCGTCGCCCAGCCCACAAGCTTGCAAGCCGCGAGCTGCTTCAAGGGCTTTTCAGATCTCAGAGCGTCAAAGGCTGCCTTGATGCATCGCTTTCCCTCGCCCTTGTCGTTTCTCAGCAATCGTGTAAGGTGTTTGTTCTGCAGCCAGTAGATCATGACCGCGGTGAGAGTGTCGTACGAGTTGATGATGGCAAGAGTGAGAGGATGTTCGTCCCCATCGACAGCTCGCTCGATTGAGTCGGGATCGTGTTGGAGAATGGCCATTATCACCTTATCTTGGCAACACCTAGCGGCCTCTCCATCTTGAAGCAGGTAGTGGAGGAAACCAAATCCGTTAGGTGCGGTCCACTCGAGGACGTCGGCGCGAGTCTCAAGCTTCGAAGCCAAATCTGCTACTTTCCTCGATCCCCTGCTTTCCCGCGAAATCTCTTTAATGTCTTGAATGATTTTATGCCACTCTATTATCTGCAACGGGAGCTCCTTGCCTCCTACGTCGTCTTGGTCTTCATAGGCATCAGCAGGGCTGTCAAGAAGATCTTGGAGTAGATCATCTGAGTCGTTAGGGTCCTCGAATGTTGGTCGTCTTCTGAGAGCCATGACATTGGCCATTGTCTTTTGAAGTTACCCAAGCTTGATATGCGCGAGTCTTTGAGAAGACCAATTCATTAGGTGAAACTTTGAGGCGAGCAATCTCGGTCGGCTGAGGCTGAGAGGGGAGCTTAAGCCCCCATGGTTGTGACTGCTTCGATTGGCGAACCTTACCAAATCCGCGAGGACAGAACTGTTGCCCAACCTACCAATCATTGCCATGCCATGGTGTAAGTACCTGTACCAGACGGCAGGGATTATATCAATTACTTCTAGTCAGCCGCCCCCTAGAATCCGCCTTACCCTGGTCCTTGAGGCATTTTGGGCGGCGCCCACGTTTCCCCGCAGCAGGCGGGCTTCTGTCTACACTCTGTAGTTTCTGGAAGCAGAGGCTTACAGAGATCTCGGACTGGAACGAGGTAACTCCTCTGTATATAATGGCCTGAGGGCTCTTGGGTACGGTAGAACTAAGCTTCTTTAAACCTCAACAAGGCAGCTCACGAAATGGAAGCCACATCAGAATCCGATTTCACAGACGTTGACTATGTGGATGTCGGTCTGGCCGTCGTCGCTACAGGAGGAGGTCAGTTCAGAACCGACGGACGGCCACCAAAGACGTCGACCGTTATCGAAACCGGTATCCTTGTTCGGTATGGCTTAGTCGATGCCATCCATGGCAAGCTGACGGAATCCGACGACAAGTTCTGCTCCATCTTCGTCTTCGACTTTCAGTTTGACCGCTTGAAGCCCTCTCGCTCTATCCACCAAGTCAACATCGACGTTCTAGTGACGTCGGATCCCGACGCTGAGGTGCGTCTTGTGACGCCGGTAGAGAGAGTGTCGATCAATCCCCGGACACAGAATGTAGAATGGGCGGTTGGGGGCGGATTGCACGTTGGGAACGATGTGGCAGGGGCTGAGGCGAACGCCGAAAGAACCACCAGCAGAGAGGATCTCGGCTATGCTACCGCTTTCGGTTGGCCGTCTCACCTACCGCGTACACGCAATGGTGAGGATAGACCTCATAATTGTGCCAAGTGGGTGGTCGAGCAGAACCCGGTCTCGGAAGACGGCGTTCCGGCACGCATGCGAGCGGCTTGCTTGGTCCTCAGAGATGACGAGGAGGAGTTTCAGCTCGAGGTTTTTTTCAATGTCGATGCTGACTGGAAGACGAGGCTGGAGAGAATGTGGGGTGGCACGCCGGCCCGGAGACCCTTGGTCATCAACCCGAAGGATGAATCGACGAATAGGATCATCAAGGACTATACGAAAGATAACTTGGCACTTGTCAGGCTGACGGATGTATGGCAGATCTCGTACGGAACTCTTGTTAAGCAGGTATTTGCGTCTATCAAGTAAATAGCCAATATTCTCAGGAGATAACAACGTGTCGTACAAATTACTTCTAGCATCCATCATCTTCGGGTGATCCGGAATCGATCGGCAAGTCCTATTACCACAATCGCTAGTTCACTTGATCTTTGTTGCTCAATTGGCGAAGCTACGCGCGGTACCGGTACATTCGGCTTCTTGGCATACATGATGCATGGCTTATGGTGGTTCAGCTCTTCCAGCTTTGCAAGGATCGAGACCGCCCCAACCACCTTATGGAGCCAATGAGCTTACGTAGACTGGCAAACGCACGAAAACCCCTCATTGAGGCCAGTCGATGATGCGTAACTGCATACGTCGCACAGGCGAGCGTCCCGGAACGAGTCATGGCTATTCTCTCCTTACAGACAACGCAAGACTCTCTGGGGGAAGGGTGCTGCTTGGAGCTGAAGCCGAAAGCCCAGAAACATAACCAGAGCTTCAATCTGAGACGTCTTTTCGGAAGCGCTGCCAATGATCAAATCCAGCCATGGGGGATGCTATCGACCCCAAACCGGATGTGGAGTGGGTTCAAATATGAGGCAAGTCATACTGAGGCTAATTCTTTCTTAGCATCGTGCTCGTGTCTGTCTTTCGCTCAGGAAAGGTTGACTCGAAGGATGATTTTGCCTGGCCAGAAGGACAGCCGGGATCTCTATTCAAGGAAACAGTTGCCAGGACACTAACGTATAGTTACCATGATCTGGTTGAAAAGAAAACGGTTCACACCCGGATCGGCCTGGAGGGGGCGGCACAAGAGCTATTAGATACACTCGTGGTCCATAGGGAGGGCGAACCAGCGGTCTGTACATCCCAAGGTCTTGACTATCTGAGGAAGCAGTAGCTAACAAGAGCCACGTGAGATGAAGAGGCCGCTTGCATTCATCTGTCAAGATCTTGGAGGTATTATCCTGAAGAATGTAAGATGTCTTATCCTAGTAATGCCTCTGAGCCTGTATGGATGATTGGCCACTGACAATCTTCGAGGTGTTAGTTCTCGCAGCTCTGAATAGAGAAAAGTACCGCAACGTCCTAGAACAGACCTATTCGATTGTAAGTAACGGCGCTGGGTGAGTCCTTCATTGAGAGTAACAGTCACTTTTGATCCTGGGTAGTACCATGATTCATCTTGGCTCACCATGAGATCCTTTCTGAAACGCCGTGTGTTGGTGTCAATAATCTGACCGATATGGGGTAGATTTTCTTTGGCTGTCCGCACCGAATTCCCGACACACCGAATTTCATAGATCGGATTGCAGTTTGGCTTAGCAGCCACTCGTATACGACATTTGAAGGCCTCTTCAACGCCTCAAGATCACTCGCATCCAGCATCTCGGACATCAATGGTCTCTTTCTCGATACAGGCATGATGACTCGTTGTCAGATTGTCAACGTCGTAACAGAATATTCAGACACACCGAAACAAGTCAGTCTGCCTCCCTTCAGTGAAGCCCTAGAACCCTCTACTAATTCTACGGTCAGGTTTTCTCTCCATTTACTGTCACACTAGACGTGCCAATGGAGCTGAAAGTGCTCGAGCCACATTCATTCCTTAAACTAATGTTTGGTGGAAAGACCAAGATATCAGAACCTTTGCAAATAATCCTATCCCCGAACTCATGGAGAAAGACTCATCACCGAATTTCGGAACCGCCACTCCTGTATCCATGTCAGGATGAGCTCAGCGATGACACGGGCGACTGGGAAAAGCGAAGCATTGTAGTAAATGCATGGCTGGAGACGCCTGACTGCCGATTTCTACATCTAGTCAATGATTCTTCTCATCCAGCCAGCTTCCTGAGCAAAATGAAGAGTCAGGATAAGTCGAATAACCCGGCGCGTATATTCTATTTCTGCTTCCGGAAATATGATGTCAGGTTGAACAACTGTACTGCCCTGCTTACAAGTTTGATTACTCAAGCATCAATGGGAGTGAGTTTCTTTCCGACAGGGCGAAGAGTCGAAGCGCTCGAAAGGGCCAGTTCCGGAAAGCATCTATCCAAGAAGGATCTGCTACGCGTTCTGGGGGATCTGTGGGCTCATTATCAGCAGCGGGGTTTGCCCATCATCGTGGTAATCTGGAACCTCGATGGTTGTGCAGAGCCTCTTTCTTGGCTGGTGGATACCATCGCCAACTTGGAGACCTTCTCAGAGGTCCTGCCTCGAATCCTGTTCCAGAGTTCCGAAATTGAAACTCTAACCGAGCTCATGAGGAGGCTTCGAGCCACTACGGTCAAAGAGAGTGTACACCCTCCGCAGTCCGGATATCAACGTCGTTGCGAACATGAAGTCGCAAACCTGATGCGAATTCAGCCTTCGCTTGGCTCTTTCGATGATGCTCTGAGCAATATTCTAGCACGGCATCGAAATCACAACGCTCTGGATATTGCTATTACTCATTGGGTCTGCAGACATGTTCAATCACTTGTTGCCGTTTCTGAAGCGGCAGACGTGGCTTCAAACCTGGCGAATCTTTCAAACATCACCACACAAGATTTGATAATGAAAATGATGGCAACGATTCCACTGCACAGGCTACGATGGGCAAAGAAAATCCTGGCTTGGACCAGGGTTTCCTTTCGTCCTTTGACTATCTGGGAGTTGAAAGATGCCGTGTACCTGGAAGCGACCTCAGATCACTTGTGCACAAGTCTTGCATTTGAAGACGAACTCAAGACGTGTCTCTCCGGTCTCATCACAGTCGAAAACAACGAAGTCTACTATATTCATCCATCAGTACGTCAGTATCTTATGCACCAAGAATGTGTATCCCAAGCTTGGCACACTTCTACAGCCGAAGCACATCTCGAAGTCCTCCAGGATCTGCTAGCATATCTCGCGCGAACAAAAAAGACACCCTTAAGTTTCATGCCTTTTCGGCAAGACTTGGGATCATATGCTATCGCCTTCTTGCTCTCCCACTGTCTGGAAGTTAGAAAGAGCAATCCTACCTCCGCCTTACCGCTGTATGATGAAGTAAGGGGTCATCTCGCAAGCTTCTCGAATGCCCAACCTTGGGAATCATCCCCGACTTTGGAACCCCAATCAATGGAGCCTGAGAGTGGAAGACAAGACAAAAATGAGACATATTTTCACAAGGCGACCGTGACTTTCATTATCAGGCGCAGCAGACACGGTCTGACTACGAGAGATATTGATGAGCTTTGCCCTGGCTGGTCAGAACACAATGATGTCGTTCAAGCTGCCCTAGTTGAGGCAGCCTTGTGCAATGACACTGCACTACTCAAGGCCCTACCAATACCGCCTCTCGAAGAAATGGATACCAGCGCCCTTCTCAACTCCGTAATTCTCTGTGATGACCCAGGGCTTATCAGTTACTTGTTCGACAAAACAAGGAAGCTAGAAAAGTTTCCCGCGACCTTTTTAAGGAGGGCAGTCTTTCTAGGTGTCAACGAAATTATCAATTCGCTACTAGAGGGGAGGGCCTCTTGTGGTGATCTGGCTTTCAACTTCCTGGATGACCTTCTTTTGGAGGCAATTGAGTCTCATAACGCAGAGGTTGTTGGCAATCTAACCACAGCCATGCAGAAGGCTGGCCAAAAACTGTCCCTGGTGACTTTGAATCTAGCATGCCACGAGGGTGAGCCACGGTCCATCGACCATATTCTTGAGGATGGATTTGATATGGCTTCGCTTGAAGACACCGATGTTGCCCAAGAACCATGGAGAATCGCCTGCACGTACGGGAACTGGAAAGCGGCCCAAAAACTGGTAGCAAAACGAGTGTTCTCCAACGACGAAGACAAGAAGGACTTGTGGGCCAGCCTCCAGATCGCCGTTGGACAGGGCTTCGTCAAATGCACCACACAGGTGCTCGCTCTGATAAATCCCAAAGCCTGTTCGGAATCTGATCGAGAGTCTCTGTGGAAAGTCTTGATGCACGGAATCGTACAAGGACAAGTCGAAACTTGTCGAGCATTGCTAACAAGCGGTGTCGATCCAAACGAGAAGGAAACCTGGGAGCAAGCACCAGTGCTTTCGTGGGCCGTTAGATCTCAAAACAGGAATCTTGTAAAACTGCTTCGAGAATATAAAGTACCCTTAGAAGGTAAGGACAACTTGGGAAACACACCCATCTTTTTGGCAGCAACCCTGGGCCTGCTGGACACCGTGAGCTTCCTGATTGGCGAAGGAGCCAACATCAACGCGAGAGCCGAGTTTGGTGGCACGGCCTTGTATCAAGCTTGCATCAATAACGAACCCGATATCTCCAAGATACTACTTGACCATGGAGCAGATGTGCAGATTAACACACACGAGGGTAATTGGTCACCGCTTGAGGCCGCCTATGACTATCCCAAGGTCCTCAGACTGTTAGTGGAAAAGGATGTCGACTACAAGAGGGTGGCTAGCGGTGCCACGGCGCTGTGGTATGCGGCTCGAGATGGTTACGTCGAATCCGTGGAGATTCTCCTTTCAAAACAAGGTTGCGAGGTTGATTTCTGTCCAAAGGAGCTCACGGCCGACGAAAACGGCTGGACGGCTTTGGCAATGGCGGCCAAGGGAGGCCATTCTAAAGTGGCGAGACGATTGCTAGAAGCGGGGGCTAACGTCGATCATGTCAACCCAGTCTCAGGAGACTTTGTCTTGAAAATGGCCATGAACGAGGAGGTGATGGCAGTGTTGCTGGAGTATGGTCCCGACGTGAGGATGACGGACAAGATTGGAGTAACTGCACTTCACTACTATGTCGTCACCGAAGGAATATTGAGGCGCCTCATCAATTACAAGGCCGAAATCAACTCTCGAAACAAGAAAGGTTCCATACCGCTTCATTATGCTTGTCAATTTTCCAATCTTGACGCTGTGAAGCTACTCGTCAAGAACGGCGCCAACGTCAACGCCTCGGACTCGGAACATGGGACGCCGCTAGCCTACACCTTCATGTCAGACGAGGAGCAGTTGGAAAAGATCAAATATCTCTTTGAAGATGCGGGCGTCAAGTTGGACACGCTTGGGGAGGTACATGGAGTGGTAGTACTCGGCACAGCCGCTCTGCGGAGCGACATGAGGACAGTAGAGTATCTCATCGAGCATGGTGGGAAGAAGCTTCTGAACGACGGTGACATGTTTGGTCGTCCACCCTTGTTCCACGCTTACTACAGGAAAGAGGGCGCTTTGGAGATGGTCGAGTATCTCGTTGAACAGGGGGCAGCAATATCAGACCACAAGGATGTCATGGGACGAACGGCCCTACACTGCGCAGCAGTGACACACAACGTCGAGCTCGTGAGGAAACTCATCAAGACCAACAAGAAACTCTTGGATGAGACGGATGAGGATGGCTGGACTCCCCTTCACTGGGCGATGCGTCATGCGTATGTGGCATGGTTGAACTCACAAGACTGGCATGACCGGCTCATCGTGGAAGACGACATGGTCCAGACGGTCGAAGCGCTCCTTGATGGCGACCTGGGAAGACGAAGCAGGGTAGCCACTGCCGGCGACCGCGATTGGACGCCTCTGAAACTTGCGAGATACCACGGAGTGTACGAAATAGTCAAGCATCTGCTATCGCCGCCAGCCGAGGAGGACGGTAGTATAAGCACGGAGAGCCCGCAACTGTACGAGTCACCAGTTGCAAAGGCTCAGGATTGGGTGTGCGATGCGTGTTTTTGCGTAAGTGATGGCCACATTATGATGTCCTCTTTTTCTAACTGGCCGTTAACCTTGCTACTCTAGCAACCGCGAGGCTTCTACTACAAATGTTTGCACGAGGGGTGTGTCGGGAATTTCGGCATATGCTTCAAGTGTATTGCTCACAAGGATCGCTTCCACAACACGAGTCATGAGTTTGAGAGAATAGGCCCCGAGTTTGAAAGCAAACCAGACGATGAGCAACCGGATGGAGGTGAGGTGAACATTGTTGAGCCTGCTGAAGCCGAGGCTCCGACGTGGGATTACATTACCATGGAAGATCCCTGAACCAACAGCAGAAGGAACGGTGGCATTCATATTGCACCAGTATATATAGAGACTCTCTCTTTGAACTTGTCTTGAGTCATCCCTCGAAATGCCCAACCGCTCCAGGATAGCACCAAAACATTTTGCTAAACTCACAGTCGTCTATGGGTCCAGGATACCATGGACCTTCAATCTTATCCACGAGTCCCCCAGAAGCTTCGACCTGAGAGCAGACCCTAAGGCCTCTATTCCAGATCATGTTTAAAACGGATAAACAAGCCATTTACGATTGATATCATTAGGTCCTTCCGGCTACATATCAAGAGCTGATAGAAACTGAATAATTACCAAAATGAGTTTTCAGATCATGTGAAAGTAGGGTTAAAGTGGAAGCACTTTGGAGACATAATATAAACTAAAGCTGTAGTTGCTATGAAAATTCGAACTATATATAAATCCTAATAAAGAAATGATATGTATATAAATATAAATAAAAGTACCGTACAGTAATTAGTGTAGCTAAGTTGTTATTAATAGTTTTGATTATTTCTGCAGTGATACAGAAAATTGGTGGAATCTACCCTACACTTGTCACGTCAGATTTCGCGATCTCATCTCTGGAGGACGTCATTGGCTGCATGACTAAGCACAGAAGTCCACCAACTTTGCTGCATGATCACGTTGAACCAATCGAGCAGTGGCGATTGATCAAAGAAATCACCTGATTGGCTCACCATGTTTGACGGCTGCATAAAGGCAGACACGCGGTGGAAGTTTATTGCCTGATGGCTCGTCGTCTCGCGGCGTCGGAACATCTCCCCCACTTCGGCAGTGTTTTTCGTTCGGTTCTGTACAATGACAGCATCAACATGCGTGTTTCAATCGACATTCTACCGTGTGACAGGGAGGGGTCTGTGCTTCTCGAGTCATGTCGGCATTTGGAGGGCAAGGTTCCCCGCGCGGACGACTTCATCCGATGGTGAGAGGTGAAGATGGGAGGGTTGATGGATGATGGATGATGGATGATGGGGTGAGATGGGAAGAGTATTTTTGATGGGGATGAGACGGGTGGACTTCAAATCAATTCGATACAACAAGATACGGAACATTGATGGAACAAAAGAAGTTTGGGACTATCTGATTGTGGGGGATTTTCCTCCCTTTCGCTGTCCTCTCTGACGCTTGCTGGGCCCTCACATGGAAGTCTCCGGTGTCACCCACACCTCGGTCAGAGGGAAATCCATTGGCTACGTGACCGGGTTCACCACCGTTGAGATTATTTGGAATTGTGTCTGCAGCCTGGGGGAGGCGTCATGCAAATCTTTGCCCTGTTTCGGCGGCCCACAGCGAGCATGGGGCTGGTGGATCGGGGCTAAACGATGCACTGTCAGGGCCGGTCTCTGCAAAATTTGCGGGGTTCTCTCGGTGTTGGATGCCTCGGCAGGTAGAGCTTGAGTATCCCGACTTTGCTCCGGGGACGGAAGACAGTAATAGAGGGTAGATGGGAAGGGAAGAGATGGGCTTTATATGATGGGTGTGGAGGAGACAGAAGCATGAGAGAAACGGGATAAAGTAACCGAGCGATGTAAAGCTCCAGCGCAATGCGGCATCTCACGGCGGAGCTTGCCTAAACTTGCTTGCCTGTGGAACAGCTTATCATATCGGTTCGGCTTCCCAGGCCAGGGTGTTTTTGCTGGATTCGGAACCGATCACGCTTTCCGCCCCCCCCCGCTTTACCCCGCCCGAAGGTGCAAGTGAAGGCGTGAGAGTGAGAGGTGTAGTGGTTATTAGCGGCAGATGGGGGGATTTAAATCACAAGGATGTATTTGCAATATGTGCATTGTGCAGTGGCTGTATGTAGGTACTTGCCAAGAATAGAGGAAAATAGAATCCTGGTAAATGGGTTGAATTGGGATTGGTTTGTGATGCTGGTCGTGATCCGCTCTTGTGTACCCAGCGGGGTCGCTGATTGATTGGGTTGATGATGCTGAAAGAGTTGCACCTCGACGCAGGACTTGAGAAGGAAAGCGGAACGCATGGAACCGACCGACGGGCCTAGCCAACAAGGTTCAGAGGATTGGTCATTTGAATGCGGGGTCCCGGGATTCTTAGTATGATGAAATCCAGTGTGTGGATTATCTTCAATGGAATAAATCACCTGGTCAATTCCTTTTTCTCTCCTGTATCTCCCCATCCCCAGGTTTCTATCTCAGATCCTGTCTGTTTCTGACCCAATCTATCTCTCATTCATCTCCCAAAACGCAATCATGGCTGAGAGCAAGTGTCCCGCTCATCGCCTCATGACCGTCAACGGCGGCGGCACCCGCAACATCCACTGGTGGCCCGATTCCCTCAAGCTGGGCGTCCTTCGCCAGCACACGGCCGTCACCAACCCGCTCGGCGCCGAGTTCGACTATGCGACTGCCTTCAAGAGCCTCGACTATGAGGGCTTGAAGCGCGACATTGCTGCGCTGATGACCGATTCGCAGGATTGGTGGCCTGCTGACTTTGGTCACTATGGTGGTCTGTTTATCCGCATGGCCTGGCACAGCGCCGGCACGTATCGTGTGTTTGATGGCCGAGGTGGCGGTGGACAGGTGAGACTCCCACGATCCCAAGATTTACGCATTGATCACAGCTAACTCCCTCTTCTAGGGCCAACAACGCTTCGCTCCCCTCAACAGCTGGCCCGACAACGTCTCCCTCGACAAGGCCCGCCGTCTCCTCTGGCCCATCAAGCAAAAGTACGGCAACAAGATCTCGTGGGCGGACCTGATCCTCCTGACTGGCAATGTCGCCCTCGAGAACATGGGCTTCAAGACGTTTGGCTTCGCCGGCGGCCGTGCCGACGTCTGGGAGGCCGACGAGTCCGTCTATTGGGGCGCCGAGAACACTTGGCTCGGCGACGACATCCGCTACCAGGGCACCAATGACTCGGACCGCAAGCTCGAGGAGCCGCTGGCCGCTGCGCACATGGGTCTGATCTATGTCAACCCCGAGGGCCCTGGCGGCAACCCGGACCCCGTCAAGGCGGCGCACGATATCCGCGATACCTTTGGCCGCATGGCCATGAACGACGAGGAGACGGTGGCTCTCATCGCCGGAGGACACACCTTTGGCAAGGCCCACGGCGCCGCGTCGGCGGACAATGTCGGCGACGACCCGGAAGCCAGCGGCATCGAGGCCCAGGGCTTCGGATGGCACAACAAGCACGGGTCCGGCAAGGGCCCGCATGCTATCACCAGCGGTCTGGAGGTCACCTGGACCAGCACGCCCGTCAAATGGGGCCACGACTTCTTCACGTACCTGTTCAAGTTCGACTGGGAGCTGACCAAGAGCCCTGCGGGCGCGCACCAGTGGGTGGCCAAGAACGCAGACGCCACTATCCCCAACGCCTTTGACTCGTCCAAGAAGCAGCTTCCCACTATGCTGACCACTGATCTCTCGCTACGCTTCGACCCGGCGTACGAAAAGATCTCGCGGCGCTTCCTCGAGAACCCGGACCAGTTCGCCGACGCCTTTGCACGCGCTTGGTTCAAGCTGATCCACCGCGATATGGGCCCGCGCGTGCGCTACCTCGGCCCCGAGGTCCCCGCCGAGGTGCTCATCTGGCAGGATCCCATCCCCGTGCTAGACCACCTGGTGGTGAGCGACAAGGACGTCACGCTGCTGAAGCGAGACATCCTGGCCTCCGGGCTCGGCGTCTCCAAGCTCGTGTCTACTGCTTGGGCCTCGGCCTCGACTTTCCGCGGTGGCGACAAGCGAGGCGGAGCCAACGGCGCTCGCATTAGGTTGGCGCCCCAGAAGGACTGGGAGGTCAACAACCCGGCTCAGCTGGCCGAGGTTCTGTCGGTCCTTGAGAACCTGCAGAGCCGCTTCAACAGCTCGCGATCTGACGGCAAGAAGGTGTCACTCGCCGATCTCATCGTCCTCGGAGGATGTGCCGCCATCGAGCAAGCTGCCCGTGATGCCGGCCACCGAGACATTCAAGTCCCCTTCAGCCCCGGCCGCATGGACGCCGGCCAGGACCAGACTGACGTCGACTCCTTCAAGCATCTCGAGCCCACCGCTGATGGCTTCCGCAACTACGGCAAGTCCACCTCCCGGGCTCCGGCCGAGCAGTACCTCGTCGACCGGGCCCACCTGCTGACGCTCTCGGCGCCGGAACTGACCGTCCTCGTCGGCGGCCTCCGCGCCCTGAACACCAACTGGGACGGCTCCAAGCACGGCGTCTTCACCGACCGCCCGGGAACCCTGACCAACGACTTCTTCGTCAACCTGCTCGACATGGGCACCGAGTGGAAGGCTACCTCCGACAAGGACGTCTTCGAGGGCAGCGACCGCAAGACGGGCTCCAAGAAGTGGACCGCCACCCGCAACGACCTGGTTTTCGGTTCCCACGCCGAGCTGCGCGCCGTCTCCGAGATCTACGGAAGCTCCGACAGCTCTCACCGCTTTGTCAAGGACTTTGTTGCCGCTTGGGACAAGGTCATGAACCTCGACCGCTTCGACATTACCAAGGACCGCCTGCCGTCGTCTGGTGTGAGGACCCCTAGCCGTCTGTAAAGATTTGAGTTTCCTGTTTTTTTTTATGACGCAGAGCATGTGTACAGCACAGAATGATGGAAACAGATTGCTCTTTATGCCGAGACGGTCATGTACGTAGTTATGGATCGTGGTTATCAATATTATAGTCCCATGGCGATTTTGCTAAGCAAGCAACCTTGACTGCCTGTCCACCATGACGATGAATGGTGAAGAACCTAGTAGCTTCTTTCAAAGAAACGCCGTCGCACCTTGTCGTGCAGCACCTTTCGCTGGATCAAATTCCGCTGCGAATTTTCAATTGGGCAGGACGCTTGTTCGAGATGAAGAGCTTCGAGGTTTGTTATGAGGCTGTGGTGTTGCTCTGTTGCTCACGCTCGATGGTAGTACTAAATGCTTGAGGCTAGATGAGCCGGCGCACGACACAGACGAGTGAAGACAAGTACCACACCAATCCGTTCGCGAAAAGGCGTATATGAGCCCTGAGTGATCTAGGCTTTCCAAGCTTGACATACCGTGTCGGAGCTTAAGTCTTTTATGAACACACTGACTGATCCACAGCGCGGTAGGAACCGCGCTGCCCAACAATTCAAACCCAAACACAGAGCCGACGATCGACTCTGAGTCCACAATTTACCTGGTAAACTACGGCCTCTTGTTTCCTCCCGGCCAAATCTTGCAAAAAGTGGCGTCTCGCTCTACAACTGCCGTCAGCAGCCGCTAGGTTGAAACCACAGGGAGACATCGGGGATTCCTTCTACGTAACTTTGACAATGAGATACCAGGCCGATATTTCTTCGTACTCATAGTCGAGAGCATCTCTTTGCCGATATTATGCTCTTCTACGATGTCAACGAGAATATCTTCCACGTTCTGTCCATTGAAGATGGTGGAGCCGATGATACACTCTTGGCTCCGTGGATGAGATGGGCCTATGTGTTTTGCACATCACCTGTCTTTTTTTGTGGCTTTTGGTATAACGAGGAAGTATGATGATTTCTTAAAAACAATATCCTCCTTTGGGGTCGAATACAAAAATAAGGTATCAAATTGCTAGCTTAATGATGGCTAGAAAGCACTGAAGGACCATCCCTGACAACGAAAGTGAACCGCCAGCATGACGCCTTTGGGTCCGTTGCGAGTTGCTTCAAATCTCGACCGGATTTTGAACCTCCACCATGTCTACGGAGCCTCTGACATGCCATGCAACCTACATGTAGTTCGTTACAAGAATAGAAGACCCAATAAGGCTATGTATAGGTCGACATGTCGGTATTGGTGTGTGGTGACTAGAACAAACGCACCGATATGTAAGATTCTCCATGTTCAAGGCTCGTATTGTTGCTTAATTTGCCTTGCGACATATGTGTTTTTATCGTGAGCCAATTATCTGGTGTTGTGGGCACGCACGCCTTGAGGGTAGAGGAGCCGCACCGCCATGTGCGCACGTGACACCCGTGAGGTCACATCGACAACGGCCATTGAATCAAAGGGAACCAATTTCAAGATTCCATAAATCGTTTTGCACTAAAGACTGACCAAATCCTTCATTTCTCCATACATTTCATATCAAGGCTAGGGAATCACAAAATCACAATGTACATATTTCATCCGCTCACGCGGTGTCCTTCTTCTTCGCTAGCGACATGTTGAACTCCAGCTCCCACTCCGCTTGGGGATCGCCCTTCCTGGGGACAAACGTGACTGTGAGGCCATCCTTGACGGCAAAGACGGTGTCGTTGCCGAGGTAGTCAGAGTCTGAGTCAAAGATTTGCGTTGTAACACTCTTGAAACCGTCCGCGATGACCTGGCGCAAATGTTAGTTATCTGTCCAAATTAATCCTGTCCAGGAGGATCTATCCTACCATAAAATGCAGATGTGCGGGCCTGTAGAAGTGTCTGTCAAGCATGCGTAGAAGCTTTCCGGCAGGGCCGTCTTCGGGGATCTGAGGCCATCACGGTTAGCGAGGGACAGAATCGACGTTCCACATGTACTCACGGGATAAGGTGTGGGCTTCAGGCAGTAGAATGAGAATCGACCCTGATCATCTGTGATGAATTTTCCGCGAAGATTGCAATCCTGCTGGTCCGCGTCTTGCTGCTCATAGAGACCTGGAAGATGTTAGAATGCTTCTGGTAGCGGTGGCGAAGACAAACTTGCCGTTTGTTGACGCCTGCCAAACCTCGACTGAAGCGTTGGGCAGAGGCTTTCCGGTCTCCGCGCAAGTAATGGTTCCGTAAAGGTACGAAACAATTCCGTCCTTGGGTGTGTCAAAGGAAATGGTGGTGCCGTTGGGACGAGTCGGCGTATCAGCGCGCCAGAAAGGCCCCAGAATAGCTGTGAGAGTGCCAGAGTTTCCAGCTGCCGCATGTTTCCGGTGCGTAATATCATCCACAAGCCTAGCATTGTCAGTCTCACGCACCACATCCATTGCCGGGTATTCTCAGTCAGCTTACGTCTCAAGACCAATAACGTCGCACACCAATTGTCCCTCGTTGCGGCGTTCGTTACTCATCTGGCCGGCCTGGTTGATCATGTCCACGCCGAGCAGCCACTCATCGACAGTCAGGTTGACCTCGCGGGCAAAGTCGTGGATGTGCTGGACAAAGGAGCCCATGACCTCACGAAGCCGCGGGTCCGTCTTGGGGCCGAAGGAGTTGATGACATGCTTGGTGAATTCCTGGCCGAGGCCGCCGTCTTCAGAGACGGGAGGGACATTTTGGAGCGTGGCCGCCGACTCGGTGGTGGTTTGGGTGGCCATTGTGATGAAGCCCGAGATGTTGGATCAAGATGTGGGATGAATGGTGCGTAGTCAAGCCGCTTGGGAAGTAATGTGGCAATCAAGACAGCTGGGAAGCAATAGATGTGTTGATGAAGCTTCAAAAAAATAAGGAGAGTCGCCACCTGCTTTATGTCTGGCTCTACACCATCGGATATGTAGCGCCGGACGGATGTACGGGAACGTTTACAAGGGCTTTCCTCTTTTCTCTGGCGATGATCCGGGCATCGTTCGATTTCGAAGCGTATTACAAAACCGCCTGTTGCCGCTGGCTGGGTAAAAACAAGCCACCCCGCACTATGATGCCCATGGGGTAGGTTTGAGGCGGGGAATGTTGTTTTGGATCTTTCGGATACGGGGGGGTTGTGGACTGCATTCCGATCCGATGGTCCTTTTGCCGACAGTAGCGGCAATTCTCCGTTTGTCATTCGACGGCGTTTCGACGCCATGGAAAATGCCTCGTGACTGATGATTACGGGGCATTTTGTCAGAACCTGTGTCTGAGAAATGTCCGTGTCAATATGCCGGGCTTAATTCCTGCGATGACCTGATGTTTGAGTTGTGGTGGTGGCTGAGCAAATGTGACGAAGCTGTCTACGCAACATAGCTAATGTCTTAGAGAGAGGATGCAACAACGCATCATTTCAAGACAGAGTTCAAGATAATTCAATGCTGTCAAAGTTTAATACAATAACTACCACTATATCATCGCTCTAAATGTACTGCCACTCAATCAGTCTTCCTGTAATCTTCCTCTCCGGTGAAATCCCACGTAGGCTCGTCTGATCCGTTAGGTCTACTGGCCCTCTTGAACCCAATATCCAAACCATCAACCTCGACAACAGGCAACACAGCCTCCACGTCGGCCTTATACGCAGATGAATACCACGTATCTAGCAGCCGCTTCGCAGTAAACACCTCCGGGCTCGTCACCCGCAACCGCTGAAGCGCCGTGCCCGAGATTTGGTCGACACTGTTCCCGTGATCGAGGCCTAGGAAGTCAGGGCCAATGGCTTTACGTAGCTGGTCTTGCACCTCGTTTGAGTAAATGCCCGCCTTGAACAGTAAAAGGTCATACTGCAGCAGTGATGCCTTTCCGTGCCACGAACCACCTTGAGTGGCTCGGTGATACAAGCCGGCCAACGCGGAGATGGCACCGATGCATCCTGTTCCATAGTCGGAGATGGGGAAGGGTGGTACGACGGGCTCGTTGAGACCCATGAATCGACCCTGTTCCCACGCAACGCCGCTGGCCTAGACGTGGGTGTTAGTAGATCATGCTGCAGGCCACGAGTCAGGGCAACGGATGAGGGATACGTACACAGTCCGCAATCTGCTGCCAGCCAGGTCGACTAGCCCATTCTCCCTCATATCCAAAGCAGTTCTCGTTCACATATACATATCCTTTGCCCCTCTCCGTGGCCCGCTTCGCTAACGCCTCAGCACCATACCCAAGACGCTCCAACGCACCAGGGCGATACCCGTCCACGACAACGTCCGCCTCGGCGAGCAGCACCTCGAACTTCTCTCGGCCCTCAGGGGTTTTGAGATCTAGTTCAGCGGCGCGCTTGCCCATGTTGCCGTCGACCTGGAAGAAGGGCACGTCACTCAGGTTGGGGCTGGTGATTTTCAGCACGTCAGCACCGTATTCACCCAGGATGCGAGTGACGATGGGGCCGGCGATGATACGGCAGAGTTCGAGGACTTTGATGCCTTCTAGTGGCCGGCATTTCTGGCCTGCGGGGGTTGGTGATAGAGGAACCTTGGGCGTTTCGGCCTCGAGGCTTTCGACGGACCAGGGCGATAGCTTAATGTTCGTCTTACCCTACGAGCAAGTACCATTAGCAATCGTTTCATTTTCAAGGATAAAGATGCAACATACGTGGGGCGTCTTTAAAAAGTCTTCATGCTTGAGCGCTGGCACACCCGCCTGTCGGTGCCGAGCATTCATCTCTTCCAACTCTTCCGTGGTGAACTTTTGGGTGGCGCCCTCAATGACGCGAACAATGTCCTCGTGGCTTTCCAAATCCGGCCTATGCGACTCGAGCCCGATCATGCCAAGCGTTGTTGAGGCTTCGAGAGATCCATGGATGTGGTAGTACTCCCCTCGTACCTTGGTCTCGTAGAGGTTGGCAGACATGCGTCGGTATGAAATGGACTGCGCTTGGAGCAGATCGGTATCTATCTTCCATTAATATCTATTGTTATTTCCGGAACTTAGTACATACCCTTGAGAAGTTTTTTAACGCCAGGGTCAAGCTTTCCCTGGCCTCCCACAGTCGCTAAATAGGCCTGGCACAAAAACGCCGTCGTCTTTTCCAAATCTACAACAACCTCCCTCTTCTTGGATGCGCCATCCTTGATATCAGCTAGCAGGCAAGCAAGGCTTCCTTCAATGGCCTTGAGCGCGGCTCCCGTTTCCGTCTCCTTGAACGGAATAGGAAAGTAGGGAAAATCTCGAACGGTTGTAAACTTGACCCTCGGCACAAGATCCTGGACAGCTGGAGGAAGCGACACGGCGTCGACTTGATTGCATAGCAGCTTCAGGATGCGGCTGGCCTCATCCGTAGCCGAGTACAACTGGGTTCTGGTGACAGTCATGTTTTGTTACTTTTGTTTTGAGCAACACTAGCGTGGACCGTGAAGCGGTTTCTGTCCAGGCACTATATCTTATACAAGGCCATCCGGCGCTGCTCCACTGCATACAGGTGCAGATATCCGTCCTCTAGTGCCGATTACGCCTGCTGTGGGACCCAGAACTTTTTATCGAGCACAGGATTAGTTTGTACGCGGACCGGGTTGCTCCGCACGCGGTGTTTTTGACTGTGTACCGGTATGCTTTCTGCCAATGGCTCACCTCCTGGTCCTATATCCGAAGGAAACCGAGAGGAGGATGTGATGTGGTGCAATGAGATACGAAAGCGCACACCCGGGAGCCGAAGGAAACTCCACTCGAAGCACCCGGTATCCGACAATTTTAGCGTCTGAATTAACGAGTGTGGGTGGATCGGTCCTTAGCCGCACTCCACCATCATCTGCCGTGTCTGAAATACCATTATCCGCCATGCATGGCTGGCTGGCCTTGCTAAGTTGTGTTTTGTGTTGATGTTACCGTTGCTCGCCCCCATTTGAGTGACACTGGTTGCGGCGGCTTGTCTAACATACCCTACAGTGCATCTCACCCGTCGATTAACAGTCAACGTCGTTCAAACATCCCATTCTCAAATCTCAAAATGCCATTCCTCGAGATCCGAGGGAAACCCCTCTTTGTCATCCACGAGGGGCCTGAGGATGCTACGACGAAGTTCGTATTCATTCACGGTCTAGGGTCTTCTCACTGTTTCTACACTCCTTTGGTGAATCAATTGGCCCATAAGGGATATTCGTCCACTGCTTTTGACACTATTGGTACGTCGAGTCTGGTCATTTGTTATAATAATGCCCTACATCCTAACCTGAGGCTTAGGAAGCGGGCTTTCCGAATTGCGACCTGATCATGAATCTACGAGCATCCACTCAATTGCCCAAGATGTTGAGAGTATCATCCAGCAAATAGGCGCCACTCCGGAGGAGGTGATTGTCGTTGGCCATTCGATGGGAGCCATTGTGGTCTCAGAACTGGCCGCGAAACTCAAGCTGAAGGGCGCTATCCTCATCGGACCGGTGTTGCCAAAGCCAGCCCTCGCCGAAATCTTCTCACAACGGATTGAGACTGTGAAGAAATGTAAACTTGCTTATCGTTGAAGCTGTGAACGGATTTGAAGGCTGACATCAATATCAGCCGGAATGGAAGCCATGGCCAACATCATCCCCTCTGCTGCAACGGGGTCTAAGTCAACGTCTACACAGCAGGCATTTATCCGATCACTCCTTTTATCGCAGAAACCGGAGGGATACAATTCACTCTGCCGCGCGATAGCGGAAGCTGGTCGTCCAAGCTACTCCTCTGCCCAATGCCCACTTCTCATCATCGCGGGTGAAGAAGACAAAACCAGCCCCGTTGCAGATGCTCAGATCATACTTAATGAGTAAGTCTTTGGCAGTGATTAATGTTGACGTAACTAATTTCTTACTTTTTAGATGGGGATCAAAGGACGAGGATAAGTCCCTACAAGTGCTAGAAGGAGTTGGGCATTGGCACTGCATCGAGGCTTCCGACGAGGTTGGTGCAAGGATTCTAGATTTTGTGTCTGGACATATCGAGTAGTGTAATGCAATGCGTCTTCCGACGTCCTTAAATCTACGAAAAATAGACACTCCTTTTTGGCATGGTGCCAGCGGCTTGCCCTTGAAGGAGCGGACAGCTAGTCACATAGTAATTTAATGCCTCTATCTCCTGGCACTTCCACCTGGGAACGGCTATTTCTTGGCAGCCATGGCCCCAGTATCCTAGACGGTTAGTATAGAACAGTGATTGAAGGGTACTACAGCAAAGAGGCCACTTACAAGGAAAACTTGGTAGAAGCTCATCCGATATTCTCCATCACTCTCATCTTTGACCAGCTGCGCCCGTGCCGCCCAGTCAACGTCCACGGTTGATCCACTTCGCATCCCAAGCTCAACAGATCCATAGATCATGACCTCAGTGGCATCGTTTCCAAATGGAAATATCTTTTGCAGGGTGTGTTTCCGAGATGCAACGCTCGTCCACATGCCTTCCCTCAGTGCTGTTATTTCTACGAAATATGTCAGTGCATTCTCGCGATGTTAAGATGGACGAGAAACTGACCTTGAGTGCCTTTGCTGGACTTCGAGGCGAGGATAAAGGTGGCATCGCTGGTGAACAAGTTTACATATTTGTCCGTCAGGCCAGGAGTGTCGCTTATTTCGTAGAATTTACGAAAATAAGCGTCCACTTCGGGGTGGATCCGCAAGTCGGTAGGATAAGCAGCTTCGTACTGAGACATGGTGTACAGTTGGTTTGATCGAGTGTCTTGGGTTGGAGGGATTCAAACGAGACTTATTAAAGCAGTTGTAGGAATGTAGATGTGAAGAAACATCAAGCAGTGACGCACGCCTGTGGGGGTTTAGCCGATACTTCGGCAAGAGGGTGGCCGGAATCTCCGCCCAGCACACACTTACATATTCTATGTTTTAAGAAGCGACTTGCGTTGATTTGAATATATATTTCATGGAGGTTTCACGCCATTAACTTCAATATACGACACTTATTATGTACAATTTGATTCATTAGCTGCTAGGAATACCATAGCTCTCATCATTTGGTGCGTCATTGCTGTCCTTATGTTTCTCGTCTCCCAACGTCGGATACCGGGTAGGTGGCCTTGAGGCGTGTGGAGATGGATTCGAAGGTTGAACCAATGACAACGGGCTTAGTTTATCAAAAGAGGGGCCAGACTTGTTCGGCAATTCGGGTCGGGAGTACTTGTACCCAAAATCCTGCATTTGGTCACCGCGCCTCTTCGTGCGGAACTTGGAAACACCACTCATGGTTCTTTAGTCTTTGTTCCACGTATTGTTGTAAGTTCATCCTTTGTGCTCTCACAAGGGGCGTTTTCCGACGTCGCTTACTGTTGCTCCACCGTGATTAAGGAGTGGATGCAACCTTGAGACACCTAGGGTTCGTAAGACTTGGGACTGTGACTAATTTCGGGAACCAGGTGTGGCATCAAAGGCCTTGCCATCACGGGTTGATGAGCCACGGGCCTTTCGATCCCGAAAATGCCAACTAAAAGAGTCCGAGATGGTGACCGCAAACGATGTAGCTCCGCATGCGAGAACTGCAAGAATAGAAAGCAACGATGCGACGGAACCAGACCTTGCCGTCGCTGCGTCAAGCGAGGACTCGGCCGAGACTGCCAGTCTTCGACAACCCGATTCCCGCTGTTGGCTTCCTCGCTGCCGAGCCCGGATCCGGACTTCCGTCTAGGGCAGCTCCCGACAGCTCCGACTCCGACTCCGACTCCGACAGCCCCGGGGTACGGCCCGGCCCCGGAGCGGATGAGTCCCAGGTCGGCCGCCGGGCCTTCGCCAGCTCATAATGTCGTCGACCCGGCCTTGACGTCGCCCGCCGCGCCGCCTAGCGATGGCGCATCTATCTCGTCGCAGCTGCTGTCTAGCGGCATGACAAAGGTGCCCCAGATGTCTCGGCTTGTCAAAACCAAAGTGGCTCATGTGTTTGTCGGAGATTCGGCAACCCTGTCGTTTCTCCAAAACATTCGCCGTATCGTCAGGAAATGCCTAGGTAGCTGTCCCTTTGTGGATGATCCCCTGCGCCATCTGATTGTCGAGTCTTCGCCTGACACGCGCCGCGGATGGATTCTATCGAGCGCCCAGAATCCGCCCAAGAAGCAGACTCCAGAAGAGGTCCAATATCTTCAGCGATGGTATATGCAGTCTGCAAATTGCGTCTTGTTGTTGTTCGATCAAGACGAGCTTCAACGCGACATGGATGCTTGGCAGAAGGACGATGTGGCGAGTCCTGTTTATTATCTGGTCCTTGCGATAGGGGCTCAAACTGGCCCTGAAGATCAGGACAATCTAGCCGAAGAATTCTTCAACTATGGCCGTTATCTCACCGTCGAGACACTTATGGAGGACCCAGATATCCCGACCATCCAAGCCTTTGCCCTCATAACAATGTATCTACTGGGCGCATCAAGACGAAACTCTGCGTTTATGTACTTGGGCCTCGGTGTCCGAGCCGCATATTCCCTAGGACTTCACCGCAAGGATGTATCTGCCCTGTTTCCTCCCACAGAATGTCGAGTACGAGAGCGGTTATGGAAAGCCATCCGGATCTTGGATCTCTTCATGAGCGCTTCCCTGGGACGTCCGCCGTCGACTTCAGAAACAAGAGACACTGCCGCCAAGGAAGGCTACTCAGCGTGCAACGACCTCTCCATGATATTCGAGACGGTTCTGTCGGATATATACGCCAAGAGGACGATATCGACTGAGGTCATAGAGAGAATCACTCAGCACCACCGACGTTGGGCAGCAGAATCACATGAGGGCTTCGAGGTCGACGGCATCCACCCCGGCGACTTGATCGAGAACTCGGACGGCACAAAACAGCCCAACATGGGTCTCCTTCACCTCAAGCAAACGGCGTACTGGACAATCATCCTCGTATCACTTCCTTTTCTACTAAAAGACGTTTCCGCGCACGTCGACTCTAATCCTCATTCCATGACCGGCCAACACAAGCCCGGAGCTTCGTCCTCCAACCAGGTCCTCGTCTACTCATGTCTTGAAGCGGCCATACAGACTGTCGATCTCTTACAAACTGTTTTAACGGCCGAACTGATACCCAAGAGATTGCCGTTCCTAATCAACTCGGTGTTTGTCTCAGGACTTGTCTTGGGAGTTGCACTATTTGGCGACTTTGACACATCTTTTCCACTGGAACGGAGCTTACGACTAGCAAAGAACATTCTCCACCGCTTCTCCATCCATGACGCAGTGGCAAAACGACATCTGCTGATTCTCGAGCACATGCAGAAAGCCTGCGACATGTACATCGAAATGCGAGCGCGATGGAAGATGGAACGCCAAAGTAATCTCGTCGGCGGGTTATTTGGCAGCATCCAAAGCGTTGGCGTACCAAGGGAAGCAAACGAGCACCAAGGCTCGAGGCAAGCAGAAGACACTATATGTACGAGCCCAAGAACGATTACGCGATCTTCTGCGCCGGGGCTACAAACACCAGGCGTAGACGGTGGCCCTGGGGTTGGACAACCAGAGGAACTTGCACACGGATTTTCCGACTTGATACCTGCAATATCACCGAGTCTGCTATGGTTTGACACGTTTGGTGAGACTATGCCACTTTATCCTACCGTTGATGCGGGCATGGTGGAAATGGAACCAGACGTCAGGGCGCAATTAAACTACAACGAATTCATTTTATAGCGAGGAGAACCTCATGATAAAGTAATACTCACTCAAAATAACTGAAGTCTCTACCATGTCATATGTACCTCCCTGCCCTAACTAACCATTTCCAATGCTTTGGTGAACTCCCCCCCCAAAAAGGGTCTAGATCTTGGGAGAGGCTCAATCACCGCGAGGATAAAAGCCCAATGACGATGAGCTCTTCACATTCCAACCTGCCTCCCATAACATGTCAACGTAATGGCCATGTAGCATGACGTAAAGTATATTTAATACATCTTATTTTATGATTGTAATTTTTTTTTTAAAAAAAATTAAATATCTCTTTATTTTATTTTCTTATTTATCTTTCAATTCTTAAAAATGTAGCTTAATAACTATCTAAAGAGATCATAAGGGTTTTTAAAACCAACCTCGGGACGAGGTTAGTAGGCGGCTTGTCTCATCATGCCAACGAGAATGAGCCCCAGCCACGTAGTGTTGTAGCTTAAATTCATTGCCCCTGTCCTCGACTATTGCTCCTCACTACTAGCAAGCCCAGAATAAAGTTCTCCTGCCAAACGATTCAGTAAATGAGACCCACTCATAAGCGAAGCCCCTGTAGCTCGTCAATGGCAGCGCAAACAGCTAAGATCATCTCAGGACTGGGCTCCTGGGACAATTCTTGGCCATCCGAACCACGGTACGTACCTCAATAAAAATAGCGAAGACTAATGATTGTTAGTATGCAGAAGCAGAAAAAGACTGGGAAAAGCCTGTCAGGTAACTAACCTGACAAAGAGCAGCTAGTAAGGCTGTTGGAGGAGGGGTAACCATGTTCAAGCGGGAGGGGAAGCATTTCCGTCGGGAACGGCGTCGACACCGACACCGAGAGGCAGGGACTGGGGCTGCATAGCTAAATATAAAAGTCTCAAGACATAGCCACGAATCTCTGTCCCGTCTGCCTCTTTTCAATCCCGACATAGTAAAGCCCTTTTATGACATCTCCTGGCGACAATTAAGCCCTACAAAAGCCTCCAGTCACCTCAAAGGGCGCCAGTGCAAGAACAATGGCAGCCTCAACAACGGCTGTTCCTCACAAAGTGAGGGGTGTGATGAAGTCAAGCGACCCCCTGCCTCTTACTGTTGAAGGACTCACCGCCTCTTGGTTCACCAAAATTCTGAGCAAGCCAGTCAAGGACGCAACAGTTGTTGAAGCCATTCACGGCACAGCATCCAAGATCCTCATTGCGCTGACCTTTGAGGAATCTGACGATTCCCCGACCAGAGTTTGCGTCAAGGGTGGCTTCAACCCAAACCTGACAAGCCTTCCCTTCATGCTTTCCGTTTACCGACTGGAAGCCGAGTTTTACTACTACGTCGCCCCCACGATCAAAATGCCTCTTCCTCCAACGATATACGCTGGTACAGATACCGTGACTGGGCAGGGTATCGTTGTACTGGCCGACCTTAAAGCTCGAGGGTACACCTTCGGAAATCCCCTCGAGCCTTGGTCTGTGAATCGCGTACGGGCAAGTGTCGAGCAGCTGGCTACTCTACACGCCAGTACCTGGGGTAGCAAACCCGAGGACTTTCCGTGGGCCAGCGAAACGGTTTCATTGAGAGACGCCGTATTGGGCCTGGTGAGCCCAGGTGAATGGGACAAGCGGTTCGCCGGAGACGCGAAACCTCCAGTGCCGGATTACATGGTAGACCGCGAGCGGATCACCGCGACGTTTCAGGCGCTTTGGAAGCCATCCAACTCAAGGCTCAACTGCCTCGTCCACGGTGACGCGCATATTGGCAACACTTTCATTTCGCCGGCTGGAGAGCCTGGGTTCCTGGACTGGCAGGTGATCCATACTGGGTCGGCTATGCACGACGTTGCCTACTTTATCATCGGCTCGCTCACCATTGAGGACCGCCGGAAGCATGAAAAGGAGCTCCTCCAGCATTATCTAGACGTCCTGCATCATGGAGGAGCACCCGAGCTTCAACTGGACGAGGTTTGGGACGAGTACCGAAAGCACACTTTCCATGGATTTGCGTGGTCTCTCGCAGGGCCGATGATGCAGTCCCGCGAGATTGTTGATGCCATGACGGAACGCCACTGCGCGGCCATTGTGGATCATCAGAGTATAGAGCTGCTGGAGGGGCTTGAGGAGTAAATGGGGTTGAAGCAAGCTAGTCTCCAAGCGGTCGTTTTGGCGGTCGTTCCTTGCAGGCCTCCAATGTCGCACAATCAAGCCTGATCTGCAAGCAGAAATTGATAAACATACTGTTGAGCTTGCAAAAACTTGAGCATGAACCTAGTGATGAGGTACTTGTGGGGGCCTGTATTTCGGCTTTCCCTCGAGGTTGTGTCGAAAAGAATGCGAGGCACTTAAATGACTTAGCCGTTGATGTGTGAAGGAGCACACTCCAAGCAGAACGAGGACGGAGCTGGAGAGTTGGGTGGCTCACCGACCAGGTAGTAATCGTAAGAGAGAGGTCATTGTGGCTTGGAAGCAAAATCACAAGACCCCTGTTGCTCTGACATACGTACTGCTTTGCCATCCACGAGTCATTCGATGTAACGCGGAGAACCAGACGAACTTCCCCGGCCGCATCGCCAGGGCTGAAGCCCACTCTTTTGAGTTTAGCCCTCCCTGTAGTCTCGACTCCAACCACTCCATCTGCAGGATATCACCAACAGATTTGCAGGGCCTGGCAGCTTCAGCTATTCCCGTATCGAGCCCGGGTCTCGTAGATCTCTGGTCCGTACTCCATACTCCGTAATGAAAGCCTGACGAATATCGTCTTGGCATGACTTTGCCTCACCTACGGGAAGAGGACAAGGAAGACACGTTGCCGACCCGCAGTAGCTTCTTGTCTGTAAACACCTCCTTTGTCCGCATTACTACTGTAAAGTTGATTGCACTTGTCTCACCTTTTCGTGATAAATTTTTGTATACTACGTACATAAAACTTGCATTGGACAAAGTGAGGTGTCTGAGTTATCTGTCAGACCTAATGGCCAAGCTCTGCGCCTCTTTGCCGCCGACTCTCGTAAACTAATGTACTAGTACAAAAAGAAGTCTCCTTCCCCTTGTTTTTCGCTTGGGTCATAACCTGGCAAGCCCACCATGTAACATTATGTCCCATGGCCTCGGATCCGTTTCGCGGATCAGAATCCCCCTTCCCAGGTGGCGCATTCACTACTTTTTCAACAAAAGCAACTTGAACCATCACCTTGCTACGGAGTAATCATCCCATGTCACTCTGTTTTCTCTTCCCTCGCAAGCCGCTGAGTCTCAAACGGAGGTCGACATTGTCGGCAGCTAGGTCGCTGAAATCGGGTACCCTCAGGGGCGATGCCCAGCCTTGGCTAATAGACAACCGCCCTCGCCACCCTTTTAGCCTACTTCTCATCATCCCAGGCCTCTGTTGCTTGATCGACGACTCTGAGCCTGTTGCATTTACGCGTATCATCAGCATGTTTGTCCTTGGGTAATGGCTGTCTCATCAATTCCACAGCGCAATCCGCTTGCCTTCCACGCCGCAAACTCGCTGCTCAAGAAAGTCTGTCAACGCCGCCAACATGTCCCAGGACGTCGGTGCAATGGCTCCGCCTGATGGAGAAATACCCGACTTTGATGGGAGCACCGCTCTCCAGCACTCCGTCGTCATTGTTTATGGATGCACTTTCGCCATCGCCAGCATCGCCCTGGCCCTGCGCATCTACTGCGCCATTGCTATCGTCCGTAATCGGGACTGGGATATACGCAAGTTGGCCATAGCTTGAAAGGCTAGAAGGTTTGCTAATATTGGCGATAGCTCTCATCCTTTTGGCGTGGGGTGGTTCCCTGGGCTTTTTCATAGGCATAATCCTTGGTATGTGAAAGACGGCTCATAACTCTCATCATGAGCTGAACTGACGCAGCATGCAGCGATTCCATCCGGCTTCGGAAAGCATATGTGGGATGTAAGGGCAACGGACATTTCAGGCTATCTAAATGTAAGGCTCCTCACCCGTATACCCTCATCGATCACATACTGACTTGCGCGTTTGCCCTTGAGCAGCTTCTCCTCGTCCTCGGTCTCACTTACCTCTGGCCCCCTACGCTTGCTAAGCTGGCTATACTGGTGCTTTACCACCGCCTCATCCCCAACATGAGTTTCCGCATCGCTATTTATGCTGTCGCCGTCGGCCGCGTTATATATACACTAGTCTTTACCATACTGCTAGCTGGGCCCTGTCATCCTCAAAAGGCAGGGACCGCTACCTGCATTGTCAACCTCACCGTGTCTCATGCGGTCCTCAACATCGTTAGTGATGTCATCGTCATAGTCCTGCCAATCCCCCTGATTCATCGTTTGAACATGCCTCTGCGGCAGAGAATAACCGTTGGTATTCTTCTTGCACTCGGCTCTGCGTGAGTAACTTGATGTCCCCCACCCCAAGCCCTTGCATTTTATGGTTCCGAATTGCAGCTAATCTAGCTTGTATATCTAGAGTCGTCATTGTATCTTGTATTCGCTTTGGTTATGTCCACAAGATGCAGAACAATCCCGACATCACCTGGACACAGGCTTCAGCTTCTCTCTGGAGCTGCATTGAGATGAACACCGGAATTCTGTGCAACTGCCTCGCTCACCTTAAACCCTTTGTTCGCAAACACGTTCCTTGGCTTGCGAAATTTGTCTCAGGAGGAACGAGCCAGCGCAAATCAGAACCTGGCGAGGCCGACAATAGCCACAGCTACAAGCGGTGGAGGGGTGATAAAGTGAGCCATGGTTATCAACTGCATAGTGTTGGCCGTTCACAGAAACCGACTAGTACTAGCTCGGGTACCGGCATACTTGTTGTGGATGAGTTTCAAGTTCAGTTTGGCGCGTCCAGGAATACTGGTGATGCCTCGAGTACAGAGGACATCTTGGTACAACGACCTTAGTATCTATATAATAGCTCCTTGCCCATTATCAGATGCTATAGACAGCCCCCGCAAAGAGGATAAAGAACACTGACTCAAGTTCTCTGCGGTTAGCTTCGTCATGTGGTATCTGCTTTCCTCTCTGGAGCTTCAGTATTATCAGACGGAGTAGCTATGCTGGGAACGTCCTGTGGGCTCTGGCTTCTAGTCTCGACGGTTTCTTCAAGCCTAAACTAGAAATCCGGCCACATCCGTCATCTAGGATTGCCGCTTCCGTTTTCTAGGTCAGCAGATAAATAGCTTTGAACTTAATAGGCAGATATCTGAATTCGTCGCCAGGATCAGTCGGATCGAGAATCTGGATCGATCTAACCCTCACGTCAAAGAATTTAACTTTCATGGGATCCCTGGATCAACAGGATATAGGGATAAAGAATCGGCTTTTTCCTTCTCTAGATAGAGAAATGAAGATCCTTTTCCGTCACCAAGCTGCCTTATTCAATTCATACCGTCTGGGAAGCGTGAGATATAGCAGGCCGCCGCCCGCGCTAATAGATCATATACCTTCCTTCCTTAACTAATTCTTTGTTTAAATTCGCTAAAAATGCGAGATCTTACGAATAAGTAAATCACCGCGAGGATGGAGGCTCTATGAGGATAATCTATTTGCATTTCACCCTACCTTCTATATGACTATTCTGTCCTATGCGCTATCCGCTCCATAAGGGCGGGTTGGTGCTGGCGCAAAGTCAAAGAAACACGAGCTTCTCCACAAGCATTTTCAAAGCCCAATGCTTCCACAGTTGCCTAAAAACAAGCTTTTCCAGCTCTTTCAAACTAGGAAGCTGAAATCAAGATGAATTTATTAGTGGCCGGCCCCAGCCTTCGATATGGCGTAACAGCACAATCACTACATGACACGATAACCACAAGACATGAGAACTACATAACAGAGTAGACACATAATATGACACTACAAAATACGATTAGTACATAATACAACAAATTCGTAACACAATGACCACAGAACACTATAACTACCTGCTATGACAGCCACACAACCTGACAATTATACAACATAACAGCTACATAACACGACACCAATACAACAGGATAATCGCAAAATACGACATTCACCCAATAAGCAATAAGATAGGATGACTGCTTCCTTGCACGTGGCACGACAGTTTAGTGACTTATCACCGAGCCTTATACATAAAAATAACTCGAAACTTCCATTCTGTTGCACTATGCATATCTTCCTACCCCACTAGGTGCCTCGAGAATAGTAATATATATGTAGAGAATACACAAAACTCTCTCAATCTCTACTGACCCCAGTCGAATAGCCAATCCTGCAACGAAGGATCATGATCTTCAGCAACCTGAGATGGGTTGGCATTAATGTCTTGTCCCTCATTCTCTCCGCCAACCAACGGAGTTGATCCGGTCTGCCCAAATTCTACTCGCGCAGGCCACTGTTGTGCAGGGTTGGCCGGGATGTCAGTTCCCACGTATCTTTGAGTGGTGACTTGATTATTTGTGAGGATTGTGGCTCCTGCTGGGTGGGCCAAGCTACTGCTTGTGGTTGGCCTTGCGTAAGTAGGCGGCGGGTTGCCGTGTGTAACTTGCCATCGGCGCTGGTCATTCGGTACATAGTCCGAGTAGTTCGTATTGTTCGTGAGAGCGTCAGACTCGTCGTATGTCATATCCAGGCTCAAAAAGTCAGAGTTTGCATTGGAGCTTCTCAGGGTGGAGTTATGGAGGTTGGAGGAGCTCTCGCAATTGGAGCTGGGCGTCTGTCGGAAAAAGGATTGCTCAGGCGGAGGCAGATATTGATAAGAGCGTTGACCAATCTCCATGTTCCTGTTCGATGTTTCTCCAGCGTTTCGCGGCGGGGGTGCTAGCTGTGGAGAAGCGGTGGATGAAGCAGTGTTGGCCTCAGTTACCAGACCTGGTTGTGTAGCAGAGAGTGGATGAACGACGAGCGAGTCGGGCGCGAGCATTCGGTCTGGTTCTTCCCTCGAAGTGGTAGAAGAGATCCCGAACCTACTTGTCAAGCCACCTAAAAGTCGCTCAAGAATTTGTCGAAGTCCTTGTTCCCCTTGACCTTGGCTAACACTGTTCATGATCTCACCGATCGTATCCGAACTCATCAAACTGTTTTGAAACTCTGCAACAGCCTGTCGATGACAAGGTTGGACTGACTGGTACTGTTCTCCTTGGTCTAGTAGGATAGTTAGAAGTGTCAGCTACGTTATTGGTTACAGATGCGACAAGTCACATGTGATTAGATAGAACTCACAAGGACTCGGAATTCCTTCCGTCTTAGGCCAGTTAGGAAACAAGACCTCAAAGATCCTGTACCAGCATTTCTCCTCGGAGCTCTTTCCTGGAAACATGTCCTTTGATGTGAGTTTCTTGAGCTGGACAGCGTCAAAGCCGTCCTCGTAGTCACTTGGCTGCTCTCGCTGCACGCAAGGCACATGACCCGAGATCTTATCATGGGCAAATCGGGCTTGACAGATGTGGCATCGCTGCAAGTCCAACACCCGAGAGTGGAGTTTCTTTAAGTGCTGTCTATAACATGGTCAACACGGTATAAAAAAAAAGAGCTTTTTCATCGATGTGGACTCAAAGGACTTACTTCAGCCGATAAATATTCTGAAAGCCTTTTCCGTTGCAAGCTCCGCTAGAATACTTGACGGCGTTCTTCCTGTGATACGGACACGCAAACCGTCGCCCGCTCAAATCTGAGTGACGAGCACGCTTTTCAGAGGTGTTTCTGTCCTCGTCATTGCCATCATCTTCGTCTGAGTCTAAGTCTAGCTTAGGTCTCCCTCGTTTGCGGTTCGACATCGCGGGGCTGCGTTCAGAACTCTGAAAACTCTGCTCCGTGGAATTTTGGCAGCTGTCGCACGGAGGTGTCTGGGATTCACCATCCTTGCAGAGGTAGAGACCAAGGATGATTGCTCTAACAATAGCGTTCACCCATGAACTCTTTGCCTTGGCAAGACCGACTCTCAGGGTTTCGAGCTGGTCTTGTTTGAGGCCATCCACCAACAGTTTAAGTGTCTTCTTATGGCTCTTGCTGACGGCATGATGAAGTGGTGTCCATCCGCGTTTGTCCCAGTTTACCAACTTGGCGCCCGATTCCAGGATGAGTGAGAGTATGGGAATGTGCCCACGAGCAGCGGCTCGAGACAAAGGAGTTTCTTCTGTATACATGCTGGCCACGCCCGAATTCGCACCTGCTTCCAGCAGAAGTTTGACGACCGAAAGTTGACCACTGCCAACTGCCATATTCAGCACAGAATCGCCGCTTTTGTAGTCGTTACAATCAGAGCCGGCTTCGAGGAGCGCTTCGACGGTATCCCGATGCCCATGACTCGCCGCTAGGCACAAAGCCGTTTGGCCATAGACGTGGTCCCGGTGACCTACATCTGCACCGCGTTCAATCAGGAATCGACAGACACTGTAATGTCCCATGGCTGCTGCCAGTGATAAAGGAGTTTGTCCACAATGATCTGGCTCGTTTATATCCGCTAGGCTCGCTCCCCAAAGCCCTGTTTCAAGCCACGGCAATCCAAAGTAAGACATGACATGCGCTGCCTTCGTCTTGCGCGGTTTGAACAAGTTTTGGTTTCTGAAATGTTCATTGTGGTGGGTGACCCAGTGATCAATGAATTCTGCTTTGCAAGGCAGGAGAAACACGCCTTCTCGCTTGGGCTCTATGCCCATCCAAGCAGCCGAACTTAGATGTTGCATAGCGTTTGCTATGGCATACCCCAAGAAGTAAGAGTGCGAAGTGGTCTTACTTGCAACTGAAAATTGTGAGGACGTGGCGGTTGCGTCAATGTACTCAAGGCAAGTCTGAGCAACTCGAAAGTGAAAATAGGCTTCGCGGTCTTGGCCTCCATGTATCTCCTCCATCACGAAAGAAGTCTCGTTGAGCAGGAAATCCTTCATACTCTCGTGAACAAATCTAACCGTCGACTCAATTAGGGTCATCGTGCCATTTGCTGATTTTGGCGGTTGTGAAGAGATCTCAAGAAGGCCGCCGGATAGAACCATGAGCTGTGTGGTGGGATCTGACGGAATCATTCCCGTTCTTGTGTACATATCTTCAAACTTGGCACATTTGGCTTGCGTCCAGTCAGTCTCTGGGTGATTAGTTCCACTTTGAGCAACCGCTAGGGCTTCCCGTAACTCCAGGGTCGAAAGTGGCCGCTTGACACACAGCACAAGGATGAATGCGTCCTCCGCGGCTCTGCGACGTCGAATGTCATGCGATTTCCATAGCCTTTCTATAACTGTGCCGTATGCTACCTCAAGGTCCAACGGGAGCCATAATATCGAGTTTCGGGCGGCTTCGAAGGGCTTTAGAGAGGATTCGCGAATGACATCCGAGATAACGAGCGTTGCCCAAAGAAACACCCCCTGGGCTTTTTCCGCAATGATTGGCGCAAGACTTTGAACGTCCAAAGCTGATGGATGTAAATCCTGAGAAACTAAGAGTTTGTCGGTAATGTACCTTCGTATGTCGGAAAGGTTGTTGTCCTCCAAGTGGATTTCTCTCGCTGGAGTAAATGGAGGATTGGATCGGGAAGAAAGACAGGTCCGAATGCCACGAGATGGCTTGGATGAGTTCATGCGCTGAAACAAAGAGATGACCCTACCAGGGTCTTCACATTCGTCTAGGGCGTCAATGAACAGTAGGAAAGAAGTTCCCAAAGCAGTTGATTTGTCCATCAACTGGAAGAGGTTTTTCGTCAACAAGTCATCGTCCCAAGGACTGTCAGGGCCGAACATCTCCCTGTCTTCAGTCAAGTTGGCAAATACGTCGTAGGTGCTAGAAGTCAACGTCGAGTTCAGGAGCTGATACAACAGGGACCTCAGGAGGCTGGTGACAGACCAATTCTCTCCATGTCGAGAGAAAAAGAAATATAGCACTTTTGTGGAATCCATAGTGCGTTTTGGTAGGTCGTTGATGATATGCTTCATCAAGGTTGACTTACCGGTTCCTGCTTTTCCCATGACCCACAAGATCTGGGAAGGCTCCTCCTGTGACCAGGACTTGAAGGCAAGGTCTTTGAGGATCCAATCGCATGTACCCTGATATGCGTCGCCAATATTGATGGATACATCTTCAACTGCGAGGCCTCTGAGTACCTCTAGGTCCAGTCAACAATCGCCCTTGTGCTAAAGGAAGGGAGGGGAAGCACACCATGCTCGGCTTTTGAAAATGTCGGATTCGCCATCACATGGTCTGTAGTCCTGGAGCCTAGTGTAATATTCCGCACTGACTCAAGAATTTTCAGGTAGGATGGATCATCATCCGAGGTGAAGCGGCACATGTCCTACACAGCTGTTAAGATGGAGACAGACTCTTCCAGGAATAGAGATTCTCACATGATGGTGCTTGTACAAAGACACTTGCGGGAATGTCCACAGTTCTGTTTGACTTCGATCAACAGCCTACTCAACGAAGCAGTCAGTATTTCCGTCCACTCGTAAGCTCTAGTCAACTAAGAATAAAGACTCACCTTGAAGTCGCTGCCTGGTAACGGGAGCTCTTCATAGAAAGATACAATGTGCCATGGCAGACTAGACCAAGGTAGATTCAGAAATTGATAGAGGATATGTTGCATGGTTTGAATGGCAACCATGGTGACTTTGGTCGTCTCACTGCCAACGGTGATTCGGGAAACAGTGGTGCACAGGTCGGAGAACGGAGTTGAATGAGGGGTTCCTAAGAAAATGATCCCCTGAGTAGCAGTGATGATTTGGTTAAGCCTCTCATCCCCTCTGTTGTAGAATGCTTTGGTGAGAGCGCATTTGACGATTAACCCACCAAGGCTATGGCAAATGAACAAAAGTGGCCGGGATTCCTGCAGTGAAAGGTCAATCCAGAAATTTCAATTCTGAACAATTAGTGAGACTGGGATCAAGCGGGTTTGTTATACTTGACTATGTAAGAAAACACACCTTGCTCTTGCCTGTTCTTTGATTTTTCAGTTGGTCCAAAAGCTCGTCTGCGGCTTGGGTGAAAGCCTCGCCAGCTAGAATAGAGGGTGGGAGGTAATCGTAGGTGAAGATTCTGGCTGTAGGAACGTCTGCGTGTAGCCGGCCGCATAACCAAGATGAAGACTCACTTCCGTCTTCAGCCGAATCGTGCTTGGAAGGCTGAGGTTTCCAGCAACTCTGGCCCCCGAGACCGTGAACAGCAATAATGTCTACTCCTCTGTCATTAGATGTAACTCCCTCGGCCAAGAGGTTTAGCCCAACGGGACCAGCCATCTTTAAGAATGGAATATTGGCAGGGCCTTTGGAAGAGGAAGACGTACCCGAGGAATCTCAAAAAGAAGAGAAACATGGGTAAAATTGAAGAAGATAACCAATTTTTAACGAGTCATGACGATTCGGCGACCGAGACGACAAATTTTATTCCGAGATCGCCAAATTTAGATTCATGCCACGGACAAGGCACACACAGGGGCAGTCCTGGCACACAATTGCATTGCGTGCGATTCAGGCAACGCGCATCCTTCGATTCGCCGCTGATGCGTATCCATTCAATATTCAAGCCACAAGAGTTTAGCAGGTTCTAATGCATTAGTCGTGCATTAGTATGCAGAATTAATACCTGTTCTTCCGTAAAGGAGTAGGCAATTCCAGTAATTGTAAATGGGTCAAGCTGCAACTCATCCTCTGATATCAGGTACTAGTACCTATATTGCACTTAAGACAGTGTGTAAGTAGCAGGTAGCTGATACCTAATGGAGCCGCTAATACATGGAACTTATTAAATCCTTGTGGCTGATTGAAAGACACGCATGCGTATCTCTAAAATGTAAAAACAAAGCAGGCTGTATGCATATTAAGACTTTGCACTGCATCAGTTTCGCACTCCGCGCATTTTCAGCCAATAAGGGTGATCGTTGAAAGTGCAGTGGCGTTGAGCGGTCAATGTCTTCTACCAGTGGGATGGCAGCAACGTCAGCAAAGCTGCCTTGCTGAATGCCTCCAAGTTAGTTTGGCTAGGTACGGCTTTGATGATTGGCGGATATCTTACCTTGATGCATTGCAATGATCGAAAACGGATTTATGGGCACAACCCACAAGCCTAACTCTTCATTGTGGCTGCCAGATGACGCAGCCTAGAGAGAAGAAACCTGGCTTCGCATCGCATTCGCGCCCAATAGCACTGGAGAAGAAACGATGAGTTGAGGGGAAAGGCCTCGTGTTCATCAAAGGAGTGGGTGAGCGTGATCCAATATCAAGGATGACCGAGTAGATCAGTGATGCAAACCGCCAAATACCGAGACTAGAGGGAATCGCCGAGGTGTGCAAGCCACAGGAAACACAGTGATGTCATAACTGGGAACTTCATTGCATGGTACCCGTTGGAATTGTTATTGAACGAGTCTAGAAATAGCGTGAACGGATAGATGGTCTGCACGATACCTTGTCAACTAGCCGCATTCGAATCGAGCGATCCGTTCATTTGTTCTTACGAATTACCGCCTCCCAACTTCGAGAAGAGTCTCCCCGATCATGCTACCAGCAATACTGATAAACTTACTAATAAGTGACGCTCGCTAAGATGGTAGCTGGGCCATCAACTTTGAGCCCACCCTTATCCTTGACTCCATTATACGCAGGCTCCCTTTTTTGAGGGTCCACTGGCCAGATAATCCGTCCAGTACATCCAACTGGGACCTCTATGGAGGCAGACCAGGTCTCCTCAGACACTCGCGCCCAGGCTGCTTCAATTGTGCCCCATCTGCCTGCAGGAACTCTGCCCCGCGCAAATTTCAGCGTCTGCAGAAAACCACCGATGGGGCTGAAATTGAGCTGGGACCACCCAGGCTTTGTCGGGAGCAAGCCGAGAGCATGGACACCTAAAGAGTACACGGGAAGTTAGGAGAAGGGGTGTGCCATGGAGCAAAAGTGTTCCATGTATGGCGTGCCCTCGGGGGTGCTGAACTCCCAGTGGCGTCCAGAGTAGAATTGTGACGTGTCGTCAACCATGGGACCCCAACAAGTCCGCCAGATCCGTACCGCGTCATTGAAGTTGTCCAACCCACCCGCCTGAAGGGCAGCCTCGGCGTGCCAGCCATTCATGATTGGGGACACTACAGGTGTTTTCATATAACCAGAATCTCTATCAAATGACAGACAACCTGCCGGGGAGTTGAGCACCCGAAGCCGGGGAGAATTTTGTTGCGTTGGACATCGCTGGATGGGACGCCAGCTAAGAGAGCAAAGGCATTAGCATCCTCCGAAACTATGAATCGGTCATTCTCAGAGGCATCGTACAGCTCCTTCGTCTGGTTGAACAAGACGCGGTTCACGCTGCGGTGACACTCTGCGCCTTAGTGCGATAGACCTCTGCGGCGGCAAAGTCCCCGAGAGTCTCTGCAATCTGCGCGATGCGCTGGAGAGCAATGACATAGACGACGTTATTCTTTGTGGTGGTACCGCTGCGCGGCTTGTTGTAATAGTCGCTGTCCATGGACCATAATGCATCCAGTTTCACAAGATCCCGCTCGTCTACTTTGTCGGCAACGAGTGAGATGAGTTTCTGAAGCTTCGGGTATATCGAGCAGATATACTCCTCGCCACCTTACCCACGAATGATGTCAGCCTTCATCAAGTTAAATCACAACGGTTCGCACAGTATCTTCCGCCGGTAGCCCACTCACCTGTGTACAAGAGGTAGTCAGAGCAAAGACGAACCACATACATGGTGAAAGTGCCCGCAAGGAAGTGGTAAGGAGGCGTCACTTCAGCTCCAGGATTGACCTCCAAGCCAGGCATACCAACGAGGGCGAAGGCTGGGATAGTGCCATCCTCTCGTTGTCGCGAGAGCACAGCTTCGATGGAGCCTAGGACGAAGTCAAATTGGCCAGTCGAGTAGTATAACGCCAATGCTGGAACGATGGTGTCGCCAAGCCAGACCACTCTATCTCGCTTTGCGCCGTCCAGAATACAGGGCAAATGGTTCGTACCCACAGCAAAATCGGATAGGACGTGAGGACCCCTCATGCTGCTGGAGTAGAGAAGCTCTCCGCTTCTGGACATGGCGTGCGTGTTGCGGAACATGGCGGTCTACTCTTTGCCCGTACCGAAGCCAAAGGTGCCCTCATGAGGTTTGATATCCTGGAGGTTGCCGCCGCGTCCTTCTTTAATCCTTGGAGTTGCTTGAACGTGGTCAAGTCTTTACCGTCGAGAAGAATTCGATATTCCTCCTCGCCGTAAGCGGTGATCTCCCACGTCTTCCAAAGGCCAACGTTTACGCTTAACTTATCAGGAGCTGTCTCCCAAGAGTCGCACAAAGTCTACCACAGAGTTATCTGGGCCTGATTGTGGAAACCATAAAGGAAATCTATCTTCAGCGTGTTATCGCTTAGATAAAATGAAACAAAGGCCCAAATCCGCCGCGAGAGCGGATTGCCATGGCAAAGCCGCCAGAAATGATATTGGCCTCGACAGAAACAGCGTAGTCTGTCCAGTTCCCGCCCCATATGTAATGGGAAGGTCGTTGGGAAGAAATAAATGTGCCTGAAGGGAGAACCTGCCAGTTTGCGATGGTGGCTTTGGCTGGGATTGAATTGATCTGTATTGTTCGCGCCCCAGTTTCCCAGATCTGATTCAGTTGGTCGTCAGAGCATTCGAAATACGCCGCCATTTCAGAGGGCTTCTGATTCAGAGTGGCTGGCTTAAAGCCGACAAAGGTCACACAGATAGTGCCGGAAGTAATCAACTCCAGCCGCTGCCAACGCTGGCCTCCTTGCATTTGGAAGTGCTCGACCATGCCTGGCGTATTGATGTGATGACTATAAAGTGTTAGAGTAGGTCTCTAGGGCCCATTGCCAGGGTTCTCACAGGTTGCATCAAAGCGTATCAGCTCCTGCAGTGAATGGAAAGGGGCCATCACCGCCGTCTCGATCAATATAAGCAAAAACCTCGGAATAGGTGGCTTGCAGAACGACCTCCGCATTGCCCTCATCTGGAGACACGGAGTGGATGAAGAAGACGGGTACACCACACATAACTACACCATAGTCCAGCACGATACTAGCCCGGCTTGTTGTGGTTGTTGTGAGGGTGCAAATTTGCTCAGGAAGAGCTTTGAAGTTTGGTCTACTGTTTGTAATGCGTCACTATGGGCCACGATCCCTCTAGCATCGTGAACTGCTTGAGGGAGAATATACCCAGCTATATCTGGAGCAATACACTGCGTAGCCGTGAAAGTCTTAGCGTTCCGGATGAATTCGGGCATGATGATTCTCTGGCGCGTTTCTGGTATGACTACGAGTCCACGCCAAATCTCTACAATCCTTCGAGAATAAGACGTGACTAATAGTAATTTGAGTGAGGAGTAACTGTGGAAGTGCTCGGTATGAATGAACCCGACATAGTCTCCACAGAAATGAATGACCTCATTTGCTTGCGAAGTCTCGGTTTGAGGTTCTCCAAACGATCCGTCGATGAACATAACGAGGTCGCATCAGTCATTGCGCCAGCCACTGCCAGTAACGGTCTAGCGGGTGGAGGTGCCGATTCAAGCATCTATCATGGCTGTCGCATGTTGCGAACAGCTCGCAAGGACATCCCGTATCGGGAAAACCAACACACATCCCGCTGTTGGTGTAAGGATGGATCCAGATGCTGGGATGAACGCCACAAACGCCCACTTCGGAACCCCGCATTCACGAAAATTCCAGAAACAATAGCTACAAATAGGATCTTATGCATCTCGTATCTGAGGTTAAGCTTGACTTAGGTTAGCAGCAGGGGGCGGTTACGTTTTCTCTGAGATAGAGTGAATTTTCTAGTAAGACTAGAGATGCCATGAACTGAAAGATGGCACTCCACCGGATGTTGGTGCCATCCTTCGTGATAACTTCAAGTCTTTCAGTGGGGATTCGCGCCTCTGTCTAGCGTACCAACTTGACAGATTGGCCTAACATGATTTCCCGCTTATGCAGCTCGAGCTGACTGTTGACCATTAGTTTTGTGGGGCCCATCTTTATTACTGTACTCCGTAGACCACTGCTTTATATGGTTAGGTGTGGAATTTCTGTGGGGAATTATACTGGCCAATTTCTGAAGTTGATATGGCACTTCGGTCTGTATTATCATATTATCACGGCCCGAGAACTCTAGTGCGACGAGGATGTGGCCTGATATCAGTGCCTAGAATTGCCTATTCTATAACGCCAATAGGGGGTGCCGGTACATTTTTAGAAAGAGGGTTTGTTTCGAGTGCTTATATTTCGGGGCGGTCGGCAAGTGGGTGGACATCCATTAAGTCACCTGGCTTACCACGGCTTCTTCGTCTCCAAAATTGTATCCATGATAAATGCATACTTCTGATCGATTAAGAACCCCCAGCGGCACGTAGTTCATCACTTATATCAAAAACATTTAGAAGACGCGTGCATGGCTCTAGTCATGCCTAATCCAGAATTCGGCATGGAGTCGTTGGTTTCATTCGACTCGAAGCCTCGAGTTTTCATCTTGACCGACATTACAAACGAACCTGACGATGCACGATCTTTCTGCCGCTACCTTGCTTCGGCCAACCAGTTTCGCACCGAGGGTGTCGTCGCAGTCACCTCGGTCTGGCTAAAAGATCGAACCGCTCCCGAGAGCCTACATCAGATCGTCGACGGGTACGAACAGGTTGTTGATAATCTCAACGCCCACACTCATCCGGGTTCGCCGTTCCCTACCCCGGAAGAAATACGGAAATTGATCAAGTCCGGGCCGCCGGTATGGATAAAGACACTCATTCCTATCTTTACTAGCCGCCAACACGCAAAGAAAACGAGAAGCAAACTAACGCTTTGAGCTGTCAGGTCTATGGCATGGCCGCGGTGGGCGATGATATTCCCCTCAGTGACGGCGCTGAGCTGCTCCTCGAGCGTCTTACATCCCCCACCAAGGATCCTCTCTGGGTCATCGTCTGGGGAGGTGTCAACGTGCTCGCCCAAGTGCTGCATCGGATTCGTCTCCGCCCTGATGCTACCGAGCTTCGGTCCAAGCTCAGAGTCTATACCATCTCAGACCAGGACGACTGCGGCAGTTGGATCAGACAGCAGTGGCCCGAAATCTTCTATATCTGCTCTGTCCACGGTGGGAATCAGTACAGTAACGCAACTTGGATAGGAATGTCTGGAGACATCATCGATGGTTTGTGTCACAAGGGTGGGCCAGATGGAACCAAGATTACCGGAAAATGGGTCAAAGAGAACATCCAGGTCGGTCCCTCGGGGCCCAGTACCCGGACCCAGAGTTCATCTTTGAGGGTGACACGCCTTCGTTCCTATATCTAATGCAGAACGGACTGGGAGTTCCCGAGGAACCTTCCTATGGTTCATGGGGCGGGCGGTACATCCCAATCAATGTCAGTGCCAAGGGCATACCAGCCCGCGGCCACTTTGCTGACGCAAGCGACACAGTCATGGGTGCCGACGGCCATACCCATTGTTCCAACAAGGCAACCATTGGCTATGGAGAAACGCCTTCCAGAACGACTTCGCCGCACGTATGCAGTGGACCATGGCCAAAGATTGGTGCAAGAAGAACCACCACCCCGTGGTGATTGTCAATGGGCACGGCGGACTGAGTCCGATTTTCGTTGAATCAGATGCTGGCTCCACCATTACGTTTGGTACTTCCGGGACCTACGACCCCGATGGAGACGGACTATCCATCAACTGGTTCCAGTACAAAGAACCAAGCGCAACTCTCACATACCATGCCATAAACGACGTGACAGATCTGGGCATAAAAATTATCGACAACGAGGGTAAGAAGGTCGAGGTTAGCATCCCGTCGGCAGACAAGTCGTGTTACTTCCGCCGAGAGAAAAGACACCTTGAAAACGAAGTTCTGCTCCACCTCATCCTGGAGGTCACAGATGCTGGGACGCCTCCTCTGACCACTTATCGACGGATCCTGATCCAGCCAATTGACCGGGAATTCAAGGGCAGAGCATGATACAATACCATAGTTTACTACGAACTGAAGACTATAAACGTTATCTTGGCCATGTGATTGTAGCCCTATACTCCTGAATTTGTTCTCTCACGGCACCACCACTCAGATAAAACAACTACTAAAATCGTGATTCTGCGGGCACCACGCCAGTCTTCTTTTCATTTCTTTTCCTTTTTTTTAAGAAAGCTTTGGGCAGCCCCGACACCGAGAATCTTTCGGTTTGCGCTACAGAGCCCAAGGACACACCCCAAGGACACACCGCAAGAAGGCCCAATGTTTCTGGTTGAGGAGTTGGGTTAGAATGTCCAGGATGGTATAGCTTGGATGAAGAAGGCATATTATAATAAAGGTCGCAATCTGAGGTTCAAAATAAATAAATGATATCGCCTAGTCTATGGGGAGAGGGACAAAAAAGACCTCTCCGGCCACTGTCTCATCATCCGAAGAAGAAAAAGACAGAAGAAGAGTACGTTCTCTTGGCTATTGAAGGACTTCGTCTCGCCCCCGTAGAGCCCCAGATTCCATGCTTCCGACTGAGCACGGTGGAGAGGTGCTTTAGGAGTCCGCCAAGGTCAGGCCGCTTCAGATACATATGTAGCAAACTTCCTCGTATGCAACCGTTTCTCAAACATCTGATCCAACTCCGCGTACGATCGACCTTCATCTCAGGGATCTCCAAGACGATGATGGCGAAAGACACACCGCAAAGACCGGCAAAAAATGAAGCCAATCCTTCCTACGAGATTGACGTGGACAGTGCTGAATAGACAAGGAGTAACAAAGGTAAAAAGAGAAGAGGCAGAAGCATTAACAGCCCAATCGATAGCTTAGAATTGTAATCGAAGACGCACGGAGGACGTCTCGGCGCTAACAACAGGCCAGGCAGCGCCAACAACGGAAGCTAGAGCAAAGGCGACCACCATGAGGCAAATTCCAATGTACCACAGTGCGGCCTGAATGAACTGGATGTAGGTTAGGCTTACTATTAATCATTGGTTTTGTGAGGCTTTCTTTAATTTTTTAGAACATAGCTCTATTGAGATTACGATCCTTCGCAGCACACACGTACAGGAGGGTCAGAGGTGAGATAGTTAGAAAAAAAATTAACTGATAGTAAGAATAGAAATATAGAGCCTAAAACCTAAGCTTGAGGTAGCAGCAACTTAAACCAACTAGACTTTCTACTAAATAGAAGTACAATTTAATAAATTATAATAAAGTAAGTTGATTCAAAGGCTGTAGCTTTAAGAGTAAAAAGAGGTGACATAACTAATATAAATTAAAGCTTTCTTAAGGACTAAGGAGCCCTAGCTATAAGCCATAGGTCATAAAGCTAATTGTAAAGCCAGGAGTGGCATGCCATAGCCGCACAAAGACCAGCTGCGGCAAAAAATCAAGCAATTTCAACTAGCTAGTGTTGATAGGAACTGTGCCACACACCTATTATAAGGCGAGGGCTCGCGGAGCCCTCGGCGGATAGCTTCACTCACTTTCCGCTCTAACACTAATAGCTGATACTATACTAATCAACTCGCAGCCTAGACAGTAACATGCCAGAAACCAAGGGGTTCCTGCTGCAGTCATCAATCACTAACATCAACTGCAAAGCTAGATAGAAGGATTTGACGGAGGACAGTTCGAGAAGTCCTGCAACATACGGGTTCCTAGTGGTTAGAAGGGACAAGAGTCTATCTGTAACTAGGTAACCAATGAATGAAGTCCTTCGTCTCATAACAACTCAAGCAATGCAAACACGTGACTATACAGAAACGCAGCAGCGGATAAACGCGGCAGCGCAGAAACAGAAGCCAGAGCATCGCTTTTAACAGTAGGGACGTAGCTCTATATAGTTAGTAATAGGGTCTCTAAAGAGGGCTACGCTAGCTAATTTATCAACTTAATATAGTACTTCAGTCTATTTTATTACGGCGCCCGAGAATTCTAGTGTGACGAGGATGTGGCTTGGCATCATTGCCTAGAAGACACCCTTGGTCATATTTAGAGGCGAAGTTGGTTGTTATTAAAGAAACCCCAAGCAGATCGAGGTGATATGATCGTTGAAGAGTTGCGGCATATCCTTGGAGTCTTCAGGGTCAGGGAATAATCATCATACGTGAACGTGACAAACCTGCCCCCCTCAAATGATAATCCCACCGAGAAGCATCACTTAAAAGGGAAGGTTTTGAATCGGAGACTTGGTATGCGATGGGTATTTTGATGCGAGTAATGCACGCCTGCTCTAGATCGACAGCTAATTCTGAACAAAGTACCAAGCACCCAGCTACAGAGCCAGCCTTCACTGGGAAGCGGGACCGATTATCCGCCGCCTAGTTTGCCGTCTCCTGCTCACTGTCGCTGCTGTCCAGGGCGTGGTCATTAGGCTTCTCCGGCACGAGCCAAACGGCGGCAAAGGTGAAGGGGATGCAGATGAAGAACATGACGGAGGCGACGATTAGGTTGACTAGAGGAGAGACCTTGGCGGCGCCAACGCCGTAAGCCAGGCAGCTCCCCACGGACTCGAAGCTGCGCAGCAGGCCGACAGCGAGGGCCAGGGTCTCGATGTCGTTGAAAAAGATGCCGATGAGCCAGTATACGAACATGTAGTGCGACTCGTTGAGGAAGCGGAACATGACTTGGACGGCAAAGCCGCGGCCGAAACCTGGCGAGGCCCAGTCGAGGGTGACGGGTGTCTCTGAGTTGCGGTACTCGAGCTCGATAATGTACTGCCACACGAACATAGAGCTCATAACAAGAGAGAAGCAGGACCAGATGATCCGGGCGGTCTTGGGGCGGCTGAGCCACTTGTTGTCGAGGAACCAGCCCCAGAAGATGTTGGCAAAGGTAGCGGCAATGCCCGAGGTCAGCGAGGCGAGGGCGCGTGAGCGTACGGAGAAGTAGTTGACTAGGTAGATGCCGACGTAGGTGCTATTCCAGTTGAAGCCGACGAGGATGGGGATGAGGAGGAAGAACTCGCGGCGACGGATCAGCGCCCACCACTTGGCGCTCTGCTCTTTGAAGGAGTGCGTCTTGCGGAACGTGTTGGGCAGGCCGGTGCCATCGCGGCGAATGACCTTTTCGGGGGGCGAGACCAGCAGGGCCAGCGGGAGGCCGAGGCACTGCAGCGCGATGAGCACCAGATATGTCGAGTAGCCTACTTTGCCGCGTTTCTCGGCGCTGGTGTTCAGGGAGAGCTGGATCGAGGAGCCGATGAGCTGGCCGAGCTCGCGGAGGCCTAGCCAGATGCCGGCTGGGTAGGTTGTTAGCATGTTTTCCTCGTAGTTAAGTGGGAGTTTATGTAGGGCAAAGCCCCCCAACCCTCCCAGCCTCGCTGCGCTCTAAAGAGACAGAAGGAAAAAGAAAATGGTTAGGTAGGGGGTGGGCTATTCACGTACTGAATTTACCACGATCACCAACGCCAGCGTATCCAAGAGCGATGGCTCCTTCAGACGCCCACAGCGCAGACGCGGCAATTCCGCACGTTGCGCCACCGAATAAGACAAACCACTCGACGCCATAGCGGTTGTTGACATAGAGGGCAGCGCTGTAGGGGGCGTAGCCAAAGGTTCCAATGACGAGGACCCATTTGAGGCCGATCTTGTTGGCGAGAATGCCGAATAGCGAACAGCCAAAGACCATGATGCCGAAGGTCAAGCTATTGGCGCCGTTGACGAGGTAGGGCACCTGCTGGCCGCCGGCCCCGGTGCCTGTAGCATCATGTTAGCATGGGCTGGGTGTAGTGGAGGGGAACGGAGGGAGTGGAGAGAGTGGCGAGACATACTGTTCAGCGCGTTCCAGATGCCAGGCTGCGTGAAAGAGATGAGACCAACGAGGATGACATTGAACAGGGGGCTTCGAAAGGCGCGTGTGAAAGCCGACACGTTCTTCCTGGGGACAGCCACCTCGCCGTCGACGTCGACGGCCTGCTCGGTGGCCGGCGCGGCATTCTTGACCTTGACCAGCTGGTCGTTGTCACTGCCTGCGTATGCGGTGTCCTTGGGAGATTCGGTCGCCATGGTACTGGTGACAGACGACGCCAGGGTTCGTGATGGTCAACAGGGGAGGCACAGAGATGCGTGAGCAAGAGAGAACAAGAACAGCCTTGCCTGCCCTCCCAATGCTCCGGAGCACTGCATTCTTATCATCAAGCAAACCCACTCCTTCCAACGCGCACTGCAAAAGATTTTGACTCTCACTCATCTCGGTATTTCTTTTTTGCCTGCGAGTGGATGAGCCCCTCCGCGGCGGGTCCTCCAAGGGCCACTGGGGCCAGGATTTGGAGCAGATCCAAGCATTTTGGGGTTACCTTTAAGCCCAATGTGGTATAAGCGGCCGTTCCAAGTGCCGGGAATATCACGACGACGTGCTCATCGTGCCGATGTCGTGATCGCCCGAACTCAGCATAGCTACCAGCGGACCGTGCTTGGCAGCGCATCCTTATTTTACTGTGTCCCCCCCCACGTGTCACTAGCCGCGATGTCGCCGTCCGCGCCATTCCCACGGTCGTGGGACCAGGGGTCAGGGAAGTCGGGCGGAAAGAGGCTCTTTGGTCGTGCTAGTTGGCCGACGAGGGCGATGGTGCGAGGGCAATGGTGCGAGACTTGGAAATGATTGCGAATGCCCACCCGGGGATTAGATCTGGAGACCGGGATACTTATGAGTGTGGCACAGGAGAGAAAAGAGCTCCATCATCCTGTACCAACGGCTCAGGGAGCAACATCCAAAGTTCATAAAGGCCGTGGAGACAAAGGTAATAATGCTTGGTGTGGCTTGGTCAAGCGTCGGCCGAGGCTAACAAAGTCCAGGGCGTGCGATATCAGCTCTTCTTCCTCAACTTGGCGCGCGACCAGACGTCCTCGGCGCGCACCCCTAAGGACGCACGAGCAGACGGGCCTTCTAGCCTTCTTTAGCAACGTCATTTCGCGATTCCTCAATGCCATCATGGCGGATACCTTGCCACCGCCGCACATCAACAGGGAGGGCGAGTACCAGCCGCCAGCCTTCTATTGTGATGGTTCGTTGATCCCGACAGAGTACCCGGAAAGCGCTGTGAAGATTATCAAGTGGTACTCTAGGTCAACTAGGTTCTGGTAGGCATTGTTGACTATGTGATGTGTAGTGAGACGAGAGATCCTTGGTGATTTGGAAGAAGGGAGACGTGGTGCTATTGGGTGTGGGTCGATTCACTGGCACGAGTTTGACATGGATATGGTTGACAAGATGATATAACCATGCCATTCAGCATGCTAGAGAGCCATGGACGGGGTAAGTGCTCACGATGCTTTGGTGTTGATGCACGCCAACTAACACCTTGAAGACCCCGGAAGCTACTAGTACGTCTGGGATGAGCCTGTTGCTGTTTGACGGACCGATGAGCCTTATCAGCACCAGAGTATGTGCTGCAATAGTTGGTGACCAAGCCAGACTGGTTCGTTGCAGAAAGGGCCTAGGCACAAGGCACCTCCTCAGAGATCAGACAGGCCACCAAGACAAGGTTGATTCTCCGATGACTCACCAAGCTTCTTGCCCGACATTCACCCAAAAACCCTGCATCTGCGCCAAAAATTTCTCCCATCGAGAGGATAAGTGCAAGAGACCTCACAATCAGACATTCAACAGAAAGCGTGTCTACCAGACGTACGGTTCCTCTTGTAGACCTTCCAGTGCTTCTTTTGGCCGCCATCTTGTCCGTCTGGTGGACCATGCTGGAGAGGGAGAGTTTGTTCTCACCGTCTCCGAACGCGACGTTGACGAGTCAGCCTTGAGATCCTCGACCTAGACTTTTGCAAGTAAAAACAGATTGCTCAAGTATTTTTCATACGCGTCAGCTTGGATGACGTTCTACCAGTCACAGCCCACAAGGAGCGTAGGCGAACGTACGGATCTTCTCGCCAATGGTGATTGAGTCATGGAGCAGAAACAGGCGGGGAGTGTAAACTGACTAATAAGGCGGAAACGTTGAAGATTGCCACTCTTTGGAAAATGATGGAGATGGCAATAAGCTGACCAATCGTCTTCCCCTCGTCTTCCTCCGAAATTAGTGAGGTGATGTGAAATGGGCAAGAAGCCTTACCGATAAGAAGTTGTACGCATCCAGCATCGGGGCTCTCAACGAGTTAGGGACAGTTCGGATACGTAGGTCTGAGAGGTTGTTGACATGAGGATCCCGAGGGCAACACCCAGAACCGTCTTTCCAACTAGAAAAATGTCTCGTCGACCGTTAGGAGAGTGCCGAGCTGCTCCGATGCGTAGACCGCACCAACCGCTAAGAGTGATGTTCATTAGGACACGAGGGGTCATCAACTGGCAAAGATATAGTCTGCAGCTCACCGGCCGAGCTTATGAGACCACCGAGTACGAAGCCGGTGCGGCGGCCGTACATCTCGATAATCAAAGGATTGAGAGCCGCACCGGCATAATTCCCAACTGTACGAGGGCATTCTATAACCCAGGCCAGAGGGCAGGGATGGTGTAGGACGTGCCGAAAGGCTCCTCGAACGTGATTCTGTAAAAATGCCAGGACAGCTCAGGACATTTCCTGATGGGTTTCTTACTGTAAGTTAGGCAGAGCAATGGCGACACTGACGATGATTACATCAAATCGGAACATGATGGGGATGATGGTAGTGAGAAAATCATGGCCAATAGTCTTGCGATATTTTGTAATAGCCGCCAACATGCCTTCTTCGCCCCTTCAAGAGCGCCGTTGCTGGTCGTACCCTTTAGAGAGACCACCTCATCATGAGGCTTCAAGTCGTTCTCTACTGATGCCATACTGAATGTTGATGAGAGCTACTAATGTTGCGTACGATAGGAACAAAAGTGTCCAGACAGCAAGACATTCCAACGGGCTCTGGCGCAGGGTTCTACTCGCAACTGCGTCTAACACAGGAGGCCGTGGAAGCTGTGATATGGGTGGCCCAATAAGAAGGAAGCGTAGAGGTGGAGAAAGCAAGCCAAGGACATTGCGGAAGTTTGGGGCTAATTTCTTGGGTTAGATGGCGTGGGGGCAAGCCACTCGGGCACGAGTCGCCATGATTTAGCCCGAGCAATGCGAAGATGGTGCCCTCGCCAAGCGAGAAAGTTCCCCACATTCCGATCAGCCAAGACCCCTAAGGTGGTTCAAGATGCCAGATTAGTGAAGGTACCAAGTTCCCCGTTGACGTCGAAATTTACGCTCCGGGGATTTGAAGAAATTCTAAGCACCCGCGAGAACGGGCTCGCCCTAAGACCTTTGTATGAGTAAGTCCATAGTACTATGGGTTCTGTATGTCGCAAAGAATGTGGGCTTTGCACCTCCTGCCGCAAGAAGAGAACCAAGGCGAGCGTGCTGGAGGCCGCTTTCCCCCATGGGGATATTACCAGGGAACAAGAAGCTCGCGGTCGGTTGGCCAAGAAGGTTCCATTGCAATGCGATGGCCAGACTCCCTGTAGGGATTGCAAGCAATCACATGACCGGGGAGCAGGCCACAGAAGAAGCTCCAAGCATCATAGACCTTCTCCGCTATAGTATTCGATATTTATTGCTAATATTTTCAAAGTCCAGGGATATCTGTGATTTATTTTGATCTAATTAATAATAGATCACGACCTAAGCTTCGTATATAGCGTAGTGCTTTACAATATTCCGAGCTACCACAACACACATGTTTCACCCAGCCTGAATTGATTCCCTGACGTTTGAATAAAACCCGCCGACTAGTATCCGTAGAGGTTCACGTGCTCGGAAGTCGAGGCTCGGATCCTCCTGTTCTCTCTAATCAAGAGCACGCGAATCCACCAGGCGCAAAGGACAGAGCAGAAAGCAAAGCCCGCAGAAGCGCCGAAACCGATGGCATAGCGAGGACCATCAGACTTGGGCCAGAGATAAGCTCCATAAATATATCCAATCTACCGACAGTTAGCATAAAGAGAACACTGTGGTAGAGTTTGCAAAACATACCTGGCCGCCAACGTTGGTCATAGCAAGAACAACTGCCTTCTTTTCCTTGGTCTGAGACAGAGTGGATGCAGCCCATCCAATAATGACAGAGTTTACGGCATACGCGCCCCTATAATTATTTGTTAGATATGTGGCATGTCAGCACAGCATCGAAGGTACTTACATCGGGAAGATGAAGCAGGCTACGTAGCGAGCAGCGGTATTCAAGGTGGCCGCGGCAAGGGCGAATCCAGCGATAGCGATTCCCAACCCGGCGGTAATATGCCACGTCCGCTCGTGAAGTCGGCCTGAACTCCAACCGAAAAATATGCCGGTGGCGCCCGCAAAGATGAAGGGCGGGCAGGTCATGACGAGGGTAATGGTTGTGTTAAAACCAAGAGTCTTGACAACTCTAGAAGAGAGAATTGGTTAGCCATGACTTGCACATGTTTTTTTTACTATTACAGCAGAGCCGGCGTCTTGTGTCTCGCAGCAGAGCGCGCGCGCGGGTGGGGTTGGGTTGGGTTGGGTTGGGGGGCGGTGATAGTGGCATTTTTCCCGCAACAACATGCCGAGACAAAAGAAGGGACATCTTACGTTGGAAAGAAGCTGTTAAAGGAACAAGCCGATAAGTGGAAATTCTGCATCAGGCAGAAGAGCCAAGTCCTCTTATCTCCGCAGGCTTGCTTGAGTCCTTGCCATGCAGAAACCGGCTGGTCATCTGCATCAGAGAGCTTGTCTTTCTCCATGCGGGAGTGGGCAAGTTCCTTCTCCCGCTCGCTCAGCCAACGAGTCGTGAGAGGAGTATTTGGGAGAAGCCAGAAGCCAATAAGGGAGACCAGACCGGTGGCAGCACCTTCGACAATAAAGAGCCTGTCTTTGTTAGTGATTGACGCATATTGTAGGTAATTACAGTGTATCTCACCAGCGCCATCCAGCAATTCCGTGCAAACCATCCATACCAGCAAAGATACCGGCAGCTATTAGGCCTGAGAAGCCAGTTGCAAGGATTTGAGCACAGTAAAGGAGAGCGATTCGAGAGGCAACCTCTGTTGAACACTTTGATTAGCTTTTGAGGCGGTTGATTGTGTTTGGACGATGCGCCAGCAACTCGCTCGCCGTTTATAGAGCGTTAAGCATGATTTTTTGTTTGACATACCTTTTCGCGTGTAAAAAATGGAGAGAATGTAGGTCGCTCCCGGATAAAACGGAGCCTCGGTAATACCAAGGAAGAATCTGCAGATGACAAGACCAGAGTAGTTGTGGACGAGCGCGGTGCAACCTGTCGCTGGTTAGTATTGACAGTTGAGCATGCAGCAGGACAGACATACCGGAGACAACTCCCCAGATCAGCATCCAAGCCGACATGTACATGCCAGGCTTTACCTTGGTAATAAGCATGTTGCTAGGGACTTGCATGAGCACGTAGCCCACGAAAAGACTAGTTGTGGTCATCAGTTATCGCTCCGCTAGATGCGTTTATTCGAAGACATACATGGACACGGTAGTATTAAACTCTGTTCCGGTCATGTTCAGGTCCTCTTCTAGATTGTTGAGACGAGCCTGGGCGATGGCATTTCGATCGACGTAGTTCAGAAAATACATGACGCAAAGACACGGCTTTTACCAGAGATGTTAGTCTTGCGGGTCAATTGAGAGGTGTTCTGGGTTTTCTAGCAACTCACCATGATCCAGATGTCCAGTTTCTTGACGAGACGGATCTCTTCAGGGTCAGTCTTCTTTGCAGTACCAGTGTAGTCCCGGTCGTCAGTATTGACGGGCTTCTCGTCGAGGACGCTGTTGACATGCTTGACATTGTAGTCGTCCTTGGACGCGCGTTCTTCCTTGATGCTCGCCATGGTGAAGGTAGCCCGTTGAATGGAATAGATGAGAAGAGGCTGCGTTGTCCTGGCCTGATGATCTCCAGGACGTTCCCTCGCAATATTTATAACTTTGCTGGTAATGCCGAAGCTAGGACCCGCTGAATCCGGGGTAGGTTTAGTGCGGGGAAACTGGAACGCTCATCAACAAGGCCGGGGAAGTGGAGATGCGTTGACTTGAAGTTCGGCGTCAGATTTAGATGCCGGCAGAACGTGGAGGGGCCGGGATGTACTGCTAAGGTGGGATTCCCATAGAACGGGTACCTGTCACTAATTGTTGGGAGCAGTCAATTCATCCCCTGGACCAATTCTCACGGCCAAAGATCTGGACTCCGTCGAGTCTCAGCGCATTGTCCACATTCTACTGTCGCAACGGCACACCAGGTGACTCGTCTTGTTCCCCCCCTTCCTCCCGACGGTAAACTTGATTTCAAGGATACTTCATATCTGCTCACGTTGATTGGTTATGTTGCCTAGTCATCCACATCCTCGACTTGGCGTCATTATCAACAAAAGTCCGAGCAACGAACAATGCGGGGTCAGTTTTTCGGGCTCGCCATCTCGGAGCTCGGCACGTTATGAAAGCTTGTCTCCTTAATTGACATTAGTAGTGAACGAAGTTCTATCGCTTGTTCATGGGGGTGTAAATCTTGCGGCTTGCAATTGTTCACGGGATTCGTGCCTCTCAATTCTGCAGATACTCCGTGACCTGGCATTGACCTGTCTCCTAAATGCATTCCCAATTGGATCCGTAACAAAACACAAGCTTGAATACGGGATTTCATGCATCGCTTGCAACATAGACGCGGGTCTAATGTCCCTGGCTCTGTAATGTGACATCCCCATTCTAGGCAATCGACCCTTTCAATCCGCGACCGTCAAGCCTTGAAGAGGGCAAACTCGTCGTCTATGACAAACCGCGCCGGGAACCATTCACAAAACACTCTGGATGTGAGTCTCTTCGGGTTCAGATCTGTGTGCCAAGCGCGAGTTGGAGTTTTCTCCCAGCATCCTCACCGCACAAAGTCTAAGATCCCCAATTTCTTCCCTTTCAGGAAAAGCGTGGCGGTCTAAGATGAGCACACTGGATCTCCAGGGATGGCTGGTGATTCAATAAGGTCTCTTACTTAATTTTCGGTCCTTGAATTACCAATCTCATCCCGAAGGCAGGGGGGGGATAGTCGAGCAATAACTCATTCCCCTCCTGTAACTGACTTTCTGCCCTTTACCCAACGTTAATGTCTGTCCGCCTCTCGTAGAAGCCTTACTCTTATTTTTCTACCCTCTTAATGCATCAAGCACATTGTGGCCAGTGCATGGTTCCAACCCACCTTTACCCCAGCATCAAACCTGGCTGTTTCTTCTTCCGCATCCATTTCGACTCATTTTCAAGACGCCCTAAATCCATAGTACCATAGTAGCACTTATCTAGACGGGAACGCCAGGAGTGTGGCTCGTTGTCGCGTCGTTGACTCGATTGTCACCATGGTATGATCGTGGCAGAATGAATCCAGCCCTTGTCGTTTGGGCCAGATCGGGTGTCGCCTCTTGAGGTGCCCAACGGCGAGCACCTAATATTTTCGCTCTGAGTCTTGATCCCTTGCTTTTAATCTGTTGAAATGCAATCCAAATTACATTCAGCTTTGGGCGAACGCCTCTGAAGTTTCCTTTATCGGCTCATTCAGTCGCAATGCCTAGACCGTAATATTTGGGTGTAATTTTTGTGTCTCTCACACTCCGGAAGTGGGGTTCATGCGCCTAACGTCTTAACCATGCTCGATTGTGGAGAAACTAGATTGGCTGCAAATTCTGTCAAGTGCAGGGTAGGTCACCTACGAGATTTGAAGCATGGGGGATAATTATGTGAAAGCCACACCCACTGGTAATCACCTCTGAGGTAGTGATGTTTACTGAAGGCATTTAAATTAAAATTATTCCTAATTTCGAAAATATTTCATTGACATAAATGGGCCCTCAAATCATAGGTCACTCGATCCTCAAACATCCCATGTTTCCCATCCATCCAAGTGGGTGAATGCGACGTTGAACAAATGATGAGACAGCCATAATCAATCAAGAGGGCGACTACGTCACAATTATGATAAATCTAAAACAAACTGCATCAACATTTTTCCGCTCCTGAGACATCGACATAGATGACAATCTCCCAAGGTGCAATTCGTTGCTTCTCGGTGCCAGAGACCCGGCCGCTAGTTCAACACCCGGGCCCGGATGTGAATATCCGACAAATGTGGGGATAAGATCGCCAGATTCATCACATAAATAGGTGTATTCATGGTATTGGCACCTTTAACCATATTTCGAGCCAAAGGTCTGATGTCACCGCCAAACGCTGACAATATGGCAATCATGGCTGTCACCGACACGTTTTCCCCCGGCATTCCTGTCTTTATCGCCGGTCTAGCTGTTCTTGTAGGGGACCCCAGTTGATTCATCCCAATGAGCTCAATTTAACGTGGCGTAGACTTCCATCTACCTCATTTCCATGGGAATATATCGCCTCTATTTCCATCCTTTGGCCAAGTATCCGGGTCCCTTTCTCAATTGCCTCTCACCAATTCCATTGAGTTATCAACTCATCCGTGGTCGGCTCCCATTCTACGTCAAGCAACTTCACGACATCTACGGACCAGTCGTCCGCTTGACACCTACGGAACTAACTTTTAACTCTGAAAAGTCATGGAAAGACATTTACGGCAGCAGACCGGGCCATCAAAACTTCCACAAAGACCCAGTTCATGTGGGATCAATTCAAACAGTGCCCGGTGTTGTCACGATAACCATGGCCGGTGACGCTGATCATGCACGTCAGCGGCGAGCACTCTCACACGCGTTCAGCACCAAAGCGCTACTTGAGCAAGAGTATTTGATTCGAAACTATGTTGACGTCTTCCGGGACAAAATGAATGAGTTTGCGAGCACTGGTCAGGTCTGTAACATTGCGGACTGGTTTTCTTACACAACCTTTGACATCATCGGTCATTTATCATTGGGCGAGCCGTTTGGCTGTCTGACAAGCAGCGATCTCCGGTTCTGGGTCCCAGTCATCTCAGAGTCTATCAAGGCTGGTGCCATTGAACAGGCCAGCCGCCGGTTAGCAACAACTGGCAGCAAACTGCAGAACCTATTTCTCAGAATATTCGCACCAACTGAGTTAAGAGATCAAAGGAGAAAACATCTTCAGTACTCGAGAGAGAAGATTCTCAGAAGAATTCAGCAAACCGGAAATAACCAGCACCGGGACTTTTTGTATTATTTGATGAACCAGAAAGACAAAGACAACTTGAATCAGGATGAAATAATCGTCAACGGGGCTTTGTTCATCATTGCTGGCTCTGAGACGACGGGAAGCTTCATGGCAGGGCTGTTCAATCATCTTCTCAGGCCGGAGAACAGGCAGGTTTTGGACAAGCTTGTAGCCGAAATTAGAGGCGCCTTCAAAAGTGACGACGAAATTACTTACGAAGAGCTTGTCAAGCTCCCGTGGCTGACGGCCGTCCTTGAAGAGGGCCTGCGAATATTTCCAAGCGCTCCCATCGGCTTTACAAGGTCTGTTCCAGCTGGAGGAGATAGTGTGGACGGCCATTTCCTCCCTGCTGGTACGACCGTATCAACTTGCATGTGGGCTGCGACGCACACCGAGGACAACTTTAAAGACCCTTATTCGTTTCGACCTGAACGGTGGCTTGACAAAGCTAATGCGACCGACAAGCTCGGTGCTAGCAATCCATTCAGCCTAGGCCCTCGGGGATGTATCGGCCGAAAGTAAGTGCGTTTGGCAGATTGATTGAACTGGGCTAATGTTCCACCACAGTCTATCATACATGGAGCAGAGACTCATCACGGCGAAGCTGCTGTGGCACAATGATGTAGCAATGACTGGCGACGAGACTTGGTCAGAATGGGACCCGAGGGGTGACCACGAAAATATGCAGGTGTTTACGAACTGGATTAAGGCACCGTTGAATGTCAGGCTGTCACCACGAAAATTTTAAGTTGACAACCTCGAAGGAGAAATGCAGCCCTGTTAAACCTGTGCAATGCATCTGGTGGCTAAGACAGAGTCCGGCGTGTCGAATCTTGATCAAGTGCTCGGCATTGAGAAGAAGAGGCCGGCTTACATATCCTCCTTCGGCGTCGATGACCATTGGCTAGCTGTTTCAGGCAGCATGGACACCTAGAACCATTGGCTCTATAACACCCACGACGTATATAGAGACTTGCAGTGCCAATGAAGATTCTTTCGCCACTGTGGCCTCCTAAACTATATTTTAACCACCTCGGCAAACCCACTTTTGATACGCCTCCCAGCCTTCTAGCTGGTATACATTGACCATAGCAACTAGGTGAATGATGACCTTCAGGGTACAGGCTCAGATGCGAAAGCCGTTCTACTAATGTCGTTGTTTTGGTATCCTCCCGAGGCGTTGAGGCGGGTTCCAACAGATGACAGGGACCTCACAAACCGAGAGTACGGGGTCAGCGCAGGACAGCAACCCATCTACGAAAGAGGTTTCAAACTTCGAATGAAGGCATTGTTGGCTGATCTTATTGCCCGAGGTGTTGTCCCCGTTACTGGGAGTAGCAACGATGGAATCATCGCAAGTGTCCGACTAAGAATCCTTGACATGTCTAACAGTCGCAGGGAACGTTGACAGGACCCCCCGCTGTTTTCGGTAGAAAGGATTCTGCGGGTAATCCTGAGCTTCCTGCACTGCTGGTCGCCGGCACAGTGGAAGGTGCTTATGATGACGACGTCAAGGGCGGATTTGCTACGTCTGTCTCTAAAAGTGTGAATATTGACGACGACGACGGACTTCCAAACATCTGGGCCCCGGGATATAAAAATTCAGTCCCCGACGGCGGAAAAGCAGCGGTATGGGAACCAGGTTATCATCTTGAAAATTACTGTAATAGCTTTGGTACATCGAATTGTGAGTATTGGCCTATCAGTAATGCTGAACAAGCTAACTCTTTGAAGCCGCGGCGCTTACTGCTGGCCTCGCCGCCTATTTCATCAAGATGAAATGGGCTGGCCAACTCAAGCCGACAGATGAGACTCCACTTGGGATCAAGAACCACATGCTAGACACGGCATGGACAAGAGTCGCAAAGAACGACGATACCAGAAAGGTGCAAGCCATCTGGAATGGCGTTAAGCTTACAAAGCGACACAAGTACTGTTTCTGGAAGAAGCCCAAGTCTCTTTTTGGTCCTAAAAGGGATCTCGTCTCTCGGGCGGACAATCTCCTAGAAGAAAACCCCTACGCTAGCAATCCCTACGCGGACAATATCTACAAGCGAGCAAGCGAGTCAGCATCTGCAACGGTGGGTGAAGAGTGCAGAATCCCCTGGGAGACGGCAGATCCAACGACTTTGGCCACGTCGACAATTTCTAGAACCTCAAGCGCCGAACCTACCAAGACCTATGTTTCTTGCGAGGAAGATAGCGACTGCAGCGAGTATGAGTGCGACGAGAACCAGACACCGGCATGTCTTGTCGCGCTACTTGACTTTGACGCCAACATTTGCTACTGCCAGAATCCCAGCACTACAACATCAACTACCGAACCTACCAGTACCACAGTCACTTGCGAGGAGGATAGTGACTGCAACGACTATGAGTGCAAAGACGACCAGACCCCGGCGTGTCTTGCTGGGTTTTTCAACTTTGACGAAAACATTTGCTATTGCCAGAACCCAAGCACCACAACGTCCAGCGTGGAGCCAACAGCCTCCACTATTGCATGCGATACCGACGATGACTGCAGTGCGAATCAATGCCCAGAGGACGGTACCGCGCACTGTTCGATGCTAGGAGGCCTCGCTGGATCGGGCTTCTGCGTGTGCCCCAGTACAGAAACAAAAGCTCCGACAACTTCAGAGAAACAGACTTCAACCTCGACAACAGCTGAGCCGGCGGCTACCGTTACAAAGTGGCCGTTGGAGATTAAGGGCGTTGTCTGCAACGATGAAAGCGACTTTCCAGATCACAAAGATGTCAGCGGCATCGCCGCAATGGCATACGACTGGTACGATCTTTACGAATGGACTAGTATTTCGCCTGAGTCTGGCTACATCGAGCGAAACTATAACGCCAGTAGCTTTACGGCCTCATTCAATGCATCCTGGATTGAAATTGTATCACGGACGTCGACGAGCAAAATGCTTGCAATCCTCTTGGGGACGGTTCGAGGTATGCCTGGCAAATCTTTAGTGATTGTTGGGAAGACTGTGAGTGCTAATTTTTTTTCATCTTTTTTTTTCATTAACTTGATTGAGAGTATTGTTGTACTAACTTGGTTCTCAATAGGCAACAATGGTGGTGTTGGGGGTTACATCGATGCAGGCTGCCTGCGGTATTGGTTGAGGGCACTAGTTTAACTACAGGGTATTTGATGAACAGCGATATCAATTCATTAGACTGTCGGTATTCTCTCGATCGGCCCACTGAGTCAGATAAGTAAATGTACGAATACACTGATTGAACACTGCTGGTGGTTCCCACTGTTCACAAAGCATTGTAACACGACATATTTTCCAAGACATGTTTTGTACGCTGGCCCTATTAAATGTTTGCGTTGCATTTAACAATTGACAAGCGTGTCCTCAAGTAGACAAGCAATGCTACATTATTAAAAAGCCTCCCACTTTGGTAAGCTGGAAGCCTAGAACACAGAAGCTTCCACACCGCCTCCGCATGTACGTCTTGTGAGGCCCAGACTGGTCCGCCAAGAGGGTCTCGGTGAAGCCTTGGCGCCAAGTATAATCTTGTGGGAGGCCGCTTTGCTGTGCTAAATATCCGTATTGGGGGATCGAAGGTTGCGTTGGGATCTTTGCCGATCCCATCAGCTGATCTACACGAACTTGACTTTTTTGGGCACAGATGTGTCACTTTCGTGATCTGCCTCATCGCTACAAACCTCAATTCTGAGCACTCATCTTCGCGGGTGAATAGATGTCTTAGATGACATGTCTCTCCAATGCTCGATCAATGGACAGCAAAATAAACGTAAGAATTCTGCAGACTCAATTAGTATCTATGTTAGATATTTATCCTAACCCGAACAGTCATTGCCCATCGCAAGGATAGCACCATACGCCGTTACTCAGATTTACATTATGAAATGCCGCGCTCCGTTCCTCTACAACCCAAGAGTGATGACCAGGGCAACACCAAGCAATACACCTAAAGCTTGCTCCTTGGTGACTGTCGCAGCCGAGCAATCCGAGTCACCACTACCAGTCTTCTTTTTCGAGCTGCTAGAACTTGAGCTTGAGCTACTGTCGCTCGAGCTACCACTCGAACTGTCGCTACCACTCGAACTGTCACTACCACTGCCGCTCCCATGAGTCTTGCGTTTGCACAGTCCCGCGCTAGTGTCGGTTGCTTCTGCCGCCGTATTGGTCTTTGTCGTCGACGTCTTTTTCTTGGACCTATTGCCAGTGTCTAGCACAGTAATGGCTGTCATCCACGCCGAGCTCTCGGAGGCATCTAGGGTGGTCGTGCTCTCATCTGCCGACGATGCCGTCTTGGTCGCGCAGACTGCCGACGATCCGAGTTCGCAGTCGTACGTTGTCGCTCCAATCTTGACATCCATTTCGGAAGTGCCGCCGTATGTGACGGTTACTCCGTTAAAGGGGCCATCACAGCTGTAAGGGGACGCGAAATGGGTGGAGCAGGCGAGGACATATTTGGTCGTACTGTCCGATTCAGTGACGAGGGAAGCGTAAATGCGAGTGGCAGTGCCTGTGGACCGCGAAGGAAGAAACACAGTTTCGGTTGTTGTCTTTGTGGAGGCTGCATTGGCAATGCCAGTAAGAGCGAGGGCCAATATCGATGTTGATGAACGCATCTTAAGTTTAAGGTGTGGCTTTGTTAGAATCCGGGGAAGAAGCTTAGCTGTCTTCACCAAGTGGCGGCCACTATTTATCTATCCGTCGCGTTTTAATCGTCTCTCTCCCAGGCTAAGTATCAAGCTTAATTCCCGGAAGGATCATGGCGCAGTATTGGAGGCCGACGAGACAGCTGGGGTTGTTGGCGAATCACTTCCCAGGCCCATCATTCCACTATTCAGCCGCCAACAAGCGAGACAAGGCAGCAAGGGAGGGATAATCCACTAGGGTCTCAGAGGGCTGCAGGGTGATTTAAAGGGAGAGCTACGTGGAGGAAATAGTGCTGAGCAGTGAGACCGCAGGTAAGAATTACTGGGAATGCTACCTTGTGCGGGTGCATTTATCACGTTAGCCACAGCTTACTCCGTATTTGATGCGTTGTCCCACTCTTACTCGCTTAATCAATGAAGAGATCGCCGAAATTGCACCCCCTCGTAATCCGAATCTGAAATGGAGCCCGAAATGCGGATCTTGTCTAATTGCAAACAGGGCACCCCTTTGGCCCAAGAACAGGCCAAGCGAAAAAGCAAAACGTCATTCACTTTAGCGCTGTGATTCAGTAAGCGCCGTAATCCAGCGGTAAGCACGTCTTGATAAGCTTGATTGAAGGTTCAATTCAATTTAAGCTTAGTCTACGTGCACAGAGGATGTCTGTACTGGGTATTTGTCGCCGCTCTACTGTAGCTATGCTCTTATCGCACTCTTCATTCCGCCACTAACTCTGTTATCACTATGCTTTATTTTAGCATACTTCATTGAGCTATTATTTATAACTATTATACATCTTATTAAGAGAATTCTATTACTTTTATTGCTTGTCTCTTTCTAATTATCCCTTTTTAAAACTAAAGTGTAGCAGGACAGGTTCGGTGGGATCTCGCGGAGCCCTCGACGCCGTCTCGTTTTAGTAGCAGATGTGAGGTGCATTGATCGCGAGCACTGCGATTACTGCTTGATCTTTTGCGTCAGTGGGCACTGGATTATTGCAACAGGCCCCTAGCGACTCGGGGTCTGTTACATAGAATCTATATTATATATAATATTTTTACGACTATTATCCGCAAGTGCTTCTCATCAATCGCTCGTGGGAAAATAATTTTCATTGAAAGTACTTTTCTCGTCTGAAACCTTTCCGCAGCAAGAGATGTGATAAAAAAGAGCCTCGTGTTTCCACCCGCCATGCCCCGTTTTGCTAAAGCTACCATGTGCCTCTGCTCCTCATGCCGGCATTTATGTCCAGGCCTTTTCAGTTTATCTATGATAGTCGGACTCGATATTCTTGTAGCCTACCCAAAACGTCGACCCCGTTCCCTGTCTCTCTGAACTTCTTAACGTTTCTAGTAGGACATCCGAGTTGTTCGATGACCATGCTGGCTGTAATAATGCCACAGATAACAATATCAATAAAATTACAATTATGCTTCTTTGACTCTGTGCCAGCAGCAACTTGCTTTTGGTAGCGGACAGCCTCAACCATAGCATCTCCCCACCAATAACTGGTCAGGGAATAGTTCTCCTACTCAAGAACTGAATGAAGATTGATGAGTCCCACGGCCATACTGCAACTGTACATAATGAATAACCATGAGTAAGCGCATCGGATTTGTTGGCATCTCCCTCTCGCGAACTAAATTCTCTTAGAAGCGTCCACGTACTATCACAGCCAAGATTTGTATTCTCTGTTTGCGTAGTATCTAGCCTACTAAACATTAGTTTATACTTGATGCAAGAGACGTCACATACTTACGATATGTCCTTTGTCCTGAGCAGTTGTTCGTTGTATCATTAAAAGTTTTTTGATGTTTGCTTGCTGTTCCGGGATACAACCCTCACCCAGTATTGCGCTACGGATGATTGCCTTAGATGGGGAAATCAACAGTCTTGATGATAGAATCCCATCCCTTGATGCGATATACGACCAAGCATATCAAAGCAATAATTATCACAATTGGTGTTGAGACCATGACATGATTTGCCTCTTTCGGAACCGTGTCGCTTGATTGTGCTGGTGCAAAGGCGTCTGATAGCACATCATTTGTCTGGGCTGTTTGAGCGAGCAGGAGCCTGGGAGCGGAGGCATAGAGTATGAAAGTCATCGCTTGAAGTGATGAATGGTGTTGGATGTTGTTAATCATGGTTGCGACGCGGAAGAATTTGGTTGAACGACAGAGATAGGTGAAATGCAGGTAAGGGCTTGACTTGGGAAGGAACAAGGTACTGCAGACGACCCAGCATTTATAGTGTTTCAACAACCCATTTTACCTGAGGAGCCCGCTTCTTCCAGGTTCTCATTCAATATTACGCACAGGCAGCTGGTGTCATGATGATCGGAGACTCGGCATTTGTGTATCAGATTGCTCCCATGCGGATGCCGAGAGATCGGGATTTCATGATTTGCCGTAATGCAACTCCGGAGACGAAGATCTGCCGCCAAGTCCTACTGAAGCCTTCCCAGTGGTCTCATTAAGGTAGATTGAGCATTACTTGGATTAGTGTCAGTTTGACACGTGCGGAAGCTCCGGATTTGATCCCGGAAATTAAAAAGAGGCAGCCCATTGTTGCCAACCTGGTTTTAGTATCTCGGCTCCGTGCCGCTTCGGTGTTCTCTGTAGGCCAGTGCTCAGCCTCAAATCTGAGCTTTGCGACAGGTTAGTTGGGCTGTTGATGAAAGGGCAGCTAATGTGGAAGATTTTGAGGCTTGGCTCGCCAGACAGCTGGACACCCAACTGTAAGTGTTCAACTGACCCTACAGTGATGAGGGACCCTTGTCTACAGAAATGTAGACAAGTCAGTCCCAATGACCAAACTACATGAGGACTAAGATATTTTGTACTATCCAAAGAATACAGGTAAGTGAATGGAGATTTCTTTCGAGGAGAGCTTACTGGATGCTCACATCATCTCCTCTGCTTGCGGCACTTGGGATTGGTCTTGATCCGTCCAGCAACTCATCACCAGCAATTAAATGCCAGGTCTGGACGCAACCCATGCAATGATGGCATGTCTGGCGCCCATTACATTTACACTTCCGCTCTCAACAAGCATCGCACCTTCGTCGAGAATAAGTTGCTCGCCGTTTTACTAACTTTTCTCCGTGCACATGAGTGCGCATAGTTCTTAAACTCTGCTCGATGGCTTTTGACGAGCCTTGTCTTGCTCAACAGGGATTTCATGAGGAAAACATATAACGCAAAGGAAAGAGTGGATTTCGTCCCAATTAGCTTCGTAGTAGTAGTTCATGCTAGACATTAGAAGACCCCCTAAGATTGGATGGAGACGTTTGTGAGTTTTAAAAGAAAGGAAAAGAAATCTATTACATTTGTACGTTCTTAGGCTGGTACACCTCCTCGATGTACGAGGCGTCTTCGTCTGCCAACTTGAAGCTAATCGCTTCTACTGCATGGTTAATGTTGTCTTTTGTCCCCAAACCGGAAATAGGATAGACGCTTTTACTAAGACACCAAGCAAGTGCTATCGTCGCCATCTTCACACCTCTCTTCTTGGCAACTTCAGCCACGCGATTCACAAGCTCTTTGTCCACCTCGTTCTCTTTACCTCCCGACCTAACCATGTTCTGTAGGAGCTTATCACTCTGCTCTCTTTTCGACGACCGATCATCCCATGGATGAGCCAAGACCCCTCTCGCTAAAGGGCTCCAGGGCAAGATGCCCACACCCAGGTCTCGACAGAGCGGAATCATCTCCCGCTCCTCCTCGCGGTATAAGATGTTGTAGTAATTTTGCATGCTGATGAACTTGTGCCAGCCGTGCGACTCGGCTATGTACTGCAGCTTTTGGAATTCCCAAGCCGCCATTGAGCTGGCACCCAGATAACGCACCTGGCCACTCTCTACTACATCGTTGAGCGCCCTCATAATCTCCAACGGACAGGTGTCGCGGTCAAGGCGATGGATTTGCAAAACGTCAATGTACGTTCCGAGACGTGCGACGCTCTCCGCTACTGCGCTAAGAACGTGTTTTCGAGAAAGGCCTACCCGGTTGACGAGGTGGCGCTTGGTCCTGTCCATGTTTTGGGATATCGGCGTTTGATTGACAGGGTCGAGTGCATAGAAGATTTTCGTAAGGATGACGACCTGCTCGCGAGGAATATCGTATTTTTTTAATGCTTTACCAACGATTTCTTCTGATCGACCATTGGAATAGGCATCGGCTGTATCCCAAGTGTTGATTCCCATTTTGAAGGCGTGTTCCAACAACGGCAGCGCCTCCTCTTCGTCCTTGACCCATGCTTGCCATTTCGATGAACCAAAACTTGCTGCGCCGAGGATAACCTTGGAGACGTATAGCCCCGAAGTACCAACCCTGCGATACGTGTCAATAACTTGCTGTCGAAGTGACCAGGGCTAATCTCTGGGAGCCTTACCGTGCATATTCCATTATAATCTTGCTCAAATCAACGGCAGTCTTGGAACAGCCCAGTCACTCAAACGAAACAAGTGGTATTGCAGAAGCTTGCCAAAATGCATCAGATGAGTCGGCCGAATTTAAATGCTAAGGGTTCTCCAAGTTCGGACAAAGGCCGGAGAGTCCGAAGCTGGGAATATGCGAATACGAGTTTGAGTGATACCAGGTTTAGAAGACTGTAGTCTTTCGGGTTCGGCTCAAGTCCCGGAACATGGCCCGAAACTAGAGACATCGTTCCACTACAGACTCTGAGCGACGGTGCCCGGGCCGACAGTTCCCCGGGCCCACCGCTATGCCAGCGATTCTTCGGCAGGGCAATTCAAGCTGGGACTCGAACAAGACAGTCTCGAGTAGTCTCTGCGTTATGGTGCAACCCCGCACTCGGAGTTTGTACCAGATTGGAGTTAGATGTCCCTTAGTGATGGATGTCCTGATGACCCCACGGGGTCCAACGGTGGAGAGTGAAAGAGAAATGGCGACAAGGATTGTAGATGATAAAAGTTGCCCATCCCCCAGATTCAATTTCATTCCTACATCTGAATTCGGCACCCCGCACTCTAAACTGAATCCACATTGCCATTTGGAACAATTCTTCGACCATGGCGGACAACAAAAAACCCGACGAAATTTCTTACTCTCACGATGACTCCGGAAACCGTGAACAAACCCAAGATGCTGAGGTGGGGTTTTTCCTATGAGACAACGATTTCACAGCTAACAAACTCCTTGCCAGACCGCGGCATACGCCGGCCAGGAAGCCATCTACATTGACGATGCCACGAATAAAAAGTTATTCTGGACGGTTAATCGCCGCATTCTCGGGTGCATGCTAGGCACCTACTTCTGCCAGTCGCTGGACAAAGGGACTCTCAATTTCGCTTCCATCATGAACATCAAGGAAGATGCCGGTCTTGTTGGAAATCAGTACAACTGGCTCGGTACTATCCTCTACATGGGCGTGTTGGTGGGAGAGTATCCGACCAATTTCCTTCTTCAGAAGCTGCCTGTTGCCAAGTATCTGTCTGTCAACATCTTCTGCTGGGGTGCCGTTGTGGCTTGCTCTGCAGCCACCCACAATTTCGCTTCGCTTATGGCTGTACGATTCCTCCTCGGAGTGTTTGAGAGTTGTGTTCAGCCGGCCTTTATCATCATGACAGGCATGTGGTACACAACTCGAGAGCAAGTCTTGTTGACTTCGCTATGGTATTGCATGCAAGGTGTCGTTCTCATGGTATGTAACAACTGCCCACCCTCGGCGTCTCTACTTACTAACCTCGGTAAACGACAGTTTGGTGGTATAATCGCTTGGGGAGTATCTCACTATAACATGGATGGCAACGATGGAATCGTCAAGTCTTGGCAACTATTGTTCATGGTCCTTGGCCTGGCGACTTGTGTCTGGGCCGTTTTCGTCGGCTGGTGGCTTCCTGACTCGCCCATGAAGGCCAAGTGCTTCAACGAAGACCAGAAGCGGCTCATGATTGAGCGCGTCCGAGCGAATGAGACTGGCATACAGAACAAAGTTTGGAAGCGATATCAGATGGTCGAAGCGCTCACGGACCCCGTCGTCTGGTGTTACGTCGCGCTGCAGATCCTGTCGACTCTTATTATCGGCGGCCTCGGCGTCTTCTCTAACCTCATCATCTCCTCATTCGGCTTTACCTATCTGCAGACGCAGCTGTTGAACATTGCTCAGGGAGCTGTGACCGTTACGGTCATGCTGGGTGGCGCGTGGTTAGCGACCGCAACGCAACAAACATCTCTTGTCATGCATGCCTGGACAATGTAAGTTTCTATCCCCTTCCAACGCACGGCAATTATCTCCTAACTGTTTCCAAGCCCTCCCATCATCGGTACTGCCATCATATACAGCTTTCCACCAACACCGTCTAATCGTATCGGGCTCCTTATCGCCTTCTATTGCACCCAGTTCTTCATCGGCAATGGGAGTTTGATCTTTTCTCTGATTTCGCGGAATATTGCTGGTCAGACTAAGAAGTCGACGACTCTAACTGTTACTTTCCTTTTCTGGGCTGCGGGCAATATGACTGCACCACAGGTATTCCAGGACAGCGACAAACCTCGATACACCAAGGCATTCACCGCGCACTTTGTCATCTATGTGCTATTTAACATCACTCTGGTTTTGATGCGTATCATCTTGACTAGGCGCAATCACAGCAAGAGGGCTGCTGCTGCTGCTGACATAGGTGACGTGTCAACTGCGCACATTACAAAGGCTGATGAGAAAATCGCGCATGCTCATGCCTTTGAGGATATGACTGATATTGAGAATCCTGATTTTCGATATGATATATAGTGTTGAGACTAGTTTTGAAAGGATTCCGAAAGGAGTAGACTCAATGCTGAATCAATGCCAACTGGTCAGATTATTGCATCACAATGTTCCTACGTAACGACACGAGGTCTCATTTCCCTGAACGGTCTAGCCTAAGAAGTCACTAGAAATACCGCTCATTCCAGGATTACCATTGTCGTAGTTGTCAGCAGTCGAGCACCGAAATTGACAACAAAGCTGTCTGCTTGTAGCATGTAACGACGCTACCGCGCTTTCATAAATTAATGAACCTCGTCAAGGCATATACCCTACTCCTAGGGAAATCTTTCAAGGCATTTCAATCAACTCCAGGCTTAACTACAGGTAGCGTGCTTGTTGATACCCCGGGATGGCATTGCGCCGTCGCGGGGTCTTGCCAGGCTCCACTGCGGACTCGGCACGGATCCAAAGTCCGCCGGGTTGGCTCACTGCGGATACCAGGGAGTACGGAGTCCGTTCAGCAAGAACGTGCGACGATATGAGGTAGGCCGGGGACTGGTAGTCATGAAGAGTATACGTATTCCAATGCATGGCCAAGTACGGCGTGGCAGCCTAAGTTGCTGCCATGTTCAGCACTGGTTTGCGCGGTCTTCGGTCCTGACCACGGCGTGCCCTGGTTTAATACTCATATTATCGAAGACCGCCTGAGAGCCATCTGGACTCGCACTCGCACTGAACGAATGGAGCGATGGGGGGCATCAACAGATTCATCCTGAAACAGACTATATCTTTTATCACCCATCACATAACAGAAAGTTCACCTATAACCCATCCTCTCCTTGTGTTATGCCAGTATGTAGGTAGCGCGATCCAGTCCCGTCTACCCTCGTTCCACAAATAGTACATCACTCTGCTGCATGCCTATGGTGGCCCATCACTTTCTTTCACAACAAGCCTGTTTCTATTTCAACTTGTGACAAAAATGGCAAATTCTTTGCCGCCTTAAATTTATCGATTCTATTGAATATCTCATTCAATTTTCTGCATATCTTCCTGGGTATTTATGCCACTCTGTTGTGGCTGTGCCCTCGTGGCACTCTTCATTCCGCCATCAACTCTGTTGTGGCTATGCTCTATTGTGTGGCGCACCTCAACTCAGCCATCGTTCGTAGCTATCACAAATCTCATCAAGAGAATTATGTTCCTCACTACTCGTCTCTTTCCGATCGTCCCTTTTCGGAACCGGAATCTGTGCCGCGCACAGTATTTTCGCCACTGTCGTCCGCGGGTGCCTTCTCGTCAATTGCTCCCCGGCTAGCACCATCGACAAGACCGAGACGGATCGCCTCGGCCTCGACCTCGGCTTGGGACAAGAATGGGAGATTCTTTGCTGCCTTGACATACGAAATGTTCTCGACGAAGCCCTTGGCAAAGATGATATCAATCTCCTCGAGAGAGCGGTTTGCAGTCTGGTCAAGGTCAGTCGACGCCTAGGTAATCTTTCGACAGGAAATACACACCTCGGGGTAAAATAGGTAGATAATTGGGAAGAAACAAGCGTTGGTACACGCGAAGAACAAGTAGGTTCCCCATCCGATTTGGTCAATCATGTCTGGCACGACCATTCTGTTATCCGTGTTAGCGAATTGTCTCCGAAGCTTCCGCCACCAAGTCTTTCAACGCGGTGACTACCAAAAGCTCATGAAACTTGGGGAAACTAACACAATGAGGAAGTTGAAAAGCCAGTTAGTGCAAGTCGATACGGCATTCGCCTTGCCTCTCGTCTTGATCGGGTTGATCTCAGCCGGGTATCTATTCGGTGGTCAGCGTTGGCGGTTAAGGAGTAAGTGTCGGGAATTGAGCTTACAGCCAAGGCAACGGGAGCCAAGTAGCTCCAAAAGCTGCGATATAAAGGAATAATCCTACAGCGGCTCCCTTTGAGGCAGCTTCAGAGCCAGGAATGAGGCAAGCAAAGGTGATGATCATCGAAGACATTTGGCCCGCTGTTCCCCAAAGCAGAAGCCTTCTTCGGCCAACTCTTTCGATAATGAACCATGAACCTGTCGCAAAGATGCTATAGACAATCATAAAGACTCCTCCAATCTTCATAATGTCAGAATTCGAACACAAACAGAAGCAGGGGGACTAACCAAAAGGCTGGTGTTCTCTGACGTGTTCAAGGACGTCCTGAACAAGATGGGGAAATAATAAATGACGGAGTTACATCCACCCAATTTGCGGCTGTCAGTAGGGGTCTGATGTGATCTTGAATTATCAACGAACCTTGTTGCATAAATTGCGAGCCAGAGCCAAGCAAAAGACGCCTAAGATGTTGGGTTTTGCCGCCTGTGAACAAGGCCTTGACCGGGGTACTTTTTTGTCCCGAAACTAGCCCGGATGACCTAATCGAGTCTAGGATAACATCTCGCTCTGTCTTGGTTTCGGGGCTGTCGATCTCGTAACCGCGAATCGCTGCGAGAGTTCTCTCAGCTTCCTCGTATCGCTCGTGGGTTAGCAACCACCGAGGGCTCTCTGGAAGAAAAGGCATGCACAAGCATAGTACCAAGCCGAAAACAACCTGGAAAGCAATGGGAAATCGCCAAACAAGGTCATCGCTGCCGTAAGAAGCGCCGTAGTCGATCCAATAGGCGATGAGCGTGCCGAATGCAATAACGCCGCCTTCGATACAGATAAGAAGACCACGGTTGGATGTCTTAGAGCATTCGGCTTGGTACGTGGGAATTGTCGAGGTGTTGATTCCGTTGCCAACTCCGGTCACAATGCGGCCGATGATCATTTGCGCAAGCTGATTGTGTCCTTTGACGCAGGAAATTTGAATGATAACGCCCAAAATCATGATAAAACCTCCGAGGATCATGGCCTTTCGTCGTCCGAGAAGATCGCCGGTCGCCAGAATAAACATGGCTCCGGCAAGACATCCGATCTCGTAGATAGCGGTGACCAGGCCTTGCATGGTCTTTCCATACGTCTCCGGGAAGTAGTTGTTGAAGGCAGGAGCGGCGATAATTCCACTCATCACGCCTTGATCATAACCGAAAAGCAAGAATCCGGTTGTCGCGACGGTAGAGATGGCCCATGACAGCTTGTTGCCAGACAGGCCGGCAAAGGTTGGAGGTGCCATATTGGCGTTTGGGGGATATGAGCAATGCGCCAAAAGAAGAATAAGCAAGCCCAGCTATGCTTTAAAGTAGCAAGTTTAACTTTAGATGACAATGGAAACTCGGTAGTGGATTGCGGGGGATTGGCAACTTTTATATAACACCACGAGAACCCCGAATTTCATGTACTCGCCGCCGTCAGCGCACGAAAATTAAAACTCTGTAAAATCTCTGAGATGTTCCTTCCAACGCGACCCACAAAGACATGCATGTTTGAGGTTGATCACCACCCATGACGTTGGGGGTATTCCAAGGGGGTTGCAGGTTGCACGTTACATCTCACAATCCGCAACTACGACCGCATGCAGAAAACGTGGCCGCGAGATAGCCGTCATGAATCGCGAGATCCAGAAAAATACCCGACGAGCCACTCACGAGCGAACCGGTTGGGATCGGAGGAACCGCCGTGTCGTCATCGCGGCGACACGGAGCGGAGCCGACGACGCCCGGGATTGCCAAGTCGGGCCCGGCTCCTCTAAGGGACCCACTAGGGGCCCATATTAACCCAAAAATGACCCAGAACGAACCCAGTTATGACCCGCATTTTAACGACCTACCTCGGCGTTACTGTCTCTTAGGGCACAATGACGTAGCACCAACCCTTTCATCATCGAACCATTTGCATCTTGTTGGATACACTTGCATCCTTCAAACTGCTTGCTGATATCGCATCTGTGGGTCCTTTGACAAACGCCAACCGAGCCAACCAGGCGGACTGGTTTTGACTGGCAAACAACCCCCCACTTGTCATCTCTCGGCTTCCCAGGCCGATCTTTTCGGCACATGAAAGATGTAGATCTTGCCTACACAGTTCATTGTGATGTGACGCCAGGGGAAATTTTAAATCACCCTTGAAAATTCTGCCATCTTTGCCCGAACCAAGGTTTGTCGTTTTTGTTCACCACTTTCCCCATTGAGAAAGAATCATAGTCAATCACGGTGACGAAAATCTCGCACTGTTGGTCGAGACAACTAGGAATTATCTTTTCCCAGCGGACCCTGGTTACAGAAAATGACGTATGATGCCAAGAATCAGGGTCATGGTTCAGTTGAGTGGCTAGCCTTAATGATGTGAGGCCATAGACGCTACCTCAAGGTTGAACGACACCCAGTGCAGGGTAGGAGTCCTTGATCCCAGCTTTGTCAAGCTGTGCGACTGATGACTAGCAATCATAGCCAATCTGTATCACGAAGCTCAAACAACAAAGGGATAGAATCAAATGGCGTCAATCCGTCTGATAGCATGCTAAACGGGGCTTTCCGGCAAGCTCGTCCCTCTAGTGGACTGCTATCAGGTGTTGCGACCCTACCCGCATTTCGCTAACCCAACTTTCTCCAGATACCCCGTTGAAAGTAATGCGCACAGGCTTATCTGGGACCTGAGCGGAGCATGGACGAGGATTTCTAGCCCATCAGTCAGCCTTCTTAGGTGTGAGGCACTTTTGTCGTCGGTCCGGGAACCCACAGGCGACAATGTTGCTTGGCTTTACTCCCGGGTAGGAGTGGCATCCTAGCACGCTTCCTTATCTTCTTGAATCATCTGGCAACACATGACCCAGTCAGCGCTTCTACCTACCTAGTTCTGCATCTTTAGCCAATTCCCAGAATATTGGGACCATGTGATCGTTGTATCGTGTGGTGCCATTGGAGTAATTTATGAAGATTCGGAAAGATGGACCGAAATCCACTTGGTTGAGGGTGTGGTATGTACATTGAATTGATCGAAACAGCTAGACTCGCAAAGAGAGAACACAAAGTATCCTCTGCGTCCTTTCCCTTGCCCTTGTCGCCTTCGCATTGCCGACTCCGTCCTTGACGCCCTTGTTCTTGCCATTGTTGTCATCCTTTGCCTGTCTAGCTTGAATTCTGATGACTCGCTCGTTCTGAACAATCCAAGAGTGAACATTCTGAAGCATTATGGCTTTAGTAAAGGTCTTCTCCCCGTTGGGCCCATAAATGATCATCGTCTTGGGCTTGAACTTGCTTCCTTGCCCGCCCTTGGCCTTCTTGTTCTTCCACACGCTGGCGACCCTGTGGGTGTGGGACAGAGACGAGGTCGCGCAGAGAATATCGGCTGCAGAAATGACAGAATCCAGTAGGTTAATGATCTCGTCCTTGGCCACAGTCTCGCCAGCCGTGTATTCCTCCCATGTGATTCGACCAGAAGCGACATCTCGAAGACGAGCCAAGGCTTCCTTGTCGTCAATGCGGCCTTGCAGGGCTTGTAGCTCAAGGCTATCGTCAGGATGAAGCTCTCGAACAGCAGGAGAGCGGAGACAGGCAATAAGCCAAAACGCCTGCGAGAGCGGCAACCTCCACTTGGATTCTCGGCCCCGGAACCGGGGGGCAGCATCGGTGGCGCCTGGGTCTCGGAGTAGGTTTCGAAATGCCTCGAAGTCGTCAATCTCCTTGTAAATCCGGACGATGAGCTTTCGACGGATGTGATCTTCGGTATCCTTGCCGTCGTTGTAGCGCTGAGTGACCCGGGCGGTAACGTCGTCGAGGCGGGTGGCAAAATTGTCGGTGGCCACTTTTGTCGGCGCCGTGCCGAAGACTTTGTGGCTCGCAGCCATACCGAGTGTACTGAGAGCGAGAGCGGTCGTTTTTCCAAATACCGGAGCCTAATTGAAATAGATGTTAGTCCAAAAAGATGACATGAATTAATAGCCATGTTAGTGTAGACAATCTGAGAGTTTACTTACGGCAGTAATGATACCCAGGCCAGGAGGGCGTTCCGTCAGATACTTGCGGAATCGTTGTCGGTCCTCGGGCAGAGCCTCCTGCACCAGGGCTTCGATGTACTCCTCGTCCTCGATGTTAAGGAGATTGACCAGGGGCAAGGGAGAGGGTTATTGGGAGGCTGCGCCATTGTCACGGGCAATGTGCTTAACGAGAGCTAAGGTACCATCGACATTCGCATAGACCTTGCGGAGGCTCCGGGAATGATGCTGACAAACGGCGTTGACCTTGCGTTCGAACTCGGGCAATTGCGTATCAAAAACGAGGGAAACGCAGCTCTACTGGTCTTCACCTTGTTCGAGCGCGGTGTTGGCCGAGGCGTGGTCCGAGAAGGTCTTGATGGCTCCGTTCAACGATGGCTTCGCGCCGCGCAGACAGAGGACCAAGTCGGTCGGCTCGACGCAGTGCGTGCTTTTGAGAGGCTTCCTCGCGTTGGGGTGTTCTTAAATCGTGGCCTGCCGCCGGATGGGAAAGCCATCCTCTTCCGGGTCACTGTGGACTTCGAGAGTCAATGAGCCGCTGGTGGACAGACGACGCCATGCCGTATCGTATCGCCTCCTGAGATCCTGGGTTTCGGGCAGGACGTCGAAGTAGGTTGACTTGGTCGTGTAGGGCTCGAAGTGGATGATGTATGCCGACAGCCTCTCTTCGGCAATCTCGAGACAGGCTCGGTGCAGCCACCATACGTCTTGGACCTGGTTCTGGGTCATTGCGGTAAGACGTTCGTTGTCGTTGGCATAGCCCCAGGCGGGCTCAAAATGAGGACTTTTGTTCTGGTGAAGCAACGCAGGGTATCGCTCCACGTTCCAGTCGTGTTGGAGTCCGTACGGGTAACTGAATGACTGAATGGTGGCGGAAGTGACTGGCACCCACTTCTTCATCAAGCGCTCGGGAGCATAGTCGACGATGAGAGTAAACTTGACCAGGTCTAAGAGTCCAAACAAAGACATGCCAGTACTGGGGATCGAGGCTTGAGTGTTTCGAAGCCACGAATGGCTTGGGTGGCGGGGTTCGCGAAGGGCATGCCGTATCCGTTGACAGTGACGGCTGCGTCCGTCAGGAGGGAGACTTCGACAAGTGACATCTTGTCCTCGGGCTTGTCAGGGAATCGGAGGGCAACTCTTTGGGTAGAAGTCGATTGACATGCGTGATCTCACGAGGGAACTTGACGTTTATCCGTAGGACATCGGTTGGTTTGGCCACGAACTGGTCTCCACGCTCCACCACCGTGTCCTAGCGTTAGCTCAGGCCTTGTTCGGAGCGAAGACAACAAACGGGACACGAAAGACGAGACAAAGAAAGGTGCAAATGCGAATCAACATGGGGAGGGCACTTTACCGAAGTGGCATTTGCCAAATCCATCCTCCTCGTTTGACGCACCAAGCGGGACCTCGATCGCCAAGCCTAGCCAGTTATCGTCAGCGCGATACAATGCCAGAATGTTGGTTCTGACGTCGGTCTTCCATCCGAGACCCTTCCCACCAAAGACGGCACCGCTTTCAAAGTCCCCGAACAAGACTGCACATGATGTACAAAAGGGCTTGGGCTTCTTTCTCGCCTCTTTTTCGCCGTCGGGTTGGCTAGATGTCTCGGCATCAGCTGACTGAGACATGATTGCAGGCTGATTCGAAGTTGCGGCGTATGACCACCGAACGCCGTTGCAAGCAGTGGCGTTTGTGTAAAGGGTAGATTGGGTTGAAGAAGAGTAAAACAAATCAACGAGTGAGTGAGAAATTTGCGATGGCAATGGTGCTCTGCCAGCCGTTGACCAGTTGTCGACAAACATGGACCAGCATGGACCAGCAGGCACCAGCGTAGACCATTGGATTTCCATGACGCTAACTAAACAAACAGCGACCTGCCTTTCAGACAATATTTACTCAATTTGGTGGTATGGAGAATCTCATGAGACCTCAAACGGAGTTTCCTGCTGCATCACCCCCTGTCACTTCAGCCTTAAGCCCCACTACCTCATACTCCACGATCGCTCAACTCTGACCTTTCTTGCCACTTCAGTTCAACTTCACCGTCTCCCGCACACCACTCGCCACTGTGGCATTGTCGTCCGTAGGCGCCTTGTCAGCCACGACAGGAGGGACCGGCCCGGCAAGCGGTCCGCCAAAGGAAGTCTGGCGGAACTGTTCTAGCGGAATTAAGCTGGTGAAGAAGCTACTAGGGTATTATCGGTATGATGCCGGATTTAAAGGTTGTATTCAAATAAGTGTTGGATTGACCCCTCGCGTGGTGGCATGAGACCCGAATTTGCTTAAACCTCTGATACACCGGTAATTATCCTAGCCTTAGTTAGATGACAAGAAACCCCTCTTGAGAAAAGAGGGGGGCTAGAGGGGTCCAAGATCAATACAAGACATCATCTTTGGGCTCCACATCGTATTGATCCCTATCAGCCTGATCGAATTGACCGTATCGGATCCGTTATTTTTCTTAAGCAGGACAAACCATTCTGCCAGAATGGGCAACTTTCACATGTCTTGTCCTATGGTCCTCTCTCGTAAAACTTTTGTCACATCCTGGAAATCTACATTGGACTCTCCTCTGGCCATACTCACTCCCGTGCTTTGAGCACTGATGGCGTTGTAAGTCACGGCGCGTTGAGAATCTCATTGCACAGCCAAGAACAGAACATTTCATGGGCTTGGTGTGTGTTGCGATATGCATTCTATCAAAGTGTGTTAGCCAATTGGCCAAGATGGAGAGAACGATAGACTTACTTGAGGTCGCGAGCGCGGCGGAATGTGAGAGGACAATCCGTGCATTGGAGGCCAGCTAGACGTCCATCAAATTGATGCACAATCCTTTTGAAAATGGAGATGTCTTCGTCGTTCATATCAAAATCATCGTCTCCTGAGTCTTTTCTAGGGGTTTCGGATTCGGCACTAAACAGCTCTCTTCCACAGACAGGGCTATTGGAAAAGAGTTAGTCAAAAACACGTGCAGTGGATTATCATTTTGTCATGCCACGTTACCCAGGCCTGGGATTTAAATCTCGCCCACGTGCCGTTGCAGGTTGGCTCCGGGCACCGCTCTATTTGCGAATCTCGCATAGAGGAGAAATCGAGTTCCTGCCGCGTCCGCACGAGCGCAGACATAGCAACCGTACTCCCGGGAGCGATGTAACGTCGCCAATTCCTCTCGTCTAGGATGTGATTGTTCACCATACTTAGAAGTAGATATCGGCCTCGATCAATCAAGGGAACCCCCTTGAATTCTTCCTGGACAAATCCTTGAAGTACCTATGAGCCTCGTGTCAGCCTCCCTAGTCTTTGCCACCCGTAACCGGAAGTAGTAGATTTATCGTACCTTGAAGTTTCGGAAATATTCGTATGGTAATACTCGCGAAGGACTTCCCACAGCATCGAGGAACGTTAGGTTGAATTTCGCAATCAATGTTGGCACCAGCTGCCTGGACGGCTGCACCAATTGTGACAACAGTAAACTAGAATACTAAATTAGGTCGCTATATCTGGGGAAGAGAGTTCAATACGCACAAAAGGTTCTTCAAAAACTGGCCCAGATAGAGTAGAACCAGATAATATCTGCTGTAAGTCAGTTTCTATCTTCCAAGAATACCTAGCATCTTACACTTCTGACAACGGTTCTCTAACTTTCAACCCATGAGCTTCTGCAACAGCATGGTGAGACCTGCGAGATATTTCTGTCCTTTGTCCGTCCGTGAAAGCAGGTTCAGGCTCCTCCAGTGACTGTGTCAGTTTAGCATACCTAGCGATGAGTCCTTCAGAGCTCAGACAAGATTCAAGCCGTATCTGCGTCGCCTTAGAGTTATCTACAATCTGCTTTAGATCATTGATACGCAACAGCAGACTTTGGTAGAGCTCTGATGACATGCCGGGATTCGGAATTTGATTATAACCTCCACTGGCTAGAGTATTCTGCAAAATCTTGATGATTTCTGGACGAATTGTCTCCTGGAAAAACAAGTGCAAAGTACCCGGCAGACTCTGCTGTGTTGTATAAACCACATCCCTTGGGACGCAAAGATTAGCTCCTCGACGGGACGGCGATTCAGGTTGGACGAAAACATGCACTCACAAAGTCAATCTCTGCATGAGAGAATCAAGCACCCGCATATGTGACTCGATATTGTTTCTCAGGGCGAGAACCTCCTTCTGGATGAAGCAACGATATTTCAACTTCATGAAGATGTGTCGGTGATGACCACTCCTGGCTCCTGCACCTAAGCTAGGCTCATACTTGTTCACGATTCGGAGAAACTCATCAACTGGCACCTTGATGAAGTTGACCTGATCCCTGATATCTTTTCCATACTCCGGGTAGGCCTTCCATGCAGTGAAGGTCTTGAGAGGCTCCAACGTCCGCGTCAACTCTTTGAGGAAGGACGCAGCTTCGCGGTACTCTTTGGCGGCCCCCTAGCAACTGTCGAGAGCTTCATAAATATTGTACGCTATTTTCACAGCAATGGCGATATCGCCAGCTGACCAGCCAAATGACATGCTGGGTACTTGTCGGAGGATGCGTGGTGACGAGTGGCGGTGACGGCGGCGAGGCCTCTGAGTGTGGATGATATAGTCCGTCAGACTTGATGGTAGTGGACTGAGTCTCTCGTGCCAGTGTCACTGGGCCGGGGATGTCGCAGGTGTTTAATTGTATTACTGGCTTATGTTGAGAAGTCCTCAGCTCGCATCTCAAGTGCGGGGATTAACCACCGAAAATGTGGCTGAGTCTGACTACGTTGCTACGAATCACGACTGCAGCTGTCATTCGCCAAGAGCATGCAATGCGGAACCGCGATCCATCTGTTAGACTGACCTTAACACTCATCAGCGCTCGATAATCTGAAAAAGGAACTTTTGGTGGGATTTTTGAGGTATTGCTATTATTGGTGATTTGCTAGAACTTGCTCGTGTTGGATTAGCCTCCCGTTATGGTAGGACGAGTGGGGGTCGAGATTGTTGACAGCAGTTATTTAACGGATCAATGGCTATTCCGGTCCATTAGTGGCTGGGACGTGGATGTCATCTTGTCAATAGATTCCGCTGCGTAGCGCTAGTTTTGCTTCAATTAATACAACATGCTCATTTCAACAGGGATCGTGGTGGAGTAGGACAACCCGTTTTCGACGCCGAGGCGACCGAGCCGGATGGTGAAGCCCACCAGCAAAGTCCGAGACACGGCGAGAGAACTGAAGAAGAGCACAAAGGCCACACAATGCGCGACACGAACGACTCCTCTCGAAGGAGGAATCGATCGAGGCCGATATTCGAAGGAGCAGCAGCAGTGGCAACGATGGAAGGGCCATGCTTCACAAGATTCTGGATTTATCACACCCTGCGGGCCATTTAATAAATCTTCAGCATTCTTCAATATAAATGCAGGCTGGTTGCTTGTTAAGACAGTCGCGCTTTGTTATCTTGGGCGTACTGCACACAATGCCTAATCACATTGGTGGACAACTCAACAACTGCGATGACGACTACGAGGATGAGGAGGTATAAAGGTGGCGCCGCTGCCTGACGACGGACCGACGTAATCAACTCGTTGTACCGGGCGGATCTCTGTGAAGAACCCTCCCCCTCAAAGCCACCTTGAAAAGAAGTCGCGTTCCAGATGCGGGAAGGGAATGCTGTCTAAGAGGCAGCGTCGGTGCTGGGGGGTACATATGGTATAGTGACAGCGAACTTGCTTGCCATGATTAGCGACAGGTATATGAGACTGGCAGCAGCGGCGCTTGCGTGGCCCGAGGGGTAGCTGCGGAAGCCATCGTTGAGCTTTTCACTGTCGGTCTGAGTACAGATATCGGCCGAGACCAGCTGACCGAGTTCAACGGAGCCAGACATGCCAGTAACGTTGGAAGAAGCGCCGCCAATGACGAATTTCTCAATGTTGGCAAGATCGGGGATACATCGAGAGAGGAGGTCTGGCCGAGGCTTGCCGAACATGTTCTTCATTCCGTTGGTTATGAACCAAGCGCCCGCCATAGCCAAAGAGAAGCCCAACAAGCCCGTGTGTAGCTCCCATAGCTTCCGCTTCCAGATCAAAGCCTTGGGTGTTCCTCTAGGGACGCTGTTTCCGGGGACAAAGACGAGGCAGATAACGGTAATGACGAAAAGCGGTACGATGTCAGTGGCGATGACTAGCGTGGGCCAAACAGGGACAGTTTCGTGTTCAATAAAGGAAACTAAGGTAGTTTGTTAGCATGATGGCAAGTATGGGGCGGGAAGTATGGCATAGCATACGAGATGTTAAGGTCCAGGACGGAGAATGGGCGTTTGTTAGGCTCAATTAGGCCCTTTTATGCGCCAATTCCAATGACGATAACCAGAACGATCCAGTCAAAACATAAGAGCCAACGAGAGAGGCGGTCCACGAGGGATCGGGTAGCTGAGAAGCGAAGGGTGCAGGTGGCGTAGGCATCTTGTAGTAACCTCTTCTATTGGAGAGGTCGATGAGGGGAGTGTTGTCAGATATGAGGGAGCGCGAATAGTTAAGGACATGGAGTGGCAGAAGGATAACGCAGGTTGGTAAGCGAGTTCGACAAGAAAGGACGAAGGAGGTTTAAGAGGGATGAATAGAGAGAGACTGTGGTTGGTGCAGACATGGCCGCGGGCATGTTTGAGAATACTGGCAATGGATACCCTACCTATGCATGTCTTGAATTCGTAAGCTCTGTGGCTTTGTTGTTTATACGAGTCCCACAACGGCTTCAGGGAGAATCACCCAGTCGGGAGAGTGAACGGGGTAAAAACCCGGGCGGTAGGGCGGTTAGGGCGGCACAGGTATCAACGCTTAATGATATTACCTTCGTACTAGCTGCCCTAAGCGAATGACTATTTAGCCCTTTCTTCCAATTTGGTAGTCGAAAATCCCTGCGTTCCGCGGAGCGGAGGCGGAGCGGAGACTTTTGAAGAGCGGGCCGTGAAAAGTCACCGCGGCGTCGATCATCACTGGCAGATCAGGTCAGACAAGGTAAGCCAGACCGTCAGCTCTCACTCCGGCCTCATCGGTCTAAGCCTGAAGAACTAGATCTGTACTTGGTCCTTTAACCTACTTGATTCTCCTCTGCAAGGCAACCTACAATGAACCGCGTCTCTCGCACCGACGAGCCCTTCGAAGGCGATGGCTACAACCAAAGCCCCAACCCCTTGTCCAACGACTTGACCACCAACCAGGACCTCAATGGCATCGCCAACACGCGGGAACTGAGACGGGAAGATCCGAAATCTATGCTCGGAGCTCAACCACCAGGAGCTGACGATGATGGGTCCATTTCCAAGGCCTCGGGGGATAATAATGTGGTTCCGCTCTCGGTCAGTATCCATTGTGATGCTGGCCAACCCTCGGGGAAGGGGGGTTTCCAAGTGAATCCCTCTTCCCCTCTCCCCCCTCCCTTCCCTCCCGCCGCTCCCCACGATGATGGTCTCGGTGATGGCTTCAACCATGGATCCACTACCAGTAGCCGTGGGCGCCCTCACCGTTCCCCAGGCGAACGCCTCAAGTCTGCCATGTTCAAGTTCGGCTCCTTCATTGGACCTGGTTTCATGATTGCCGTTGCATACAGTAAGTTCCACGTCCCTTTCCCTCGACCCCTCAACTTCGAGTTCTTGAATAAATATCCCGTCGTCTAGTCGATCCTGGAAACTATGCTACCGACATTGCTGCTGGTGCCTCATACCGCTTCCGGCTACTCTTCATCGTCCTTTTAGCCAACGTCTTCGCCATTTTCCTCCAGAGTCTTGCCATCAAGCTTGGTACTGTTAGTGGACTTAATCTCGCTGAGGCTTGTCGGGCTTTTCTCCCACCGTGGCTCAACTATATCCTATATTTCTTCGCCGAAGTTGCTATTATCGCCACGGATATTGCCGAGGTATGCCATCATGTCGGCCGAGGTTGATCGCGTCCAATTGATTCCAGATTTGTCTTAAACTAACCACGAGCCGCCAAGGTGATCGGATTTGCGATTGCGCTCAACCTCCTGATCCCGCAGGTCCCGTTGGTTGCCGGATGCGCCATTTCCATCGTCGACGTCATGGTCATCCTCCTCTTCTATCGCCCCGAGAAGTCGATGAGAGGCCTTAGGATTTTCGAGTACTTTATCATGTGTCTGGTGCTTGGTGTCGTAGTTTGCTTCTGCATCCAATTATCTCTCATTCAAGACACCCCCATCGGACAAGTCTTCAAGGGCTACCTGCCGTCGGGCGCAATTGTTGAGCAGCAAGGGTTAGTTCTATGTTCTCCCTATCGCTTTTGAACGTTTCTCACCGCACAAGGCTCTACCAATCATGCGGTATCCTTGGAGCAACAGTCATGCCGCACAGTCTCTATCTAGGTTCCGGCATAGTCCAGCCCCGACTGCGAGACTACGACGCCAGGCGCGGACTTGTCCCTCCCGAGTCCACCGACGACGGCATCGAAAAGGCCTATTACATTCCGTCCCTTGCTGCTATCCAGCATTCGCTCAAGGTCTCCATCCTTGAGCTAGCCATTGCTCTCTTCACCTTTGCCCTCTTCGTTAACTCGGCGATCTTGATCGTGGCTGGTGCCTCCTTGTACAACAACCCGAAAGCACTCGATGCGGATATCTTCAGCATTCACAGTTTACTTTCGGAGTCGATTTCTCCAGCCGCAGGCACAGTCTTTGCCCTTGCATTGCTGTTGTCTGGCGTCTCGGCAGGAATCGTATGCACCATTGCCGGGCAGATGGTCAGCGAGGGGGCTTTGAACTGGAAGCTCCGCCCATGGGTGCGCCGCCTGGTGACCAGAAGCATCAGTATCACGCCAAGCATCATCATCGCGGGCGCTGTCGGACGCCCCGGGTTGAATGCAGCCCTCAACGGATCGCAAGTTGCGCTGAGCATCGTCTTGCCTTTCGTCACGGCACCGCTCATCTATTTCACTTGTCGCGATAGATACATGACCGTCCAACCTGGTATGGGTCGTTTCCATGTCGAGAGAGCCGGTGTGGTGTTCTTTGGCAGACCTATGACGGCGAGTCAAGGAGAGAGCGCCAGTGCGGTGGGGATGAGCAATTCGTGGTATACGGCTATTTTTGCTGGTTTGGTGTGGCTCGTCATTACCGTTATGAACGTGGCAAATCTAGTGTTGCTAGGAAAGGGTGAGTGAGTTAGTGAGTGAAGGAAGGTCAAGAAGTATGGAGATTGCTCGGTGAGGAGCGATCCCATAGATGGTATCCCATGCTGGGGGAGTTGACTGCCGGTTCGATTGGCTTTCCATCGCCAAACTGGGCCTCAAAGTTGGGCTAATCCAGAAGGGAAAACATTTTTCTGGCAAATGGAGAATGCGAGTGAAGGTATAACGAAGACTGGCGGCTCGGATGAAATTACCAAGAAAGAAGCAGATCATCAAACTTGAGGACTTTTGCATGTATCAAAATAGTCCCCACAGATTGAATTCCAGCCGCAGCAGTATTTGTCATGTGCCGACCAGCAGTGAAGAAGCGCTCGGCCATTATTGGTCTAGGGTAAGTCTAGGAGGGGGAGCATGCTCCTTGACAACAAACAAGACCTTGCTTATTCATGGTCGCAATGCCGATGCGACCGGTTTGAAGCGGGGTCTCTCACTAGCGGCGTCTTACCTACGATACTCTGCATCTATCATGAGCTATTCACACATTGTCGCATGTCGTTAATCTTAAATGGCATGGTGGGGAAACGTTTAGATGCCAAGCCAGCAGTTCGCATTGAAGTGACGTTTCAGCCCCGCAGCCGCCCCACCATGATCGAAATACGCTTGAACCTCACGTCTCACTTTACCTCAATAAAGAACTTAGGCGTCTACCTACTACCAGAGCCCCAAGTCGGACCTAGATACTCTCAGAGCCGGGGTATTTTTTAAGGCCACCAGACCACTTACGAAGTGGGGAGGGGAAAGATGTTATGGTGGGATATGAGGCCAAGCGCAGCAAAACCAACAAGCCAATTGACATCGGTTGGGTCCGATGCCAGTTGGTCCTTGCAAGTTTCCTGCACCTCGCCTCCAACTCTACTCAGGGTAAACAGATCGTATGACAATATCGTGGCAGTAGTCAACCAGGTAAGTGTTGAATAAAGGACGCAGCTATAGATCGAAAAAGAAAAAAAAAAGAAAAAGGTGTCACCCAGGCAGTGGCGGGGCCGTCGGACCACATAGGCGGATCAACCTAGATCTGAGTTAGGGATTGAACCCATAGACTCATGGAATTTAATCCACTGTAGACCATACCGCCACTGATCATAGGATCACTGGGTGACGAAAGGGAAGATAATAATCTGGGTTGTATGGCTAAGTGCTGTCAGGGAAGGGTGGCCAATGGGCTTCAGGTTAATGCGACTGGCCTCTGCAAGTTTTTTTGCACCTATCTTATTGGTTATTGGCAGCTGTTGATGCAGGAACAGAGAATCTGATATAGCAAACCGATTCGTTGGGTAGGCGCATGCACCATCAAACATCAGGCTGATGCGCGAAGGCTGGAAGTTGTAAAGGTGGTCACGTGTGCCGGTGCCCAAGGCAGGTTTCAGCCACACGAACACTTCGCCCATTTGCAAGTTTGCATCAATCGCAGTTTCAACCTTCATCATCTCACGACACCCATCATTCGAGGTCAAACCCGAACACACAGCCTCAATCGCCCCTTCCTTAGCATCCTCTGTGGGCTCAGCAGGCAAGCATGATTGCTCTGGTACGTTTCCGGGTTTCGTGTTGATGTCCAGTCCGCTAACCTGACTCTGTTTGTGCAGCAACCACTCTATTCGAACCGATACGTCACGCACCGTTAATGGCACCGAGGATTTGAGCCGAAATAACAAACAACGTTGGATGACATGCTTGCGACAACATTCAAATGCTGATTGTGCAAGGCAACAGTGTCTTTTCACTCGGGTCCATGCCTTGTCTGGACTACTGTTCGTCAATATCGAAATGCTATCATCACCGTCATCATCCTCTCTTGCCACCACCCGTGGAAGACACTCCGGGGGTTCATTTTCACTGCTTCCGAAGCGCTGTCTCGCAACCCGCGTCATCCGGGGACAAGGACACAAAACTAGGTTGATTGCAAGTCTCCCCTGAATTAAGATTCCTGTGCTGATTTCGGACAGCTTCACTCCAGGTACGTCCGAGAACTGTCTTTCGATTTCTGCGTCCAGAACACATCTAGATGTTCGTCGCCGTCTCTTGCCCTACCATGCGCCCCATTTGTCGAAGATTTATCCAAGGATTTTTTATTTGCTGGAACTCTATGCTAGAACCGCCTTTGTTTGTTTCCGGGTCTGGATGGTGTCTGAGGATTTCGCGCTCGGCGTCGCCATTCTCCCCGTGGTCTCTTGCGCCCATGACCCCGTTCGTGAAAGCTCATCAGGTTCGGTTGCCAGAAATCGCTACGGAGGTGGGTAATTTTTAGTACAGGCCGCTGTTTCAGACGCCGAAATTGAAGTTCTGAATCGTTTGTTCTTCGTCCCCCCTTATATCCATGTCAACCTAACGACACTGCCCTTAACTCTCCTCACACTCGACGAAATGGACACCACTCTAACTTCCCATCCATTCAGTTAGGTTGACTACTGCGAGATCGAATATGTACTGGCTAACGACGCCTGTGCCGTTCTTAAGGCGATTTCCACCGTCTCCTCCACCTCATGTGAAAGGCGTGAAATTGCAGAGCAGCTCATGAGCGGTGAAGATAACGCTGAGAAGGGACTAAACTTTAGCAAAAATTGCTGGATATTGTCTAAGACTAGTAAATATTTGACTCTTTGCCCATTCGCCCATGACCTTTGCTTATACTCCCAGGGCATGAACCGACCTACCCATCGCTGTCCAAAATGCCACCTCCTATAACTTCTCTCATAATGGCTTCGTGTAACTCATGCGCGAAGCTAGCCTCACTCGGGACCGGATCTTTGCCAGACATACATGCGCCATCTACGCCTCGACAACTCTCATTACCCCTGAAAGTAATCAATGTCACCCGTAACCCAGATCATCACCGAAAGTCAGGACTCAGCGGCAGGCAGCCCGTGTTGAAGCACTTTTAAGCGCCCAGTCATTTCCCCGTGGACCTCGTAAGTGTTTGTGTTCGCCCTCGGACGTTCACTCCAGTTGTGCCCTTCCGCCCAGCTCGGAGATTGAGCTCCCCAAGAGACGTCGAACCGCCGACAGCCAGGGCTAGCGACCTGAGCATCAGCGTCGTGCGTCTCCCGAGAAGTAAGTCCACCAGCTTTGACCGTCATCTAAATCTCCGCTTGCTGCTTTCGTTCCTCTTCACGCTCCTTGACAACCACCCGCTGATGACGATAATAATGGCCTAGATGTTCGGAGCCAACTCCATGGCAGCCCAGCCGGTCCTTGAATGCCCTGCCTGCCCAGAGGTTTTTGCCCCGAGGCCATTTGTTATGACGTCTGTCCAGCGTCTCCCGCTGGAATTCCGTCATGAATCCTATTTGCCATCGCCGATTTGTGGGCGTCTGATGCCGATGTCCTGGGGTCTGATGCCGACGCCCGTTACTCTGATGCTTACATTGCTGGCATCGCCGACATTGATGCCGACGAGGATGATTCTAAGCCCGCGACCGGAGTTGATACCATCACGAAAAGCAACCGATGGATCCGAGTCGGCAAGCGATTAATTAAGGCCTATGTTCCCGATGTCCATTCCACAGTCTGCTCCTAATCTAGGCGCTCTCTTGAACCTCTGAAACCTTGATGGCGAGCGACTTGCTGCCACTGACTATGACACCGAGTCATACCGGGACAGTATTCTTCCGATCATCTTAGCATCGTTTATTGAGCACAAGAATAATCGTCTGAAACGATTTTGCGACTACACAAGGCTCGAACTTTCATAGACTACAGGGCCTCGGTCAATGTCGATTGAAGCTGCGTACTACATTGCCTGAGATGGAGGGTCCTCTCACTTATAATGCCATGCCAACTCACCCACGTGGATACTCATCGAGTCGCAGAGATAGATGACTCTGAAGCTTAAGATCCAAGTCAAACACCATCTCACAACGGCAGTTAAAGAGCCCAATATGGTTGAACTTGGTAAGGCAGGTAGGACACTGGAGGAGTGGAGTGAACTGGCATGGTTCCTCGGTCGGCTCTTATGGGATCCATTACAGAATAGACAGAAGCAGCATAATAAACTACGCGGTTGGCGCAATTGTGCCGAATCGTGCCGACAGTTTTGTCCCAGCCTCCTATCCAGACCTCCTCTTCCAGGCCGGAATGAACCCTCCACAGCGAGTGGCGCAGTGGAATCTCATGAAGCATGGCACAGATACCATCCTGAGAGTCCGAGCTGTAGGTGCCCATTACGTTATCCGTGAACCATAAGTCGAGGGTGATGGTGGAGAAGTTGAAGCAGTGGATTGGATCAAGTTCACTGCCCTCGATGAGTCCACACTTCGTGGCGATGCCATGATCAGGGCCTTTAGAAAAGGATATTCTTTCCTCATGACAAGCGCATGGTGTAGGAGGTAGTCACCATCCATCCAGAATGTGGAAGGCGATCTCTCCCTGGCTTGCCTGTAGTCGTTCAGCCTTGAGAATTTGGGATCTTGTCGCAGAGCGGTCTGTCACAACATGTACGGGCGATTAAACTTGCTCTTTGTTCCTAGCGTCTACTCTTTTCAACAGAAAAAGAGGCACAAGATAAGCCAGTCTGCTAGAAGGAAGCATTAAATCATTTATTACAAATTCTTAATTCTACACACATGCCTAAGCTAGCCGCAAGTGTGACTGGATGTGTCGTTCTCATCAGCCTCCTCCACGTTCTACACCAAAACTTCAGCAATTCTACCAGCCTTCAAAAGCCCGTCGTGAAGGTTTCGTAGAGCCTTGGCATTCTTCCACCTCTTCAGGCCCGTGTTTGAGTGCAAGTTGTTCTTGCCTTTGATGTCGCCAACAATGACCAAGCCGTATCGTTGTCTGCTGATCATGATGTTGAGTCGCTGATCGTCAATAGCGAAAGATCTAGAGCCGGGTCTGGGATAAGAGGTGCCCATCACTGCGATGATGATGTCGTTCTCTTTCCCCTGGAACCCGTCGACCGTCGAAGCTGGCGGCATAGAAAGTAGCGCCGAGTACCCGGGACTGTTTCGTGTCATCGCAATGACCTCGAGGTTGCCCGAAAACAGAGCCAGCACTGAGATGCTAGCCGGGTTAATGCCTTTCTCTTCGATCAGTTCAACAGCGAGATCGAGGGCAATCCTGACTTGGTCGGAACTAGTCTCAGAGCCGGCGCCATCGACGGTGACGCGGGAGTCTTTGCAGTTGATGAAGACGGGGCAAAGCTTGCCGGCTGGCGAGGGTGTGACAGTAGGGTACTTCTCCAGGATGAATGCTTCGAGTATCTGACCGGCGGATAACTGGGGGAGGCTGACTTGGCAACAGTTGGCATACTTGAAGGCGACCTCGGGGTACATATGGGCAGCGACACCGTCAAATTGTCCGTCCGCCATCCGTAGTTGTGTCCGTAAGCGATAAACTGGAATTCCAGTTGCCATGAGGAACAGAAGAGGAGAGGTCTTGCAGTGGTATTGGAAGCGGTTGGGCAAAGCACCAGTGGAATCGCGATCAGCGGTGATCGCGAACTTTGAGTCCCCAGCAAGGAAACAAGGGCGCAAATTCTCTCCCCACAGGCAAGCCAGGCTTTTTTGGGTCATCCTACCTGCATCATCCACGACGAGACCTTTGGCAGCTTTCTTCCAAGTAGAGTAAGGGACGCAATCGACCGTCATAGCCGGGGTCGTGCAGAGTACGTCCGCAGCACCGAGGATCTCCTTCATCAGGACCGTGAGCTTGTCGCGCTTCACCTGGGCTCCTTTCTGGTAAACATTCCATGGCATACTGCCACTTACTACCGCACATAGGGCCTTGAGGTCATCCCGAGCTTCGATCTTGCGTCGCAATTCGTGGAGGGCGGGGTTATCGTCGGCGTGGAGGGTTCGCACAGCCGGGCAACGCAAGACAACCAGAAGCCAGAACGCAATCGACAGGTGTAGTTGCCACCCGGAACCGGGGGCCGCATTGTTGCCGTCGGTTGGGTGCTCCAGCAGGTCGAGGAAGGCATCCATCTCGTCCTGCGGCTTGTATCCACGAACAACAAGCTGGCGACGGGTGCGAGCCTTGTCGGACTTGCCCTTGTTGTATCGGTCGGTGACGCTCGTCGTGATACGGTCGATCCTCTGGGCGAAGACATTGACGGCGACGTTGGAGGGACCGGAGCAGAGGATCTTGCCGAAACTGGCCTTCATCGCCAGAGTTGCCACAGCGATGGCCGTCGTCTTGCCAAAGCCAGGCCCCTGTTTCAATCAGACATCGATTAGTATTTAGACAAACGATAAATGAGATGCTAAATCGGGCTTGGACTCACAGCGGTGATGATGCCGAGACCAAGGGCTCTATTGCTGAGGTAGCGACGGAACCGACCACGATCCTCTGCCGACAGCTCCTGGATTAAGGCATCGACGAACTTCTCATCAATCTGCAAGAAATTGACAACCGGGAGAGGGCGTAGTGCTGGATGTGTCATCCACTCAAAGAATCCACTGCCACGCATCAAAGCGCGGTGCAGGCTGACGGTGTCATTGACAGCTCCGGGCGCTCCGTACGTCGACGTTTTAGCCGAGCTTGAATTGGGAGGAAGCCGCCCTTCATCGAACAGCTTGGACGCATCATGCACGGTGCTGGCCATGATGAGACAGAACGTGCTCTGTCGCAGCACATCCAAGAGAGTGACGCCTCCCGCAATGGGTGCGTTCTGATTGACCCATGAATCGAGTTCCGGGTCCGAAGAATTGGCAAACGGAATCCCAAAACCCTCGACATTGACGCGAGCGCCATCTTTGAGCTTGGCGCGGACAACAGCGAGCCCATTGCTGGCACCTTTGGCGTTAGGGAACCGAGCGAGAACGTCAGCATTGGCTGCCTGGATGTCATATTCGCAATGTCCAAGAGGGAACGTGACTTCGAGGTGGTGCTGATCGAATGGCTCAATTCGATCTGAATGAGTATCAACTGGTGAGAGTTTGTTAGCAGAAAATCCCATGAAGCAAGATACAAATGGAACGAAGCGAGCCGACTCACCCTGGTGTCGAACACCAAACCCAGCATCTTCGTTCGCTTCCTGTCGCTCACCCAAAGGAAAGTCCATATAGAAGCCGATGGCAGGGATGGCGCGAGCTGATCTGTGAGCGAAACACCGCGCAATGATCTTGCTCGGCAGACCTAGGGTGCTCCCGCTGGCGACGATTGGTCCAAGAGCATGTCCGAATACGACCGCACAGTCTTTGACGGTCGACTTGTAGATGATAGTAGCAGCAGCAGCAGCAGTAGGAGCCGGTGACGGAACCGGAGTTGGTTGAGACATGCCGTCTGTCGTAGAGGCAGGAGAAGAGGGATCGGTGATATGGTCTCGCTGCGTGTGTTAGTCAAAGGACTTTCATCTGTGCGAGTAGCGGGTTCGAGTCACTGTTGTTTGATGATACTCACCTGCCTGTCAAGTTGAGAGATCGACAACTGGACTCAAAGAGTCTGAGAAACACTCGAAACCCTTTCACACCGCGGCAGCAGTGGCGCCAGCAATCCTGATGGTGACGGCGATGGTGACGGCGATGGTGACGGCGATGGTGACGGCGATGTTGACGGTGATGGCGATGGTGATGTTGGTGTTGATGGTGATGGCGATCGCGATCGTGGTGGTCAAAGTTGTTTCTCCCCTTACGAGAAGAAAAGAACGAGGAGTGTGAAGAAGTTTGTGCGTGGAGGAAAGAAAAAAGAGGGCTAGCACACATAACAACGGCTCAACACCTGCACGCAGCTGGCGTAAGAATATCGCCAAATCGATGACCACACAGATGCCGCCAGCTGCCAGCAACGCAAAATCTCTTGAGTGGGGCGCCGTTCGATGGTTGAACTTGGGTAAGCTGGGTTGCTTGCTGAGAGGCCATTGTTCCTTGGGACTTGATTACTTGGTCCGTCATTTCAATAACAACGCTCCGGAGATCAACATGATCGAAGTTGGCCTCGCGTGTGCTCATTTCATGGTCGGGGTTTGCAAAGAGGGTGACAAATCAGTTATCCACATAGGGAACTTCAAGCAGTACTCATTAGTCCCCATAAGATGCCTCTAGTTCCCAAAGACGTTGCCTAATTTAATGTAAAAATTCGACTGATTTATGGTAATATTTTCCTAATTTGTAGTGAGTTTCAACTAATTTACTACATAATGCTACTAATTTATGTCTACTTGGGTTTCTTGCGTATGCGGTCGATGACTCGACATGATGGACAACGATGGCGGTGGCGGTGACGGCAACAGCAGCGGCGGCAACGGCGGCGATGGCGACAGCGACAGCGACAAAATGCAGACGAGTCTAGAAACAGAAACAAGGACAGTTCTCGGACGTACCAGGAGTGAAACCATAAACCCCAGCATGGGGATGAAGTATTATTTTGAGCTAGGCGATTTTTGCGTGCGTCCCTGTGCCTTATCCAGAGACCGAAGGAACGAGGTGCTCCTTTCTCATCGCATCCAGTATTACGTCCAACACCAGAATGGCCACCTTGGTCTGATTTTTCCCAGCGCTAGAAATTGTTAACGTAACTTGTATGAACTCATGGGTTTCGCATGGGAGCGCTGCCATGGGGGTTGACGAGAGAGCTAGTAGATCTTATGCTTTCGCCTCTCCCTCCTTGACATTGGGCGATCGGGAGCTGGATCAGGCGGTGTCGGAATTGGGCTGCTATGTCATGTTCCTAGCAGAGGCTCGGCATGTTCTTATTCGAGAGAAAGTATGAGCGGAGGTTATGGTCTGATGGCTAAGCGTCTCGGGGTATGTGGCTAGCATCTTTGAAGTGTCTGTCGAGTATATGATCGGCGGATCGGTCGGTGGGAGGCATGGGTGTTGAGGTAATTAAGTACCTGGTAGCATTAAGAGTCAGCTTCTGCGAGATAATGGTGCCCTGAAGTAGGGTGCACTAGAGTTTTAAGGGTTGATAACACTACCCTAATGTCGCTAATGGTCTTTGTCGAGCTTGTGGATATGGCGATTGATTTGTAGCATCTTGACCAAGGGGCTCCTAAGTATGTGTTGGGCTCCGCTATGTTCATTTAAAGTCATATAGCATACTCGCATGTTCTAGGTGACGTCTATGTAAACCATCGTCAGTAAGTAGGATAACTTAGTGCGGGATTAGCGTTGGTGCTTTGACTACTAAGCCTTGATGAGATGACATACGGTGAGATGAATAAAGTCTTAGTGAAGTAAGTGTTGTTGTCTTGACTTTGAGAACCTACAGTTGCTGGCTTCTCCAGGCATGTCGTCCGTCGGCTCGACATTGGGGCGAGTTCCTCCATGGCTTTATTGCTCGCAGTCCATAAGTTGGCTTAGAACTCAAGGGCGTCAGGATTCTGTTGATTGCTCCTTGCTCGAGGGCCCAATTGGCCGCTGCTAGGCCAGGTAAGGTCGTGATCTGGAAGTCATCCGCCTTCGACCAGTGTCGGCGGGCACAGACAACCAGCTCGTGCTTGTTAGTAAGGTGAGTCCTTGAGCACTGATGGGCTGCGGGTGATCTCGGATCTGGCATTGCCTATGAGTTGTCCAGTACAAAGTAAAACCGAACATGACACAAGCAAGGAATGTATAAACGTACCACTTTGCCCGAGCTTCTTGTCTCCAGTGTCTTTGAACAGTCAGAGGTGGAAGGTTGAGCTCCTGGCGAGACGACGCTAGGCAGAACTCCGGTGTTCTGGCCAGGATTCATCCAACGACTCCTTATAAACACGACACCAAACTCTCTCGGGTCTCTACCCCCGTTACCGATCTGAAAACGGTCTGAATCACGAACCTAGAGAGCGAACTCAACCCGCCATGGAAAGATGGGGCGTGAGGAGAACAGACGCCGCCGCATCGTCGGTCGGGGTGGGATACGTACTCGTCGACCATGGATTGATGTTCGATAATCTCGAGACCCTGCAAGTTCGGGCACTCGCCTGGGAACAGCAGAGACCGCCATGGTTTCAATCGAAGAGAGGTACATATTTGCAGATCGTTCAAGTTTCGGAAGCGAAAGATGTGTCGAACGGGCGTGAGATATCGATCAAGCTGTAGGGATCCTCGATGATCTCAACGCGCTGTGGGCTCAACACTTGACCTAAGTGGAAACAATAGAGACCCCTAATTTGTCATGTAAAGCGAGTGACGTGCTAGCGACGACATAGACACAAATCGTCTCTCCGCCAAATATGAGCAGATGGCACAACCCGCACAATGTATCGAAGTGATATGTATGGCCTTACTTTCGGATATCGTACAGATCATTTGCCTCGGCTTGTCCATTCATACAATTCTCCCCTCCTACGATATCAACCTTTCATCCAACCATCGCCAAACTGAAAAGACATAAATCACATATCTAAAGGACGAATCGGCCCAATCGTGAAACAGAAGAAACTACGCATCAGGTATTGGAGGTATTGGAGCCATTGTTTACTAAAGGAGATGCGTATGGTTTACACCTGATTTGTAGGCAACAACCGATACAGCCCGTGACTACCGTCACAGCGTCCTTGTCTGTCCACAGTCTCATGGCGCCACACCTCGCGCAATCTTAGCGTAAAATAAAGAATAAAATATATGGCCATCAACAGTTAAAGCTTAGTGATGCCCGATCTATGATCCTCTGCATGCAGGCCATTCGCGAATTCATCCCATGTCGTCTGTCTTAGCGCAACCTTGAAGACAGAGTCCGCCCCTAATCGTCGCTACACCCCCACAACCGCCCCACCACACTTAAGCTAGTTTCAACCTCAACTCATTTCACTTCGATATAAGTAAGGTAGGGAGAATGATATCCGCAGCCCTTACTGACAAGGGCATAGCAGGAATTATCAAGCTTAGGTGTATGAGCTACCAGGACCTAGCGATAGGCATGCCTTGATGTTGAGAAACAAAAACCAAAGGTCACCCGGTGTCAATGGCCGGAAATCGGGCACCCAGAAGGTGGTCCGACTGTGCCCGAGTAAAAGGGAATTTTAACCCCAAGACTCATGAAATTGAATTCTCTGTGGGCCACTCAGCCACCGACCAAGCCCGGGCGATAGAGAGACGGCCGTTAATTCGAATTGTAAGAGTCCAATGTGGACGAAGCGCGGCAAGGGAACAACAGGCCAATCGCGTTGTTTGGTCTTCTGCTATTGGTCCCTTCCTGTCACCCTCTCACAGCATGACCTCCAGCTCTGCTCAGGTGAGGCTTGAAGATAATTAGCAGCATCTTCATTGAACTCTTCATTTGTATGACGGCCCGTCAAAAATGGATAATGGATGGGAAACAAAGAAGGAAAAAAAGGTGTCACCCAGGCAGTGGCAGTCGTAGGCCAACCCGCGCGGGCGGAGCCGGCAACTTGGTCTAGGAACCTGAGGTCGAACCTGCAAGCACATGAAATTTAATTCACTTTAGACCAGTTACGCCACTGGAAGGATCACTGGGTGACGATGGTGCAGACGTTACGCTGGATTATAGACTGAGCGCGGCAAGAAATGGCCATGGCGCCACGCAATTGGTCACTGGATTTTCCCCCAACCCGTGAGCTGCCAATCAGGCAGCTAGTAAACAACACGGTTCGGTAGGCAGGCCTCTGGTCAATCAATTTGATTGATGCATTAATCCCATTTCCATACAGGTGGCCACATGTAACTTGTGTCGGAGGCTAGAGAGATTGAAGGATAACACACCGCGAAACGCAGAGCGCACGGCACACGAGGAAGAAGACGACGCATGGATTCAACGGCCCGGAGCTAATCAATTAAGCTACGCCAAGTGGGGGGCAAAATGGCTACTAATTGAGACATCTCTTGATCGAACAGGAACACGTAAGCTGTGAAGAGCATTTGGGGGTGGGGGGTGTATTGTGCATGACATCTAGATGAACTACTGGAGGACCGAAAAGCGAGAACTTTGAAGACAGAACTGAAGAACTTCATTCTCAAATTCAAGATGAACTTCATGCTCAATCGTGACGACAACCATAGTACTTCCGAAAAGTCCGTCATCATGCCAGGTGACTCTTGGGGAACCCTACTAGCGTCAGGAATGACCTCAAAACCCGGTAGATTGATTTGTAGTGGGGTGAGGCTAGACATACCTGTACGACTCTCCTTAAACCATCGCTCAATTTGCTTCATCTCGTATTGTTGAAAGAGGAAAGGCCCTTCGCCGATAGAGTCAGCCTCCTGCCATCACACGGAAGGAAGAACGAGAAGTGAAACCCGTAAATATAGTGTTTATTATCTAGTGTAGTTGATGAAATGTACTTGTTGATGGTCATATCATCACCGTGATCTCCTCACATGAATAAGGCAGGCCTAATTCAAGACTCAATACCATTTCACAGGAATCGGCCTCCAATCCAACAGGCGAGACAAGTTCTGTTTAGGGTGGCAGTGCTGCGAGGATGCCATGATACCAGTGCTTACTGTCAAAAAAGGTACCTAAGGCACTCAACGTGCATCCTTCCCTCCCTCTGCCGTCTTGACTGCCGGATGCTTGCTTGCCCTTGTAGCGACTGTTGAGCAAAAGTACACTTCACATGTAGTCACAACTATTTCCATACATACGTCATGGATTTGGAAACGGTTGTTGACAACGGGCTGACTGTTTGCAAAAAAGTAGGTTTCCAGACAGGCACCAGATGCTGGAGTCAAGGGTGGGCGGTGCTGTTGTCTGTATGAGTTCAATTCAATATATGCCATTTAGACTCTAGTGACTGAGACTAACACAATTATCGACTTCTGCTAAGATACAATCCAAAATACAGCGCAAAGGGGAGTACGATTTTCGCCTCCTGTTCTAACAGAAACGAGACTTCAGGGTTTGGAGTGAACAACACTCACTGCTGGTCCGGTTACTCCGCCGGTGGCAACGCCTTGAAGATATACTTCACGCACCCGGCCATAATCTCGCCCCCAACACCACCATTGTTACAATTCTTAAAATTGTTTTCAAACAGTGACGGGCACGTCACATCACTCGCTGCACCGAGTGGCTTCCATGCGTTGGCTTCGGTCAAATCTTTCCCCTCCACCTCACAGGAGTCCTCCCACTTTGCCTCAAAGTGGTACGTGACACCACCTTTGGTGAGCTCGTGGATAAGAGTTGAATCCTCGTCTCCCTTGATAATTCTATACCCTTTCACATTCTTGCATGCGGCTTTGCTGTACGACCTGACGTTTGGCGGGCCCACATCTTTGTGCTTACCGAACTGATTGGGTTTATAGCATTTCTGCTCCCCGAGAGCAAAAGGCTGCTTCCTGTCGCGGATCCTGTACGAGTAGGTACCACAGCTGAGATCGTAACTAGCTGTTGTTGACATTTTCCGCATGCCGCCTTGAGGATTAGTTAGTAACTGGACTCGGCTTCGGGGGGGGAGGAACTGAGGATGGTTAACGTACTTCCTTTATGTCCGCAAGTTGAATGGCCAATGCTTGTCATAACCTCCTCACATGACATCTCGCATTCAGGTATGTCAGAACCTTCCTTTGGCTTCCAATAGAAATCAATCCTGTACTTGTCGTATAGATCGGGATCTGGCGGCGGCGATCGCCTAGTGTTGCGCCATTGGACGGGTTTTGCCTTGCCAGAGGGATCGATCGTCATCTTTAGTTTCTTGTCGCGACTGACATTGTTACAGAACGTGCTGAAAACGTTTCCGGCTTGCCCATTCCACACGTTGGAAGGAAGTGGGCTCCAGTCATTATCTCCGCACTGTGGCCCTGAAATCTCAGACTCTGGATTTCTGATTGTGTAACCTGCCTCGCCACAGTCCAATTTCACACTTCCAGACTGAGCTCGAGTATGAGAGTCATAATGGCCTGCTTTTTGGTAAGAAATCGAACAAAAACTAGAAACTGAGGGGAGAAGTTGGGTGGGAATGAATGCCATACACGATGTGCTCCTAAAGCCATCAATGAAGATTTGAGTGCAGATATTCTTGCAATCAACACCCTCTGTCTTCTTCCAATAGAATTCGAAAAGTTGCTCATCTGATCCTGACGAAAATACGTCCTCGTGAGTATATTCAACGCTGAAGTCTTTGTCCAATTTGTAGTGCTTTTTATCGGTGCAAAGCTTCTGGATCAAGCTGTACTTCGATTAGCAAATTTATGTTCCCATCACGTCAAGGCATAAACTTACTTAAACCAAGTCTCAGTCTCCACACTTTCATTAGGTCTTGAGCATTCACCCACGTTGGTGAATTTTGGGGGAGTTAGCGGCTTAGAAGATAATGCCTCGCCTAGAAACTTCATTGCCTGATCCTCTCCATTGCTCACTTCAGCAGAGACGAATTCAGTGTCAACGGCGCATGGGCAGTCTTGATATTTCCCACTCTGGATGCGTTAGGACGTCTGGTGATTCTCGGTTGTAAAGGGGAAAGGGGAAGTACCTTGCACACAAATTTAGCGTCCTCTTCCAGCGGCAGATCCAAGTCACACTCATCTTTGGTGCAAATCAATTCCGTCTGGGTAGGGTCTGGACAAGTATTAGTCGAGGTTGTTTTCGTGGAAGTTGTTTTTGTTTCGGTCAAAGTCTGAATGGAGTTGGAAGGAATGTGAACTCCAGTAATGGATACTTTCTCCCCCGCTCCTGCAACGGACTTGTCGGCAAGAAAGACATGGAAGATGTAGCTCAAGAGCCCAACGCCCAAGATTCCAGTGGCTGGTCCAGCGCCTGCTTCTAGGAGCGTTAGCTCCTCTTCGCTAGCAAGGCTGAGCACAATCCTCTCATCAGCACCAGGCTCGCCAACAGGTACGTCCCCGGAGCCTGTGCCACCATCCTCGGGGTTAAGCTCTAAGACAGCCTTGATGGCGGGATGATCCGGAGCGGCCTCAATGATTTGCTCCTCGGCGTCTCTCCAGGCCTCCGGAGAGATTTTTTGTCGGGCTCCTTCAAGAAAATCTTCGTTGTGGCCACAGACAGCTTCACGCTGCTGGATGGCCCTACGCAAGCGACGAAGCTTAGAAATTGCACAAGAGGACACTTCGTCAGCGAGGTCTTCCAGAAAAGAACGAAGGTCAGGGTCGACAATAGATATATCGAGATCCCCAGCCGCATTGGTAGCCACAGCAAAGAAGATTTTATGGGTTTCCGTTTTGCCATCCTTGGTTATCGTCGTGGCCGTTGGAGCATCCGAGTCATACACTGTGCCACGACTAAAGAAGGGTTAGACTAGATGCAAATCACATCGCATCAACAAATTTTACTCACAATATTGACGCCGGAGGCAGTATACTGACAGGGTTCACTCCTATCTGCCCTGAGGTGGTTGGAATGATTGCATTGACGTGCATGTGGGTTGCTGTAGGAGTAAAATCGACAGTCGCTCCTGCAACAGTTCCCATGCGGGTTGCCGCAAGGGCTAACATCAAGCCACAAGGAAATTGGGGAAGAAGCCGCATGATAAATTTACAAAGGGAGTTTTGATAGTCAGGTAAGAAGATTGAAGGAGGGGGACAGTCTGGTGATCTAACCATTGCAGAATTACCGTGTGCTATGGATGGTCTTTATGTTTACGATAATGACGATTCATCTTCACAACCAGGGACCAACTGCAACTAGGTAAGCCCAAGAATTTACAACGCGTGATGGATCAAATTTAGGCATGGGAGAATCCTGCAAAAGGAGTTGGCGATTAAACTGTCCAGTTGAAATTGCAATTACAAAAGTCTCCCTCAGTCAGTCCAGATATTGAAGGTTCTGTGACGCGAGCTGCAGATGGTGAAACAAAAAAGGTTTGTGTTGGTCGTGAGTCCAACAGGAAATACATGCGACCTCTAGCGGCCGACTCGCTTCGCCACCTTGGTAGTGGAGTGGATCATGACGGCGCTAAATGCAGATGAATGAGTCGCCAGCAAATAAAGCAGGCCTCTGAAGCTTAAATTAAGCTTCTCGTGGATGGGCGGCGTATTCCAGCGTGCACAATCATCAATCGTGACATCGTACGATGAAGCAGAGTGTTGGTTGTTGGCAATATCCATTTCCACCTCATTTTTGATGCGGGGTAGCTAGGCTCCAGTGCCTTCCTTCGGCTGTTCGTTTGTTGTTGGTGATATCTATCATTGTCCCGTTTTAGATCCAGATCGCAAGCTTTGCCTCTTCCTTCGACTTCTTGTTAGTTGTTAGTGAATCCATCATCCACCTCGTTTCAGGCGCGGACATCCAGGCTTTAGCGCCTCCTTTCGGCTTCTTTTTGGCTGTTGTTAGTTGGGAAATCCAGTCTATTATTGATTGAAGGATTCGCTGGATCCCACATTTCTATCAATACGAGTTCAGACAGCCCGGGCGACCTGTTGGAGGTGGCGGCGCATCACGGAAGCGAACACAAAATATTGGGGGCACAAAGTTTGGTGACCGTTGGCCGTTGTGCCCAACGCATTCCGGCCCCAAATCGCCGATCTTCGGCAAATCTTTACGGCCTGTCTTAAGCCGTTCAGTTAGTCGAAAATGCGCATAGGATCTAGGCGCTTGAGTCCTTGCATCAGGGACGAACAAACAACTTGTTAGCCCGGATGACTTCTAAAACATCCCAGAGAGTGTGGGTGGTCCTTTCAGGGACAATCCTTCCGCGACGAATAATCATAGCACCCTTCTTCGTGAGGATGGCTAACATCCCTTATGACCGTCTATTGCAACCAACACCTGCTGTGGCCGGAATTCGCTGTGAATACTTGAATGGAACGCCCAGATAGAGAGAAGAAATGGATCATGTATATATATGACCACTGAAGCCCTTTTTTTTTCTCTATATTCTCTAGTTGTTTTTCATCGACCTTCGTCTTTTCAAGCTCTATTTACCCAACATGAAACTCTTCGCATCAGGCTTGGCCTCTCTGTCGCTCTTGTCATTATCACTAGGCCAGAGGACTCCCCAGTGGGCAATTGATGCAAGCTGTGGTGAGTACTTCATCCACTTTTAGCTCACCATTTTCCCATTTTAAAAAGAATCGATCTTCTCAATTCTCAGTTGCTCCTATCATAGAAAATAACCAACTAACCTATACCAGACAACACAGCGGATCTTAGATCTCGAGATGGCATCATTGCGGCCATGGCTGAAGCTCGGAATCGTGCAAGCATTTCATTTCAGGTCATGGACCAGTATGGCGATAACCCGAGAGTGACTGCTATCTGTAAGATGGTACTTGGAGATGAGGACTACGAAACGAAGTTTCAGACTGTGAAAGGTGAGTATAAGCACACAAATTCTTATTCAGACATCTCTTACCACATGGCATTAAGATAGATATCTCTGTGCTAATCGTTTTCCGTCAGGTACATTCAGAAAAATTGCAACTATTGCAGAAAATCCAGCGCAGAATGGCATTGGAACTGACGAATGGAACAATGGCAGGACATGGGACGATGTTGTGAGCGAGATATTCCACTCAAACAGGCGGCATTTCATAAAAGCTGACAGTGCGGCTCCTTTACTTGAAATTCAGCAGATTTACTGTGGCCTTGATCGATTCAGCAAACCCCCAGATAACCCGGATTACCTGAGCTGGTTGAATGCTGCCTGGAATAACCGCAGGTCTCCATCCGTGACTTACGATCGCCTCAAGAGGGAGTGCTACGACAGCGAACTTCGTTACGGGGACGGGAAAGTAAAAATGAAGATGGGAACAGAATCATCGGCAGCCAGGGTCTATAGAGTTGGAGTACCACCAGTTCCTCAACCACACCTTCCATACACCATCGATGTTTGCTGGTCGTTTACCAGGCAATTCCAGGATAGACAGTTTCCTCGTCTAAACGACGATCTGATTTCCGAAGTGACGTCTGTCGCCTTCCGCGAAGAGACCGAAGTACTCAACGAGCAACTTCGGAAGCAGGGAAACAAGCAGCTTCTATCCTGCATTGATGGTCTAAAGACAATGGGTGGTACGCTGCTACACGAGGTAAGTCTAAAGACTCAATACATAAGATATGTTTCTAATTTTTAGCTCACTCACACTCACTTGGGAGGAGACACCCGAGACTTACCGGAAGGCGAATGTTACAGCTGGAAGTGTGTTGTAGCAGCGAAAAGCGTGAGGAATGCTGGTGAGTTTGGTCATGTCACATATTGAAATTTATGTCTCTGACCTCAAGCTAGACTCATTTGCGATGCTGGGTATTGCCCTCGAGCTTTGGAGTAGAAACTATATGGTGAACGAAGACGGGACATTTGAGAAGTTTGAATGAGCCGAGAGCATGTCAAGTGGATAATAGCGAGGTCTTGTGAGGTATTTATTGGCTGTGCCATGAGTCAATGCACCTAGAAATTGTTTCAATGTTGGTACTCGATTTGAAAGCTTCAATGTACCTTAAAATCGACCAAGATTAGAACCAGAATGGAGGGGCAATGTGGGAAGTAGATATTCACGTGCGGGGTTCAGGCTGTATCTATGAATAGCAGGGCGCTTCGTGCACGTCCGCATTACGTAAAGCTCTAGACCCGGGTGTTTATGTGAATAATGCGTATATAACAACCAACACCCCAAATATTCTTGCGTTGCTCAACTTAACCCGACACATATATTCATTCTCCACTTAAATTCGTAATCTATCCAATAGCAACCATGACACCGCAATTAACCGAACGAGCGTCACTCCACGCTTCCTTCTTCGCTCTACCCATTGAAATCCGAAACAACATCTTAACGGAGATCTGGGCTCCCAGATTGAAACTGCACATCTTCTTCAAAGAAGATCGCCTCATGACCGCGGCTTGTCTCGGTGCTCAGACTGGAGATGAGACAAGCGCACTCGGCGGTCCACGCCTTGAACCTGAGAATCACAGGATGCCAAGCGACGAGGAGACAACACTGTCCAGAAGGCTTAACAAAAGATACTCCATTGAGTCTTTCAAATCCAGGCTGCACTCGCCCTGGGGAAATCACTACCGATGTGAAGAAGATTGGAATCCAATGCCAGGCCATATATCTACCGAAAAGAACTCGTGCATCAGCCTTCTATTAGTTAACAAGATGATGTAAGTCTTCTTCCCTTTACATAAAAGTCTTTTCGAGCTTTCTCAGCACTACATAAATGCTTGTAAGTGTTAACTCAGTTGAGCAGGTATGCTGAATGTATGCGTTTCATCAGCCAACATCTAGATGTCACTATTACCGACATGAGAACAGCCGCATTTCTTACTGATGTCAGCCGTACCATGTCTGATAAGCCACAACCTATGATCCCTCTGCATCTTCTTCGATCCAGCCAGTTTTTTAACATCGTCCTTTTTGACTCCCTGGAACTTCTCACCGCCCTAGCATTGTCTTCCGAAGATTCAATCTCATCGCATCCCCTAAAGCATCAAAGTCACACTGTCACTGGACTCGAGATATGTATCGACTGGGACCTGGTAGAAAGCCTCCTCCCTCAAAGGCAAGAATGGAACCAAATATGGTTAGGCATCGCCGCACTGCCTCACATCTCTCGAGTTACTCTCTGGGTTGATCATAGAGCATGCTCTAGTTGGTCAGAAGTCAACGAACGTGCCTTACTGGAGCCACTGAGGAAGGCAAGGTGGCCGTTGAACATTGAGGCAACAGTCTATTTGCCGAATATTCCCAGCGACAATATTAGGCCAGATTACCAGTTTGTTGGTGATATCGATCATGATGCCGGTTTGCCATTTAGGGTACGCAGGAGGATTCGATGTCCTGATCGATGTAATGGAGATCTCTGGAAAGAGGGAGCAATCTGGTTTTTTCCTGATGTTTCAAAAGAAGAGAAAGGCAAATTTGATGACTTTGGCATATATTGGGAGCTTAACAGTGTGACGACTGGTTTACCGGTTTGGGAAGACATAGAATCTATGATGAGCTTCTGGCCCAGTGGTAAATGAATCCGAATGACTTAATAGAAAATTTTATTACTATCGATGGGGTTCCTGCATCTCGTGTACAAGAAGTGGGAGTCGTGGTGGCGAAAGAACAGACAACCACCCTCATCTTCCCCGCTGTTGTAGCCCGTGCTAACCAAAAGAGGCGCCATCTTGGTGTCGCCATGTTGCTACAACCAACGACTTGGTGGATTTGATGCCGTCGTCTTGACACGCGATACATCCGACGATTGCTACGATCCCGGCTGACCTGAAGATCCCAACAATCTCTATGATTCCAATCCTCTGGACGTGACCTTCCGAGCGGCAGAGAAAATCATAGAACCTAAAAGGAGGCCTTATTTAGCACGTATTACGTGCTTAGCAGGGCCTAATTGAGTACTTCTTGCAGTCTAAATGAGTGTTTGATACGGTCTAATTAATTGATTTTCAGGGTCCAATTGAGTATTTGATATGGCCTGATTTTGCGCTCGGTAGGGTCTAATTAAGTGCTTGGTAATTAGAGTCTAATCGAATTCCTAGTATCGTGTGATTAACAGTTCACTGTCATTTATTACAAACTGCCTAACCGTCCTCTGCAGCTCTACCAGATCCCTCAAAGCTACCCAATTGACTACAGTGGGCGGGCAAAGTCGTCATAGCCATAAGGACGACGACGAACGGCCTGGCAGCCAGCGTTAGTCTATGGATCAGCTAATGGGCCACGCCAACAGATGTAAGCGGGTTGTCACCAATCACTCTCCGGGATTTATTCATATAAGTAGCCCCGCTTCCGTCAATATGATCGTTCATATCCTGAATCCGGCGAGATTTGCGAGCACCCGAGATGCGCCCACTGCTTCGTAAGACATCCATCACGTTGTGCTCCAGCGCCGGCAATCGATGCACGCGCACAATGAAATAGGTCAGTACCATCACCAACAACCTAAGGACAGGAATAATGATTGATCGAGAAACAATAAATTAGCGAAAACGTGTGTCGCAATTGAGTATTTTCCAGGTTGGTTGGTAGTGTAAAGTAGGAATGGCTTGGCAGCATGTCGTCTTGCCAAACGTGGCGCAACCCAACGACAACGACCCCCGACGTAGAAATAAACACAAAGAGCTGGCTAAGTGCAATAGCGATTTGGTATTATTGAATTAATTATCGTGATCCTGATCTAAGCGTCATAGCGTCGACGTCACTCCGCTCTAAACACTGGTTTGCTCGTTGGTGTTGCTCTTGTCGCCCTCCACCAAATTCTGGGCTCCGGTAAGCTTGGGATTACGGAGACAGAGGGAGAAGCCGATAAGCGGGATACAGAGGCACATGCCGGTGATGGTGAGGTAGCGCTGGACGCCCTGGTACGAATCGACGATAGCCGCGCGTTCGGGGGTCCCCATTGGCCATTCCAAAGCCGCAGTAAATGGATCAGCGTACGCAGTAACAGCCAGAGTCTCGTTGATATTTGCCAGGTTCTTGGCCAGTGTGCTGGGCAAAATTTGTGTCCAAATTGCTCCAGACACAGCGTTACCCAGGGCAGATCCGACGTTGTAGGTCGCGAGGTAGACACCGGTCATGACAGCAAGGTTTTCGTGCTTGGTGAATGCCTGCAAAGCTGCCTGGGCGGGGTATGGAACTAAAGTTGGTTAGGCTACTATTTTTCAAGTTGTCTCTCAAACATAGGATAGGCGCAATTGGTACTCACACATGCCGCCAGCGAAGCCAAGAAACACTTGTGCACCGATCACGCCTGCACGCCCGCTGCTCGAGGGATCCGCGCGATAATGATAGAGAACGCCGAAAGCCACTAAGAATAGACACGTGCCGGTAACGATAAAGATCTTGAGGCGGCGGACTTTGTAGACAATGAGGCCGAGGATGGTGCCGGTGAGGACGCTGGTGAACGAGTACAGCGATGTAACTCGGGTCGCAGCTTTGATGCTAAAGTTAAATGCAACAATAAGGACTGTATACAGGTAATCTCCTTGCATTGTCCAGGAAAAGTTGAGAAGGACTGCGATGCCCATGGGAGCCCAGATGGCGCGGTCTTTCATGAGAGCGAAAGGTACCAGGGGGTGTGGCGCCTTGAGCTCCCAGATGATGAAGACAGGGATGCAAACAAAGCCGATAACAAGCGGGGCAACAACCTGAGGTGAGTCCCAAGCAGCTTGGAATCCGCCAGCAATTGTCAGAGGGACAAGAATGAGACTGAAGACGGCAATCAGTAGGATGATGCCGATGGTGTCGAGCAGCCAAAACAACTCAACAGCCAGGTTCTGGAAGCCCAATTGCTGGAAAGAGGATTTGTAGCTGTCCAGTTTACCGCTCTTTTTCGCACGTCGACCGACGATTGACAGGGAGATGATGAGCGGCAAGGCGCAAACCTGATATCCGTTAGCGCCGTAGCAACAACCTATCTGGCATCACGCCAAGGGCGAATTCGCGTACTGGATAGATGATACACCACATTCCAACGCCCCAATGCCATGAAGTGGCGCCCAACACTGCTTCGGTGAGGTCTCCCGAAACCCAGGTGTTGATGATAAACGGTAGAGCTGGTATATAACTGAAGAACAATCGAGCCTTTGTAGAGGTAATATCGGCCACTAACGACGAATTAGTCCCTTGTTTCACGTGAAACATTACCTTGATAGCGCACACCACCCAGAAGGCGGCCCGAAAGTAAAACAGTATAAAAACGAAACCTGCAAGGACCTCATCTCACAGCTTGGAGGGTAAACATACCAATTACCTCGACGAGGAGGATAATCATAGTATAACCGATTTGATAAATGATGGCACCAGCAGCAAACTGGGAAACGTTGTTGGAGATAGACTCGACAATCGTGCCGAGGACGTAAAAGAAGACAGAGAGGATAATGAGCTCCACGCGACCGAAAACATCGGCAATTTTAGCCGAAGTAGGCTGAGCAGCGGCAGCAATAACGGCACGCAGCGTCGCCACAGTAGAAACGAGCGAATGGTTGGAGAAAGAGGCGGTCGCGTCTAAGTCGTCTATTAGCTTTAGGTGAGTAGCTTAGGGACTATGACATTACATGGCTGGTACGTATACCTCACTGTGCCATCGAGGCCATAAGCGTAGGCAACGAGGAATACGCCAAAGAAGATGAAGATACGGTCTATCGGGGTGATGCAGCTCGAGATGGCCTGGATGCGTACAACACCGGGCGACTTGACATCGCGCAAGCCCTTGAGGCCAACCGGGTGGGGCTGCTCCGCGCCAAGTTGCTGCGGGTGCTTCTCATCCTCCGGGCCGAGGTTCTCCGGTACGGGAGACGACATGATTGGAAGATGTAGGCGACGAAACGTCTAATTTGCGTGTGTGATTCGGTACGAGGGTGGAAAGTCAAGAAGGGGGGGGACGCGCAGGTTGATATAGAAGCGGAGACCCATAGTGAGGCAACCAAAAAGGCAGCCCAAAGAGGCATCCGCAGTGCAGATTGATTAGATCGAAGCGGCAAACTTTTCCAGTGTTTTTTTCTTTGCCCCCCCTTGCTGATTGCCCGTCCGTCCTTAATCAGATGGATCTGTCCCATCAGCCAACACGCCATCGGCTCACTTGCTGTAGACAGCTAGCATGGGGGTACCAGTCTAAAAACGTCAAGGTCATGCTGGAGATTTTCTGGACAGGCCAAGCATGCTCACAGAACGCGGGAGGAACAACTCGGTCGGTCGACCCGGCATCGTCTTAGGTAAATGGCCGAGCTCGGACGTGGGTAAGACGCTGATTCGTGAGACGAGAAGCTTGGCGTGGGAGAGAAGTCAATCCCTAATCCCTACCAATTTTTGGCACTGTAGCAGAGGAGTTTAGTTCTTCGATAGTTTGGTTGATCCTCAAGCTGGTGGGATGGGATTGATACACTTCATGGGTGCGTGGTTCGCATTTCCACACTGGCTGCACTTTTGAACTTTGCTGCGGCTTCAGCTTGTCTTGATTCAGCCGTCACACAGATCCAGCCCATAGCTTCAACCTGTCTCACTGCTTCAGCGTCACTATGGATGCTACCAAGCACAATCACACATCCCACAGCCGCCACCCAACCAGCCCACGATTTGCAAACAATGCCGGCCCATTCATCCCCAGTTAAACAGCTGCCTAGAGATCCCCATGTCCGCCCCACAGTAGCTCTTCCTCGCAGCGCGTTACTGCCAATAAAATGCCCGTCTTGCTGTTGGTGAGGCCTTTTAAGACCCCTCCCATGCATGGTGCGGATTCACCGACTGCAGCCACAAGAACCAGTAATTCTTGATCTTGATCTTTGCCTTTGCCTGGTGGATTTCCCATTGCTGATGGGGCTTCCATGGAGAGGATCATGCATGGATTGAGCCTAGGGGTGGATCCATTACAGGGGAGATAATGTCTTAGTGCACCAAGGTATCCGAAAAAGGCAGTGATTTTCTATTCTGCGTGCGGACCCTTCGGCCACCGAGGGGACACTGTCACTCAGGAATTACAGCAGAGCCATCGCAGAAAGAGCTGAGAGCCAGTGGTTGCATACCACCACCAAGTGCCGACGCAACGCACGAACGGGAGTTTCGGGCATCCTGCTAACCACGTTGGAGTTGGAGGTGGTAGAGCGAGTCAAGGTCTCTGTGGTCGGAAGAAGGTGACATCATGGACTACAGTATGCAGCGCCATGTCTCGCAGCCCATCGCTTCTCAAGCATCAGACGTCTCATGTTTTCCACATCAATCATCTTGAATCACGCGGCTGGTTCTCCTCTAGTCTTCCACTCGCTCATCAGCACTAGACCAACCGCTCCATGGGGATCCTGCAAATATTCGTGTTTCTTCGGCCATGTGCCTTGTCACGGAATCCCCGATGCTTGGCCATGGATTGTTTTTTCAACAGTGGATGCAACGTGACCTTACTCCACCACGTCATGGAATCCCTCCAAATTAGCTCGGCCTGTCGTAGTCTCTTGGCCTGTCGTCTGTTGGCCACTGCAACCATTGCCTCGTACAACTGTCCTATGAAAATGCTCCTTGCCATCGAACCCACCTTCAAAGCACGTTCGTCTCGGCGTCCCGCGCGGCACAGACAAGGTTTAGATCGTGCAATCCATGAGCCGCTTGTGGCTTCTTGCATAGCTGGCACCCTCTTCATCCTCCGTAGCGTCGCGCGTTGGGTCAAAACGTAGATTGATAACGAGACTGCCGCCAAAGAAGGCCAGCCTCCAAAAGTCCCCGATCCTCCGAGTGGCTTCAGCCTTTGAGCTCAGCGCCGTGGGCAGGTCATCGGGCCATCGGGAGAGAAGCTATGCCGTAACATCGGTGACATAACGCATGGTCCATGAAGAATTTTATCCCCAGAGAGTCATCCCACGCAGTCAATGCTCCGGACTAGCGAAGCGATCCTGTTCCGGGGATTTGGGAGGGTCCACTGATCGAGCAGAGCCACCTCGTCGACCATTGCGGATGTTTTTTCTTAGTCCTCGCGGTCCATTCTGTGTCCATTAGAATCTTGGGTCAAGTCTTGGCTCCTCGTCCACTGCATTTCGACGGTCGCAAGCCGAGGCCATCACATGGCAGTGTTGCATCGTTTGCCCGTTCAAGAAGAACCCCCACGATGTTAATTTCTCCTTCCTAGACCCATAATCAGAGGCAGATCATTCCGCTGTCACCTTCATCAATGCTCCCTCAACGGCGGCCAAGTGGAGATTCATCACCGAAGCCTTGGAACCGACATCGAAGCTCCGCTTTGCCATGCCTTTCGAGGCGAAGCCCCCGCGTTTCACACTAACCAAATGTTCGTGGCTTCCTTGTGAAGATGATGCGGACAGAGATCATCCGTCTAGGCACTGGGCCCTATTCTCAGTCGTCCATGTTATCACGGACATATTCCGCTATTGCAAGGTAAGGAAGTTGACAAGTTGCATGCACAAAGACGATCGAAGACACACTCGAAACATGGGCTGCAGAAGCGACATGGCAAAGATCCAGAAAACCCAGACCCAAAAGACAAAATGTCACGCGACCATGTCGGACGTACCATCTCAATCAAGCCATGCAGAGGCCCGACTGCTAGGACCACAGGGCTGCAGATATTCAGCCGGAAAGGGATTAGACAGAGGCAACTCGGAGATGGGTTCAAAGTGGCGACTTCATGACATTTCCCCGAAGTTTGACTCGTTAGCCAAAAACATTTCCGACGATTGCTAGCGGAGTGGCAACCCCTGGAATGGCGTCTGCTCCACATGTTAAATGTCCGTCAGAAGAGGTCTCAACTCCGCTGCCCCGTAAATGGTTGATGTTTAGTACAGATTGTCAAGAGGGGCCCAGGGATCAAGTGCTGGAAGTGTCGGCGGACGGATTCAACAATGGTATATGGCTTTTGTGTGTGTAGTTTCTCTGTTTTTCGTGAAGACTAAGTCATCTGGGTTAGGTCAGACATTCCATTTCCTGGTTGAGATATCAACTTCCATCAAACCCGTTAGCATCTATCTATTGGCAAGAAATTCCAAGTTGCACAACACGCATTACCTCGCAAACTTTGTCCAGCTGAGCAAAGGAGAGGACTTCGGGCTCACCCGCCCTTAAGATCAAAACTATAAAAATAATCACAGGAAACTGCACGAGAAAAGTCATTCATCTTTAAATAGCTAAGTGACATGTAACCCTCCGATAGTGGGCAAACTAGGTTGTGTGGATCTAGATACCACTGTTGTTTTGATCATCTAATCCGCTCAACCATGACAAAAGAAAGACTTTGAACTTGACGGCAGTCTCTCGGGTCACTTGAAGCTGAAACGTATGATTCGATCTTGCGTGTTGCATGCATGGCACGTTGGCAATGTGTAGTTGAGGTGGCATTATTGTCACTCCCTAATATAAGTGGTTCATCTCGTGGAAGTTGTTGACTAGTGGCTAACTCGTGATTTCGATCGCATTTGTGAAAGCTACAAGGTAGTCTCTGTTTCCACAAGAGAGGCTCGGTCAGAGTCGTCAGGTTTCCCGAGCTCCCTAATCTCCATCTCTGAGCAATCTGCGTCAATTCCTATCTAGCGCCCGCTATTATCGCCCACTATGGCCCGGCCTTCGTGCCTAAGCGTCAGACAATCTTTGCCATTACTTCTCCCCGGTGCATTTAGCCTATCAAGAATTCTAGCACTGCCACTAACCGTGAGAAGATGGGTAAAGAGCCGGACAACTCTGAAAGACATAAACGCTAGCTCAATATGAAAGCTAAGACAAGGCAAGCTAAAGTAGATTGCTCTACTAACAAGCCTACCTGACGGTTGTTACCTCTAACACGACACTGGCTATAACCCAGCTGTAATAGAACGCCTCGGTCTAGAAAAAAAATAGTTTCAGATTGTTCTAAACCTGTATCAATAACAACCCAAGCACGCTATTAGTTAGCTGTCTGCTAGCATTAGACAACACTCTACAATACAACTCAAGGGCACAGAAGAATGTCGCTATGTGTCAGTGAGGCCACCATGTTCACAAATATTTCATACTTCTTTCAAGTTCGGAGGGTTCTACTACTTGACATTCAGAAACGTACCTTGGCAAGTCTCAAATCACACAGTAGTCTGGTTCTCTCTGTACAGGAGTTTTATTTAGAGATCTCATCAGTAATGACAGTATGAGCTAACTAAGCTGGTGGATGCATCCGCGTGCAAAGCACAATCTCCATGGGGTTGCCTCATGTCAGGCTTGGTTCAGGCTTGGTACAACTTAGGCAGCCTGGATGTTGAGGTTGCCGTGATCGTCGTGAACAATGACAACATCATCGGTGGGGGACGTGGCAAAATCGACGGCCACGGTCGTGGATCCAATCTTGGTCACGTCGATGAGGGATCCCTTGCTAAAGTCGCCAACAGCCAGGTAGTAGGTGTTGAGGGGCTGAATCTGGTATCGTACACCAGGCTCGGGAACGAAAGTGGCAGCAGGTCCGTCGACACCGTTGCCAGACTTGCTGCCTCCAAGGCCGATGACGTAGCGTCCTGTTGCCATCATACACAGGTTAGTTCTGGATATCATTTCGCGAAGCAGGGCATGGGAGCTTACCCTTGGTAGCCTGTTGGAGGGTGAAATCATTGCCAGTCTGGATCTCGAAGGCATTAGGATAGCTGCCGTTGGGCAAGGGGTTGTCGCTGAACTGCGGCGCGTCCTCGGAAACGAGGAGCTGGAGAGTAGTGCCCGGCACGGCTGTCCCGTTGGGGTTCGTAGTGCCAAGCTGGACTTCACGATCGCCCGTCACGTTCACCTCGACACCCACATTAGGGGCGCCATTCGAGGTTCCGACGACGGCATAGTACTGGTTGTAGACAGTAAAATTGGCCGATGAGCCCTTGGGGGTGTTGCCTTTGGCGAAGACGTTGGACCAGATCTGGCCCTGGACTCGGCCAGTGACGATGGGGGGCTTGTTGAAGAGGGCGTACTGTTGCTGAGCACCAGACTTGTTGATTACCTTGATGTTGTACTTGTTGACCATTGTGGGCAACTGATGGGGTAGGGTATTGATGAGTGAAAGGATGAAGGTGTTTCTGAGCTTGGTGTTGTCTTTCGAGTTGCGAGATGGAAAATTGTCGTGGGCCTACAGACTGTCTTATAGTTTTCCTATACCATCCGTGTCAGAGTCCAAGATACATATCGAGCACACTAGACAAGAGCACATTTACGCAAAGCTCAGATCTAAGAAAGCGTAGACTGCAACAGGCATGACCCCTTGCTTGCTTACTTACTTGGCTCCAATTCGCCTTAACAAGCTCCTCGTTCGTGATGAGAGAAACTATGGGCCTCCGCATGCCTGGGACATCAAAATCCTGTCTCGTAGGTCCATTTTCCTACGGGGCAATCTCGATGACGACAACGGAGCCCGCCGTTGGCTACAGGTTCAAGTGGCGTTGTATCTGCGGCAACTTGCGGTGAAAGATCAGCCCGCCACTTTCGCTGATCAAATCTTTCTGATATGTTGCGATATCACATACGCATTTCCCTTGCATATGTGATATTGGATGGTGTCTGCGTTCGATGTCGGATCGGCTAGCCACTTGGTCGGTCTAGAAGGATCCGGGACGTAGCATCCGCTGCTATAAAGCCAGAAGGCATGGTTGTTCGGTCACCGTTTGGAATGTAATTGGGTCATTGCAAACTATTGATGCTGCCTTTTCAACTTTAATATTTGCCATTCTAATCTGGTGCTCCTTGTGAGAAAGAATACGGCGCCGGACTATCCAAAGAATATGGAGTTGGCCTATTGAGAGAGAGGGGCACCAAGTTACCTCCACCTTTCGGAACGGGCCATCCCGCAACAGGCCAGGAGTTCAAACGCCAGGGGTCTGTTGTTTTTAGCGCCCTCCGCAAACGGACAAGCTGGCCCTGTTCCGGAATGCAAGGGGGAGGCTCGAGACTGGCGCATCTCTGATCCCAGTCGAATTAGTCTATTGAAGCAGAACTGTCTTGGTCCAGCCAGCCACCTGACAAACTATCAATTTGCTTGCCCACTCGGCCAGACCCTGCCGTTATACGTACAGTAGCGTGAAGCGTGCCACCCACTTGAGATTAAAACTGATCACGTTATTACATGATGAATCGCGAGACCAGACCGGTCAGGCATCATCCAGAGGCATCGCTACGTGTACCAGTCGACTCCAGTCTCCAGCATGAATAGCCTCAGCTGGCGCGCCTTCGGTCAACAGTTGATGTCACAGCAACAGCGAGGACTAGCCATGGCCCCCTATACCATCTCGATCCGCAACCAGTCGGGGTCCCGAAACTCGTACGCCGTCTTCTCCGAGGTGCCCAACATCAAGTCCGGAGTCCCGGACATCAAGATCACCACGCGCATCATCATGAGCGTCCATGGCGTGGCACACGGCTCGGGCCAGGCGTCCTTCATCCTGTCCAAGCAACTGTACGCCAACTGCGGCACGTATGACGTGGACTCGGACAAGACAAACGGGGACACCAGCGTCGGGGCTGTGGGAACGGGCACCGAAGTCGTCGACTTGCGTCCCGTCACCCTCGGACGCATCGACACGACGCAGGGAGGCAAGTTCGTGCCCGGGACCAGTCTCGAGATCGACGGCCTTGGCGGCTCGCCTTCTTTCACTCCTACCCTCCCAGATCTGCAGGATGGCGAGGTCGACAGATTCGTCATCCGAACCAAGGGTCATTTCACATTCCAAGAAGCCAAGCTGAGTACGTACTTGACCCGATTCTGTCTTCTTGCCTGGTCCCCTCTCGCCTTGCCCGGGAAGACGATCAGCATGTGCACCAATTCATCCCTCACCCCTCACCGCCATCAGAGGCTTTTCCGTTCTCTCCATGTTGCATGCAACGTGCTGATGTCAAGGCCATCAACAGACAAGTACGTCGCGGGCTTCAGCTCCTCGCCACGCCAGACCATTGGACCGTATGCGACTTTTGTACCAGGTCCCAATACTTCATATCAGATCAAACCTAGCAAGGTCTTCTATGTCACTGTCGGAGAGCACAATGTGAGGGATCTGGTGCTGGACGACCTCAGAAATGCGGCGAGCACGTGTCGCATTGACTTTGGCAACCCGGAGACTGATGACGTTCAGCTGGTTCACGATCAGTACGGTGTGCTCAACAGGATTACTGCCGCTGTCACTTAGGCATATTGCTCCCAGATCATCAGTTGGAGCTTCTTAGACTTGAAACATGCCACCCATACCATCGAGCTATGACCGGCATTCTTGTCATCTCGTGTCATCCGAGTCTGGACTATCTAGCTTGCATTTTAAGAAACTTTCAATTAGGGCTGAACTTCTCGAAACCGTGACGTGGCCAGAAAGGCCAGCAAACGGTCCCATGTTGAGGTATTGACATTAATTGAACCTGATGAGCTAGGCTAAAAACATTGGCATAGTCGTTGAAACTAGCCAACCGTTTGTCTTGTAATACTAAATTGTTCTCGGCGAAGCACTCACTGCCCTTGCCAACGCACGCATCACCCTGCTCGTCTACTGCGGCCAGCGATGTCGGGATTGAACTGCTGCACAAGATCCGTGTTCCCATAGTTTTCCGTAGATACCAATGTGATGACCTCGGGGAGACTTATGGTCGAACCCTCGAACTTGAATCGCCAGAGTTCAGGTTGCAGCTCGTTCCACAAAAAGTAGGCGCCCGTCTGGTCGGTGAGGAGGTATTTACCTCCCAGAGTACTACTTGGAAGAACAATGACTGGCTTCAGACCCGGGAGGCCAAACTGCTCAGCAAGGCCAGGAACGTCTATCGTCGGGCGGCCGGTGATTAGCCTTGTGTGTCTGCAGCGATCTGCCTGCTCCTTACTTGGATCGGTATTGAAATAAATGTCCAGTTGCATGTCAGCTGGATCGTTCGACCAGGTGGACCATGACGGCAAGGCCTTGCCAACGTCTACATAGTTCTCGGATGTAGTTGGAGGCGTAGGTGGAGGCGGAGGTTCTTCTGCGGCTGTCTGATAGCGATTGGAAAAGGTCAAATCCTGCTCTGGCAGTTCAATGCTTCGTGTTTTGTGCGTGAGGACTTACCATGGTATTGAGGTACGGTTTTCAAGACCGGTCAGTTGTGCGTGCTCTGGGCTATTGGATAGATCAGCGTTGAATTAATTTGCGTCTGTTCTGTTCTTTTGCTACTCTCCGGCCAAGATCGACCGAGCTGGCATCGAGTGTCCAGCAAGTACGAGGTGAAAGCGGGGTATGTCGTAGACTATCTGCGAGGGTCTTGAATCAGCAATATTGCGTTTTCGTTAGTGCCTGATGCTACTGTGCGGTGACGCTTTCAATACCAAACTATTGCTGACTACATTGCCTCTGGTATTGGGCCAGTCTTGGCCAGTCTTGGCCAGTCTTGCCCCGGTGAAACATCCTGGAGGTCTGAGCCTCGCCCTTGCATCACAATACGGTAGCATTTCTGCCATGTCCTCAGGATTGTTGTTGCATTAGGAAAGGTGGGTTGGTTGGGTTTGTTTGGATGGATGATGCAACCCAAGCTAAAGTTGCGGGCTAGCTACAAGTTTCACTCCTTGCATGCTTGCGTGCTTACACATTGATCAACACCACGTTTCCATGGCTGGCTGAATCTGCATCGAGAACCATAAATGGATGCGATGATCGTGTGTAGTGCGTCATGTGCTGCTGCAGTACATTTTACTCGCGCAACGATCGTAACTGCATGCTGCTTGATTCACCCGTTTCAATAGCCTATGCAGAGCACAAGTATCGAATACGAATCCATAGCATTCAAACAGGTACTAGGTACTTCTTCAACAAATAATGGTTCGCTGTTGGCGCAAGGACTGATCCAAAGTGGTCGACTAATGAATAGGTTCCTATACATCGGCTAGCTCGTCACTGCAAACAAGGAATCCAGAATCGGCAGCCCAGCGGCCCATGAAGAGGAGCAAGCGCAGGGAGGAGTAAACTATGGCTTTAGAATTTCCCGGCTCGTTTCTAGACACGTTGCCCCAGACGCATTAGGCAAGATGAGCAACAACCAGACCAGTGTTCTTGGGCACCACCGGTAACCCTGCACATCTCTTGAACAGGGTGACGCCAGTCATTCGCCGTCATCCATTCAGATGAGAGAGCGTTCACCATAATGAAGCACCCATAGTCAGCGCTCATTTCTCTAGCCATGTTGGAAAGCTTTGAATAGCGTAGCTTGTCCTTATTCTCTGTAAGCAGTCAGTTTTGTCAACCTTGGCCTTTGCATCTCATTTCTCTCTTCCCCATTCGTCTCGTTGTTCTTGGAGCATCTCACCATGGCGGCTGCCTACGATTGGACAAGCTTCCGCATCTTTGATGACGACTGTGTTCTCGGCGCTGGGAGCCTTGGGGCCACAGACTTGAATGACGGTTGTTTGAAGTTCGATACTTGGCTTAGCAACTTACGTGGACTCGCCAACAAACCAAGCCACTGCGGCATTCCGGTGGCACGAGTTGGAAATGTCACAGACTTGCTCAACAAGTTCTTCCCAGTGTGAGCCTCGATCTGAGTTGGCACCACTGTCCGAAACCTTGGGCTTGCTTGCTGACAAGAAGCCGATTTTCTTCTAGCAATCAACCCTTTCTCAACATTGCGTACCAGACACAGGGAAACAACCCAACATATTACCCCGACCCAGTGACGGTCCTCTTCGGTAACGCCACCATCGACATCAATGACGGGCCTTCGGCGCTCAGCTACATCTTCAGCATCGCGAACCGGCCCGCTGCAGGGCCTGGCCAAGCTCCACTGCCGGCCAAGACGTTTTCCAATTATGGTCTCCCCCTGTTCACCATCTTCACCCGATGGATCTACCTCGCCTACATTAGGGAGAGAAACAATGCCCAGGTTCCCCAGGGCCAAGCAGAAGGGATGGTTCCGTTCATGACCTGCCTCATGTATACGCTCAACAACAATGACAATTTCCAGTGCTTTATGGGCAGCTCCTATGTGACCAACGGCGTCGATCCCTTGGCTGTTGTGGACGGCTACCAGAAGCGCAGGATTATGAACATCTGGAGAAGGCAGGAGGTGTTGGACAACCCCCAAGGCCTCTCCTACTACAACCCATCTAGGGTCAACAATCTGCCGGTTCTACCTCCCGTCATGGCAGAATCTGTAGGCAATGCCTACTTCCTACTACTCCGTGGTAATACGTCGATTGTAGTTCCTCAAAGAACCCTCTACCAGCCGCCGGACCCCAACAACCCTCAGGGCCTCCCTCAGCCAGCTATCATTCAACATACGCCATCTTTGGATGTCTGCAAGGCTGTTTTCGATCCAACCGCTGCCATCCTTGCAGCCGCTTGGACAAATTTAGGGCTCACGCCACCCATCAGACCAATGTTGCTCGAGAATGTGGCAGGTAGTAAGGTTCTGAGACGCAAGATTCGCGCGGCGTTGGCCCCAATCATTCAGCTTCGTTTTAATCCGCCTGGTGTTTATAGCCGCCAGGATCCCCAGCTCCAAGCACTGTTTAAGGACTTGATACGTGACTACTACATGCCACACATGTTCAAAACAAAAAAAAACACGGAGGACGACTTTAATGCGCCCGAGGTGGACAATACACTGCTTACTGAAGCCCTCGCCATCCCCATTCAAACCTTCTGGACTGCCCACGGCGATGCGATGCTGGATGTGCTGGATAACCTCTACTACTGGGTAACAACCCTTGATGATAGTCTGATGGAAGGCGGTCCTAGTCTACCGCGATTTGGTCGGTGTGCAGAAACCCATCCTGTCGTGGCTGTCATGTGAGTCTCCGCGTGTTTCCAAACTGCCTCCTTTCTTTAGCTCCTGGTGTTATTCCTTTCCTCTTGGTATTACCATCTCGCTCCCCTAGCAATCACTCCTCAACTAACAACGTGCAACAATGACAGGCCAACGCTCACACCGATGCGAGTTCTGCCAGCTCCCAACAATCCCAACAACCAACCTGTCACTCCCGTTCATGGGTTTGCCTTTTCCACTCGTAAACTCAATCATGAAACTGGCAACGCGTTGGCAAACCAATTCAACTTGGACACGCTTAATGGCCTTCATTCCAAGCAGAGTCAATTGTACCGAGAGCCTTGCAAGAATTGCGAGGTACTGTTGCCGCAGCTCGATGTGCCGATTGGACCGGCAGGCTACGACTTGGACCTGTATACTATCTATCCTAACGCTCAGGACAATGTAACGTAACTATCAGAAGAAAGAGGATTGGAATGGATAGAGGCACATGTTTATTGTTCAGACTTGATGCTTGGTGGACAGGGGGATAGTTACAAATCAGGTCAGTTCAGACATAGATTAAGCTGTAAGTTGCATGTCTCGGAAGCAATGTCAAGAGGACATCTTCACTTCCTTTCAGTCTTAGATGGATTCTCATAAACTCAGTATTTGAGGTGCCCACGCGGTAAACGATAGAAGAGGTAGTGAGGCACTAAAAGTGCGCGAGGTTAGGGTTATTAACCTCAGGCTACAAGCACCGTTAGCTCCATCCACTTCCTATACAGGGGCCATTGCACAGCAAGCTGCCTCAAGTGAATCACCTGACGATCCCGCTGCCGACTCTTTCAATAGTGATCTCGTCTGTCATGAGTTCCACGGCCCAATTTGCGTTTCATGGATGTCCGTTAGCCGCTGCAAATGACAAAATAAACCTAGTAAACTCATTATCAACGTTTCGGCTGCATGTAGCAGTGTTCAGCTCGGGGCCAGGGAGGCAGTAAATATCAGCCGAAGTTTATTGGTCAGGTATCAGTAGTGGTTGGTAAATCCCTGGGATCTTCAGTTGCGCCTTTCTGCCTGCTGTTTGTATGATGTAGCGTGGCCTCACGCCTAATTGAGGAGTATCATGTCCGTAACCCTCGCATTTGTTACAGTAAATATGTCAAGTTCCAAGCAGGTAGACTCTGAATGTTTTAGCACTCCAATTGCTCAAGTCGCTGAGAGACAATGCTACCGAGATAAAAAGGCAATCTTACCATTTCCACCGAGTTCGGGTCTGATTTCTAGTTGACCTTGCTTTATCTACGACATGGACACTCAGTCGAGGTAAATGAATGGCATGGACTGATGCAAGGTAAGATTAATTCTACTCCAGCTTGTTCATCTTGCACGGGATCAGGGTTGTTACTTGCACATCGTCAACATTTCAACATTGCGAACTGATTTGTGTTCTAGGTAACCACTGGAATACAAGGAGCTCCAAGACTTCAGCCTAAATATCTGTTCATATTAGATCTGTGAAGATGGATTCCGTCTACGTTTTGGTATAGAATTTTCGGGGTTTATTCGTACTACTCTCTTTGCGTTACTCAATGGGTTTACAGAGACAGCGCACAATACATCTCTCAGTATCCCTCCCTGAAAAGGTTCCAACAATACGCTAGTTAATGCGGCATATCTAACAGTTGCAGCTGCCTACTATCACCTATAGCATCCATACCACACACTATCCACAGAGGCCGAAAGTTAGTCAAGCATTCGTCGAGCCTACGCAACATGAGCATGCACACTTTGGCTAATTTGAAGAATTATTTTGCCCAAACCATCACACTGACACTCATTCCGAAATAATGAATCGACTTAAGATTGGTGGCTTTCTGGGCTAATTTGACATCTTTGAAGCCGTCTAAATAACCGGTGTTCAATCAGTTTTGGTAGTACAGGGTAGGTCAGCATCAAGGGCGACTAAAGTAATGATTTTATAGGACTGTTCTGAAATGCATTATATGTATTAAAGAATAACCTATATTAAAAAGATGAGGCTTTTATTTAATAAGAAATAGGTCTCAAGTTTTTCCTAAATTTAATCTTCCTGGGGCGTTTCTTATTCATGGCACAACCTCACACAAGCTTCGTTGGGTGACAGTGTCTGGCTATTTTCCCCGCTGGATTTGATGTTGTGTTGCAATCTCCTGGTAAAGCAGAGGACAAATTCCCAGCCCGATATAGCAGTTTGAAATACACGGTTAAGTTATGAGAGCACCTCGTAGCTCCTGTGGTGCTGATCCGGTGAGATGACGACATTCACAAAAACCTGCAACAGCTGCATTTACTAGCATCCCCCTGTCTTGTTTCAATGCGGGAAGCGTTGCGAGTTGGAAAAATTTCTGATTCCTTAATTCTATGGGTACACAAAATGCTTGTTCTTGCGTGGGAAGGCGGGCTGCGACGCATTTCGCAATCTAGGTAAAATGCAGCTGAGATGCATCATGCAGATATTTAGTGTACCAAGTCGGCATCGAACCATTTGCTTATTTCTCCCATCTGTCTGATGAGACATGCCCAGGGATTACTAATTAGTGGTACCCCGTAATCCTAGCGAGATCAAGGATAGGTCGAAACAGACATACGACGCTCGCGACGCAGCGCAACGTCCCAATTACAGACGCCGACAAAGAGACGTCCAATCATGCCACAAACGCGTGAGATTGAAATAGTAGACAAATGATAAGTCCAGCCCCATAGAGATTGGTGGAAATCTCGGATGTACGGAAATTGATAAAGTGACGACAACAAGTGTGCAGCATTACAGAACCCTCATGTCGATCAACCCGAGAAATTGCACCCTGCAGCACCATCAGGCCCGTCTCCGTGCGCTTATTACGCAGCTCTTCGAAATCCTCCCGAACCCCGACATCATAGGGCGTCGCAGTGCATATCTAGGCTTGGAGAATACGAGGCTGGTGTTCCGCAACGGATGCAGCCCCATCTTGACTGCTCAGGGACAAGAGAACCTAGAACTAAACGTCACGGCCAAAGCAACCTCATCAATAGATCGACACGGGTAGAAGTCACCATATCGAACGCCATCGGACGAACGATTCAAGCACAAGCTCCAGCTTGTCCCGATGTGGAGCCAGTGTGCCGGTGTGTTATCCTTGAGCTCACGCTGGGATGTGGTACACTCCCGCGGGTGTTTAATAATAATTGTTTAACAATAATCTCCGCTGGCGTGCTTATGCAGGCTGCTTACTCATCTGCGTGCTACGTCTACGGTGGTACAGTGCCGACGAGATATTGGCTCGGCTACAGCTCGCTGGCATCATCATGATGGGCACCCAAGGGATGGACATGATGGAATACGAGTGAGGGCTTATGATGTTTTTTTTTTAAAAAAAAAAGCATGCGTGCTCACCGATGGGACGCCTCTGCGAAATGCAGCTGCCATCTATATAGCCTGGTTCCTCGCTGACGCTGATCAGGAAGTTCGTGGCAAATCCAGCACGTCAGGATCTCGAACGCTTCTGAGTCTGCTTTAAACGTGTCCATTCGTTCTCCCAGTCACTCGTTTCTCTATAGATAGACATGAAAGGAACCAGTGCGTTAGTGCTCGTCATGGCGACGGGAGCCCTCGGCAACACCGACGGCCCCCTGCGTTCACGGGAGAAATTAGACCTTGCCCGAAACAACAGGCGCGCCCTGCTTGACCCGCAGTCGAACGCCAATGGTCTCGGGAAACGACAAGTCTCGGTTGATGGCAGATGCGGCACCAGCTTTGGTACAGTCTGTGAAAGTAGCGAGTGCTGCTCAAGCGCCGGGTCAGTCCCGTCCAACTCACGGGTATCAGTCCCGTTGTACTAACTACCGCAGGTGGTGTGGCAACGGTTATCTATACTGCTCAGCTCCCTCGTGTCAGATTGATTACGGTCCGGCGTGTGATGCAAACGTTAAGCCTTCGGGGCCAGACACTACCAATGTTGATCGGTCGGAGGTAGGAAGCCTCCCATACGGCGATCCCATCTACCGGTGCATTCGCAACGGCGATATTGCGCTGACGTACGACGACGGGCCGTATGATTACACCGAGGACCTTCTAGACCTCCTTGCGGTATGTAGACATGTTGCTTGTCGGCTTAAGATAGAACATGTCACATCAACCATACTAACTCCGTTGTAGAAATACAACGCCAAAGCAACCTTCTTCATCACAGGAAGAAACCTAGGTAAAGGAGCAATCAACGACGAGACAACGGCATGGCCCAGCCTAATCAGACGTATGATATCTGATGGTCACCAAGTCGCCAGCCACACGTGGTCGCATCAACGCCTGACACGTCTGAGCAAAGCCAATTTCTGGAATCAAATGATCTACAATGAGATCGCCATTGCCGACGTCCTCGGGTACTTCCCGACGTACATGCGGCCGCCATACTCGGCCAGCAACGACACGACGGATGCCTGGTTGGCCGAGCTGGGGTACCACGTCGTCTATTTCAACCTCGACACCGAGGGATACCTGCACGACAGCCCGGGCTTGATCCATACGTCCAAGGATATTTGGGACGCCACCGTCGAGGGAAAAAGTCCGACCACAAACAAGTGGCTGGCCATTGAGCACGACCCCGTGTATCAGTCGGTGTATAACTTGACCGAGTACATGCTCCAGTCGATAGCCAGTAACGGTTTCAACGCTGTAACGGTAGGCGAATGTCTCGATGACCCGAAGGAGAATTGGTATCGCTCGGTTGACTCGTCAGGATCGGGATCAACTTCGACAAAGACAACCCGGACAACGACGCAGACACCGACAGCTTCCGGGTCCTTGCCCGCCTCGACCAACGGCCGGTGCGGATCCAGCCACGGAAGCCAGACTTGTATCAATGAACCGCTCGGCGAGAATTGCTGCTCTCGGGCGGGTTGGTGCGGTTCGACGGCGGCTCATTGCCAGGCGGGATGCCAGGCGGAATATGGGACTTGCGAGGGAGGGGAATAATTCGAGAAAAGATAAGTTTGCAACAGTCCCTCATTGACAGGTAAAGATGCAAGGGATTTGGTGTGGCTAGCTTGCATCTGACGAGTGACGGTGCGTTTGATAAGGATGGCCGAGCAAAAGAGTGCTTCTTAATCGATAATAAGCTTAATTGGATAACATTCCCCGAAACAGATCACTATCACATCCCTTCATCTAAAATCCACCACTCAACATTCTACAACATCAACCTCTCCCCATCCCTAATCATCCTCCTCCATCCACCCGCCGTCACACAAAAAAAAATTACACCGCCCTGGCCACCAAGGCGCCACGACTCTAAAAGTACAAGCTTCACTCCACAAGCCTCTAATGCGCTGGTCTCGCCAGCAAACAAGAAGCCGGGGCTAGGGATGGTGGCTTGGGGCTGAGCACGAGCATGTCACCGCCCCAATCACGACCAGCCACCAATCCAAGCCAGCAGAAAAAAAACAAGACAAGAGGCGTTCTGCATCTCAGGGGTAAGTCTGTTCTGTTTTGGTCATGAGAGGAGGGGGTGAGACATTCCCAGGTTGCACAGCATTTTCTATTCTGCACTTTTGGCCGGTTCGATGCCACTTTATCCGTCTTAATTTGACGTCTTTTTTGCGCTTGAAGCAACTCCCGTCTTAGCTATCCCGACTTAGCTACAAATCCGGCAATCTGAACAATCTCAAAGCAAGCACTGCCATCCCGAATGGTAAAACCTTGCTCCTCAGAACCACCCGTATTTCCTTTCCTTTTTTTCATCCCACCCTCTCCTTCCACCCACATCGCAGCTGTAAAAGGCCGTTATCGTGTAGGGCAGCCGTCCATATTTCGGGAACCTCAGCTCTACGATTCAGTTGAATTTAGTGCCGACAAGGGGAGACACCTGAATTTCACCCCACACCCTCTAGCCCAAGGCCTAGAGCCTAGACGCAAGGCTCATTTTCAATCCAACGAGTCTCGTGAGATGGCATTGCCGACGCCTCTATTGGCCGGGAGCCCATCCCTCCCTAGTTTCAGGGCTGGTCCTTTTTCGTATCAGCGCGTCCCGAGCTCGGGCTTCTCTTCGTCAAGAGCCTGAATTAGCTCAATGCGCAGTGCCCGGGGAGGTTGCAGAGAGCAATTGTCCTCCCACTCACCAGTCCCAATGGCACGCGCCGGTCCAGCTTGGCATTGTCTCTGTGGATATGTTGGGAGCAGCCCGCAACCAGCTTTTAGTCGAGATGCTCAGGCCGCTAGTATCTAGGGCTTCAGCTTACTCTCAGCCATTGATCTGTGGCTTCAGCCGTTGGTCTATGGTTTCAGCCGGTGCTTTTATCTTTGGCCAGTGATGGCTCGAACCGATGCTGGATCACATTTGAGACTGTCTCTGCACAGCTATGTTGATGGTTCCAATTCACCAGAAACATGCATTGTCTTGTTATCTGCCTTGTGTTAGTTCGTGCCTTGAACAATCCAATGCCGCGCTGTCGGATATCTGTGCCCGCGTATACGCGTTTGGTGTCAGGCATCCCTTCGGATCCTCCCCGTAGGACCCTCTCCGTAGGGCTGATGAGTCAACATCACTCGGTATCAAGCGTGCCCAACCACCATGTACCCAACTGCCATGCCACCAACGACCATGAATGCTGCGCCTTCAATTGATCTCTGCAACAGGGCTAGTTTGGGTCACGCTGCCTATTTACCCGCTTAGCATTCACAGCTCGTCGACCCTTCTTCGGCATCCAGCCCGAGGTGCGGATACCTCTCCCCAATCTCATAGGGCGCGGCCCCCTTCAGAAACCTGCTAAAAGGTCAGCCTCAATTAGACTTAATTTAGACCTGCGCTGGCAGGCAAGTCTGCCTACCGGTAGGGCAGGCGATTGATCCCGAGTTGGGCTAAGCGCTGGCGTCTGCTTGGAGTGGAGGAGATTTGACCAGTCCGCTGGACAACAAAGCTGAGACCGCCAGGCGCATCTAGCCCTACGGGGGAGCTTGGAAAGAGAAGGTCGAGAGAAAAGGTTGAATGTCAAGGCAGAGGTGGGTATTCAGTGGGCTTGTAGTATAAAGAGGCGTGGTTCTCCTGATCCGGGGGTGTCTCTCATCCTCTGCCACTCACCACCATTCTTCCACATCAACACCACAACAATCATCTACACTCTTCAAAATGCAGTCCAAGATCCTCTTCTCATCTCTCATGGTCTCGGCCGTCTCGGCCACCTCTGGTTTCATCGCCGACTACCCTCACGTCAAGCGCGAGGTCGAGGCGCGCGCCACAGCCGCTTACACCTACATGACCGATGTTCCCACGACGGGCATCTACTCTCCCGCGTGCCAGACGGCTATGCTCGATCTCTACGACGATGTGCCGATGCCCCCTGATGAAATCGTCAGCGACCTTCTCGAGAACCCCCAGGTATGTGGTATCAGACGGACCACCCTGTCTGATATGTAATAGCAACCCTGTGATGCGATCTTGTAACCTAACTGAATGTTAGACGGACCCATGTGATTTCACAACTCCGGCCAGCCTCAGCGCTGAGTATGCGAGCTATACAAGCGAGGTCTCCAGCTGGTTCGAAGAGCACAAGGACGACTTCTCCTCGGCTATTGAGGAATGCCCAGCCTTGACTGCGTACACCACCGGCTTTGCTTGCGAGACTGGCTCGTCCGGCTCAAACTCGGATGACTCTGGCTCCTCCGATGCCACTGCTACCGACAGCTCCGACAGCTCTTCCGAGACGTCTTCGTCCGACGACTCCGACGACTCCGACGACTCTGCTTCCGAGACGTCTTCGTCCAACGACTCCGAGCCCACCGGTGCTGCCTCCCGCCTGTCCGGCATGGGCTTTGCCGCTGTTGCTGTTGCCGGCGCCGTCATTGCCCTGCTGTAAATAGCTGGTCCCGTTGCATTTCTGCATACAAAGACTGACAAGATGTGTTCCATCGGATGAGCAACGACCCTAGCGGACTGCTTTCAGTGTCATTTAGATAGGAGGATTTGGGCAGAGCGTTTTGCCGTAATTACGTATTAGCTTCTTTTACACCAACTTTGTTAATTGATGTCACCATCAAGCCATCACTTGTATCAATTCCATCGTGCCAAGTTCTCACTGTGTCAACTCTCTGTGTCTATGTCTTGTCTTAATAAACCCTCTCGAAAACATGTCGTTCAAAACAGGCCAAAAGTGCAACCAACCGCGTCCTGGATGAAGTCATGTAAGTACCCCTGCTGATCCCCACGCCCCAAGACTCGCTTCCCACACCCTGTATTTCGCTCTCTCAGGGGCCCCTCCACTTACCCTTTCCTTAGCCGGTGATCCCTTCGGTAGCACTATCCGTGCCCACCGGCAGTAAAATGAATGCGGTCGATGCGTTCAGTAAGAATCGGGAGAATGCAGTGCCGTCCGTTTCCATTTTCGTATTTGCGTGAATTGGCCCTTCACTTGGAAATCCATTGTGGGAAATCCCGATCCTGTCCTCCCAGGGGAAGGAAAACATCGCGCACACCAATGACAGCTATTATAAAATAAGGCAATTAGGATGGATAAATTCTTATTAAATTAGAATATAAAGTACGTATAAAAAAGATCATAAAGTGAACTAAATGTACTAATTTATTACTATTCTATATTAAATTTAGTACATCAATACTCAGCGTATAAAGTATGCTGATGCTCTGCGTTGCGTAGTATTTTCCTGCCACCCCTAGCTCGTGTAACTGTCAGGCTCAGGACTTAGCAAGCCATGGTGATCCCTGTGTCAGCACGTTAATTCGGGTAGTATTTAGCTTGGCGAGGAGCGTCATCAAAAGAAGTTTGACTTGACAATTCAGGAGATAAAGTTCCCATTCAAGACAGGTTCAGGCATGAGTCTGACAGAGCTTGACAAGCCACAAGCCAAGAGTAAATCTGCTTTGTAAATAAAGTCCCCATGCTTTCAACGCGTGTTTTTAGGCCCACGCTTCAGAAGCAACGCCCTGTTTGGCAACCTCAGAAAAGCAATACAAAACAGGTAGACAGAGAGAGATTGGGTATAAAATTGTCTCAAGTGGTGAGGGAGTCCCTCTCTTGAATGGAATATTTCTCCTTCCAACTTCTCTCTCTCATCTGGTCGCTGTCAGATTGAGACTCTTCATCCCCGTACCCAACCACCATTACCTGTGTCGACCGTCAATAAATGGCCTCCATCCGTCCACCTCTGTCCACAGCCATCAACCCATCAAATCATAATCGTCAAAAGAGCATAGTCCATTCTCGCTAGAACTAAATCGCTCTCGTGATGTTATTGAATCAAGCCACTCTCTTGAACCTAGCAGCAATTTTTATGGAAGCGGCAGGACCCTTGGCAGCAATCGCACCCCACGCTGAAGCCCCCTCCACGCATCGAGACGGGAGGCTCTGCATCAGGCCGAGGCTCCATGGCCTATTCATTATTGCACCGGTCAGCCCATTGTTTCAAAAGTTAAAAAAAAAAAAATGAAAAAGGCGCTGTACACGCCAAGGCGCTTCCGTTTTACCTGGGTGCAACTCAATCGAAGCCAAGGGGGAGGCGAGATGAGGGGCGGCTGACTCAAGACCCAACACGAAGAACAAATCATCAACGAAAACTTACTGGTTGCTGGGCTACAATCCGTGGCTTCTGCTGCTCATCGGCCGGCGCCATCTCCATGGGCGCCGTCTTCTGGGGGGGTTCGACAGTGGGCATCTCGATGAGGGATTCTGTAAGGTTTTGGTTTAAAGAGGGGGGGTGTGTGTGAAAGATGACAGAAAGAAAGGAGGACAAAAACAGGACCACGGGGAGATAATGGCCCAGACACTGCACTGCATTGATCATCTAGGAGGGGGCGTCGCTTAAATAATTACCGCCCAGCCAGCTCAACGCCTCCAAAGATGCGCTGTCCCATTCACCCATCCCCCATGTGAGTTGAACCAGCCACTCATATGCCGTCGGTTCGCAGCCACAGGAGGCAGCCCCAGCCTCCAGGGGTCAGCTCAGCCCGACAAGGCCCCAAGCCTATGATAAGATTGAGGGGAAGCTTGTGTGCACAGCGGTCTAACTTAGTACTTGTGCTAGATTGGGATGGGTCTAGGCCTTGGCTTTTTTGGGGATGCTGCGCGATCCAGCACATGGGAATAATGGTACCCAGGACTCTGTTCACTAAAGGAGGAGGGGTGAGGAGTGGAGATGAATGGAAGTACAGATGAATGACTTCACAATGACCAAACTACTCCGTAGCCTATGATACTTGTACATCCATCGTCTCACACATGGCAACATCTCAACATCAAGTAATAGATCTTCTTATCTCTCATTATACTCATTGATGCCCCTTGGCAACCCCCAACGAAAATGAAGCCAGCCTTTTCTGCACCGTCCGTGTCTAAGCACCTTCTGCCAGAACTACATGACCTTGCTCATCTCCTACTCGTCATCTTCACTCTCCTCCTCCTCTGATGCTTCGTCTTTCTCTCCCTCCACAACGTCGCCCGCAGCACCACCCTGGCTCTCCAGGTTCAGCCATGCATCCCACTCAGGGAATAGATCCTCATCCTCAGTCGGGACACCAATCAGCTTAGCTACGCGACCCTTTTTGCTCTTTTCCAGATTATCCTTCCACTCCGCAACAGTCGGTACTGTCAGGCTGGGCCTATAAGTCTGCGAGAACAGAACAGCCTCGGCATATCGGTTGGTATCAGTCAGGATCTTAGTGCAACCCTCGACATCACCAAGCAGCCAGAGGCACGAGAATGCAACATTGTGTGATCCAGCTGCTTGCGCCTGTGCAGCAAGAGCAGTCAGGCCGTCGCGGTCACCAGTCGATGAATGCAAAAGCAGTAGAGATCCGAGATCCTTGGCGTGAGTGAAGCACTCAGCAGCAAGAGTCACCTCCCAAGCTGCCAGGGCAGCGTCTCCGACAGTCTTCCACTTGTGGTCAACATCAGCCTCCCGGGCCAACTCCAGCGCGGTCTCGAGCTGGTTGAGTCCAAGAGCAAGCTCAAACTTGTGCTCGGGATCCGTAGCAACCTCTAGGGCAAGCTCCTTGTGGCCTTGTCCTTCCAAGAAGCGTGCAATCTTGTTCAGCTGATCTTGGGGAATCGTAGGGAGCAGCTCGGCAGCCGTCTCCATATCCTCTCGGAGCACGAGTGTCTGGTACTCCAAGACCGGTAGTGACAGGGAAAATGACGTAACACCAACATCCTTGTCTGCGAGGTAGATTCGAGAATCCCTTTGGATATAGCCGAGGATGTACATGGGCTTGTCAGAGTGAGAGACGGTGTAGGTCTGGTCACCGACGAGGTAGTTGAGTCGGTTCGTGCTGTTGGTGTAGATGAAGCAGTCACCAACCCACTCTCCAGTTCGCACGCTGATTATGTTAGTCAAGTTCCAAAGAACTTATATCGGGCCATACCTTTCGCTAATGTCAGTGATGACCTCAAAAGCAGCCTCCACGCCATCTTCCTCAACCTGGCCAGCTTGCACGGCTTCGACGTAGCTCTCGCGAGAGAACCGAAGCACGTAAAAGGTGTCGTCGCACGCAATCGTTACCAGCTCTCCGCTATCAGACCAGTAAACCTACTTCCGTCAGCAACTTCACACCTCATCGTTGTCATGAGTACCAACCTGCTTAGGCTCAACCTCGATTCTTCGCACCAGACCACCGGTGGCCCAGTCGAAGAAAGAAACGCCGCCCTGTCCAGTAACACCAAGCAAAACACCACCGTGGAGTCGATCAGCCTGGAAGCCGACATCCAGCCCGCCTGACTTTTCGACAAAGTTCTTGTACAGCTTGACAGTCATAGGCGACTCTCGAATGGCAAAGTCGTTGCTGTTGTCCTTGGAGGCCCAGACAAAGTCCAATGCCGATCCAAAAGCCTTGTTACGCCAAGCCAAAGCAGTGTAGATGATGTATTCGCCATCACCGCAGACAGCGACGAATCGACCGTTGGGAGAGTGAATCAGGGTCTGAGGGTACACCTCGCAGGTGCCGAGGTCCTTGGTGGGAAGCGAAATCGGCTCGTTGTCCTTGACAGAGGCATCTAATTTGTTAGCAACTCGGGACAACAGTGCAGTACGGATCAAGACTCACCTCCTCCCTTGATAATGGCAGAAACAACCTCGTTGTGTCGAGCCCAGATCAACTTGCCCGAGGGGTCCATTGAAACAGCAGGCTCCTCTCGGCCCAGCTTGACCACGACGGCACCATCGTCGAAACCCACAGCAATGCCCTGCTTTCCTTTCTGGTATGACACACACCACGCTCGCTCCAGGCTGTAGTTGAGGGACTGCTCGAATCGGTAGGTGTTGGCGTGCCATATTCTAATAGTGCCGTCTTCGGAACCGGAAATGATGACGGGCAATTCGGGGTGGTAGCAAGCGAATGAAACGTTGTTGGTGTGTCCCTCGAGAGTGGCAATCAGCGACTTGGTGGTGTAGTCCCAAATCTTGACTGTACGATCGTCCGAGGTGGTCAAAAGGTACGGCTTGTCGGAGTGAGGGTAGTAGTCGACGTGGTTCACACCCTTGGTCTCGTGGGCTTCAAGGGTAAAGTTTGGAGTGGAGGATCCCAGGCTCCAGATCTTGACAGTGCGATCAAGACAGGCAGAAGCAAAGGTATTGGTGTCCTTGGGGTTGATGGCGAGACCCATAACATAGTGGCCATGGCCTTCGAAAACCTGCACGCATTTCCAGCCCTTGTCCCAATCCCATAGCTTGATGGTCATGTCATCGGAGGCGGTAAGCACAAAAGGCTGCGTAGGATGGACGACGATGGCTCGAATGTAATCGGGGTGCGCCTCAAACGAGGTAATCTTCTCGGACGTGTTGTAGTTATAGACACGGAGTTGGAAGTCATCGGATCCGCAGACAATCCAGTTCTTCCGGGCAATGAATCGACCAGCACGAACGGGGACATCGGTCAGTTCAAAGGTCTTGACAATCTGTTGCGTTTCGTAGGACCAGATGTAGACGTGGCCTGTAAGGGTCAGCTTGAACTATGCCGGCGGCGCGGCGAGGGCTGGTCATACCGCTGTAGAGGGTGGTGAGGATCCATGGCTCATGAGGGTGAAAGTCAATGCCCTTGACTCGCTCGCTGCGAGCATAGAGCTGGCGCTGTTGTCGCAACAGTCAGCTTGAAGATCGCGAGGTTGGAGCATGATTAACGGTTGGAGGGGTGTAGACAGGATGACGAGGACGAAAGGAGCGGAGTGCTAGGGAGTGATCTCTGTAGAAATGCAGCATCGCATCGCAGTATTCCAGCGCAGTACTGACCTTGACGTCTAACTTCATCTTGGCGGTGGTTATCGCAGGTGAAGAAGCAAGCTGTCCAGGCCAGGGCGGTGATGTCGAAGCACGTAGTGGGGTCAGCGGAAGCAGTCCCTGGAACCGACCACCATGCGGCGCTACAGGCAAGGAGTCGCTTGAATTTGGAGAGTCAAGGCGAAAAAAAATACGAAGAATCTCAAGCAGAATAAAGGCCGTCCACTGCGTCAATCGTTTAACCCGGGTTTGGCAGCAGCTCGGAGCTCCTGTTGCACATGAATTTCGAGCTTCTCGAAAATGTGTCCCTGTGGCTGTTGCCAGGCTGGCCACGAGGTTTCTGCCTGATGTGTGAGGCCGCCACCTCCTTATCGCCAGGGGCCACGGTGCAAGTCTGCGACAATCTGGTGGCTGATTGCGGCTAGAAAAGGGGCACCAATTGGGATGAGGGGGTGAGGGGCTGAGGGGCTGTAGGGTAGGATGAATCGAAAGGGTGACATCTCTCATTTTCTATCCTCACGGCTGAATTGCTTCACATCGCCTTTATGTCACCCCTATGCCCAATTGAAGACTGATCTTCAGTTGCATGTGGGATTAGGATGTTGTCCAACATTCCTAGATTTTTTTTACCCAACATCAAGCCTTGAAATCGGGATCCGCGGATACCACCTCAGTCAACCACCACACAAACGATGCCTCTATAATTGGATGCCTCCCTCGTACCCGAAATAGACTTCCTCTTTCCAAGAAACTAGTTCGTCTGGTGTTGGCTGGAAACGCGCCTCTGCCCAGCTTCCTACAGCTGAACCAGTCAGCTGGAGGAAAGATGAATGCTTTGCCCACAATCACACGCATGGTCCACCGGGGTTCGATGCAACATTGCCTAGCTGCTTTGCGTTTATTGCGAGATGCTTCCTATTAAAAGAAATTGTTCCACCATCACGAATGGATGGTACCCCACCTGTCAGAGACGAAAAGCACGGATGGTTTGTGTCCTACGTAGTACGTACTTGGCATACGTCGCATGTTCTTCTTCTCCTTCAAACCGTGGCTGGACAGGACACGCGCGGCATCTTTCAGCTGGGTTTGGAGTGCAGAGGGCTGTAAATCTCTACCATGTGTGAGGTGTGCTCCGTAATCAGAACACAGTTCTCCGTAATCAGCACCTGTTTCCTCCTAATAAGCACCTGTGTCCGTGATAAGCACGGCTAGCCTACTCTAGAACGCGTAATTAAGTCTATTCATTTCATCTTGCCTTGAACAGGGCTCTGCGATATTGCATTGGGCCGTGGCGGCTCAACCGAGAGCATCAAGATGGCGTTCTGCTACGTCGACGGGCGCACAGTTGGAACCCCATAATGGCCACCAACTCACACTGTATCCCCAGTGTCACCCCGCAACCGGGCGCTCTGACACGCGCCCCGGCCACAGTGCGAGTGTCAACCCCCCGGAGTTAGCAGGTCCCACAACGGCCAGCGCACTGAGTCGGTGACTGGACAGCGCTGGACAGGCTGGACTGGCACCCAAAACCACCTAAGCCGCAATCTGAGGGGCCCTGGAATCCTGGAATCCTGGATTTCATCATCCCTTTCTCGCATCCTAGCATCCTGGTACGCCGCCCGCCTGTACGACCACGGAGTACTTACTCGCTACGTCCACTTCGCCTCCCTCTTTTCTCGTCCTCGACTCGACTCGACCTCAACCTCAAACCCTCTCCAACAACATCGATTTTTCGTCCTCTCCCCCCCCTATTCCAACCTTCGATCGCCGTTGTCCTGCGCCTCCTCCTTGATCAATCCTCCACGCGGCCCGACCACGCGCCTCCACGGTGTCTGCGGGGTTACAAATCACCACCTTGTCGAGCCCAACGGTGCATCGCATCGCCACGCCATCACGTCCTGTGCTTGCTTCGAGTTTGCTCAGCCAGCGTAAAAGCATTTCCTATCGACCGGCTATCCATCGCTTTCTCTTCCGGAACCTCGTCGTCGACACAGTCGTCGACCTGGCATCTCAAAATCACTGATCACTTCGCAAATACCTCGCTGGTCTAGTCGCAACCATGTCTTGGAACCTCACAAAGAGTACGTCCTACGTGCCTGTTCTTGCCCTGCGTTCTCTTGTCTCTGAATTACTCTGCCGTTGCTCTTTTCTGTCCATTCGCGCTCGGCCCCGCCTCCGCCTGACCCTTACTGACCCTTACTGACCATAATTACAGAACTCAAGGAAACCCATCTCGGTCCTCTGAGCCCCTTTTCCCGATCGCCATCCACCTCCACCATCACAGATAAGGAACAAAAGGGCCAACCGAATGCGGGCGCCGTAACCCCAACAGGCGACAATGCCATCGGTCAGTGCCTGGTGTGGATGAATGTGTTGGACCGACTGACCGTTGAGTAGCTGCCTCTGAAGCCATGACCCAAGCACCCGTTGTTAAACCCCCCAAACCCGGTATCCTGGTCGTTACCCTCCATGAAGGTCATGGATTCTCCCTCCCAGAGCAGCATCGAAATGCTTTTGCATCCTCACACCAAGGCTCGTTGTCCCAGGGCAACGCCTTGAACATGGCCGGCTCCGTGCGGCCACCATCGTCACAACGCGGTGCTCCCAGCTCCTTCGTCAACGGAGCCAATCGACCTCACTCATCCGCTGGCGGCTTCACTGGCATCCCTACTAACCACGGTCGAATCTCTGGCAAGTATATGCCTTACGCTCTTCTGGATTTCGACAAGGTCCAGGTCTTTGTCAACTCCGTCGATGGAAACCCCGAGAACCCTTTGTGGGCTGGCGGCAACACCCAGTACAAGTTCGATGTGTCAAGAGTGACGGAGCTGGTCATTCACCTTTACATGCGCAACCCCGCCGCGCCTCCAGGATCGGGACGCAGCCAAGACATCTTTTTGGGTGTTGCCCGCATCAACCCCCGATTCGAAGAGCGACAGCCCTTTGTCGAGGACCCCAAGGCTAGCAAGAAGGATCGCGAAAAGGCTGCGGCTGAGCATGCGGCTCGTCACAAGGGCGAAGGCCATCGCGGCGCCGAATGGGTCGACGTGCAGTACGGCACCGGCAAGATCAAGATTGGCGTCGAGTACGTCGAGACACGGGCTGGCAAACTCAAGATTGAAGACTTTGAGCTGCTCAAGGTCGTGGGCAAGGGCAGCTTCGGCAAGGTGATGCAGGTGCGCAAAAAGGACACGAACCGAATCTATGCCCTCAAGACGATCCGAAAGGCACACATCATTTCGCGATCAGAAGTCGCCCATACCTTGGCCGAGCGATCTGTGCTGGCGCAGATCAACAACCCCTTCATCGTGCCGCTCAAGTTCAGTTTCCAGTCACCAGAGAAGCTGTATTTCGTCCTGGCCTTTGTCAACGGAGGCGAGCTGTTCCACCACCTGCAAAAGGAGCACCGCTTCGACGTCAACCGATCCCGATTTTACACGGCTGAGCTGCTGTGCGCCTTGGAATGTCTCCACGGTTTCAACGTTATCTACCGTGATCTCAAGCCCGAAAACATTCTGCTTGATTACCAAGGACACATTGCCTTGTGCGACTTTGGCCTCTGCAAGTTGGATATGAAGGACGAAGACCGAACCAATACTTTCTGTGGAACCCCCGAATACTTGGCGCCTGAGCTGCTCATGGGACAGGGCTACAACAAGACGGTCGATTGGTGGACCTTGGGTGTCTTGCTCTACGAAATGTTGACGGGTCTACCTCCCTTCTATGACGAAAACACCAACGAAATGTACCGCAAGATCTTGTCTGAGCCACTTCACTTCTCCGACGTTGTGCCGCCTGCAGCTAAGGATCTCTTGACCAAGCTTCTGAACCGCAACCCCGAGGAGCGATTGGGAGCCAATGGATCAGCCGAAATCAAGGCGCACCCCTTCTTCCATGCCATCGACTGGCGCAAGTTGCTCCAGCGCAAGTATGAGCCTACCTTTAAGCCCAGTGTTGTAAGTATACCGAACCCCATGAATTACAATGTTTGCTGACCCATTACGCAGGCGGATGCTCTGGACACTGCCAACTTTGACCCCGAATTCACGTCAGAGGCGCCTCAAGATTCGTACGTTGAGGGACCATTGTTGTCGCAGACGATGCAGAACCAGTTCCAAGGATTCAGTTACAACCGACCAATTGCAGGTCTTGGAGACGCCGGCGGCAGTGTCAAGGACCCCTCATTCGTTGGAAGCTTGACAGATAACCGATAACTACAGATGACGATAGACGGAGGCTGTTGTCAGTAGGGGAACCGGAAGTTGATACAACGACGTAGGGATGAACGCCTAACAGGGGCATGGGAGAATAGACGGCGAGCAGGCTCGAGTCTGGGAGGCGGCCCGTCAGACATAAGAACGAACGAGCTAGCCCGCCCTCCTTACACGATGACCATGAAGCTTGGTGGATGGATATGGATGTGGGCGGTGAAGGTGAGAGTCTTGCCACCGATAGGATGACATCTTGGAAGGACAAGAGGGAGAGGCTAGATGGTAGATGGGACCAAGCCTGAGAAGGGGGTCCTGAGTACAAACAAGGATGTACGTTTGCTCTTGTGATGAGTTTTATCTTGTGATTTGTATTTGTGATTTGTATCCTGTGGTTTGTACATACTTTATCTGATTTGTGTTTTGTGAGTTGTATCTTGTGTGATTTTATAGTATTTCAGTTCTGTTACTTCGCAACCATGGTAGGCCTTGGTAGGTACCTTGTCTCGATGTGTTGCTAAGACGATGAGGTGTTGAAGAGAAAAATCTACAGCAGAGAACAGTGGGGGTGGGCCTTGTGATAATGAATTTATTGGGGGGCCACTGCCTGAGATGGGAAAAAATGCTAAAAGTGAGGCTAAGAAGAAGCGATGAATGTGTGATTCTGGAGTGGGCCATTGGTGGGTGATTCGGCGAGATTCCCGAGGAGACCCGAGGAGATGTGAGGCCTATTTGCGCAGCGGCATTCGCAACGGTCACCGCGGTGTGTCAGCATGGCACTAATCTAGGCGATCAAGGGACTGCCGGAAGACAGAGGTCCGCTCGGCATCGACGCCGCGCCGGAGACGGAGACGGAGATGGAGGAGAAGAAGCTGGAGAGATGTAGGTGGAGGTGAGTGGAGGTGGGGGGATGGTAGAGGGTGAATGGTGGGGTGGTTGGAGAGCTGAGCAACGGTTGATCATAGAGCAGTGATTGATTATAGAGCAGATACGGGGCATGAACTAATTGGCTAACAATAAAATCTGTAGCATCTGGAGCTTCGCATGGAGATGGCTGGAGATGACAAGGTCTTGGTCATGTTATGGAAGCTGGAGGGTTTGCTGAGTGAGGAATATCCAAGCAGCGAACGCCCCCACTAGGTATGATGATGATGGTGCTGAAGGAGCTGTCAGGTACCTCGTAGTGGATGGCATGCCCTGGAGCGAACCCGCTATTGGAGGGGCTGTTAAGTTTGCGAGCTCTGGCGGGGTTTTATCGTTCACTTATTGGCGACGGTTGTAAGAAGTAGCTCATCCAAACGAGCTTTTATCCACCCCCAACAGGTTTCATTTTTGGGACCTGACGCGCACCTGATGCAGGTAGAGTTGGCTCCCATGCGGGCAAGAGTTGGCTGGCATAAGGGAGGTCCCGATTACGGATAGGAAAGCCCGTATGGATTTGGAGGCCCTATAAGCGCCCAGAAGCTAGAATGACAGGCAGGGCAGAAGAGGGGCTTGCATGCCGGCCGTGATGATTGATCAATCTCGCATCCCTCCCTCATCTTTTCATCTCTGCCCATCCGACGCCCTCCTTCTTCTTGCTCCTTTCCCACCTCGCTCTATTTCCATCTTGCATCTTTCTGGGACCACGGCAATCGATCTATTGCCTTACCTTGCTGCCCCCCGTGTATACTCTCCATCCCAGGTATGTTTCCAGGTTTGCCATGTCCATCGTCTTGCTGCATCATACGCTCGGTGGCATCATGCCCCACGCTGGGACCTCTTCCGTGGGCGCCGCGCAACGCTCCCTGCCCCTCGTTCCTGTCCCTCCGCGCCACCGCCGAGCTATCCGCCGAACCTGCCACCCCAGGTTAGAGGTGAGGTGAGGTCGGATGAGGTGAGGTGTGAGGTGTAGATCATGACAGAGCCATGATAGCGGGATGAGATGTGAGGGACGTGGAAAGGTGGTCGGGAAAGGTGGAAAGGTTGGTGGGGTGGCCAACCTGCGACCCGAGGAAGGAGTGCCATGCGTTCCTTCCTCCACGTTGCCCAGCTGGTTGCCCTACACTACCAATCATCCAATATTCTCCCTTCCCTTCATTACTCTCTCTTGCCCTCCTCCATTTTCGCTTCCAACCATTTTGCTCCCTTCCAAACTAGCATCTTGTCTGCTGCTAGCTGTTCTCTTTTCTAATCATCTACCTTCTCTTGTAGCTCCCTCCCCCGCACCTCCCCCTCGACTAAAAATGGCACCCGCCAACACCCTCCCCGTCTGGGCCGAGCTCCAAGCTCACCGCGACACCGTCGGAAAGTCGTTCGTCCTCAAGGAGGCTTTCGCTTCCGACCCTGAGCGTTTCGAGCGCTTCACACGCACTTTCGAGGCCGCTGGCGTCAGCTCCGACATCCTCTTCGACTTTAGCAAGAACTTCCTGACCGATGAGACCCTCGACCTCCTCGTCAAGCTCGCCGAGCAGGCCGGCGTCGAGAAGAAGCGCGATGCCATGTTTGCCGGCGAGAAGATCAACTTCACCGAGGACCGTGCCGTCTACCACACTGCCCTGAGGAACGTTGGCGGCTGGGACATGAAGGTCGATGGCGTTGACGTCATGGGCTCTGAGGGCGGCGTCAACTCGGTTCTCGAGCACATGAAGGAGTTTTCCGAGCAGGTTCGCAGCGGCGAGTGGAAGGGATACACCGGAAAGAAGCTCACCAACATTGTCAACGTTGGCATTGGTGGTTCTGATCTGTGAGCACCCTACCCGCTTCCATGATCTGACCCCCCCATGATTACCCCGCTAACCCATGATGCAGCGGCCCCGTCATGGTCACCGAGGCCCTCAAGTTCTACGGTGCCGAAGACATGACCCTGCATTTCGTCTCCAACATTGATGGAACTCACATGGCTGAGGCCCTCAAGGCTTCTGACCCTGAGACTACCTTGTTCCTCGTTGCCTCCAAGACCTTTACCACTGCTGAGACCACCACCAACGCCAACACTGCCAAGTCCTGGTTCCTCGAAAAGACTGACGGCAAGGGCGAGATTGCCAAGCACTTTGTTGCCCTGTCCACTAACGAGACTGAGGTGACCAAGTTTGGTATTGACAGCAAGAACATGTTTGGCTTCGAGAGCTGGGTTGGTGGTCGTTACTCCGTCTGGAGCGCCATTGGCCTCAGCGTTGCCCTCTACGTTGGTTATGAGAACTTCCACAAGTTCCTGAGCGGTGCCCATGCCATGGACAAGCACTTCAGAGAAACTCCCCTCAAGGAGAACATTCCTCTTCTTGGTGGTCTTTTGAGCGTCTGGTACTCGGACTTTTTCCAGGCCCAGACTCACCTGGTTGCTCCGTATGTACTTTACCATGTTGACCAAATTGGTACTAACGGGCCGCAGTTTCGATCAGTACCTTCACCGATTCCCTGCCTACCTCCAGCAGCTTTCCATGGAGTCCAACGGCAAGACCATCACCTCGGATGGTTCCTCGGCCAAGTACACTACCGGTACGTTGACGCTCTGATAGCAGTCCGCTCTGAGCAAAGTCCCTGCTAACACATGTCAGGCCCCATTGTCTTTGGAGAGCCCTGCACCAACGCCCAGCACTCCTTTTTCCAGCTCGTCCACCAGGGCACTAAGCTCATCCCCACTGACTTTATTCTGGCTGCCCAGTCCCACAACCCCATCACCGACAACCTTCACCAGAAGATGCTGGCCTCTAACTACTTTGCTCAGGCCGAGGCTCTCATGGTTGGCAAGACTGATGAGCAGGTCCGCGCCGAGGGCACCCCCGAGAACCTGGTCCCTCACAAGCGATTCCTCGGCAACCGCCCCACGACTTCTATCTTGGTCGGAGGTACCATTGGTCCCGCTGAGCTTGGTGCTCTGATTGTCTACTACGAGCACCTGACCTTTACCGAGGGCGCCATCTGGGACGTCAACAGCTTCGACCAGTGGGGTGTCGAGTTGGGCAAGGTGTTGGCTAAGAAGATTCTGAACGAGCTCGATGAGGCTGGCAACGGCGAAGGCCACGATTCGTCGACGGGCGGTCTCATTGGTGCCTTCAAGAAGTACGCCAAGATCTAAAGAAAATGAGGAGTGAGATGACGGTGTCATGAATGGAATAGGAACGATGTTAATGTTTGAACGAGACAAAATGCTACTTGACACTGGATGCCATATGGCGCCAATGTAAACCGGCAGATCTGCCCTTACCCATGTGACTGTTGTAGATGTCAAGGCGTGCCCAACAATTAAAAGTTGCTGTCAGAGTATTATCGGCTAACGAGCTGTTAGGTCTTTGAGACATCTCTGTCCACTAGGCCCATCAGCGGCGAAGCCGGTCTATCAAGCCATAGATGCGGTCTGGAACAGTCTATAGTCACACCCACAAGTCGCTTAGTGAAGATCCGGGTACAAACGAAGCCATCTCACAGGTTGTATGTACCATCGTGACCGTTCCCTCAAAGTACTTTGATGCCGAGCTATCCTGACTTGGATGAGAACCGACAAAACCGCGCGATATTAGACTCTTGCCGGTCCACTAATGCAACTCATCGCGAGGTATCCAACGTCCATCATGGTCAGGGTTCCATCTAGCCTGCCGGATCGTAGGCAGATGGCTGAAAGAGGACGTAACCGCTGAGTTGGCTATCCGGTATATCCCTTGGTGCGTAGGAATCAAACTGAGAAGTCCGGGCAAACTCGGGGTCATGGATATATGTTGGCCTAAACCTGGAAGCAAGATGAGGTGGCACTGTTTCAAAACGAGGTATAGCAGACAACCGACTCATTATTGGAAAGATGGTGAGGTGGGAGAGTAGCCGGCTCTCGTGATTTACTGATGATCTCCGGCCGGCCGGTGGTCAGCACTTACAGGGACATCAAAGCACAAAGCAGAACTACGAGTGTACAACACGGGACCTCTCCACGACCCCAAACTCCCACGTGTGTTTTATGGTGTCTCACACGGATCCGGTATCATGTGCATGGTGGCTTCGGGAGAGCGACCCCAAGCTGTGCCTATCAGGGGGACGGCCAGATAGTCGACAACACCACCAACCCCGACCCGCCCCTTGCGGGTTCCATTTTCGCGGAGCCGTGGGATGCAGGATTGGTGGGGTTTCGATGAGGGGGAAAGCCTGGAGGTCGCGGGGAAACGGAGAGGGAGGTTGCCTTGTTCGGAACGTAGCCGAACTGGAAATCTGGGGTTGGAGGAGGGATGGCGTGATGGGAAATATGTCTCGTGTTTTGGTCTTTTGTCTCCTGTTTTTGCTATAGGGACTGTTGATGAGGTTTGCAGTTCCGGGCCGAAAGGGGGGAGAGGGACTATGAGGGCTTTACTTTGCTGAGAGGTGAAGATGACGAATAGCTGCGGCAGAGCTCGATGGGGCGAGGCTTGGGTTTTTCGTCAGTGAGCAAGAAAAACTCCACACACACTGGTTCACGATGCTCTTGGTGACTGGCGGCGGCGAGACGGGCGGCGGTACGGACAATCGAGACCGTTCCAGGGAGACGATGGAAGTGGCTCCGCCAGGCCAGACAAGGGCTCTCTTGTTCAGGTTTCAGGGGTGGGTGACGTCGCCACGTCGGTCTTTTGGCTTCGGGGGAGTAGATGGCGAGGTGATGGTACAATGCAGGCGGATCGGCGGTTATCAGAAGCAGATGGAACGTATTCAGCTATATTATACAAAGACGTGGATAATGAATAGATGGCAACATATGATACAGGTCAATGTACGCAATATGGCACGGCATTCACTTGGCTCATTCTCTATCCCGAAGTGTCGCCCCTGAGTTGTTAAAGGGGATCTGGTGTTTCCATGTCATGTTTCGATGGCGTACTCGGGATCGCTTCCAGATCAAACAGGCACGGCAAGATTAGACGAGCACTAAGAAAGGCAACGAACATGCCTGCTTCATGGGAAATGGGAGGCCGTCAGGAAAAAAAAAAGGGCCCCTTTGGCGCGATATGCGACAATCAACACGGCCATCGGGGGAACGACCCGGGACAACACAGGACGATATCGTCATTACCAATGAGGCGGCGGCCAGTCGAGGCCCTGCAACGGAGCCCTTTTTGGCTGCTTTCGACAGGCTTACAGGCCATTCACAGGCTCAACAGGCCTTGAGAAAACCCCCTGTCCGGACGCAGGCCCCAGCGATCCCAACCATGAATTCAGGGAACCGGTGCTCCACTGAGGGGACGTCGGGACGGGCTCGGATTTGCTGGGTTGTAATAAGTTCGAACACCCGGGGGCTGGGCGTTATCTCTGGCCATCTGGAACGGTGCAAAACTGTGGGACCCTGAGTCGTAACGGAGCTGGAGAACGGAGTGAGGCTGTGTCCTCTTTTCCTTTGCTGTGCCTCTCTGCCTGCTTCTTTTTTGCCCCCCCCGGCCAGAGACGGGAAAGTCGGGCGTCTGTTCCGGGTTGGGGACCAGGATGGAATATGGTGAGGTCTTTTTTAGTGTCTGCGGGAATTACACAGTTCTATGAAAGTTGGGTTTTGTAAGATGAGCAATGAGATGGGCAGCAAAAAAACAGGTGATGGGATCAATACGCTCTCGGTGGTTCTACGGTAGCCAGATGCACGGAGTGACTCTGAAGGAGGCGAACCGGGATGGGATGGTGAACGGGGGTGTGGACGGCCAGAGATGGACTAGGACATGGGGAATAATAACCCGGGTGGGTTGATTTGCAAAGTACAGCTCATGAGGAAGAGAAGTCGTCGGTTTCGATACAGCACAGTCAGATATCAGGGCATGTGGAACCGAGTTGGCTGAAGATGTGTGACTTGCAAGCGGATCGAACCGAGGCCCCTGCCTGCCGGGTCGAAGTTGCTATTATGCCGAAGCATGGGATAGGAAGAAACAAGGACCCTTTTTTTTTTTTTTCTTCACATGGGGCAGAGAATAGGACCGCAAGTTGTCAGGCGCTGTAGCCTTGGATTTGGAGATGGGGATGGTTGAGTTGTTGGAGGGTAGGATGGCAAGGCAAAATGACGTAGCGGGCCATGCACTGCACCGCTTTTGGCCACACTGCGAAGAGGCACTCGGAGTGGATTTCGACGGATTATCGCCGGATTATCGACGGCTTCACGGTCCCGTTTGAACAAGATTTCACGGCCCGAAGGGGACATCTGCCGAGGGAAGGGAATGAAACGGAAGTGCCATGATGATCCTGTTCTCTTTCATCCATCTTTCCCGCATGTTTCTCCGTGACTTTCCCCGGCCGGCCTTGCAACAGAGGACCTGTTTTGCCCGAGACATGGCATTTCGAATTGTCCCGTCCTATCAGCTTCGGCATCCCCGCACGTGTGTGCCATTGCATTTTGTGGCTTGTCTGGGGAAAGCTGGGTTGATGGTGGTGCTTCTGATCGGGCTCTCCAAGTCTCTCCAACTCGCTTCTGTCCAAGCGCAGGTAAATCCGTCTCCTCATGGGACTCGCCCAACACATTTTTGGGGACGCCGTCTTTCAGCACGTCCTCCTTCTGTCAGTACAAGTGTCTCTCACATGTAATTTATCAGTCTAATTATGCTTCTCCTCACTCAAAAGCCCCCAGTTTCTGAGGGGAGCGACGCTAATTTGGTGTCTGTCTGATGCCATCTTTTTCCTCTCTCCTGCAGGCCGAAAACCCACTTCTCTTGAACGGCACGGGGCACTGCACTCCGTGGTCAGCAGCATCTTCTTTCTCTTTTGCTCATGTCAAACGCCCGTCCATCATTTTTGCCGCCGTGGCCGCCCGGCGTCAATTGACGCCGAGGGCTCTGTTGCTTTCGGGCCTGATCTGTTTTGCCTCCGCCCCTTGTGCCTTGTCTTGTTGCAAAGTGGGGACTGCTTGAGTTCGTCAGAGGAAGAATCATAACCCAACAGCTTTCACGATCCTTGCCCCGCCGAATCAACTGCGGCGCCGCAAAGGGGCAAAAGGTCTAGGCAAAGGTGGATTTTTTCTTGATCCCTGGGTTTTCCCTATCGTGAGGTAGCCAAGGCCGGCCACCCCCTGCGCCGCGGGAAGCAAAACGAATGAGCCATTAGATTATCGTGAGTTTTTATTCCAGCTCTACCATGGAAGCGCCGCGTTGTAAGGTTAGATATGATACGCTTTGACGACTGCAAACGGCGGCTGAAATCCGTACACCTATGAGGTGTTTCCCATCTAAATAGATTCCGGCCATGGGTCCCTGGGATGACTCGCCTGTGTTTCCGCCTCCGGATGCAGGGCTGAGTAGGCCGTACGGCAGATTGATTACGTACGAGGCCTGATACAGACAGAAATACATTTAACGTGAGGCTGATAAGGGCGAGAGGGAGTAAGGAGAGAGGGATTAGGGATTAGGGATTAGGGATGAAGGCGTCGTGTTCCGTTCATCCAGGCTGGTGCCCTGTGCGGGATATCCATTCATCCATTGACAGGTGATGAATGGGTGACGGATGGAGCGATTATGGGATGCTCAGCCTTCACCTCTGTCCATGCCTAAAATTCCTAATGTCCCTGGACTCCCCCCCTTTCGTCTCTCCGTGGTGACCAGATCCGACGCTGGGGACGCAAACGTCATTGAAGTCAATTGCGTGACTATCGTCACCGTCAGGAACTAAAGGAGGGGGCTACGATGAGTCTCGCCTCCATTGAGAGGGGGATCGTCAGGACCCGGAACCAAGAAACCCTTCCCGGCGAACGCATCCGACGTCACAGCCTTCTATTAGGCTCTTGGTAGCGTACGGAGCAGTGACATTTTCTTGTTGGCTCTGTTGATGAGAAATACGCTACTGTGCTGTACTGTACTGGACGCTGACGGTGGCACACACTCTGCCAGAAACGGTGGGCCGCCCGCCGGATGCAACTAAGGCTCATGGTGGATATCGTTATCGGGCCAGAGTCATGGCCATGGTTTCTGGGCATTGACGTAAGGACGAACTGTTTTTGTTTTGATGCTGTGGAGAGGACACGAGAAGAACGATCGAGAACCACGGCACAATACGGCGTAATACCATACAACCAAATTACATATAGTACAAGCATCTACAAGTCTACAGCCACGAATCTTAGGCGATCCGCCTGATTTGATTGATGAATTACACTTCATCACATCGAGGGGTTACTTCAGCCCGTTTCCCAATCCAGCTTCTGACAGTGGTGGCGTGAGACACAAGCCCGACATGATGAAGGGTACCCACTCTGCCTGGGGGACCCTCCCTAGGTAGCCTCTAGGGGGGGTGCTATCGTCCAGCGGGCTTAGGTTGGGTTGGCACAGCGCCTTCAGCGGGGAAAAATCCAGTGGCGCCCGTCAAACCAAGCCCGGCGGTACTGAAGAGGCGCTGCTGCAGTTGGCTTTGATGCTTCTCAGGCTGTCTGTTTTCTTGCAGCATCAATTCGCCGAAACCCTGTCCGCGGCTCAGCGGGTGTTAATAGCCGGGGTTACCTGTTGCCTTTTCTTTCGCTTGGCATGTAGGCACTTAGTACTGAAAGCAAAAAATAATAGTTGGGGCAAGGAGAGGAAGCGCGATGACGCCGTGTCGATGCGATGCAACACCGCTGAAAGGTGAGGGTTACAGCGGGAAACTCGGTCGGCGCTGGGGGCTGACCGCGCCCGCAAGTTCGCTGCAGCAGCTGTTGCTGTGGGCGTTGCCACTGGCCGTTTACTGGCCGTCTTCGCTGGAGTGGACACGCTGAGTGAGTTTCTGCGGGCTGTTCCCCCCTCCCTTGTACCCCTCCACTAGGCGCGTCTGTCGCTGAACCCTGTGATGGAACCCCCCAGCAAAAGCCCAGCATTCAGCCCCCCTCAAGGCCCCGTTCTTGCCTGGTGGAGCCTTTTCGTCACCGTACCGTACTGCGTCAATGATGACCGACTGCGCAACGGTACAGTGGATACTAAGCGACCTACTGTACGAGACGGTACGTGGTGGAGAAAATGACTGCAGCAGCATGTTTCCAAGGTGAACTCGCTCAATGGCACTCAGCACGGGCCCCACTGGCACGGCGCCAAAGCCCACTTCTCTTTTGGGCTTTGGGCCTTCCTTTAAGCTGGTTCGCTGAGGGTGGTTTCACTGCCTTTTGTCGTCACCCGTCGACGGTCGATGATGGAAGGCGCAACAACCGTCCCCACACAGACCTAGGCCCTGAAGCCTGAAGGTGTGAGGTAAGGTAGGTGTGGGTTGGACGTCGCACCTTCAGCCAGGTACCTTGGTACTGTACCGTACCCGTACCGTACCGTACCGCTCCTGCCGTCGTCACAGCCCACAGCCAGGGTCGCGCTTGCCTTCATGTCTGGCTTGCACCTTCCGGCTCGACACCTACCCTGCCCCTTCGGTCGCCTTCCGTACTCTCGTCGTTGTTGGCCTCAGTCCCTGATATATAAGCTCGCTGTCCCCCCCTCGAACTCAACATCTACCGTTTCTCATTCTTCATCATCACATCTTCTCCATTTGCTCTTGTCTCATCCGAGCTTCCAAGACTTGAACGCTGCTTGCCAGTCAAACCCACTCTTCCACTTACACTACAACCCCTCCACTTAGACCTCACTCGTCTCCAACTTCATCATGGCCATTACGGGCAAGAAGGCTGTTCACTTCGGCGCTGGCAACATCGGTACGTGCCAGACTCGCAATCGAGCTAACATGCTCGATGCACTTACACCCACTGTCTTGCCCTGACTAACATGCTCTAGGCCGCGGCTTTGTTGCTTGCTTTCTCCACAACTCCGGCTACGAAGTCGTCTTCGCTGATGTCAATGGCGACCTGATCGACCAAATCAACTCCTCTCCCTCATACCGCGTCATCGAGGTTGGCACCGAGGGCACGAGCGAAAACGCAATTACCAACTACCGCGCCATCAACTCTCGCACCCACGAGGAGGATCTCATCGAGGAGATCCGCACTGCCGATGTCGTCACCTGCTCCGTCGGCCCCAACATCCTCCGATTTATCGCCCCTGTCATTGCCAAGGGTATTGACCGTCGTTCCAACGACGAGTCTCCCCTGCACGTCATCGCCTGCGAGAACGCCATTGGCGCCACCGACACCCTGGCCGGTCACATCAAGGACCCCCGCAACACCTCCGCCGACTGTCTCGACGACCATCACCTGCGAGCCCGCTACGCCAACTCTGCTATTGACAGAATCGTGCCCGCTCAGGACCCTGACGCCGGTCTCGATGTCACACTCGAGAAGTTCTTTGAGTGGGTCGTTGACCGCACTCCCTTTGAGGACATTGGTATTCCCTCCATTGAGGGCATCAACTGGGTCGATAACCTGCAGCCCTTCATTGAGCGCAAGCTCTTCACTGTCAACACTGGCCACGCCACCGCTGCCTACCACGGCTACAACCGAAGAAAGCGCACCGTCTACGATGCTCTCCAGGACAAGGAGATCATGGCCGAGGTCCGCGGTGCTCTGATGGAGACCAAGACCCTCATCACCACCAAGCACACCATCGACGAGGATGCTCAGCTCGCCTACGTCAACAAGATCATTAAGCGTATCGGCAACCCCCATCTGGAGGACGCTGTTGAGCGTGTCGGCCGAGCTCCTCTCCGAAAGCTCTCTCGCAAGGAGCGCTTCATTGGCCCTGCCGCCGAGCTTGCTGAGAACGGCGAGTCTATCAAGTACCTTCTCGACGCCATCGAGATGACCTTCCGATTCCAAGATGTTGAGGATGACGAGGAGTCTCAGGAGCTTGCCAAGATCATGGCTGCCAACGGTCCCGAGGACGTTGTCAAGCAGGTCTGCGGCATTCAATCTTCAGAGAAGATCTTCCCTCAATTGGTCGAGGTTGTCAAGCGTGTCCAGATTGACAGCGCTGAAGAGTAAACGGATTGCGCAATTGAATCCACCTAGACAGGGAACATGAGCACACGCATCGGATACACGGCTGGCTCACGGAGTTTTTAACGAGACATGATTACACCATTTTTGCTTGCAAGGGAAGCACGGCGCTGGGACGGATTTGGAATTAGCTATGACTTGAGGTGTTAAAAGCCGTAAAGGCTATATAGCAACCATTGATAGTTGAATGAAAGCATCTCAATAACTGGTTCTCTCATACTTCCAAGTATATCTACATGTGATTGACTTGAAGACTTTTAGTGATGTGACGGTACATCCAAGGACATGCACCCCAACAAACGGGCATGGATTTTACGTTGTCTCTTGCATGACGACACCAACTTGAGAAGCCGCATGCGACACAGAGTTTTGGTGGTGGGTTGGCTTCCACGTGTAAGTCGGGCCGTCTTACAAGACAGCTCGACAGCCTCACCGAGAAAACAACGCCAAAGTTGACCGGTTGCCTCACCGTATGTCTGTGTCCACGGACACTACCATACTGCAGTTCATTGTGATCCGTAACTCCTCTGGTCAATCGAATAGGCTGGTGTTTGCTCTTCGTGACGGTTGCAACTACGGACCAATTGCTGTCATCCTGCGGTGCTCATGCTTGCATTAGCCCCGTCACTCATAGGCGGGCACGCGCGGCATCTTGGTGTGATGCTCACCCGCGTCTTGGGGGCTTGAGGTGGCGGTACGTGAAGTACATGAGAAGATGCAACAACTACGTTACTCTAGAGACACTGTGTGGCTTGCTCGAGAGGTGTGCATTGATGCAGCTAAAGTGGATATATCTGGTTTTGGCATCGCCACTCCACACTACATGTTGACCGCACCTTCGCTTTAGCTTCAACACCCAACCATGGTCCGGTTGCTGCGTCTCTGCCTGGTGGCGTTCACACCTCTGACCCTCGCCGACGTCACCGTGCAAGTCGCGACAGTTCAGCCTCTGCCGTTCGAGACGGCTGGCGCGGTTGCGTCGCCTGAGGATTTGTTCCGTCGCAGCTGTCCGGAAGAGGTCGTCGAGAACACGGAGCTGTTGCTCTCGTCCTACGAGGGCAAAATCTTGCCGGATGGATTGTCTCCCTCGTCGGATGGACTTATCAGAGGCACGCTGGACGCCTGGGCTCAGCATCGGCATCTCGTCCTGCGGCCCGACGAGGTGTGGTTTGAGATTCTCGCGCAGCTCAACTTTTATATGGCCGCACACGCTGAGGATCTCCGCGACTTGTTTGTGAGCCACGAGGGAAAGGAGGCAATACGTATCGGGGCTTTGACATGGCGCGATGTCGTTGCGGCGTTCGGGTCGGCCATACAGGCGCGCGTAAAGACGGACTGGCTGCTGGACTGGGTTATGCCGGGCTTCAGTACCAGCACAGAGGACGACGAGGTAACAGCGGCGGTTCTTATGATGGGATTGATGCAGCACTTTTTCGAGTTTGAGGGTATCGTCATCTGTGGCATTCCGTCGGTGACGCTGCGAGGAGAGCGCGAGGACTGGGTTAAGCTGCTGGCGAAGCTCGACCGGCTCAGCGCCTGGGGTGAGGAGCCTGTTGCGTTCGCGACGAACTTGCGCCCGATATTGAGGCGGTTCGTTCAGACATGGGATGAACCTGAAAGTGAAGAAGTTATCTCTTTCTGGGCGCAGATTGTCCGGGCCAGGAAGAAGTGGTCGTGCGGCGCCGGCGCGTCGGAGTATGAAGTCTCAGGATGGATCACTGGGTTCATGCACTGGACCAAAGCTGGTCAATCACGGCTGGAGCCATACGACGAGACATGGGAAGATCCTAGAGCGGTGAAACTTGACGGCGTCGTCTACGAGCCCGAGTCGCTCGAGGACATCCGCGTCGGATACGCAAAGGCGCCGCTCAAGATGGTCGACTATCCGCATCCCGGCGTGGACACACAAGCGTATCTCCTGGCTGGGAACGTGGGAGTGCGGAAATGGACTGACGAGCGAGGAGAGGTCATCGTGCAGCCCAACAGTGCGTGGTTTTTGTACGCGCCGGTGGATTGGAATCAGACGGCAGGGCTAGACTTGGGCAACGCCAGGGAGTTGGAGGACATTGCTGAATCACTAGGGATTTGCATAGAAGCATAGAAATGGGGTCAACCATATTACAGTATATTTAGATGAACGAGTGTAAAAGAAGCTTTCTGTAAAGACAGGAATGGCATCCTCGACCAACGAATGCGAGGATACAACTAGGCTTAACAGCAATATCCTGCCACCGCTCCGAGGCTGTCACCCAGGAACCCCCACGGGGGGTTACAGCCGGTGCCACCAGCTTGTTTATTCTCCTTGTTGAAGAGATAAAAGCGGCCTGGACATGTAAGTTTCACGGTGTATAGCCCCAGAGTATGTGGTCTTACCGTCGCGGCACTGGCAGAGCGTCGGGACGCAACAACCGGGTGCTTGACTACACAGCCAAATTAGACCATGTTCTAGGAGATCACCATGTAAAGGCAGGCGTACTAGGGTCTGCAGCCGCTGTCGATGACTTGCAGGTCGACGGTCGGCTGAGGCATAGCGGCGCTGAGAGCCAGTTGGCCGAAGGCTGTGAGGGAGGTAACGATTGTGAGTCTCATGGTGAGAGTTTGTGTAAACGAGTGGATTGGTTGTAATATGGCGTGGGGTTTCATGGATTGATGGGTTCGTGGCGAGTTTATATACATTCGGTGCCTCGTTAATACTTCTCACGGTTTACTTGCACCGTTCTTTGCGTGGATGTTTCGCATTGCTGACTGACATCGTTCTTTGAGGTTGATGACCGCAGTTCTTTCAACTAACAAGCAAACACGAAGCACGGCCACCTCGTCAAAGAAACCCTCCATGTCCTAAATTTGGCACACACACACACAAAACGACATCACCTGTTGATCCCTCTACACACGGGTTTCAAGAACGGAAAAGCGTCTGCCGCGTCAGCAGCAACAGACCAATTATCGGGATTCCGAAGGTGCTGCTCAAAGACGTCGCTGAGCTTGAAGCCCTTGCCGTCGGCGGCGTGCTCAAAGACGTAGCGCAGGTCCCTGCGCGGCCATCCGACGCAGAGCGACCCGGACACAGCGGCGCGGAACTCGTAGAAGAGCGACCAGTCCATGTGCTGGATGATGGCGTCACGGATTTCGGGCCTGCTGGGGATGAGTCCTTTGTTATGGGAGTTGAGGAGGGGTACGTACCAGACGATAACGTCAATCCAAGCTGAGAGTCGTTGGTCAGTATGGAGCGAGATATGGGGTTGTCAACAAAGGAGTGTTTGAGTACCTGGATGCACGATGCTGCGCTGGAGAAGAGTAGGCCGGATGCAGGGCGGCAGCAGGTCGTAGCTCTCCTTTGTGCGGCAGACGTACCAGCGCAGAACGTGCGACAGGTAGTACATGAAGCCGACCCGGGCCAGCGCCGAAGCCACCGGCGATCGGCCGACCTGCGCCGCCGCCGCCGCCGAGATGGAGCACGTGCCTCCGGCCCCACCTCCGCCCGATTCCGCACCGGACGCTGGGTTGAGGAGCGACGATATGCTCGGGAACGACTCCTTGCTGTGCGGAGCTTGGAAACCCCGGCTGCCGTTACGGCGTAGCGTTTCGGTTGTGCTGAGGATGACTTGGTCCAGCTGCGTCGTGGCGGACGTGAGCAGAGGGATGGATTGCCACTCGGCCGTTGCGAGGTTGGTAAACGGCGAGTCGAACTTGTCGAGTGTGAAATGGCCTGTCCAGGGGAGAGGTCGTGAGAGTGAGGGAGACGGGAGTTGCCACGTTGGGTCGAGGAGGGTATCAAGGCTGGTAAAGTCTGTTGACGGGGGTGGGAAAAAGGCGTCGTAGGTGATGTTTGGGTCGAATGCAGCTGTGAATGATGAAGAAGGCTGAGAGGTTGAATGAGACAAGTGCAGTTCAACCTCGTTCGATAAGGCATTCTCATCACCAGAAAGCACATAGTCACCAAACGTCCCGACCACATCCAACCCTGCACTCGACAGTCCAACGCCACCAGCCCCTAAACACAACATCACCCTCTCGCGCTCCCGGCTCTCCCGTAGCTCCCTCCGCACCTCGTCCAGCTCGCGGGTCAGCGTCTCAACCTGCCCCTGCAGGGTGTCCAGCTGCGTCTTGCGCTTGGCCCGGCAGTACCGCTGGTTGGCGCGGTCGATGGACCGCTTGCTCTCGATCTGCGACGCCGTCATGTTGGCGACGCGGCGGTTGGCGTTGACTGCCGCCCTCTTTTCATTGTCGTCCATTGCGGGTGTCATGTAAGTCTCAGGGACTCCACTAATACCGGGATAACAGGGGCGGGTTGCGTGGAGAGTGGAGAGAGCTGCTGCTTCGTGTAAGTGAGCAGTTGAGGCGAGGTTCCAATGAGTAGTCTCTGGTAACCCCGCGATCAGTCAGGATGAACTGGCCAGATTCGACGACGCAATGTCATGTTCGGTTGCATCCTACCAGATCCGTGGGCCGCAGGTGGGTATTTGAATGGAGTCTTGACCGGGGAACCGCTTTGATGGCGAGACTCCAGTTGGCGATGGCGTCAGCGCCCTAGCGAATTGCCGTTTCGGGACAACTCAATCCCCGGTATAATAATCTGGAGTAGTACGTGTAAGTTGTCTTGAAAGATAGGAAACTGGAGGCATTGCTGTCTGGTAATCATTTGATCGCACTTCTTATGGCAAGTTGTGGTCTTTGCCTACCCTATGCCTCCCCCTGGTGTGGCCGGGGTTGTCGTCGGCTAAGACCCCCAACTTTGTCATTATCTTAGCCGACGATCAAGATTACTAAGACAGATGCAGAATTGTAAAAATGTATCTAATAAATACAAGGCATATCAACTCGCTCAAGTATATACCATTGCTTGACAAAGTCATGTTGAATGAAAAGACCGGGGGAACTTCCTTGACCCAGTCTTCAGCCACACGTCGCAATACACAATCGCCGGCCGAACCTTTTCTGCCATCATCCCACGACTCAACGCGCTCATCATGGCATTGAAGTTGCGCGTTGGCCAGAACGAGCGTAGGGCCATGGCCTACGCTGCGTCAAGCCGGCGACGTGGCGAGCTTTCCCGACAACCTGGGCGCCGTTTCGACTCACCCTAGGCGAGTCTGCCTAGGGTGAGCTCTTCCACGTGTGAGTTGGGACAAATACGGGAGTCTGAAGGGCCGCGAGATGAGATGCAGTTCGAGATCGACATGCAGACGTAGGTTGCGGCGGTTAAGTTTTGTTTCAGGGGCACTTCAGCATTTACATGCGAAGAGTGAAACATTAATACCGGACGTAAATATCAACCTAAAATTAAGCATGAACGTAGGACAGGGATATTAAGATGTAAATAGTAGGACGGAATTCAGAACATAATTTAGAACGCGTTCGGACTTCATTTAGACGTATTGGACGTGAATATTAGGATTTGTAAGATGACAGATGCCTCGACGCTGGGTATGTAATGTAGCTAAAACGAATAAACTGGTTTCCGATTCCCAAAGTTCAACTGCTATAGTCGTAATATTAAATCCTGTCGTTTGCTCTCTCGCCTCAATTACATGGTCTCGGATCCAATAAAGAAAAGTCTCATAGCGGCAGCACTGCTATCTCACATGGCTCCGTCTATGCGTCCCGGTTGGCAGGCGGTGCCGGCGGCTGCTGTTGAGGAACCGCCGGAGCACTCTCGGCTGGCGTGTCGGCAGCTCTCGTCACTGGGACAGCGGCATCGGTGTTCGGAGCCGGAATGACGGGGGCTTGCTGCGTGATGGGAGTGTGCGTGTGTACCGGCGATGGCGTGGTCAACGGAGCCGGAGTGTTTAACGGGGATGGCGTCTCAAGCGGAGTAGGAGCGTCTCGGCCGGCTTCTGAGTTGGCTGGCGGCTGCATGTACATCTGAGGTTGCTGATACATTTGCGGCTGCTGGTACATTTGAGGCTGCGTGTACGTGGCTGGGTTGTTGGGATCAACTGGGGGTTGATTCATGGGGTACTGCGGATATCCGTATGGCGCGTATTGCATGGGAGGCTGGCCATTGACAGGAGGTGGCATCTGGAGCGGAGGCATCATCATGACTTGAGGCTGGCCGTCCGGTCCGGGAGGCCCCATCATCATCATCTGGGGCTGTCCATCAGGTCCTGGAGGTCCCATCATCATCATCTGCGGTTGTCCATCCGGTCCAGGGGGTCCCATGAACATCATCGGCGGCGCACCGTTCGGGGGAGAGCTGTCAATGGGCTTGGGGTCTCTGAAGGTCTTGGGATCGGGACCCAGCAGCTCGACAGGGTACGCGTGGCGGAAGCCCCATTTGAACCAGAGCTTGATTCTCGTGCCGGCGCTCATGGCGGTCCACTGCTGGCGGAGAGCGGGATGATCCGCAGAGTGTCGGGCTGGGCTGTGGCGCGTAAAGCAGAGGACAAGCAGCGTGAGGAGAATCCAGGTGATGGTGCCGAATCGAAGGGCTGCCTTGCCAAGCATGAGACGCCGGAACCAGAAAAACGATTCGATGAAGCCGATGACGAACAGGCCTGGGATAATCGAGGCAACGATAATAACCCAGGTCCTGAGTGAAGCGCATCCAGTGACGTAATAACAGTAGGTATAATCACCACTACTGCTGCTGTCGTCGTCGTCGTCGTCAAAGGAGGAACTACCGTCCTCGCCGTAGTAGCTGTCGTCTGTGGCCGTGGGGTTGCGGCACTACAACGAGGTTAGCCGAAATACTGAGATTGCTTAGGGGATTAACTCACGTCGTCCAGGTAGTATGTCTGCACGTAGTCCTCGGTCAGGGCCTGGGTCGTCACGGCCACGTAGCCTTCGCTCAAGTAGGCTGTGACCCAGGTATAATCTCCATCGCTGTAGGAGCTGGTTTCCGTTGTCACGCTGTACGGGGTCACCTGGTCCCGTACTTCACTGGGAACATAGACGTAAGTGTACGTCTTGACAGTGAAGACTGTCTCACACGAGGCGGGAGCCGTGTCTGTTTCATGTTAGTTATGATTCAGTTTGCCGAGAGCCAAGGAAAACCCACAAAATACATCCTGGTAATAATAGGTCGTTGGGCCGTAGTAATAGTCATCGTAATCATACGAACTGGTGGGCGCAACATCACTGGAATCGATATCGGTCGGGTCGTAGTATACTTCAACAATCTTGAGATCGTAGTACGTATCCTCAGAGACGTATGTCGAAGTTGGCTCGGCCGTATTGCTTTCCAGAGCTGTCGGTTTTAGGGTAATGGTCTCGATGTAGGTGTCGACGGCCCAGTCCTCGGTGTAAGTCGAGTAAGTCGACGTCGTTTCACGAACAGCATAGTACGACGTGACTGTCCATTGCGAGGCGTACGCAGAGGCAGCGAACAGACTCTGAGCAACGCAGGCGCGCAGCAGAGCGCCTCCAAGGTGTTTCAACTCCATGAGGGAGTTGAATGGATTCGAGGTTGGCGATCTTTGACTTTAGAGTTGAATGTGGCGGTGATAGTTGTGAGTTGGTACCCTCGACCCGACAACCCTGTCGCAGCGACGGATGAGGCGCGCTGGAAGAAAAAAAATCCAATAAAAGAATGCAAGAATTGAAAACGGTAAGCAGCCACAAAATCACTAGTGAGATGCGGGCGATGGCTAACCGTTAAATGGCTGCGCGATCTTGAACGAGAGACGACGGCGCAAAAAGGGCTGATCGGGGCATTTCTACGCCGGGGACGCAGGGCTTACATATATGTATACGCGCGAGACCCTTGGACCCCCCTAAACTCATAATAACTGGTCCTAAACCACCGCGGTTTCTCCTAGAGTGGATGCCGTTGGTGGAGTTGGATTGGCCCTGGTTGCTTCGTTAAGGCTGAGCTAACCCAGACAAGCTCGGCCGAGAGCTGGGGTTAAGATTAGCACTTTTTTTTTTCAAGGCCTCGTTTGTTGCCCTTGTCGTCCTGAAGGCTGCAGTCACCAGTATTCAGGTTCATCGGTTTGTTGAAGCACATGTCACCTGTCTAATGCAAAAGTGCCTTGGCTTTACGAATGATTGTTGAATCAGTCCACCGTTGACTCCAACGGCCATCCTTATTTGGCCTGCCCCCCTTATCACCTCCAGCTAGCAACATAACACAGCCTACCTGATCCCACGTGCAACCCAGCGACTGCATCCAGACAGTGAGCCCTGTCCCGGAACTCTGCGACAAGTCGTGCTGGAAGTGGGGGCGTCGCTTTTTGCGACTCACGAGATTCTCGGCTGGCACGCGAAAACCTGAGATGAGGGAGACCGGAATGAGTCAAGCCTTGAGCACGAGGGATCAGTCCCCTGCAGAGGAGCGCATGTTTGGTTGGTTGAGGGAGCGAATCCCAGCGTTGCGATGGGTTTTCGGCTTGTTCCTAATCGAGACCCCACGCAACCTTCCGATAACCTGGCTAAATGCATTCATGCTTTACGGGGCCCAGTTATCGTGCCACAAACTGAAAGAAGCAGCCACAATGCAGCCACAGTGAATATCCACAGAAGAAGCCACCGATTCTCAGCCACAACTAGTCTCAGCCACATCATGATACCCATGCCACATGCCACCTGCCATCCATGCTGTTTACCTTCGGTTCATGCCGCCTTTTCGGAACCAAACATCCTTGTTCCAACGCATTGCAGACTGCATGCTTCCTACATATCACATACCGCCTACTTCTACTACACTTCTGCCCCTGGCGGCCCTTGATCTCTCTCGAGTTGGACACTTGACCATCTCATTCCGTCAAAGATGCTGACATGGCCGCTGTCCAGCAAACCCGCACTCGCTCTGCACGTCTAATCAACAACATCACAAAGTCCGCCCAACATGCCAACGCCGGAGCTCCCCTCACCGCCAGCCATGCTCCAACGCCTGGTCCGTCGCCCATGTCGCTCTTCCTGACCAACCTGCGGCTTCTCGACCTCGATTTACGCCCGGACTGGCCTGGCATCGCACCTGAGACCTTTGCCGCCGGTGGCACGAGTGCCCAGGGACAGAAGAAGCGGGTACAATGTGTCGAGTGGGCCTTGTTCCAGCTCTTTGCCCTCTGGGATCCTGAGGAGACTAAAAAGGTGTGTTGCCAATTTGTATATAGAAGCTGCCCTTGGCTAATTGACCCCTCTGCAGAAGCTGAAACCCTTCTTTCCTCCTCAAGACCAAGTCCAATCTGTCAACCTCCGAGCTGCCCTCCTCCGAGCTCTCGAGCAAGCCAAAAAGAATGGAGCCCTGGGAAGGGATGCCATTGTTCGAAAAACAATGCTGGACGAGTGCAAGGGCGAAAGGCTTGCGGAAGTCTTGGCCGCTTTTTCATCAGCTGTCCTGAAGCTCGTCGTGTCCCAAGAGATTCTCGCGAGCAGGGAACATGCTGCCTTGGCCTCTACACTTGCGATTGAAGATCGAGGCTACAAGAGCGACAACACAGAACTCGTTGCCATGGTCTTGGTACATAAGGCTGCCCTTAGTGGTGTATTGCGTGGCAAAGCCTCGGACAATGCTAGATTCCGTGATTTCTCCGAGCTTCTGAGCATCAAGGAAAGAGGTCTTGTGAGGAAGACTGAAGCTATTCAAGCCAAGCAAACTAAAGGAGGCAAGACCATTTCCGAAGATGCCAAGCTGGAAATGTGGCGCCTCATCCGAAATAACTGGTCCGGCAATGAGCGATGGATGGAGACATTGCTTTATGGAGATGTTGGCGCAAAAAAGGACGGTCTCCTTGGCATGCCTTTCGACCGAGTCTGGCGCAGGGTTCAACAAAACCGACTGGCTGAGGTGGAGGAGCATGGCACCGGCCTCTTGGAGCAATTAGACGGCCGAGTTCGGGCTCAAAAAGAACGGCTAGAAAAGTGGGAAACCTTTCACAAGCGATTGTGCGAGGACCGACCAAGGCCGACTCCGTCGAAGCAAAAGCTTCAACAAAAGACAAAGGGCATTGACTTGGGCTTTGGAGCTCACGAAGCGCTCCAAGTAGGACGAGCTAGAAAGGCAACAGTCGGGACCCAGAAACCGACCCTCCACGACGAGTATGAAGATCTGGTTCGAGGGTTGGAGCTTGAGTTAACGACGGCACCACAAAGCTCAGCCTCACTCGCCTTTCTTCAACGCCCTGCACCGTCGAACTCGATGCATCAAAAGACACCCTCTGTGGATCAAGAGGCGGTATCAGAGGTGAGCGAGTATGATGAGGAAGAGCCTTTCCAACCAGAGCCCATCCAATCATTTCAGGCTCGACTCGACCAGTCTAGACGACAGCCATTGAGATCAAAGATTTCGCTTTCCGGGGAATGGTTTGCAGCAAATACCGCGTCAGGCTCAAGAAGCTCAACTGAACCTGATGAACTTGCATATGATGAGCCCGCTTACGATGAGGGTTCTCCGGAGCGCAGCACTTCTCCCGACATTGACAATGACCCTACGCCTGTTGCAGGATCTCCTGAACGACACATTGTACAGGAGCCCGAAGTGCTCGATCCAACTCTCAGAGATATGTCGCCTTCTCCGACGCAAGAGCTCGCTGATCAGATTCTCGAATCTATGGACCAAGCCTCTCCATCACCAACGAGGCGGCTTAAGCCACGCCACACCCTCTCACTCGCGGAGCGTACCCGTCTCACCATGTCCCGTGGATCTTTGGCGTACCCTGAACAGGACGAACTTGACCTGCTAGGTCCCACACCAGTCAATGTTCCCATCGCAGACAGACGTACGGCCATTGTTACAGACGAGCACGACGACCTCAGCAGTCGAACTCGAAAGAGCATGGCAGGCTTCGAAAAGGCCAAGCAAAAGGCGCAGCTGGAAAGGAGGAAATCACTGAGAAAGTCCAAACTGCCACCCCGCAGGGAGGGCAGTTGCTTCCCCAAGGTGGTCGAGGAAGACCAAGATCAGACAATGGTGGTTGAGGAGCTGATGGTCGAGGAGGATATGGAGGCGGTGTTTAGATCCCGGCCGAAGATTGCGGCTAGCCCTCTCCCGAGTCCTACTCGAGAATGGGATGCTGACGAGTACATGTGACATGCGATGCGATCACGATAGAATGAATTTAGCGTTGATGCCATTTCCTTTTACGTCTCATACACATGCTCACGTCTAAATATTGTACAGTGACGCTCACAGGCCTTATATTCTACATGCTTCCTACCATCCTTGCTTTTTCAGCTCCATGACCCGGCTGACGGCGGCCTTGAAGCCAATCTTGAACCTAGCCCGCCATCGCTGACTCTTCAACCTCTTCTTCTTCAAACCCTTTCGCTCGTGGAACTTTTGGGAGTGGAACTTGGTCTTGATATGCTGTTCTCGCACCAACCTGCTGAGAATCCGGAGGGCCGACACGGGCGACGTGCCGGTGGTCTGGCTGGGGCGGCCCTTGATGAAGACAGTTCTGCCCGTGACGGCCTTGGCTCGGATTATGGGGCGGTTCATGGGGTCGGAGCCAATGTCCTCGCCAAACGCCATGCTCTTGTTGGCGATGATGGACGCAATGTCGAGGTTGAAGGGCCTGGCCGTCTTGGCTGCCGTGTACGGGTGCTGCTGCTCGGTTGGCTTGAGAGCGATGTTGGCTAGGATGGAATCGGGAGGAGGGGGAGGAGGCGGCAGATCAGCTTCGGGTGAAGCTGCGGCGGGAGGTTGTTTCCTGGTTGGCCTCGGCGGTGCGGGGTTTCGGGCTTGAGGCTCCTTCTCAGTTGGCTGTCTGCGGGAGATGTTTCCCACGAGAGGGTTCATTCGCTTCGGAGGGGGAGCATCGCGGTCAAAGGGACCGGCTCGCAGGGCAATGGACGTGGAAAAGGCCCGGTGTGAGGTCGGAGCTGATAGCCTCGACAGCATTGGGCTCGACAGCATTGCGCTGCCAAGTCGGGAGGTCGTAGCCCTAGCACATGTTAGTATTGACTTTGGGGGTTCGAGATTGAGCTGCATCTCACATTTTGCCACACGAGCTACTGCCAATTGCAATTGGCGGCTGAGGGTATTGTCGTCCGAGCTGGGTGTACTCGAGACAGGTGAGCTGCAAACGTAAAAGTCGCGAGACTTCGGATAAATGTTGATGCGGTGAGGCCTGGGGCTGGATTTTTTTGGAGCCAATCAAGGGTGGTGATCCACCACGAAAGAGACCTTCCTCGCTCAGCCTTGTGCACCTTTGGAATTTCCATCCTCCAGCCGCTGATTGTGATTGCGCTGAGGAGCTTTTCTTTCCGTCATCTTTGGGCTTGGCCGTGCATATATTGTGCTGTGGAATTGCCCTGAGTATTCTTGAGACGACCAATACCAACACGAACGAATCCCGCGACCGCCTCGACGAGTGGCGTTTGCGCCGACGGCCGTAACGATGGCATTCAACCCGTATGGAAGTGAGTATAGCCCAATCCTCAAATGCGATCTGACACACTGACGGGTGCATGCAAGATAACCCTTATGGCGCGCCGCCCGCCTATGGAGGATACCCCGGATCGAACAATGCTGCCCCCGGCATGGCTCCCCCACCGGGTCTAGGTACGCATCTCTCGCGATGCGACGGCACCTACCATATACTGACACGACGCGCAGGACCTCCTCCAGGCATGTCTTCTGCTCCGGGAATGGCGCCTCCGGGTGTCCAGCAGTCTAGCGCCACGCAAGCTAATCGTCCAAGCGGCCTCCCACCAAACTTCCAAGCGCCCGCCAACATGCCCAACATCAACTTCAACGCGCCCGTGATCCGGCTCGGCACCGCTGCCGGTAAGTCTGGCCCCCCCGCCATGGGCGGCAGGGGCGACGGCATGTCCGGGTCGTCGGGCGGCGGCGGCGGCGGACGTCAAGGTCTCGGTATGGAGAGGGGGATGGACCAGGGCAGGGCCGCCGCCCGGGAGGTCATGCAGGTGCTGGTGCCCCCGTCCAACGAAGAGAAGCTGCGAACGATATTCATACACCAGATTTCCGAGGGAGTTGGCGGCGACGAGGGCATCGAGAGGATTCTGTCCGCCGTCGGCAAACTACGCAAGTGGGACGCCGCCGTGAGCGTGACGGAGGAGCACCGGGGATCCAAATTTGGCTTTGCCCAGTTTGAGGACACCGAGTCGCTCGCCATCGCCATAAAGGTGTTGCACGACGAGGAGGTTCAGGTCCCAAAGAAGCGACAGCAGCCGTCGGGCGACGCGCCCAAGGACGATACGTTTGAAGGAATCGACAAGGTCAAGCTCCAGGTCACCGTCGATCCCAACTCGGTCAAGTACGTCGAGTCGTACGAAGAAGGCCGAGACGACTCGGGCGCCACCGAGAGGATAGAGGCCGCCCGGGCTGCTCTCAAGGATGTGCTTCGGGACATGTTCTATCCTACCACTGCGATATCCGAAAAGGACATATCAATGGGCAACACCGAGTCTGGAGAAAACGTCGAAGTAGTCAACATCCCTCTGGCCCAAGATGACGAGCTTGCAGATATTCCCGCCGAGATGCGTGAGGTTGTGTCACAGGAAATTGCGGCCTTTCGCGAGCGGAGCAACAGACGGGATATGGAGCGACTGAAGAGGGAGGAAGAGATGGAAGAGCAAGAGCGGCAACGAAACGGCGCACCTAGGCCATCCCGCCTCGACTCGCCGCCTCCAGGCGCCAATATCATTCCCCTAGGACCTAGAGGAAGCGTGCCCAATGCCCCGTCGGGCCCCAAGGGCCAAAACGGACAGAACCGCGTCGCGTTTGTCAACGGTGGCGTCTCCAACACGGATTATTCTGTCAACAGAGAAGACGAGGACACGGACGCCGACGACGAAGAGCTCCACCGCCGGCATCAGTCCAAGACAAAGGCCGACGCGGACAAAATGTACCTGGAGGCGGAGCGGAAATGGGGCAACCGGGAACGATCAAGGCAAGCCGCCCTCGAGCGAGAACGGGATCGTGACCGACAGGATGCGGAGTCGTTGGAGCGGAGGAAGCAGGAGCAGCTCGACCGGGAAAAGGCATGGGATGACGAGAAGGAATCAAGTCGCAAGTCGCACCCCTATTACCGAGACCACGGCGACTGGGTGCGGAAGAGAGGCACGGATAGGGCTGAGGAGGAGGCGAGGGATGAGGCCGATCGACGAGCTGAGAATGACGAGCAACGCCGCGAGCAGGCAGCGATGGAACGGGCACGCGGCATGGCCGACTCGTTCCTGGACAAGCAGGCTCACGAGATGGAAGAGCGACAAGCCCCCTCGGTGTCGGCGCCCCAGCCCTTCAAGCTCTCCCTCGGTGCTGCAGCGCAAAAGGCCCAGGCGTCACGCGCGGCTCCCCAGCGACGCACCATTGCCGAAGTGGAGGGTCTACTAGACGACGAAGAGGCGGATCCCTCGACGAAGCGACAGCTGATCCCGATTCAGTTCGAGCCGACGTCGGCATCGGCGTCGATGACGGAAGAAGAGATTTCCCAAGCGGTCAGGGCGCTGGCACAGGAGATTCCTTCCAACAAAGACGGTCTCTGGGAGTGGAAGGTCAAGTGGGACTACATGGAGGAGGGCATCGTGCGAGACAAGCTACGGCCGTTTGTGGAGAAGAAGATTGTCGAGTACCTGGGCGTGCAAGAGGAGATGCTGGTGGAGGCTGTCGAGGAGCACCTTCGGGCTCATGGCACTGCTGCCGCCCTGGTGGAGGAACTGGAGGGGGTACGTTTTCCGAATCCGCACAAGTTGAACGAAGCTAACATGATGACAGGCGCTGGACGACGAAGCAGAGGATTTGGTCAAGAAGCTCTGGCGCATGGTCATCTTCTTTACCGAGTGCGAGAAGCGAGGGCTGCCTGCTTGAGCTATTGGATGAGTTGAGAGAGGCTTGCTTGAGCTACGGGACGGGTTGCGAAAGGCGAGAAGATGAAGAGGAACAATGATGGATTCGAATTGTACCACTAGCACGTATACACCAGGCTTGCGAATCCACGGAGTTTGCAAGAGAGACGGCTGGATCTTGATAATATTTGATTCTCGATGCCAGCACTGGGATTCCCCAGGGGAGCGGGAGGGCTGGCGTTGAATGATATTGCGAAAAGACGATTTGACTTTATTTGTGTTGATTTTGCTACAGTGATGGATTATTGTGAGGAGAACAATTGCTGGAAGACCATCTCCGAAGGATGACGTTGCGACAAGATTGGAGATGGTAACCGAGGTGCCGAGGTTCCCCACACTGGATCCAGAGGTGATAAATCTGGGGTAACGAACCACCGTTGATTTTGAGATAGACGTCGAGTTATCAAGATATCGGTGTTGAGTTGAGATTGCAATTGCACAAGACGATTAGTTGAAAGAATTGCACCCAGCTTGGCATTACGTCGGATTAGTACCAGCATTGAGTGAGACGGGCTCTCGTACACACATTCACGACACGTCATCAACTCATCTATGCCAACCATCCACCACTCACACTTTGGCTCACACTTCTTCACTCTCAGCGTCACGACATTCCCGCAATCCATCATCATGTCGCAGCACTTCTCCAGCCCTCCACCGTCCGTCCCCGACGTCATCGTATCGTCGCCCAAGCCGCACGTGCTGCTGGTGACGCTCAACCGGCCCGCGCAGCTCAACGCCCTGCCGCGTCGGATGCACTTTGCGCTGGACCGCCTGTGGGCGTGGTACGACAATGAGCCCCAGCTGCGATGTGCTGTTGTTACGGGGAAGGGACGGGCGTTTTGCGCGGGGGCGGATTTGAAGGAGTGGCATGATGTGAATAACGAGAGGGAGAGCAACAAAGGAAGACAGGAAGAAGGGGGTGAGAAGTGGGCGGACAATGGCTTCGGCGGACTGAGCAACCGGCGGGGCAAGAAGCCCATCATCGCGGCGGTCAACGGGCTCTGCTTCGGCGGCGGCATGGAGATGGTGCTCAACGTCGACCTCGTCATCGCCAGCTCGGCCGCCAAGTTCGGCCTCCCGGAGGTCACTCGGGGCGTCGTCGCCATCGCCGGCGCCCTGCCCCGGCTGATCCGGAGCGTCGGCCGGCAGAGGGCTTCGGAGATGGCGCTGCTGGGCCGGGCGTACACGGCGGCGCAGATGGAGGGCTGGGGGCTTGTGAATGCCGTTGTTGCACCTGAAAAGGTCCTCGAGGAGGCGTTGAACTGGGCGGCTGAGATGGCTGGCAATTCACCCGATGCTGTCATCGTCTCCCGCGATGGGTTGCTTGGCGGATGGGATGCCGAGGATCCCAAGGCGAGCACGGCGCGGGTCGACCACGGACCGCTGTATCAAGGGTTGGATGGAGGTGAGAATATGAGGGAGGGCGTGTTGAGCTTTGTGGAGAAGAGAAAGGCGGTCTGGAAGAATAGCAAGCTGTGAGGATGCTTAAGGTAGTGAGTGGTCTATCTTAGTCGCGATATGATGGATACTCTGTGCAAACATGGCGGTTTTAATACATGATGAAGCTATCATGATATCTACGTGTACTCAAGATCCTCTCTCATCCAGATCAAGCTGACACGATAAACCAGACCAACATCCAGTTCAATTCCGAGTTCTCCGGCTGCTTCCTGAACATACATTTTGCCTTGCTAATGCAGACAAGATCAGCTCCCCACCCAGCTGCATACAGACAAATGGCAAGGCAAACGCCATCTCTCAGACCTGCTGTGGCGCCCCAGACAGCGACGGCCACGATTGCCGGCCCCAGATAGAGGCCCTTCCAAGCTGCAGATTGGTCCAATAGACTTGCCTGCTGAGAGTGGTTGATCTTTTTATTAGTCGGCCTAGGGACGGGCCCTCATCGATAGTGTCCCGCCGTACGGCCCTCCTATTGGCACACCGACTAAGACACAAGACAGCAATATCCACAGCGGGATGGACTTGTAGGGCGATCCGACATGGGCAAGTTGGCAGAATAGCGGCCAAGGGCGAATTTGACGCACAGTTCGCCAAGCTATTTGCTTGATGCGTCGGCCTAGTCATCCCGCGCGCATATTTGCCGTGCCGTCTCCGGGCGAATAATGACCGGTCTTCTTGTCCTCGCCATGCTGCACTCATTTTACTAGACCCGGGTCAATCTCGACGCTAATTGCCAGCCAAAGAAGGATAAATCCTCCGGGGCGGCACGTAGGAGTTGATTGGATTGGTGTTACGTAGGAGGCTGGAGGCTAGGAGATGGCGAACGACGGGCCGCAAGCTTGGGAAAAAGCAATATGACCTCACTGCCGTATCCCTTACGGCAGTGGAGGACTCATCACGGCAGTACATGTTGAACCTCTGTGTCTGTTGGCATCTCATTTGTCTATTGTCGTCTTCCGAGGCTGACCGGATATCATTTCATTGTGTTATTGCGGACTGCCGACTGTTCATCGGTCTTAAGAGCTGATCCCAGGGATAAACGCCATGAACGCCTCCCCATGCACCCGAGAGGAAAAGATCGCCGGATCTTCAACTGCTGAGAATGCCGGCCCGCAGGACTACCGACCGTAGCTTTAACCCACTGCGTCTCCTCTCAAGGGCCTATTTCCCTTCTGAGACATGCGTTTTCCCTCCCACCGCCCTGCATCGCAAGTGGCTGGCTACACTTGGTAATACCACTCGGGCTTTGCTGGATTGGAGGGATGTGAGACGGGAACGGGTCGGTCGTTGGCCACTTGCAGATGAATGGCTTTGCTCTTTGCCTACTTTGGCTGGCGATTATTTATTGTCTAGGGCGTCTGAGACAGTTGCAAGGATGTTCACGTCAGCATCTGAGAACAATATGGTTCATGAGCCCCCCGACGTGTTGTGCATCGTTTGACGCTGCTTCTTTAGTAGGTTGTTGCTTGGTCGATGCTGTTGTCCAGCCCGGCCACACTCTCCCTCACACCGACGTGCCATAAGGAAGTGTCAGCTACGCGAGCCGTTGATACGAGCAGGACTCTCGGACCCCGACTATTCATGCACACGGCATAAAACCCGCCTTTCTGTGCCACTACAGCTCTCACAATGGATGCTTCGCATCTCGCCCCGGCCTCTGCGCAGCATGCCTCGGTCAGAGAGCACGCCCCGACCAAAGACGACAAGTTCGCCCCAAGACACGAGTCCCAGAGTCGACCAGACACACCCATTATGAATCCCGTACTTCCAGCCCCGCAACCTGGTCGAAAGCCTCATAAGCTGGTTCTATGTTTCGATGGCACCGGTAACAAGTTCCATGGCGACGACAGCGACAGCAACATTCTCAAAATCTTTCGGATGCTCGATCGGACCGCCAATGATCAGTATCACTACTACCAACGTACGGTGCATCTTTTAGAACTTGGCGACATAAGCTGACAAGTTTTAGCGGGCATCGGCACCTATGTCGTGTCAAGGTCCCTCACTCATACTGGCATTCGCGCTCGGCTGAGCTCGTGGTATCAAAAGGCCAAGGACTCGGCCGTCGGATCCTCCTTTGATCAGCACGTCGTTGGCGGGTACCGGTTCCTAATGCGATTCTACAACCGTAAGTATCGACCCTACTGCCATCACCATCCCAAATTCTATCCCTGACATATCCCTGACTTCTAACCATAGCTGGGGACGAAATCTACATGTTCGGCTTCAGTCGGGGTGCCTACATCGCCCGCTTCCTCGCCGAAATGCTCGACTACATCGGCCTCCTGTCGCACGGAAACGAAGAGATGGTCAAGTTCGCCTGGAAAGCTTTTGCCGAGTGGCAGGCCCGTGAGATGGTCTCGGGCTCGGGCGACGAGGCCGAACAAACGAGGCAGAAGCGGGACGAAATGTTTCGCTTCATGAAGGGTTTCCGCGAGACCTTTTCCAGGCCCGTCGGCAGGATTCGCTTCCTCGGCCTCTTCGACACGGTCAACTCGGTGCCGCGCTTCGAGACGGCCTGGATGCAGCGCAGCAAGTTTCCTTATACCGCCAGAAGCTCTGCTAAAGTCATCCGGCATGCTGTGAGCATCGATGAACGCCGGGCGAAGTTTCGCCAGGATCTCATGTACCAGGACGGGCCGAATCGGAAGCATAACCACCTCCATTTCGGCAAGCTGGTGGACGATGTCAAAGACGCCACGCTGAACAAAGACGGCCCAGACAAGGACCTTGAGCATGAGCGAGGGCGACGACCGAGTTATCTGAGACCTGACGAAGCTGAGAACGAAAAGGACGGTCCAGGGCGGGATCCTGGATCACACTACGCCCCGTATCGAGCTCGATCCAAATCGTGCCAGAGGACGCCCTCCAGGTCTACACAGCGGCCGGAATTCGATGCCATGTCCAATATGTCTAGAATCCCTGTCTCTGAAGTCGACCCTGATGACGACGGACAGGACATTGACGAGGTCTGGTTCTCTGGAGGACACGCCGACGTCGGTGGAGGCTGGGAGATGCTAGAAGATAGCAAGAGCGCCAGCCACATCCCGCTGGCGTGGATGGTGAGGGAGGCAATGAAGGCCGGGCTGCCGTTTGACCAGGACAAGGTCGCCGAGATGGGATGCTGCGCCGGGGAGTGTGACGATGTCGAGATGAAAGCCATCGACCCGCATACCGTCCCGGACATCCGCGTAGCCAGCAACGGCGGCGGACCCAGCCGGACGCCGACGATGCCGAGCCTCGGGACGGACGACGACCGGCCCCACCACGGCTTCCACGGCATCATGCACGGCGCGTGCGGGGCCCGGATCCACGACTCGCTTGAGTTCGGCCAGGGCCTCGGAAACCTGGCTGTTGCGGCGTGGAAGTGCATGGAGTACCTGCCCTTCCGTCGGATGGACCTGCAGAGCGACGGAAGCTGGCGGCCGATTCGTTGGCCTCTTCCCTGCGGCGAGACAAGGGACATTCCTGACACGGTGCGCGTCCATGGCAGTGTGATTCGGCGCATGATGTTGGACGAGACGTATCGGCCGGGCAATCTGATCATCGGTGGAGGAGGAAGGGGAGTTAGGAGGGCGGAGGAGCATCATGGCATGGGGGATTGGGAGTGTGTTGCTGAGCCTGGAGATCCGGTGGGAGAGATTTGGGTTAGGAAGCCAAAGAAAGAGGAGTAGTTGTTTGATCCAGGTGTTGCTATCATATAGCTTTGAGAATAAGGATTTAAGGTTATAATTAAGCAATGCTGAGGGTTGTGTGTGACGTAGTTGCGAGCTCCTGCCCAATCTGGCGAGGAGCCGCCATTGACTCAACGCAGACTCCAAGTGGACTGTTGATGGTTCGAATCATATACGACGAACCTGCTAGAGACTTGCCTCAAGATACACTCATCGGAATCAATCAAACATCGACTACGGGTTCCGCCACGTCCTCTTCACCCACCGCATCCTCCGCATCCTCCACACCCACCGCCACCGCCACCGCCATCACCTCCTCCTCCTCCATCGCCTCCACCGCCTCCATCACCTCCTCCATCACCGTCGCCGCCATCATCACCGCCATCATCTCCCGCACAGTCCGCCCCTCCGCAATTAGCACTCCCACATCCGCCACCGCAGTTACCGTCCGCGTCTGCAGGCTCCACCTCGACGGGGCTAAACTGCGTGTCTGAAAACGAGGCCATGGCAAAGCTAAGCGCCGCGGCGTCTACAGCGGAATTCGTGCCCACAAAGTCTGTACCACCGAAGCCTCCGTACGAGTCTGGAGTCCCCCCCGACGAGGAGAAGCGCCCGGTCCACGACGCGTACGGCACGTCTGGCAGCTTCACCCGGCCATCACGCATGAGCTCGTACTCTTCCTTCTGCTCAGGCCGCGACCACGTCGCCCACGGAGCGAGGAAGTAATGGCTGTACGTCCCCGCTTCAAAGTAGTGGCTGAAGGGCTGCGCGCGATGGATGCCTCCCAGCTTGACCCTGATCAGCGAAGGGTCGAGATCCGGCCGCGTGCTGATCATGTGTAGCCAGGCCGTGTCTCGTCTCACTTCGCGCGTGAGAGCCATGGCTGCGGCTACGCGGTGGAGGATCGATGTTGCGGATAGTACCGTGAGACGATTTCGCATCCATGAACTTGGGGTTGCATTTGTCCCGACGGCTGATATAGCTTGGTCGACTGTAGCTGGGGCGTACATGTGTCGATCTCGCGCTAGGTGGAGAGATGCCATAGACCACGAGTCAAACGGAAATGCCCAAATGTGCTTGGCGAGGTTGCAATCACCGCATCTAGTTGGATATCGCCCGTATGCCTCAGTACAGTCCCAGGGAAACAGGTCCTGGTTCCGGTAGAGTGTCCCACCGAACGCACCCCAATCATGCCAGTACTCTTGATACGTGTCGATGATGTCGGCTTCATCGTGCCGTCCAAAGTGAAAGCGTAGTAGATACTCCTCAGTCAGTCCACTCGGAACATCATACTTTGTCCGCACGCCGCGCTGCCTGTAGCCCTCGTCTGGACACACGAAGCTCATGCTGTACAGGGGATAAGCCTCCGGGTCTTCTTTATGCATTTTTCCATTGACGAGGGGCTCGAAGAGAGTCCGATCGATGATGGAATTGCAAAATGTTTGACAATTGTTATCCGTGGCGCTCCATGTGAGCTTGGTATCGCGGTCCAAAAGCCGTTTCGAGATGCTTTCAAGATACAACCTCACTCTTTTACCCAGCAGCGTCTTGACTTTATCCAACGCAGGGTCAAGAGCAGAGTCGAGCAGTTTGGCTTGGTCAGAAGCCGGCAGGCCCGGATCGTCAAAGGGCTTCTTGCAAGCCGCCAGAACGTCCCGAACAATCTCGAGCTCCTTGTCCTGAGCGAGGACGCCGCTAAACGGTGCTCCAACGACTTGCTTCATGATGGCCTTGTATCTCTTCCGTGAGTCAGCCTGTTGCTTACGTTGCCAGAGCTTGCGATCGGCACTTCCGTCGACGGCATAGTTGCGCTCCGGAGCAGATTGTAGCGGAAAGCGTTCGTGGAAGATGGGCATCTCGCGCAACGACACGAGAGCTCCGCTCTTGGTGCTACGCAATCCGAGTTAGCAACAGCGTTTAAAATAGCAGGATAGACACATACTGGGAGACGCCATTCTCAATCACCAAGGGCCCAACCCGAAGCGCCATGTGAACGTTTCCAAACGGGTACTTTTCCGTAAACTTTCTAAAGAACATGGGAATATCCTCGTCGGCCAGCGCCTCCGTTGCCACGCTGGTCGAGCTCGAAGCGGGCGATCGGTCTGCGCCATGGAGAGCGGTAGCTTCGACTGTCCGCATCTGCTTCGGCTTCCAGCTGCTCACTTTCCGCAGCCCTTCTGCCTCTGATTTGTTGCCGAACTTGTGCTTGGACTTTCCAATCTCAGACGCGGACCTTGGTTCCGCCTTGTGGTGCTTGCTTGGCTTCTTGACACCCACGACGGTCTGTAGGCCGTCGTACTTGGCCAGAGCGATGACCTCGCCTAGTTTGAGAAGGCTGCACTTGATGGATCCGACGCCTTCAGAATCCACGTGTTTCGCATTTCTGTCGACAGGATACAAACTCAGAGCCCGTCCTTGGCCGTCGAAGTGCGGTACGTCCTTGCAGTGGCAGATGTTTCTGCTCACCTCGGGCGTGATAGACTCGGCCAACACACAGTGCTTGTAGGCTTTCAGAAACGACTCCTTTCCGTAGTAGTGATTTCTGTAGCAGTCTTCGCACACAACGCCTGGTTCGTCTTGGTTTACAAACATACTCCCTCGGATTGCAGCGTTGCATTGCGGCCTTGTACAGTGCAGCGGCTCAAAGCGAGGGATGTAGTCCTCATCGAATTTAGACAGCGCAACTGCATGCGTGAGCTGGTCACTTACTAAAGAGGTGGCGGAGTTAGGATCACTTACGCTGGGGAATTGCCGGCCTTTTCCAAAACCCAAACTTGCCCAATGGCGGTCGGTGTTCGACCAACTTTTCGATATCAAGAAAGCCTAGATCCGATCAACAATGATGCGACTTAAATTGACCAGAGAACACACCTGCTGCTTGGAGAAGGGTCCAGGCACGATGCTCTATTCCTTTGAGCCTAGGGACCGCTAGAATCGTATGGTTAGTTAAATTGCATTGCAAAGCTAAGCCCGAAGTACCTTTGATAGACTTTCTCACCGCGGCTTTGGTCTTGGAAGTAGAATGCTCCGCTATGTGATCCGCAACGCTGTCCTTGAGGGCATTGATATGAGTGGGATATACATACGGATCGTACCCGTAAGTCCCTCTCTTCTTCTTTTCTTCCCGCTCCCTCATGTTTCCTTTGTCACGTTAGCGCATCCTGGCAGGCCGCATCACACTACGAACCGTATCGGATAGCAAAAGCTCGCGCCTCCTGGCTGACCTGGCTAAGAAACGTGTCAAAGCCATGAATGTGACCATCTTCTTCCTCCTCGACAGTAACGTCGGAGTATTCAGGCTGTTGCCAGACTTTGAGGGTGCGAACAATGTTCTCGAGCTCTGCTTTGACACCATCCCAGTAGAGGCTCTCAAGCTCTACGAGTAGGTGTTCCCTTCCTGTTCCCACAAGTGACCAGGCCAAGTCGGGTGCCGAAGTGATGCTGGATGGCAACGACGGCGACGAGCCCAACGAAAGAATGGGGAGTACTTTTCTGAGGCGAGACATAGTTCACCAGCAAAGCAGCCGTTACGCCATCAACCGTGGGACTTGGCAGTGAAGAAATGGCTACGGAGTGGACCGATAGCGACTGCTCACATTGAGTCCTTTCATACGAAAACGACTTATTACAATTGATGCTCGACAAGGATAGACGCATGCGGGAGTGATCGCCTTGATGATCAATCGAGTGACAGCCTCTCAGGCTGCCTTTCGCCCGTGCTGCGCCACGACAGGGGTAGTGCAGCTCGACTTACCGGGATCTCGATGCAGTATCGAGCGCGAAGGCAGCAAGGTCGTGTAAGAGAGGATGGTGGGACAGCTAACGTCGCGCGTTTGGATGAGTTATTTCTTCCGACGAGGCAGATTTAAATGCGGAAAAGGTTCTGACGTGGACGGGGGTGATGACAGGGTAGTTTGATGCCATTCTGTAGCTCTCTTGCAAAGCACGACGAACACCATAAGCTGACATTTGTGGTCTTCCATTGAACCCATAACGATCTACTAGCAATTGGTATCTAAAATACAATAAATCATTCCATATACAACCCAGTGCTTTAAACGTTAACAACCACTACGCCGCCCACGGTGGATGAGCGTGGGATTTACACTCAACGTTACAACTCGTACAAATCCACCACCTCGGCCCTCGCGGCGGCAGCGGGTCTTTGCAGCTATTACAGACCAGCGGATGTTTTGCCAGTCGCTTCAGCTCGGCAGCATCTTGGGCCTCTATCCGCTTCATGCGTTCGGTATCCGTTTTTGCATAACATAGACGGCAGATGGGCTCGTCAGCGGTTTCCCATCCTTGACCTATTCCTTCTTCGATGTCTCGCTTCTCCCTATACGACCAGCACGAGGCTGCGTGTTTGGAACGTCGAATGTGTTGGATGTTGTGGGTTGACCGGCAAAATTCTGCGTAGAAGCATTTGGTGCATACGGGTCGACATCTGCTGAGATGCTGGGATGCATACGATTTGCGATTGCGGGTGTAGTTGCTGCATGTCTGTATTGATCTGTTGGCCCACCGATTTCTTTGCAAAGATAGCGTCACTCACCTCGCACACTTGTCTGTTGCAGACTCTACACTGTGACTTGCTGTCACCTTCGCAGCAATACTGCCGACGTTGGTCCAACTCCTTCGCTGGGTCCCCGTGTCCGAAGAAGACAATTCGGAGACGCTTTGACGAACGGCTCAAATTGACCAAGTCGATGTAGTGAAGGTGCTGAGTGATGCGGTTTACAACTTGAGTTGGCAGGACCGTTGAGTCTCCCAGGTTCGTTGACTTTTCTCCGTCCGCAGGCTCTTTATGGCTGAGCTCGATCTTGCGTGCGAGAACGGTCCTGTTGGCCTTGCCCCGATACATAAACTTGGCGGTATATCGTACGGCAAACCGCACCACAGGAACAATCTGGGCAAGAAGGTAGATGAAGGGCTTAACGAAAACCCAGTACAAGAGGTCCGGGAGGCCACTGCAACGATTACGCGTAGACCGTGGATATGTGGAATACGCGGAGTACGAGCGCGGAGGTTCTAGGCAACCCAGGAGAAGCAGACACAGGGCACAGAAACAGTAGAGAGCACTATAAAATAGTCAGCCAGGATCCCCTTCCCAGATATCAGAGCACTTACATGCAGCCGAGAGTGACCTGCCAGCTCTTAACAAAAGCATCGCACGTGCTCTTGGGGCTGCCGTAGTCAAACTTGATCGACTCGTTGGCGACGAGGAAAAAATTGCGCCCGTCAGTACCGTTGCGCCAGTTGACTGCGCCCTGGCACCCGGACTTGCTTCGCGGTATAAACTTGGCCTGCATGACGGCGCCGTATATCAGGGCGATCGCCAGGGAGACGTCGACGACACCGATCATGATGAGCCATTCTCCATATGCCGGGGCGGACGCGATGAACATGACAAAGTTCCAGGAAAACGTGGCGATTCCCTAGATGGAAGTGTGAGCGTCGAAGTCGCTGTAGATAAGTAGTTGGCGTGACTTACAGCTTGGCCCACGATCTTCAGGCCCTGCAAAAAGGCATGGCCATGTGGGATAACGTCGTAAATGTCACCCAGCGTCTTGGCACTCTTGTACAAGCTCAAGCCAGTCACACCCATCATTCCGGTTGGGATATGACCGGCAAAGCGGATAACCGACGATACGATGCCCAGCTTAAACATTGTAAGTGGCCGTCTGAGACGTGGTGAAGCACCTGGATCGAATAACTGAAGATGAGAGTCGAGAGCTTGTCACCAGGTGGTGGCTGGGGACAAGCTCATAGTCGTTGTTCAAAACGATGCGATTGACGGAAGTAATCAGGCCCTCGAAACACGACTCACCCGCAGACCAGACTGATCAGCCGCACCAGGGCCAGTCCAGACCCTTAGGCAAATAGATACACTTCGGACAGCCCTGGATAACGTGCCCATGATTGTTAAGCGACAGAGGCACCCACGACCATCGGGCGAGATGCTCCGTCGATCCCAACCCAGACAATGCAACACACATCGTGGCGGTGCTCAAAGCGAAGAGGGGGGCCGAATTGGCTGGCAGCGGTACCCGACAAGGGTCCCCTGTTGATGCAATCACCAAAGTGGTCTGGCATCATCACCAGCTTCATCGGCTGAGCCTCTCTGCCTTGCTGCTGGCTATTGCGGAAGCGAACGAGGCAGCCCAAACAAAGCCGCTTCGGTGACTGAAAACAGGACCGAAGACGCGCAGATCGTAAATTATGCCTCGTAGGTGACTGCACGTTTCACGTTCCTCATCGACAACGTACTACGCCATCGCTCGCTGTATCAAATGCTAGGAATGGAGTCGGATGCATTCAACTCGCCCACAATCCAACGACACCGTCAACAGTAGCATCAACAGTACATTCCGTCACCATGTCGTACCTCATCGGCACGCACCAAACCGCCCTTCACTCCATGAACAGGTATACAGAAATATCCACCATCGGGGCCCGCTTTCCATCCGAGAACCCCACGATCCCAAGCCCAGTCGTCTTCACGAACCTGTGTGAAGCTGAAGCGGATGATCTGCCCACCACAGCACAATGTGCGGTCCATCTAGAGCTCCTCGAGGCCTTCCACGCGCTCAAGGTCCGCGTCGTCGGCTCCAGCGACCTCGACAGGACGTTTGGGCTCGCGCCCAAGACCAAGATTGTCTACCGGCGCAAGTACTCGAGCAGGCTGCGGAAGTACATCAACCAGTCGGCTAGAGTCAAAGACCCGGATTGGGAGGCGAGGCGCAGGCAAAAGTGGCCTCGATATCTCGACTTTGCGGCCGAGCGATTTGTGGAGTGGGCCAAGAAGATTGATACTTTCATGGCCAAGGGGTCGTCTCAAATCAGTTCAGATGGTGTTCAAACCTCGAAATCACTTCAGGTTCGGCTTCCTTATGTACCTCCGTTGGGTAAGTCTATCAAAGTGTATTCCGTGCCCTTGCAGCGTTAACATGAGTTTAGATATCCTCATTGTCTGGCACGCATTTCTTCTCAACCCTTCTTCTTGGCACAAGTACTGCCAACTCGAATCTTTGAACCACCTGGTTAAAGTGCCATTTCCCTGGAAAGCCATAGTAAGTGGATTGTGTTCTCCAAACATTTCGGTCCATTAACGAATAAAGCACGACTGTATCGAGTCCCAAGGGACCATCTCGCAAAGCTGGGCCTACGATCTACCCGACCAAGCTTGCCAATATCTCAAGGACAACGAGATGGAGGTAAATCTCTGTGATTACCTAGAGAACCTAGGGAAGCCGGCAAGTCCTGAGCCCCCTCCGGATGAAGCCTCAGAAGGCGCACAGAAGCCAGCTAGTTCCGAGCCGTCTCCGAATGAAGCCTCTGAAGACTTGGAGCCGGTTGCTGCCGTGAGCATCGAATCTCCGTCGGATCAAAGCGCTTTCCTCAAGTCCCTAATCGACAACGTTACGCGCCAATTAGTCTTTGTGGACAAGATGAACCGTCATCTCTGGATCCGAAGCCCAGCACTCGCGGGGACCTTGACCAGAGCAGTAGAGCGGTACGAAAACTACCTCGAACTGTTCCAGCTTTACCCCGGCAAGATGCTCGTACCAACGCTGGACATTGACCTAGTCTGGCACACGCATCAGCTCTCGGCGGACAATTACAAGATGGTGACGGAGTCTCGTTGCGGGCGCTTTATTAACCACAATGATAAACTCGGGAAGCCGACTCTTAACACCGGCATGAAAGATACTCAGGAGCTCTTTCAGGTCCACTTTGGACAGGCGTACTCGATTTGCCTGTGTTGGGACTGTGAGGCTATAACATCAGCGCTAGAGGTGTACGACGAGAACGACACGGCAGAGCTGACGGATGCGCTCACAGACAAAGTCTCGAAAAAGGTGCAGAGGAACGTCCAGCATCACAGAGCTGTGGAATATGCAAGGCGTAGGGGGGATATTCTGCTACCTATTCTTTTGTAGATTGTACCCTGGGTTTGAGCTCGTTCTAGGCCCCACACTGGAATCTTCGCGTATTAAAGCACTCGACGGGCGCGCGTTGAATCGGCTTGACGCTCGTCATGGTGTTTTCAGTGTCGAATAGCAGAGTGAAATTAACGATGCAATGCTCCCTAGGGCTTTTATTTTGTGCGAGCTGAGTTCATATCCCCTGAGTAAGGGGAGCATATGTTGAAATTTCGTCACGTGAAGCCGCGTGGCGATGAAGACACGAAATCCAGATGGTTCTCCTTTACTTCAACGCCAGCCCCACTGACCATCGCTAGAGTATCCCACGACTCTGCGGCTCCTCCGGAATGACTTGATCTTCAAGCAAACCACCTACTCAGCCGATAATCCCGGCTCCTCCGTCACAATGGCGATTACCCTCGTTCTGGGCATCGTCGGTAACGGCTTCCCTCCCTTTGTCCGCGACAACGCCCGAGCCATCATCTACACCACTCTCTCGTTGACCTTCCTCTTCCTCCTCAAGCTCTGGACCGCCGGACGCGCAAACCCGGCCGACCAGCTGCTGCACGGCAAAGTTGTCCTTCTCACGGGAGGCACGTCTGGAATCGGCGCCCAGACGGCCCTGCAGCTTGCTCAGCGCGGCGCGCAGCTGGTTCTGCTCACGCAATCCCCAGACACGGATCCATTTCTCGTCGAGTACATCCAAGACCTGCGAGAGCGCACCAACAACAACCTCATCTACGCCGAGCAGGTTGATCTCTCCGACTTCCACAGCATCCGCACCTTTGCTACGAAATGGATCGACAACGCTCCGCCCCGCCGGCTAGACATGGTCATCCTGTGCGCCGCTACCCTGACACCACCTGGCGGCAAGAGAAAGGAGTCTGAAGAGGGCATTGAGGAGACGTGGATGGTCAACTTCCTGGCGAATTTCCATCTACTGAGCATCCTCAGCCCCGCGCTACGAATCCAACCGATCGACCGAGACGTCCGAATCATCATCCCTACATGCTCTGCCTACATTGGATCGCCCTCCCTCAAGAAGGAAATTTCCAAGAAATCCTGGTCTCCCGGCACTTCCTACGCGCGCAGCAAGCTTGCCTTGAACGTGTTTGGCACCGCCTATCAAAAGCATCTGGACGTATACAAGCGGCCCGACGGCGGCATCATGAATACCCGTGTCATTTTCGTGGACCCAGGACTCGCACGCACACCCAGCACCCGCCGGTGGTTGACTCGTGGTTCCCTGTGGGGTCTGTTCTTCTACCTCGTGGGATACATCTTTCCGTGGTTCTTGCTCAAGTCTCCCAACATGGCCGCGCAGTCTATCCTGTACGCCGCGATGGATAAAAATTTAGGTCGTGAACAGGGTGGCAAGCTGATCAAGGAGTGCATGGAGGTGGACTTTGCCAGGAGCGAGATTAAGGATGAAGAAGTGGCCAAGAAGCTGTGGGAAGACAGCGACGCTCTGATTGAAAAGGTGGAAAAGATACAAGCCAAGAAGAGAGCCGCCAAGAAAGCCGAAGAGGAGGCCAGAGCCAAGGAACAAAAGGCCCAAGATGAGGCTAAGGCCAGGGAAAAGAAAGCCCAGGAACAAAAAGAGGAGGTGCGAGGTCTGGTGGATGCCATCAAGAAGGGCAAAGAACAAGAGAAGCAAAAGGCGAAAGCCAAGAAGAGCAAGGCGAAATAAGCCAGAATGAGGTTCATGAACTTGACGAATTGATAGACTATAGACAAATACTATGTATTGGGAATCACGTTGAGTGTGCTTGTTCGTGAGCAGCTGGGCGACATGTCCTCCTTGACAAGGTATTCAGGTTGGGGGATGAAGGCGAGTACGGAACTCCTATCAATTGGCTGCTTGAGTATTTTCAAAGCTCATCAAGCTACATTTGTGTTGTGGGTCATGTCGAGGCATCTCAGGCTGAATGAATTGGCTGTGATACAACAGAGTTAGCTATCGGGCTATCGGACAATCCTATCTACAATCTAGAATTTCCTCGTCGGCTTCGGAAACAAGGGGTTGGTAGAGTAGCTCTTGAAGGAAGTATCGACAAGGATCACAACGGCTAAAGAGGCCCTCATCACTAGCTCTGACATCGCTCTGTCTTGCCCATTCTGCAATCCACCCACAAGATTCCGACATTAAACGGGATTTCCGCATTCCGAATTTAGAAAGTCTCCCAGCAGATCGATTAGTCATGCGGGGAAAACCTGCCCTTCACCGTCATCCTCCCCCCCCTTATCGATCGGAGGCGTGCCCGAAACCGAGGCACGTGGAAACGGCAATTCAAAGGGCAGCATAAAGAACGAGCAGGCCTTGTTCGCTTTTAGCCTTGGACAACTCCAAGAGAATGTGACATTTGCCGCACTTTGAATTTCTCACCCCGCATCGTTCCCTTTCTTTTTCTTTTGCTCGTTGGGAACATGTGCACTTCATCGTCGGGCCCAGGTGCCGTCACGGCTTCGGCTGCGCGGCTGCGTCCCGTTGTGACAGTCTCACAAGTTCAACATTGCGCCTCGACGCGGCATCCGGCCTTTTTTACAGACAAGCTCCGAAGAGCACCGGCGTCCATCGGGTTTACTGCGTCAGAGAGTCCTGTTACCCAGGGTTACGTTTATCAAGATGTTCAGCGAAGGGGGAATAAACTATGAGGCCGATGACGCATCGGAGTGTTTGCCGATGGATCCGCCAAGGACTTGTCGGCGATGTTTTGAATGATGGTTATTCTCATCAGAGCCCCGGACTCTAGCGAAGGATGAATTAAAAAAGAACGACGAAGATGGAGGTGCGAGGAGAAAAGACGAGGACAAAGAGCTCAAATGGAGCCGCGCTTACCACGATTTCACGACATTTCATTTACACGACCAGTAACATTCCCTCTCACGCAGCCAGCGCATGATGGAACAAGGACACAACTTGATGAAAAGGATTTAATGGAGGCCTGATAAGGCGTTGACGGCGGAGGGCACTGATTCACCGCGTGTGACCAACACAAGCCTCGCACCGGCCCAACATCCCGACAGTCACACAAGTTCGGGAGCAGCGGATCGGGGTATCAGTAAATTGAAAGGAGCAGCTTGTTTGCATTGAAACACCATTTGCCTCGGTTCCACCAGGTTCCACCAGGTTCCGACCAGAATTCCGCCATCGTAGGTATACAAAAGTAAAGGAGACTTTGACTAAAGGAAACTTGAAAGAATGACTTGCCCATTTCGCAGGGGGGGGGGGGTTGGAGGCCCACTCGCTCGCTAATTCCACCACTCCGTACCGTCGCAATCTCGACCGATCAGTTCTTGATCGCGAGAACAATCGCCATGATGATGAGGAACAGCACTAGTCCAAGGAGACCCATCAGCTTGATGTTCTTCCACCACATCTTGCGCTTCAGCCCTCGGCTGCGCACTCGGAACTCGCGAGCGCTGCCTCCTAGTCGGTCCGTCTTGTCGACGAGTAGGTCCAGGCGCTCTCCACGCTCCAGCAAGCTCTCGATGTTCTTGGTCATGATGCCCCTAACATCGTCAATTTCTCGCTGAGCATTTCCAATCGCGTCGTCTCGTCCTCCGCTCGTTGTGCCGTATTCGACCATGAGGCCCTTGAGCTCCGAGTTGAAGGATCCGGCGCCGTAGTTGGGCATGTCGTTGAAGTCGCTGCCTTCTGGGAACTGCGAAAAGAAGCGCTTGCGGATCTCGAAGAGGAAGCCAAAGGGAACCCGGCGGCCGAGGGCCGAGTCGGCAATGACGAGGAACGTCAGGCCTCCGGCCGCGGGCGCACCTAGATGCTCTGAGGGCGCCTCGGCGATGTAATGGATTTGATGTTGGCCATGGGTGTACGTCAACTTCTGCGGCTCGCTGTGTTCAATCTTTGGCAGGATCAAGGAGGCGAGGGACGAGGTCTGGGAGGAGGCGGAGGTGGTGCATTCTGACAGGATGGTCGTATTGTGCGCGATACAGGAGCTGTGTCCAAGTTAGACTCGTCTTGACCTCAACCATCCCGTGCATACTCGTTACAGGCAGCAGGCAGACTTACTAGAGAAGGGGGGTTGTAGCCGACGAGGACGACATGATTGCGGATATGAGTGGTCTAGCTCGTCCAGCGACAGGAGATCAGGTGGAAGGTCAAGAGTTGACGTGATATTGACAGCGACTAAATGGAACAACTGGAATGCAGCGATGGAGATGTCGACAGCAGCTTAATGTACAATGACGCCTAGGAGTGTCGGCGTCATCTTGGTGAGGCCCCACTTGGCGGATTTCTGGTGGGCGACGCGCCTGGGGTCGGCGAAATTGATGATCCGGCATCTGGAAATTTCAAGTGACAGCTTCTCGATCAATCGGAAATCTTCAAAGAGTATCGGCCCAAGCTTTGAGATCGATTTGGTCTCTATTAAACTAAGTGCTCTCATTTATTTTCCGGAGAGCATGTTACGCATGGTCGGAAGGCGTTTGCCATGAGATTTCTGCTCCGACTTGGTGGTGCGCGAGCCGCCATTCACCCGGCATCTCAAAGAGCTTTCTCAACGGCACTACGACTATGGGCAAATGTCAAACCTGTTGAAGAGACTCTCAAACCTGTCGAACAAACTCTTAAACAGAGTCTTGAGCAGAGTTTCGAGCAGAGTCTTGATCCAAATGTCGAGGAAAGAAGGCAAACACGCAAAGAGTCCAACAAGCGCTCAAGTTCATCTGTTCCTTCACGAGCTAAATCTGTAAGCACATGGCTAGTCGATCAACTCAGGTTACTTACAAGTCTTAGGTGAGCAAGGGCCATGACCCAACATCACGCCTCCGTCTGGACACCAAGAAAAAGTATACCGGACGCCATGCCGTGTTCCGATCTACCGTCCTGTCCCGCTTCCAAGCCGTTTTGGCACGCATCAGCACCTCTGAGGTGTCTATGTCTGGCGTCGGCGAGGATGAGCTCAACCGACAGGCCTCCTTGTTCATGGATGTCCTAGACCAAGCTTTTCTAATGGCAGAGCAAAACATTACACGAAGAGACAAGAACCCTCTGTTTTGGAACCTCCGAGATGCCTTTATCCTCAAGGACCTCAAGGGTCTCAGCAACGAGATTCAGTACTCATTTCAATCGTTCCTAATCCGGCAGCGCTTCTCCAAAGGACTGGAGGAGAGCCACAAACGCTTGCTCGATTTCCGATTCCCCCATGAGTGGTTTCCCGCAACGCGAGCATTGCAGCGTACCATTCATGTCCACGTCGGGCCTACCAACTCAGGCAAGACATATCGAGCGCTTAAAGCACTGGAAAACTCGAAACGAGGCGTCTACGCCGGACCTCTTCGACTCCTCGCCAACGAAGTCTACCAGCGACTCACGGCCAAAGGCGTCCCGTGCGCTCTCATCACCGGAGAGGAAGTGCGGATCCCCGACCACACCGATCAGTATTTTTCCAGCTGCACTGTGGAAATGACGCCTCTCAACGAAAGGTTTGACGTCGCTGTCATCGACGAGATCCAGATGATAGGAGATCCCGATCGCGGCACGGCTTGGACCACTGCTCTATTGGGTGTCCAGGCCAAGGAGGTTCACGTGTGTGGCGAAGAACGTACCGTCAAGCTCATCCAGTCACTGTGTGCCAGCATTGGAGACGAATGCATTGTCCACCGATACGAGCGACTGAGCCCGCTTGAGGCCATGGACACTGCTCTTGACGGAGACTTTAATCAACTTGAAAAAGGCGATGCCATTGTCGCCTTTAGTCGGCTCAACCTGCACACCCTGAAGCGAGCGATTGAGAAGCACACGGGACGACGCTGTGCCATCATCTACGGCTCCTTGCCCCCTGAAGTGCGTGTCCAGCAGGCTGCCCTATTCAACGATCCTGACAACGACTACGACTTTGTTGTGGCCAGCGACGCCATCGGCATGGGCTTGAACCTCGAGATCCGGCGAGTCATTCTCGAATCCGTTACCAAGTATGACGGGAGCCAGAACCGAATGCTAACCTTTCCCGAACTGAAACAAATTGGCGGCCGCGCTGGACGATACCGGACGGCCCGCAACGCCACGGAATTCATTCCTGATGCCGATATTGAGGAGCAAAAGGTTGGCTACGTCACCGCCATGGATCGCGCGGATTTGCGAACCATTCACCGAGCTTTTGACAGCCCGGTTGACGACCTCAAAATCGCCTACATCTCTCCCCCCGCAGTCGCAATAGAGCGCTTCGCGTCTTACTTCCCCAAGGACACACCTCTGTCCTTTATCCTAATGCGAATCCGAGAGTTGGCCATGATCGGTGAGAATTATGCTCTCGGCATCCCCGCCGAGACTTTAGAGATTGCGGACGCCATCCAAGACATTCCTTTGAGCATCTACGACAGACTGACGCTATGCCACGTGCCGGTGACGGTCAGAGCCGAGAAGTCACTGGAGACGCTCCGCGCCCTGGCCAGCATCATTGCAAACAATGAAAACGGAGACCTTCTCAAGATTCAGGCGATTCCCCTCGAATTTTTGGACCTGCAGCAGTCGAATTTCAAGGGCACTCCGCAGCAATTCCTCTACAAGCTCGAATCGCTCCACGTCGCCCTCAACCAGTACGTCTGGCTGTCGTACCGATACGAGGGCATGTTCCGGGATCAAGCGCTGGCGTTCCATATCCGCAGCCTAGTCGAGCAGCGGTTGATTGAGACGCTGGAGACTTTGGACTTTACCGACGAGGATCTAGAGTACCAGCGACAGAGCAAGCGACTCCGAGCGCATAGCCTGGAGCAGACGAAGACGGCCCTGGGGGTGGAGGATCCGGAGTATGAAGAGGCTTCGGACAAAGCCGCAGTTGCGCCAAGTGGCTAAAGGATTTGAAGCTAGAAATGGAGTCCCCTCGGGAGCTATCTTGGGTACCTGGGAAGCGTGTATGAGGTATGAGGTACAAGAGAACACTGAACGAACGTCACGTTGGCATGTACTGCATGTTGGTTACTTGAATCGGACTGATGACTGTAAAATATCGATAGACTAGGATTGAATATCCTGAATGTAATTGTCATGTATCATTACTCCAAACAGAGCTGGGCACACTCGGGACGAGCCATGTCCTAATTGTTCGACATGATACGCTAGACTCACTAGCATTCGCCGTTCTAGCACTTGACGCCACCGACTAAGGCTGAGTTTCGGGATCAGCCCCTTTAATTGGGCACTTCCGTATTATGACGGCACCACATCAAGGGAGCTACGACGATAGCAGCTCTCTAGCCAATGCCAGTCGGCGCGTTTGATACCAGCAGCATTGCAAGCACGTCTGCAGAATAGGCGTTTCAGCCTCGCCAGGGGGGGGGGGCCCAACTGACAGCCGCTAAGTCCCCTAAAATAAAGCTCCCCCCGGGAGTCTAGGCCGATTTACAGGGGGCCGGCATGATCCGCATGGGGGCAGCTCGACCCCAGCCAGTCATCTGGATACAGTGGGGCCCCCGCCCTAAGGGCCTAAAACCGTGGCGATTGCCCTTCCAAGACAAACGGCTTTGTTCTTCCAGGCGACCGCTCCTACCTTCAACTTTCAACCTCGCAGGATTGACTTGTCTAACAGGTTACAACCGAGCTTCGTTTCTTTCGCCCCAGCACGCCAGCGCCCATAGTGTGGGATCCTCACCGGCTAGGCCTCGAGATCTTGCTACGGAAGTCTTGCGAAACTCCCGTCTCCCTTCGTTGAGCCGCATCTCAGCCGCACAAGTCACAGATCCCAGATCACAGATGGACGCCTCAGCTACACAGATGGAGGGACTGCAGATTGACCGCCCATCGTCGGTCGCCAGGAATGCCATCCCAGCTGCTCCCTACAGCCTTCGGCCCCCTAGCCCTCCCTTCATTCACATCCCCCCATCAGGCAACGGCAGCGCTGATGATCCTCTCCCGGGCCTCATGCCGTCATACGCCGACGTCGACCCAAGCCAGCTGACCAGTCGTGACCTCGATATCATCACCCAAAACGCCAGGCAGGTTGCCACCGACAACGCCGCCGACTGGTCCTACGAGCAGCGCCGCGAGGCTCAGCCCTTGCTGGACTTTCTCTACCTGGGCCCGAACAGCGTCGTTCGTGACCAGGCCTTTCTGCAGCGCGAGGGAATCACCATGCTCCTCGTCACCCGTGATGCAAGAATGGCACATGCCCCACTCATGAGCGTCGAAAAGGCATCCCACGCTCTGGGTCTCCAAGTCCATTACGTTGACATCGAGGGCCCTCATCACATGGTCAGCGCATTTCCCGGCATCATCTGCGCCATCAACGACCATCTGCTGGCCGTCTACCACAGCCAACGACAGAATGAGGACGGCTGCATAATGGTCGACTCGTCCTCGTTCCGTCGAGGCAAGGTGCTCATCACCTGCGAAACCGGCAACGACCGGTCCGCTGCCATCGCCGCAGCATACATCATGGCCATTTTCGGCAAGGGCATGGTCACCACGGTGCAGTTTATCTGTATCCAACGCTTCTGCTGCTGCTTCGACGAGGACGTCAAGCGCAAGCTCCAGTCGTGGGAAGATATCCTCCGCGCGCGGTCCCAGGTTGCTTTATCGAAGGATATGATGTCGACACCTGGAGTCTCTCCAAACACCTCACACGCCAAGCGTCAAATTGACGATTTTATGGACTTGGACGATAGTGACGATGCCACGAATGCTTTTGCAACAGATCAAGATCGATTCAATGGGCGAGACGCATTTGCCCCATTTGTTGACCAGATGTAGTTGAGATTCGGGCTTAGTTTGCACAGGAACAACGGTACTGGCAATGCTTCTGTGACAGATCGCCATCGACTCGACAGGCCATATACATTTACCCCTTTTTTGGACCAAATGTAGCTGGAGGTCATGTTTAGTTTGTGCTGGATCAAGTTAGTATTGGCAATGGCTTGGTTGTTGGCGTTGAGGATTTACGATATGAGGCGTATGGTTGCTGAATGGTTTCTTTGTTTCTTTATTTCGATACCCAGTATAAATTAGAGCTTTGTTTTTGCTTCAGAGCTGGATGTGAGGCATGTGTCGATTGGCGGCCAGGCGAAAAGGAGCTCCCGGTTGGGGGTAAGTTCCTCTGGCAAGATACACTCAAGCGAATATGGATACTCGGCCGTAGGGCTGCATCCTAGGACGGAGATGAACGCTCTCATTGGAATGGCTTTTCAGCCTATTAACGACACATTATAGCCAATTAGATGATCGAACAGGTGACGACGAGAGTCCTCGAAGTAATTCACCCAGTACCACAGCTGTTACGGCTCGGAACACTGCTAATTCAGTCTCTTAGTTGATATGTCCATTCCCATCTCCATTTTTATCTCCAGTCATTAGTGGAATTTGCTTCACCTCAAGCCTAGGCTGAGTGAAGGCCGAGTTTGCCCTCGCCCTTGATTCACAGTTCCGGTCACCGGCCCCGTTGATCCGGGCGACCCACTCCGTGACGCCGTGACTCCGCGACTCTTTTCATCTGTCTACTGGTGCGCGCAGCTGGCAACCTGGCAACTTGGCAGCCATAATAAGTCACTTGAACATGTCAATGCGACTACATGCTTCAACTCTAGACAACACCGTCAATACATTAGCTGTTGCATGTTACGATCTTCTATATCTCCCTTCATCACTTGGACATGGTCTGTTGTGGCCGAGTTCGTCAATCTTTGCTTCTCAACTCGCATCATCCACATTATCGTGATCCCCTCGCGCATCTACCACGGCAGCTAACATGGACAACCCGCCTCCTCCTGGGCCATCCAACAACGGCCGACCTTCCATCGAGCCCGGACGAAACTCCTTTTGCGACTTTCGATTTCGTCCGGTGGACTCTGCTGCCTCTCCAATTCCTCAAGAAATGTTCCTGAGACCTCCTGGAGATCCGGTGGGACATGCGCCTGAGCGAGCCGGACCAGCTGGGATCCGACCCGAGAGTCGCGCCAGCTCCCACGACTCTCGAGACCCGAATGCTCTCAGGCATTTCTATATACCCTCTTATTCATGTGGCAGCGATGGATCAACCCCGAGATCTACAGGTATGGCGCGTCCACCGCGTGTTGGGACACTGCTAATAGTCAATAGCCTCCTAGTTGGATCGCTATGATCTCGGCATCGGGTTTAGCAACATCGAAGTGTCGGGCAAACAAGCTTCCAGCGATGCTGAATCCCATCCTGTTGGCACTGTTCTCTCTACACACGGGCTTACCGAAGTCGAGAAGGATGTTGCTGGAGCCCTCTTCGATCCCGACTTGATCAACTGGGCCTCCGACTCCGAGGTCGACCTTGTCAAAAGTAACGACCCCCAGACGCCAGCATGCACTCCACCAGGAAGATCACCCTCTGTCGACGGACCCCGCGCTATCATCTGGGACGAACTCGGCTGGGGCGTCAGATGGATCATCATCAGGGTCCTCAACGACAGCCACCGCTTCGCCAAGGCCGTCATGATGCTCCTCCGCCTCACGCGCGCGCAAGTCCACGAGTTTGTCGCCGTCTACGTTGCAGACTACCTGAAGTGGCAGGTCTACGACAGCCACGTCTCCCAGATCCCGTGGGACGACTTGGCAGCGCACGCCAAGGCGATGGGGACCACCGTCCCTGCCTTGATCCACAGGCAGCGCCCGTTGCTGAGCACGGATCGAGTCTCGAAGATGGATATTAAGCTTGGCTGTGAGTTTCTGCGCGATCGTCATCTGGAGAATCATATCCCAGAGCTTGAAGCTTGGTCGGGGGCGGGCAGGTTGGATTTCATCTCGTTGGCCATTGAGTCGGATATCTTGCAGGACTGTCTCGACAGACAGGCCATTAACAACGCTATTCTTCGGGGATGGGTCGACATGGAGGCCATCCGAAGAAATGTTGCTGAACGGCAAAAAGAGCATGTTCCGGAGCGACCAGGAAGCCCTTTCTTGGGAACACTGAAGGGCCGGTTGTCACCAAGCGTAAGAAAACACAGAGAGCCGGAAGAGCCAGAAGGACGAGTTCCAACCACACCCACAAAGAACCCTCCCTCGCACCAAGAGCCACCGGTCGCCCGCCCTCTTCAACCGGTCATACAACATCGGCTTCCCACTCGAAAAGAGTCCTCGGATCTGCGGCAGGCGATGCGTCGCCAGTTTCCGCAACACTACCCGCACATCAGCGGCGCCATCACGGGGACATTTATCGAGGAGAACCGGCCCGTGAAGCCTTTCGGGACCACAGCGCTGCACGTTGTTCGGCACCCCAATGCGGCGGCACATGCTCGTGCTGATGCCAGGAATGGGCCAAATGTCACTGCCGTGCCCGCGCAGACGAACCCAGTCGCTCGCCCAGCGCCGTCCGCTTCGTTCAGCACGCAAGCGAATCAAGCTGCCCAGCCAAGCGCTGAAGGATTGCCAGGTGCTAAACCGAGCAGCAACAACCGACGCGTGGGTGCGTTCACAGCTCATCTCCCAAGTCCAGTTCAGTCCTCGGTGGGTTTGGTGTCCAAGGTTGGAAGTCCCGCCGCTCAAGGTCCCGAACGATTAGATCGATGCACGGCTTCCACAGCGGGAAGTGCCTCGTCCAATGGATACACCTCCGTCAAGTCATCCGTGTTTCCTCACGGCAGCGATTTTGGACAACAGAGCGGCTTGTCTCGCCCTTCCCAAGCCTCAAAACCCGTCGGACCCTCCAGTCTTCTCAACAGCCAGGCGCCGTGGCATCAAAAGAAGCTCTCTGCAGGCGGTCTCGAGAACAGCCAAGACCGCGAAACAATCCCGTCTGTCTAGAATACAGATGATGAAGACGATGGGCTTTTCGACTTTGCCCCCAAGGAGGCGGAGAGCGATTCTGATTACCAACCCAAGCGAGTGAAGAAGACACCCAAGAAACCGTCTGCAATGCAGAAAAGGGGAAAATTGCAACTTTCCACGGACAGCCAAGGCACCAAAAAAGCGACGTCAAACGTTTCTGCATCTTCCGTCACCTCTGGACGACCAAGTGGAAAAGGACGGAAGAAATCGCCGGCCGACCAGGCCAACGCCGCTGCTATTCCAAGCTCTTCAGACAATGGACAACCATCGTCCTCAGCTGAACAAGTTCCAATGACCCCAGCAACTTCGGGCAAGAGCGAGCCGCTCTTCGGAATGTACCGAAACGCCCACATGCCCAGCTCGCTCGCCCGCACCAACGAAGCCTTCTACGCCTGGTCCGCCGACGACGCGACCTTTGCTGCAATCTCCGTCCGGGCGCACTTTGCAGAGAAAGCCGACCGCGTCATCCCGCTTCCACCAAGTAGCCACAGCAGGGATTTGGACTTGTCCAAGCAGTCTGAGGTGTTTCAGCAGCTGAAGCAGGAGTTTGCTGGCGTCGAGAATCACCACAAGGCTGGCGTGGCGCAAGACGCCAGGCGGGCCGAGTTCGCGGGGTGCGCTGATATGGCTGTGTATGCCTGCCAAGCAGAGGAAGCTTTCTTTGCCATCAATCAGACGGGGGTTCGAGATGGTGAGGGAAGTACGATAGGAGGGTTTGATGTGTCAATGGAGGACGCAGGGTCCATTGAAGAGGATACTCCTATGCCAGATGCTCCCCCAATTTAGACACCTCCATATGCAAGGATGGCGTATCTACACTGGTTTTCTTTTGTAGCATTGCATTCGAGGGCCGGGGTTTAGGATAAGATGTCAACAAGCTGTTCGATGGCGGCTTTTGGCTTGCATTCAGTAGGCGATATAGGGTAATGGTGTCGTGAATACATACAGTTTGCAGACACGAATGGTGCCTCGGAGGTGGCCGTCTTTGGAATTCCTGACCAGTACTGGAGTAAACAGAGGGTTTTGATATCTGTCTGGAGACTGCCTTTCCTTGTTGTATGGCTGTTTGAGATAATGGCTCGTCCATTTCGCTATACTAACCAGATGGCAACGCTTGAGAAAGCCATATGGCGAATTTTCTGTAGAACAAAAATAGAATACACCCCTTTAAATAGAGCCCATTAGTAGGGGGGTGTATGGTAGACCACGAAATACAGCCCTGTGGTGATCAGTTTTGTGGAGGTTGGCCATTTCAGTCGGCTTCTGTCGTGATGACACTGTTTGCTAGCCACATGGCACCACTGCAACTACCCGCCTATTACACCCCGAATGCACACAACCAAATCCCCCTAATTTATTGAAATAATTAGGGTGTGTCAGAGTGAATCATGTGTTTTTGCACCGCAGCGATTGTGTGTTTGCTTGCCACGTGCTTGCCTGCCTGCCTGCCACCTGCCTTCTGCAACACGCTACACGGCTTTCTTCCTCCCACAGCATCAACTCTACTGCTTATCGGATCGAAACCGCCACTCGGAACCACCGAAAATCTCTTGGATATCAGCGGCTTGTTCACTTGCCACATCCAATGTTGCACACCAGCTGCAACGAATCGTCACGATGGACCCCGAAGACCTCATTTGCCTGTCGCCCACAAAGCAGGCCAAGCCCGTTGCGACAAGAGATTCCCTCAAAAGACCTATAGATCTTGTTGAAACTGACAGCAATGAGGGAGAGGCACTGAACAGCGGTGTAGTCAAACCATCTCCGCCAGAAGAAGTCGACCGAATCATTCCCCTCGTCCAACCAGAAAACGAACACGAGCCCGACGACGACGACGACGACAACGACGAAGACGAAGACGAAGATGACCCCTACCGCCTGACAGTCAACCCAGAACGACCAAAAAGGGTGACTGAAAAGAAACGTCTCGACACTGCTGCCTTCCAATCATGGATTACCAAGAATCAACATGAAGTCACCAAGAAAGCCTCGCAAGCGGCCAAGAACATTTCCAACCACTCTGTGGCGTACTTGGTCAAAGAGAGCGAGGATAGAAAGATTATCGCGACGCCAAGAGAATACCAGACGGAGTTGTTCGAGCGGGCCAAGAAGAAGAACACTATCGTGGTGCTGGACACTGGTTTGTCGCTTCCTCTCAGGCAAGGCGTTTCTAACCATTTTAGGCTCTGGAAAGACCTTGATCGCGGCCCTTTTGCTGCGACATACCCTCGAACAGGAGCTGGAAGACCGCGTGACTCGACCACAAAAGAAGGTCGCCTTTTTCTTGGTTGAAAAAGTCGCCCTGTGCTTCCAGCAATTTGCCGTCTTAAGCTGCAACTTGGCGTACCCAGTAACGAAATTCTACGGCGATGCGACCCTAATGATGAAGACGAAAGAGTTTTGGGATACACAGATCGAAGAAAACATGATTATAGTCTGCACAGCCCAGATCCTTCTCGACTGTCTTTCCAACGGCTTCATCAGGATGAACCAGATCAACTTGCTCATATTCGACGAGGCACACCACGCCAAAAAGAACCATCCATACGCTCGCATCATCAAAGACCACTACATCCGCGAGAACGAAGAGCGACCTCGAGTCTTGGGCATGACTGCTTCGCCTGTGGATTGCCAGACGAGAGATGTCAAGGTGGCAGCCGCTGAGCTTGAAAGCATGCTCTGCAGCGAGATTGCGACCCTCTCCGACGAAGTTGTGGCTCATTCTGACGCACACAAACAAAAGGTCATTGAGACCAAGGAGACGTATGCTCGACTAGAAAACCCTAATGACTCGGCGACCGAGTTGTGGCACAAGGTTTTTGAACAGATTTCTTGCAACGTCCAGTTCCGATCGTCGCTGGAGCTCACCAAAGAAGCATCCTCCTCACTTGGCCGCTGGTGCGCAGACCGGTATTGGAAGCTGCTTATTACTGACACTGAAACGGCTCGACTTGCAGCCAGGACAGACAGAGACTACATGCACGACGCTTCCTCGTCCCAGGCTGAGGGTGCAATTGAGGCTATCCGAACTATTCAAAACATTATTGACGGCCATGAGTTGGGGCCAATTCAGCCAGCGTCAACAGAATTGTCGTCCAAGGTCAAGCGGCTGCAGGAAATTTTGAAGGAAGCCTTTGTCGATCAGTACGCGAGTGGTCGACGGTGCATCGTCTTCGTGGAAAAGCGATTCACGGTGTGTCTTCTTTCCGATCTCTTTTCGCAGCCAGACATGATGATCCCAGGGATGACTTGCTCATACATGGTGAGTTTAGGAGTCGAGTTGTCAGACTGGTTGCTGATATCCATAGGTTGGATGCCAATCTGCCACGGCGAATTTCGGCAATATGTCTTTTCGTGACCAAGTGGTGGCTCTTCAGCGATTCAAACGAGGCGAAACAAATTGTCTATTTGCTACGCCCGTCGCAGAGGAGGGGATTGACATTCCTGAATGCGACCTGGTCATTCGATTCGATCTTTACAATTCGGCCATACAGTACCTTCAGTCAAAGGGACGAGCGCGACAAGCCAACTCGAGGTACATTATGATGCTTGAGGAAGGAAACATGAAACAGCTCCGAATTCTTCACCAAGCAACGCGAGACGCCACTGCTCTTCGGCGCTTTTGCGCAGCCCTCCCTGCTGACCGGAAGTTGCAGGACCAGGCTGTTGATGCCGTGGCAGCTGCACAGTACGAACAGGGTGGCCAAAAGGTGTACGAAGTGCCAACAACAGGAGCACGCCTCACGTACGCTCACAGCCTCGAGGTCTTGGCCAAGTTTGTCTCCTCCATCACCCCTGGAGACATCAGCTCGAAACCAGAGTACATCGTCACAACATTTGGGTCAAAATTCATTGCTGATGTCATCCTCCCTGACTCCTCGCCTATAAAGTCGATGCCCGGCTTTCCACAGCGAAGCAAGATGCTGGCGAGAAGCTCTGCAGCCTTTGAGATGTGCGTCGCCTTGATTCAAAAGACGTATGTCAATGGTCACCTTCAGCCTGTTTTCGCAAAGAAGCTGCCCGCCATGCGCAACGCACGACTGGCCGTAAGCTCCAACAAAAAGGCCGATTATAACATGCTGCTCAAACCAAAGATCTGGTCCGAGCTGGGCACAGTGATTTCGGAGCTGTACGCAACAGCGCTAGTCCTCGATAACCCAGATGCTCTTGGGCGGCAAAGTCGGCCGATGCTATTGCTTTCGCGGCAAAAGATTCCCCAACTGCCAGACGTTCCATTGTTTCTTGGTAACGGTCAATCGTCGCATGCAAAGCTAGTCGCTTACGAACAACCTGTTAAACTAACTGCAGAGAATGTCCAGGGACTTGCTAACTTCACGCTCAAAGTGTTTGAAGATGTATTCAGCAAGGAGTACGATGCCAAAGCACAGGACATTCCTTACTTCCTAGCCCCCTGCGTCGAGAACCACGGAGAAGTTTTGAAAAATGGCCATGCACAGATTGATTGGCCAGTGGTAAAAACGGTAACGGAAAATGAGAAACTTGAGTGGGAGAATGCGTCCGAAGACTTCTTCTATGACAAGTTCGTCACTGACCCGCACTCTGGCTCTCGCAAGCTAGTCATTCACGGCATCAACAAGTCGCTTCGGCCAACTGACCCGACTCCCGATAATGTGCCCGAGAACAAATGCCGCGGATACCGAATGGTGGAGCAAAATATCAAGCAGTACAGCAACAGTCTCTGGCTCAAGTCTCGCCAAAGAGCGCAATGGCGGGACGATCAGCCCGTTGTGAACGCCGAGCTTTTGTCGCTTCGCCGCAACTTGCTGGATGAGTTTCAGGTTGACGAGGATATCAACAATAACTGCTTCATTATCCTGGAGCCTCTCCACGTGTCACCTGTAAGTATGAAGATCCACAGTCTAGAATGTACTGACAAGTGCAGCTCCCAATCGACTTTGTTTTTATGGCCATGACTTTCCCAGCCATCATCCATCGAATCGACTCTTCTCTCATCACACTCGATGCATGCTCCTCCCTCGACCTGGTCATCGAGCCTAGTCTTGCTCTTGAGGCCCTCACCAAAGACAGCGACAACACCGGCGACCATGATGAAGAGCAAATCAACTTTCAGGCTGGCATGGGCAACAATTACGAGCGCCTGGAATTCCTCGGCGACTCTTTTCTCAAAATGGCCACGACAATCTCGTTGTTTACTCTCATCCCCAATAGCAACGAGTTTGAGTACCACGTTGAGCGAATGCTTCTAGTGTGTAACCAAAATCTCTTTAACCACGCCGTTGACCGCAAACTGCAAGAGTTTGTCCGCTCCAAGTCACTCGATCGAAGGACATGGCACCCGTATCTGAAGCTCAAGAAGGGTAAAGCACCAAAGACCGAACTGCGACATAACCTCGCCGACAAGTCCATCGCCGACGTTTGCGAGGCTCTCATTGGAGCTGCGTACGTTAGTACAGAAGGCAATTTTGACATGGCTGTCAAAGCGGTCACGCAGATGGTCAAGAGCAAGAACCATAAGATGCAGGCATTTGATGAATACTACAAGGACTATAAAGTCCCATCGTGGCAGTCTGGACCAAGCACTGCAGCTCAACGCTTGGCCGTCCAGCAAGTGGCCGACAACTGCGGCTACACTTTTAACTCTGCGCCGCTGCTTCGGAGTGCCTTTATACATCCATCATATCCATACGAAACCATTCCTAACTACCAGCGTCTCGAATTCCTGGGCGACGCCTTGCTGGACATGGCCATTGTCGACTACCTCTTCAAGCGTTATCCCGCAGCAGACCCTCAGTGGTTGACGGAACACAAGATGGCTATGGCTTCAAACCAGTTCCTAGGCTGCGTTTGCGTCAAGCTTAATCTCCACAAGCACTTGCTCGTCACAACGGCGTCCCTCAGCGGCCAGATCAGCGGATACGTCGCAGAGCTCGAGCAGGCCGAGGAAGACGCCCAGAACGAAGCCAGCAAAGAGGGCACCGCCGTGCGCTGCAACTTTTGGCTCAGCGCCTCCCAGCCGCCCAAGGCGCTGCCAGACATTGTCGAGGCCTTTGTCGGCGCCATGTTTGTCGACTCGCAGTACAATTACGCCGTGGTGATTGACTTTTTCCAACGCTTCATACAACCGTACTTTGAAGACATGGCTCTGTACGACACGTTTGCCAAGAAGCACCCCGTCACCTTCCTGGCGCGCAAGATGCAGACGGAGCTGTTTTGCACGCAGTGGCGCATCTGCACATCCAACGTCCCATGCGCCATCGACGAGGGCGTGCGCGCCTTGACTGAGAGCGACGTCGTTTGCGCGCTGATGATCCACGGTGATGTCTTTACCCACGCCACCGCGAGCAGCGGGCGCTACGCCAAGATCAGCGTCGCGAAGAAGGCCATCGAGAAGCTTAAGGAGCTGGGCGACGGAGCCAAGGCTGCGATCAAGTGCGACTGCCAGGCTCTAGAGCCGATAGACGACGCGACCTAACAATATGAGACGGTAATCTAAATTGCCAGCCCATCAAAAGCCCGCTTGGCCGAGTGGTAAGGCGTCTCACTCGTAATGAGAAGATCGACGGTTCGATTCCGTCAGTGGGCACTCGCCCAGAAAGAGCCTCCCCTGAGGAACTTGCTTTTTTGGCGATTTGATCTTTTGCCCTTGCTTCTCTAATCACAGGGCTGCATTGGCGGGCTGCCGGGTGAGCGTCATCCGAAACATTGCCACCGTTATGCAATTGACTCTCTTTTCTTTTCTTGCGTGGGGTTTTTGATGAGCTGGCAGATGGATGGTGGGTTTAGAGGCGTTGCCAAGTCACCCACCTGAAGCAATGGCGTTGTTCGGGACAAAGCAAGTTGAATCGACTAGTAGATCTGTGGCGTATAGCGGTGACCGCAGGGCTGGATCTTGGGCAAAGCACACAATTAGAGGTCAGTCACCCAAGAGCCTTCAATCAAATACAGGGTGATAACGCGCCTGTATAGGCGTATTATTGACCTAACATTGCTGAAATCCATGCAAACCCAATATGTCCCGTTGCCCCCCATCCGTCTCATTCATAACCAAGCTTGTGTACCAGGTCGCCCCGGAAATATACAAAGGAAATGTGACTGATAGTCTGCCATCTAAACCCTAAAGTCAACAAGCATGTCCCTGCACAGCTCCCCTGCCTGCACGTCCAACACCCCAACACCCTGCTAAAGCCCGCCAAGGGGGGCGTCAGTTATGTCCCGACAAATGAAATCGTTGCTGAATGTGTTTAGTCTTCGGTATCGGCGGCGTGACCCGAATCATTCTCTCGGCGTCGGTGCGCGGCAGTCTTTGGTCGACGACCGCGTAGCGACGTGACCGTGTCGGCCCTCTTGGGGCCCTTCTTTACTCGCGTCGTCGTCCGGATGTCCAATTCATCATCCTCGTCAAATTCGTACATGCTCCGCCTTCCGTGTGATCTGTCGTCGGCGCCAAAGCTAGCCGCCAACAGGGGCCCCGCGGTTCGAAGGAACTCGTGTTGCAGTTCTATAAAGGCATCCAAATCTCCACCAAGCTCGTGCCGCGATTCGAAGCTCTTGTGGGATCGCGATCGCGGGCGTGCTTGGATGGAGTGCGGCCTCGAAATGTTATGGCGCTTGTTCTGTCCTAGTCTAGGGCCGCTGATCGACATGGGTCTCGCTGACGTCGATTTGGACCTGGCGGCCGGGGCTTGTTGGCTTTGCATGGAGTCAAACAAGCCTGGCAGACCTCCCGAAGCTTCATATATACCTTCGTTGAAGAGGAGCGCTTCCTCTCCACCGGGACGGCCCTCATTTCCGACAAAGGAGTCGACATCGGAATCATCAGTGAATCCCGAAATATAATGGGTATCGCCAATCGGCTGTTGCTCAGGTTCTTCGATGCGAGGACCATCTTGCCTCTTCCGTGATATGACCAGGGCATCGAGATTAAAGTCGTCCTCCGGGTTGGTATAGTAGCCCGGAGTGTGGTTCCCCGCGCTAGGCCCATTCGGAGTCAAGTCGTGGCCAAGTTTCTCGGAGAGTGCCCCCATGGAGGCGTCAATCGAGGTGCTGGGCGTGTGGTGACTCAGTGGCTGAGTAAAGGCGTTGCTGGAGTAGACTGATGAACTCGACGTCGGGGTAAGGCATGGCTGGGAATTGAGACCCAATGACGAGGTCCTAACGGGAATGTGTTCGCTAATGTCATCCAGCCGCTGAGGTAAGATGGATGACCCGCCTAGAGAACCAGCTCGAGGACGAGAAACATCAAGCGACGATGAACTCGAAGGGCGCGAAAGGGCGAGCATAGGATCTCCTCTTCGGGACGGTGGTTGATAGTCATAACTCTCCGATCGAGATCGATTCCGGGTATGCCTAGGCCTTCCGGGGATGCCTGTCACTCTGTCAGCCTTCACTCGTGATATTAAAAAAGCATACATACTGGGAAACGGCGCTGGTTCACCAAAAGCTTCATCCACCAGGCTTTGCACCTCCAAGGTCCCGATTCCATGCGTCTCGGATCGCCCTCCACTCGTCCTCGGCCGAGAGCGGGGCAGCGGTGGTGGATACGACTCGTCATCGTGGAAATTAGACATGGACGGGTGCAGGCTCAAAGGTCTAGGCCTCGATCGTTCCGCTGAGCGAGCATTGAATGAATGAAACGACTTTCTCCGGTTCTCCCTCGAGTGTTCGTTGCTCGTGTTGTAACACAGCTCTGCACGTCTCTCGATGCGCCGACCGCGAGGATACTCGGGCTGCACCAAGTCGACGTGACGTAGCACATCAACCTCGTGACACTCAGAAAACGAGTTCCAAGCGGAAATATCGGCGGTTTTGGTGAAAGATGCCGTGTCCCTTTTCCTCTGTCGTGACCGAGCTGATTGTTCGCTGTTGGTGTATCCTACCTTGGGGATGAACGGGGCTGGCGCTGCCCAGTGGTCGAAAGAGCCAACGCTAGATCGATAGAAAGCTTGGACGGCCTGGCTACTCAAATCAGAGCTATTGATGCCCATGTTCCGATCGGCAACATCCTCGCCAAACTCGCGCGCGCCGGCTGCTTCAACTCGGGATCGGAAATTGGATGGTTTGAACTCGCCCTGGGCGTCGAGAATGTCGATAAATCGGTTCGATCCAAGAGAGCTGCGACGACGGCGATGTTTCGGGGGGATAGGCGGGACGGGCGGAGTTAATTCTTCTTGGATTGAATCGTTGTCTGGGCGAAGAATCATGACCGGGCTGGCGCGGCCCACAGATCTTGAACGAATGCTCAATCTTGGGCTGTATGGTGCAGAAGTCGGCCTCCCGATAGAGGAATCCCGAAATCGAGGGATCAAGGGAGATGGGGCTGCGAAATCCGGAAAAGTATCGCTACCGCTGGGGATAATGTTGCCCAGTTGTGGTGTGCTTCGTTTCTTTGCTGCTTGTTGCAGCTTGTCGAGAACATTCGGTCCATTACCTGTGACTGGGTACGTCCCTACATTTACGTTAGCCTTGGAAGGCACTTGGAGGTTATTCCATGGCGGACCTCGGACTGGTGGATGGGCGGCGGTTGTCGAGTCGTATGCCTGTGTTTTAATTAATCGTCCCGAGGCTCGATCGCCAGAGGATTTCCTGCTGAGGAAGCTGAGAAACCCCATGACGGCGACTTGTGCGACTGGCGGTTGGAAGCGTAAATAGTGGGCGCTTTACTGCAGTGCGCCAGTAACAGATTCACGAGATGGCAGTCGAAGGCCTCATGGACCTGCCGTGAGCGAGTGAGGTGCTCACACGAATAATGAGGCGGCAGACTCCGGTAAAAAAGCAAATGGGCGTGTCCCGCCTTTAGTAGACCCAAGGAAACGGCGTCGAGGCTTCGGTGACGATGGAGGCCACGCTAAAGATGTGGGCACAGACAGTACCTCGTAGACGTGTTGGACCGAACCCCCTGGGTTGAGTCGGGCAGCCGCTAGAGAAGCAGGTGGCTGTAAAGTGGTTAGCTGAAGATCGCGATCCACGGCCTTTTCCTTGGATCACAGCATGCATCATGCGGAGGAGAGGGTCTCTCGCGCGTCGGACACCAACTCTACAGCCAGCGAGCTCAGAGCCAACTCGAGCTGTTTGGGCGTGAATGGCTCAAGAAGGATGATGTGGCTGAACGGAACGTACATGGACAGGCCGATAGCACGATTCCAGGACGATGGTACTATAGACTACAGGGTCCACAAGGGAATAGGAGTCAAGGATGAGTTGCAGTAGCGCAGCGAAGGTCCGAGAGGACTAGCCAGAAGCCCTGAGAATGTGACGATGGATTGCGACAGCGACGGCGACTGCAACGGCGACTACGACGACGCGAGCGAAACAAGTCTGTCTGTGACTGTGTCGGCGGATAATCATTCGGTGCCTGTTTGGATCTGGATCAGTCTTGGCGTCGATACAAACGCCATTGGTTATGTCTGACGCCACATCAAACACGGCCGGCAGCATGTTCCACGAGACGTCGTCTCTTTCGCAACTGATCATCCCTCTTGGAACTCCATCTGCAGGCTGTCTGTCGGATGCGCAGGGGGAAGGGGGGCGGGAGGGTAAAGGTTGCGGGAGAGTGGCCGATCAAAGACGCAATCCCGGGTTCAAGGGGTGGGTGTTTGACTCGCAGCAACCAGGATGAGCTAGAACGGGGCTGTGGGCTTGGAGTCTTGGATCGAAGGCCACAATGGCCATAATGCTGGGCTGTCCACATGCTGGGCCCATTGACGAACGGAGCTGATGCAGGGATCAGGGGCTTACCTCAAGGAGGGGGCTGTCAGGGCCGCCAGGGGAATGACGCTGACAGAAGTGGACTTGACAGAACTCCGACTGACACTAGCGGCTGTCCGGTCCAAGGCCATCCAATGCTCTGCAGCTTGCTAATCGACCGCTGAAGAAACTAGAGGGTCGGATGAGTGCCGGACTTTGGAGGCTTTCGAGAGAAACAAGTGAAGATGACAGGCCTCCATTCATCAACACCCAACGTCGAGGCAGGCCCTTGTTAATAAGGTGCCTCCTCTGGAATTTGCATGGCCCCGGGCAGTCGCTGAGGCCACCTGACACTGTGACCGATTCCGGTCAGACCTCTGCGTCGAGACAAACCCTGGTGACGAGTCATGTCTGGACTCCACGTGGGAGGACATGGAGATGACCCAATCGAAGCCAGCATCCGGGGTGTAACATTCAACATTGGCATCTGTGCCACCATCTCGGGGCGTCCAAGGCGTCGTCAAAGTTTGTCCTTGGAATCGTTGACATTGCACGGCTTGGTTTGGCGTTGCACAGTCGCCGTCTAATTGTGCTCAACTTGGCCACAGCATCAAATAAACCATCCAGGGCGAAATTGGTGAACAAACCCAGTCCATGATTTTTAGCGAGTCGCGACCTAGTTCGTTAGCAGCAGCCAGACACTTCCGAGACAACCGGAAAGAACGACGACATCTGCAAGACATTCAACACGAGCCCATGTTGATTCTTGTCCCCGTCTTGGTTGATTAGCTGTGGGGTCGAGATGCGACCGGCTCAATCCAATCTCATTCGAGGTTTGGCGGCCGAGCCCCGTGGCTTGCATAGTGTCGAGTCTGGGTTGCGAATTTAATTTCGAGGAATGAACCGTACCGTCATTGTTGCGTGTTTTAGGTTACTGCCTTTGGGATTGTTCCCTTTGTGCTAGGCCGATCTGTCATTATTGGCTTTTGGCGCATTGGCCCGGCTGAACTTCTAGGTGCGCTTGTCCGTCGGCGGCCGTCTTTGTTAATTCCGCATCACGGTCACGAGAATTGAGCGTGGTGTGGAGGACGCAGCCGGATTCTTGTGCTTCGCATCTAGTGCGGTGAGCTACTCTGAAGGGTGGAGATTGATGATTTCTTGCGTACAGTCCGGCGGGCTTGGCTGGTGAGTGAAGCAAGACCGTTAGACCAAAGAGAGCCGAGCATCAACGACTTGGGATTGTCAAGCTAAATTAGATCCTCTCGTGGTTCGACGATCTATTGTTCTCGACGAATGCGGATGACAAGTCGTTGAACCCAGATCATCATCAGGCACGTGCCGAGTCTATCCGATTCGACCCAGTCTAAGTAAGAGTCGATCACCATCAACTGAGGCAGGCGGCATTCCCAACCCGGATTAGGCAAGAGTCAATCTCAATCTCCATGTCAGGAAACACCAGGCAAAACCTACTCCAAGGTAACATTCCAGGTTTCTTCAACGACAAGGATACCTAATAAGAACAGCCATTATTACCATTATTACCTACCCTGGTAACCCTACCAATCTATTCCAACAAGTGTGACCATCATGGCTTCGGGTTTCATCCTCTACTTCCACTTCCCCGTCAGTGAAACATCAACAACTGAGCCGCCGTCCCAGATTGTCGACGACGTTCCCGAGACCACCGAGATGAATGTCTCAACCCGCGACTCTATCGGTACGCCGACCGCAACCAAGACCTAGGATTCTTTGCAAGACGAGCGGCCCGAAACAGACCCCAGATGGACGGCACCGGCCAAGATCGATGTCGTGCTCCGCAAGCGACCCAGCAATGACGCAGGCCGAGCGACAGCACACACGCCGACGGGTAAGTTTGGGCACGCAGGAATGGAGTTGTGCTTCTGTAAGGTTTTCGAGGCTGATTTTGTTTCCGTAAAGGGAGCGACCGCGAGGCGATCGACCCCCACAAGGCTGATATTGTCCAAACGACCGAAGGGGTTGGAGGGAGAATGTAACCATGTGGCTGCAGCCAAACATGGATGGCTGGGGTCATGAAAACAGAGGTTGATGGAGGTTTCGATGGATGGATGGACAAGCTACAGCCCACACATGCGCCATGGCTACAGAGTGCGAAGCCATCATGAGATTGCTTGTTTGTCTACCCGGTGGCAAAACCTACTAGAACATGATTATCGCTCAAACAATTACAACTGGTATTATTCACTTCATTTCCATTAACGCGTTGTCGTGATGAAACCCGTCAATGAGAAACCTGGTGCCCAGGCTGCAGGGAGCGACGTCATATCAACCCCGCCAAAAGGCGCAGGGATTCCATTTCCCCCGCCAAACCCTCCCTCTTCCATCCCAGGCAGCTCTTGCAATTAGAATAAACCTCCCATCGACAATTAAGTTGTTCCAGAATCTACTCCCTGTACAATACTCCAACACACCCTGCCCATCATGTCGACACTCACAAATCCCGACGTCCCCAAGGGCCGACCCGCCTTCATCCCGCTAGAAGCGAACCCAGAGCTCATGACCACCCTAATCCACAAGCTAGGCGTCAGCGAGGCCCTCCAGATCCACGACGTCTACTCCCTCACCGATCCCGACCTGCTCGCCTTTATCCCTCGACCTGCCCTCGCCCTCCTGCTCGTCTTCCCCGTCAGCGCCACCTATGAGAGCCACCGCATGGCCGAAGATGGCCAGACCGAGCCGTACAGAAGAAAAGGTGAAGGAGAGCCGGTCATCTGGTGGCGACAGACTATCCGCAATGCTTGCGGTTTGATGGGGATTTTGCACGCCGTCAGCAATGGCCCTGCAAGGAGCTTCATCCGTACGTTGTCGTACAATACTTATCCCGCTACCCGCTAACTATTTCTACAGAGGAAGGCTCTACAATCGACGACATCATTAAGAAAAGCATCCCTCTCACCGGCACCGAACGATCCAAAGTCCTCGAAGAGAGCCACGGCCTCGCCACCGCACACTTCGAAGCTGCCTCGGTCGGCGATACCCCCGCGCCCGCTGCCACTGACGACATCGATCTACACTACGTTTGCTTCGTCAAGGGAAACGACGGCGCCCTGTGGGAGCTGGATGGTCGGCGTCAGGGTCCGCTTCGACGAGGAGATTTAAACGACGACGAGGATGTGTTGAGCGAAAAGGGATTGAATCTTGGTGTGCTAAAGTTCTTGGAGAGAGAGGGCGGCGACTTGAGGTTCAGTGCGGTGGCTCTGGCTGGAACTGTGGATTAAGGGCATGTCAGACGAATCATCCGGCCCACTAAAAGCAATGATGTATGAAGCTATGAGAATTTTGTCACAGAACGTCTTGGTCAAGATGCTTGTCATGTCAGATATGCGAAAGCCCATCCCCTGCGTTATCCAACCAAGACCACAGGGCGGCAGAACCGTTCTCTAGATATTATTTAGCGTTGTAGATGTTCGTCATGCGCTACCCACTTTCTTTGAGTTGGGCTATGTTCAGCTTGCGGCTCGATCAACACGAATCCATGCTTAGATGTTGCATGGCATAATTGTTCATCGCCAAAGGCTACGTTTCATCAAGTCCTACCCGGCTCACTATCATCAATCTCGTCCTTCAGCCGCTTCTTAGGCGACATTGCACGAATGGAGCGTGGCAGGACAAGCCAAAATGCAGGCATACAAGCCACATTTCTATTCAGCTCCCCCACTTGGTTGAGGCAGCAAGTTAAACTTCAATATATATCCACCTCCATCCTTTCTTTCTACTGCGACGCAATTTCCCCTAGCTAGGATCCTTGGCAAAGGGATATTTACAATTGAGAAAGCATGCGTAAGTCCAGGATATTCCACTAACATCGGGTTCGCCGTTAATGGTAATAGGGATCGCTCGCTGGCTCTTGGGCAAGGGGTTGGAACACAACGGTGTCCTTCTCGGCAACGACGCATCGGGGAAAACCACGCTCCTCTACCGACTGAAGCTTGGAGAAGCGGTCCAGGTGATTCCTACGATCGGCATCAACGTAGAAACCATCGAGTTCGCGGATGGCGGCAGCATCACACTGTGGGATGTAGGAGGCAAGTTACCTACCCTATACTGCCCTGCGGCGAGACACTAATTTGGAACAGGTTGCGACCAGATGAGACATCTCGTCCGGTTTTACATTCTCAAGGAACGCTTTCTGGTGTTTCTACACGACTGTAGTGACGCTGAGAGGCTGGACTACTCTATTGAGCAGTTGCAAAGGGCGCTGGGATGGATGTCGGAGTTTGGATGCTGCTACATGTGGATTCTGCTGAACAAGCAGGATTTGCTTCCACCAGCAGAACGAGAGGCCATAATCAACAGGATCCGGAACCGCTTTGAGTCAGAGATTTCCCCGTACCAAAACAGCCACTGCATCAAGGTTGTGGACCTCCCAGGATTGAGCACCGCCTCTGGAGAGCAGCTGGATGTTGTGGTCAAGGATATCAGAGACACGCTGCAGCAGACGCCGCAGCCGTCGCAGAAGACAACAGCTGCGCAGGTCGAAGAGCTGGAGAAGGGACCAAGGGAGGAAGAGTTGGTTGAGAGAATCAAAGAGGCCAATGCGCAGGCTGATGATCCCAATCACTTTTGGGCGGCGTTTGTCCAAGGCGGCCTTGAGTCCTGGGACCACTACGCCCATCTCAGAGCGGGATATTTTGTCCTGTTTGAAGGTCTATCGAGAGGATCTAGTCTGCTCGATTGCGCCAGCCACTTCCTCGGCCGTCTCAAGGAGCTTAGGCAGAAGAATCCAGCCAAGTTCCGCAATACAGCACATCGGTACGTCCCCTCCCTCGCTCCGAAGCAGAACACTAATAGCTTCCAGAACCATGACCATCTTCTGGCTGTACCAGATTCAACTCGCTGCGGTGGCGTACAAGACCGAGAAACACCTCGAAGAGTTCCCCTCGCGCGCCGACTTTGGGCAAATCATGCTCCTGACGCCGTCACTCATGAACACAGGGCTCTGGAAGACATACTACTCAAAGGACTTGATGTTCAGCCCTGCCGCTCGGGAGAACTGGCATCTTCCCGACCTCCAACCCCTTCCGCCGTTCAAGGGAAAGAAAGTCGTCTCAGAGCCGAGCCCTAGCACCGAAAAGGATCACTATAAACTCCCTCGCTTCGCCTTCTCCGTCGTACAAAAGACTCTCACATCGAAACTGAGACGAGGCGGCGTCGTCAAGCAGGCGCTCGCGGCGCTGCAGTCGTCGACAATCCGGCTCCGGGCGGCCGATCCTTCGGTGCCGCCGTACTCGGAGACGCAGGCGTACTTTTGGATCCAGTTCGTCCACGCGTCGCTGCGATCTCTAGACGTGACGTCGTCTGCGCCGGCGTTTGACGGCCCCGCGACGGCGCTTTCGTTTGAGGTGTTTCGGACGCTGTTTGACGTGACGGGTGCGGAATGGAGGAGATATTACACACAGGATCTGTGGGAGGATATTTCGTCGCGTATGAGCTTTGTTAATCCGGACCTCAAGCCTCTCCCGAATGTCTTTGCGAGCCCATCGCAAGCCAAAGTTGATCTCGCCCGTCTGCGCATGGCAAACGCCGTCACAAACCGATTCGCTACGCCAGCAGAGCTACCTCCTCGCGAAGAGCTCGATTTCAACGCCGCCATCGTGGTCGACGAGGCGAACCTGATGCCTGGGAGCAGCCTCAACGTGGGCATTCACGCAAGCCTCCTCCAGTATCTGCACCGCCACCTGTCGACGGAGAAAGCAGGGACGTCAGGGAAAGTGGCCGCCAAAACTGCGCTGGATCTGTCGGAGACCTTGGGCGCGACGCAGAGCATGTTCTGGGTTCAGCAGGCTCAGCTGTGCATGGCTGTCAGCGGCTCAGCGACGTTTGAAGAGTTTGTCACCAAAAATCCGCACTTGGCTTATGAAGATTTGCCTTTATCGTACTACTCCCCTGAGCTGTGGTGGAGCAGTGAGGCCAAGAAGGTGTTTGTGCCGCCTGATCGAAGGCCTCTTTCTAGCATTATATCTTCGTTGACTTCTAGGTAATAAACGGAATATCGGTATAGGTGCTGAAGATCATGTACTTCTTATGTAATGGAACCATTAATTGAGTATAACAACAAGAAACCTGTGACGATGTCTGAGGGGTTGCCTAGCATGGTGTTTTACATGAGGTGCCGTATAAACAGAGCACAGCGTGGTCAGTGTATTGATATCACGGCCCTATTGTAGCGCGCTGAAGTCCCATAGGAGAGCCCGTTTGTGAGTCGCCATTCACAACACCAAGCAAACGCTCAAACAGATGGTAACGCCGGTGTTATAATTCCGTCATTAGGCAATCAATTGAGCACCTGAAATCCATACAGCCAGAGTCTTGCAGCCTTAGTAGCTTCAGGCAGTCCAATCCCTGTGCATGTTTCCTCCCGACCTTTCCTCATCCTCATTCTTTCTTCATCTCAACTAACGTCGACATACCTTAACTCGACAACACCATGCCCCCCAAGAAAAAGAAGCCTGAAAAGGCACCGTCTACCATCCCGGAGACACCCATATACACCGATGATCCCTTAGATGCTGCACGGTCTAGACATATGACACCGGATGAGTGGCGCCACGGGTGGGTGGTGGCCGTTTCCGAAAACAAGGCACCCATCCCGCAACTCGCCTTCCACAAAGTCCAGAGCAGCCCGGCATCGCCTGAAGAGATGGCTGTTATGGTTAAAGAGTGGAAGGGTCACGTTGCAAAGAATCAGATTCCAGTAGAAAGCCGCCTTCTCAAGGCGGACAAGATGGACTCGAATCAAGCGGCGCTTGTTGCCTACCTCGGACTAAAGGGATCGCACGAACTCTTCTACGTGCTCGATTGCAAATGTGAGTCAAGTCTTGCGATCATATTTGGTTGGACTAAGCTAATACTCATAATTCAGGCCCCATCGTCCTTCAGCCACTTATCGCCCTCTTTGCCCGACAGGCCGAGAGCGCTGTCCGAAACAGAAGTACAGGACGCCGGATGCCACATGTAACCAAGCTCTAGTCGAGCTTAGCTATACTGGACCTGGGCCTCCAGTGGTTGCACAAAGCCTGCCAGGCAGGTAGCCATGCCGACCACGTCCTGGTCAAGAAGAACCGGGAGAGAGACGACATATTCTTCTCTCGTAAAGACGTTCCCGATATGGAGGAGGTCGATCTACAACTTTCCATGTTTGCCGCAATGTTCCAGATTATGCGCTACATGCCGATGATGTTCTCTCAGCCTGTCATCGAGAAGAAGCAATCCGTCTGGGGTATACATCAGGAAGACTGGCACCGGGCCCATTCCCTTATATCTGCCTTCAAGTCGCGCCGTACAAAGATAAAGATGTACCCCTTTGAAGATGCGCCATTGCCTGCCAATCAAGCCCCATCTTGGTACGGCCTGGCAACTGCCGATGTGGTAGCTATGGACGAGAGCAGAGAGGCCGAGGTCGACAAGTCAATTGTTGCGCAAGAGTGGGCCAAAGAACTCGCCATGGTCGGCACCTCGACCGACCAGTTTAACGCAGAGAGAATCTGGGCGATCGCTAACCCCGACGCCATTGCCACAGCCTTGGGGGAAACCGACCGCTTCAAGAGGATGACGAGATGCGAGCAGAAGAAGGCACTCGAAGACGTGGATGGACAGGTCCCCGACTTGATTTCAGAGGCGGTTTGCCAATCACTACAGGCCATCGCTCCAGGGATCGACCTAGCAGCACAGCTCAAGAAGAAAAACATTGCCAAGAATGCGGACATGCCAGCCATGTCCAAGGATGACCGCGCGGTTCTCCTGTCTATGCTGCGGAAAAGGGCCAGCGTCTACTCAAAAGGCCTACCCGAGCACGCCACCCAACGTACGGCCGTAATGGACACGATTGCTGGGCAGAAGGGCATTCTTCAGGCAATGGCTCATGCGGAGGCCGAAGTTTTGGGTTATGACGCTGGCGTTACACAACAGGTGGACGATGCCTTCAACCAGGCTCGCGAGGCGGAGCTTCATGAACTCCACAAAACACGATCTTTACTTGGAGAGATCGTTCGTGGTGAGCAGGACATAGAACTCCTATGCAACAAACATGACATCAACGTCGACACGTTCCAGGTCAACCCGTACAACTCGCAAACCCGAGCCAAGGCACCCCAGATTTCAGGTACATCCTATTTCTATTCTATTTGCTTAACCTGACAGCACCATGCAGCTACCAGACAACACACCCGCAGTCTCCTAAGGAGAACTAGTCCAACTGTCACGTAAAAATACACTAACTATCGCCGTAGACGCCAATAGGCTTTCCGAACTCCTTCTGGACGCACCACGCTTTGCATTTCTCTTGAACGAGTGTGGGACAGGAAAAACCTTCACCATCTGCCTGACGCTCCAGATGATGATTAAACAGCGGAAACTTGACATTGAAACGCGCCCCGGTCGACTATGGCCAGGTGAGAGGAAGTACAAACCAACTTTCATCTTCTCACCTGCTTCCACCCTTGACCAGACCTACAATGAAATCAACACAATGTGGAATGGCGTGTTTCGGGTCTTTTGCCTCTACCAGACGAGGGACAATTGTCCAAACCCGGCTCGCAAGATGAACACCATTGATTCAACGGCAGAAATGCAGGTCAAAATCGACGAGTGGGCGAAGGACCATGAGAATCCAGCAGTACGTTGCGCCATTCTGCCCATAAGCACCCCCATATCATGACAAGCCTATGCTAATGTAACATCTAGACCGCAGGGATCATCGTCCTCACATCCTATCAGACAGGTCTCCAGCGTCTATCTGCCGCTGGCGAATCTATCAAACTGTCCTCCACCGAGCTAAAGCGACGGATGGCAAACGATGATCTTACGTTGGAAGAGGAAGAGGAACTTGAAGGTCTGCTTGAACAAGGATTAGCCGTCGAGAGCGTTGGAGGTGATGAAAGCACAACCACCCGCTCGCCTCCGGATCCAAGAAAAGGCAGAAGCGCCGCCTTCATCAAGGATCGTAGAAAGAAAGTCAAGAACGACGATTGGTTTCTCGTGGTGGCGGATGAGAGCCACTATATTAAGAACCCGACCACTGAAGCAAGCAAGCTGTTCAAACAACTTATCTGCGACTCTAGACTCTTCGTCTCCGCCACGGCGATGTCAAACCACGTACGGGACATCGAGGGCTACCTCTGGCTGGCCTGGGATCCAGCGTGGTCTTTCGGGTATAAAGAAAAGGCTGACCCTACCCCTTCCTCAAGGTTTTACGACACCGGAACTTGGGATGAGATTTGTGAGCTGGGGCATAGCCATAGCTACGTCGAGACGGATATTGATATTGACGAAGAGCGGCTGATTCATGGCTCGCCCCTCGACGAGGAGACCCTTTCGACGTCCCAGCGAAGACGACGGGCTGAGTATGAAGGTGCGATCGAGAAAAAGCTCATGCCTCTATACCAATTCCACCCCCAGCTCTTCTCCGACTTTGCTAGTGAACACCAGTATAACCACGTGGTATCTGAGGCCGTCGGCGAAATGCTGCAATGGGTTGCAGTCAAGCGTGGAATGTTGACCCCAATAAAGCTCCCAGGTGACAGAGGGCGGACTTGTATGGGCGAGGGGATCGCCCCCCTCACAATCGAAACGGTCGAACTTGAGCCAAGCTACCAGGTGAGGTCAAGGCTGAAGCTGATAATCAGTCGGCTCATTGACAAAGTCATGATCATCGGTGATGCATACCTGCCAGAGCTCTTTCCCGGCGGCATGATGAAGTCGAGTGCGAAGTTGTGGATAAATGGGGCAATCTACCGAAGACTGGCACTCGCCAGCACTGACAGCCAGAATATTGCGTTAACCACCCCCACCACTAGACTGCTTCATCGCTTGAAGGATATGCACAGCGGTTGTGGTTCCGGTGCTCGAGAATATGGCTTTCGGGGGGAAGATGAAGATGCTCCAGTTTTCCACAAACACGATGCCCTGGACATTGATCAAGATGTCACCCCAGATAAGAGGAAGCGGCAGCTCAGAGCTCAGGCGAAGTCAAGACCAATCCCAGCCGCCGGAGCGGAAGAGGTCGATCGAGTGATGAGCCTGGATACTACAGGAGGACTCCAGTGGTATTTCTACAATACCAATGACAACGGCCGCTACGGATACCCAACGGAAAGGCTCAACCTTGCTAGGTATGTCGTTTGGGAATCGCCAAAGTACGCTCGAGTTCTACAAAGGGTTCTCGAATTGACCGAAGAGGGTCACCGCATACTCATCTATGTAAACAATCCATTGACGTCTATGTAAGTTGTCTTTCTTTACCCCTTCAACAGTCACTCAAGCTTCGATAGGATGGTCAATGCTTTACTCGTGTGTATTGGAATGAAGACACTTCATTACACAAGCAGGAACTCGCAAAATGAAAGAGACTCTGCAATTGCCCGGTTTAATGATAGAACCAACGACTATCAATGTCTTATCACATCAATGAAGCTTGCAGCATTTGGGGTCAATTTCCATAAGGCTTGCCACCATGGTATAATAGTCGAGCCGCCCGAGAATCTAAGTATTTTACTCCACGCTACAGGACGACTCTGGAGAATCGGGCAGAAGCACCACGTACGCTGGGAGATATTGTATCTTCGGCATTCCTTCGACGCTTGGATCGAGTCGAGGAACCTTGAAAAGGCGGTGACAACGCTAGCTGCAGAGTGTAGCCTTGACCCGAGGATTACGGGCCAAGCAAGAATGATTGCATGCTTTGAGATGCTGCGGATTCAGCTCGGGCAGAAATGTTCCCGGTATCCGCGCACCAGGGTATCGTGGCATGAGCAAGATAGTAGCGGAGTCGAGAGGGAAGGTTTCTTTTACTCGGAGCTGGGGCGATTCATCATAGCACACCCGGAGCTGGCTGCCTTCGTAGGAGACCAAAACATCAAGCAGATTGCCATGTCGTGGAAGATTGGCACCCCATTGACCGAGGACCACATTAACATGAGGATGCCCGAGCTTGAAGACGGTGTCAGGTTGGGAAACTTTGCCTCCGAAGACGACAAGGCCAACGACGAGAAAGAAACTGGCAGAAAAGAATCCCACGGGAAGAAGAAATCGGAGACCGGCAATAGTGAGCACGAGGGTCGGCGCGAAGACGATGCGAGTCTCACATCGAGACCTTCAAGCAGTGGGGACGTATCCAAGACTGCCGAGTCATTACAATCATCAAGCATTCAGGACGGCGAGCTCGGTATATCGACGGATAAGAAGAGAAGACATGCTTTCGCAGCAGATTTCACTAGGAAGAAGCGGAAGGAGGAAAAGTGGTGAGACTGCCGACGTCGAGACGAAGGCAGAGGCAGTGCTCAAGGATTCTCCCTCTATTGTTACTTGCCCAAGTTCAAGGCTAGGGGATCATGCTGCGTAATTGAAGGCCCTACTCACTATATGTCTCTATCGCTTTGACTAATATCGCATTAAAGGACATCGTTATGTAGATCTGGAATAATGCACATGTCTCATCTAACATAACAGTTCGAGGCTAAAAACCCTCAGGAGGGTAGGCAGTGATTTCATGATCCACCACCCACCATCTAAACTCATCCTCTAGAATCCTGAAATCCCGTCCATTGCTGGCTTGATCCCTGACCTCAACCTGGTCGACCTGCCATATATCTGGCAACTCGAGGCTCCTCCACGAAACATCCTCGCCGCTGGTAGCAATGACGCGGATCATATCCCGCTGCGACTCCGGCCTGTTCGCCCGGCTCCAAATCTCACTAGGAAACTTGATCCCCATGGTAAAGCTCACTGACTTGCCCGGCCCCATCGCGTCGCGCGACCGCGTGCCCGGGTAGATCTGGCGGACGCCGAAGCCCGGGTGCAGGCTGAGTACGTTGAGGTATAGGTCGCCGTCACCCGTGTTCTTGAAGACGAATTTCACCTTTAAGTTTGCGTCGCCTGGGTTGCTGGTCTCCGTGATGCTAAACTCGAATGGCGGGCTCTCCTGGCAGGATTCCTCGGGCAGGTCGAATAGGATCTGACTGAATCGCGCGAGATGGGCGAGGGCTACGGCTGCTCGAGCCGCAAGTTGTAGGTCGCTAGTGCCCTTAAGATCTAGGCATTGTAAAGGGCCTTCGTATCCAATTAGTGAGGATGGGCCTGATACTGCAACGCCGTCGGGTCTCTGTTTGGTCAACGTGAGAACCTCTTTGTTCGGCGGAGAGCCATAGAATTCCTCTACTTCGATGTTGCCCGTAAGCAGCTGGCCCAGTCTTTTGTATAGAGCCTCTTGGAACTCATCGCCAAGGGCCTCATGCACGTATACTTTAAACGTCTCATCTCCTAGGCCCCATTTCGACGTGACGACCTCGACGCTGCACTGTCCCGTGGCTAAATTACCTGAAGACAAGGTCGCCCGGCAATCCCCCTCATTAATCTTGTAAACGTCAAAGAAGACGCCGCGAAACAGAGGAATCTGCGCAAACTGCGTTCCTCGGCGGACGCCGTGGACTCTGCCGATAGGTACGATGATATCGGTCCCCTCGACCCGCGAGACGAGCGGATTCGTCAGGAAGGGCTCGTAGTTGTCGAAAAAAACCAGTCGGTCGCGCCCAAACACCTCGGGGTGCTGCTTGTGCGTCTCGAGGCGCTCTGCGACTTTTTCGCGCAGCACGCAGTACGTCGACGGCGTTGTATCGCGAAATGATAGAAGCTTCACGAGCTCATGAGTAAAGGCGCCGTAGGACTTGCCGTTGACTTTGACCTCTTTAGCTACCTCGTCGGCTTTGCAGGCTGCCATGAGGGTGAAGCCGTCTGGGTTGATAGACCAAGACTTTTCCAGCGCGGCGTTTCTTAAAGATGACTCGGTGGATGGTTCAGTTGATTGCTCAGCGGATGTCTCATCGTTTGCGTCTTCAGGTGTCTCCTCGCCCTCCTCGCCCGCCTCGCCCGCCTCGCCCGCCTCGCCTTCATCGCCTTCATCGCCTTCATCGCCTTCATCGCCTTCATCGCCTTCATCGTCCCAATCCGCTGGCGTGCGAACCTTTTGATCATTCCTCCACGAGCCCCCAGAGTAGCAACTATCTAAAATGACAATGACCTGGACACCCTTCGCATTAAGCCGCTTCAGCCACTTGTTCAGCTCCCAGCCCCGTACCGGCGGCCCGTTGAGGCAAAAGTCGACCGTGAGCAGCGACGGGTCTCGGCGCCGGCCATTCGGCGACCCGGCAACGCAGGGTAGCAGGCCGCCGTGGCCCGAGTAATGGAAGAAGAAGATGTCGCCGGCCCGGGTTTCGGCCGTCACGGCGGCAAACGCCCGCTCGATGTTGGTGTAAGTGGGCAAGAGATCAGCGGGTTCCTTGGGCTTTCGGAACTGGCCTGCCCGGTCGCCGGGAGAAGACGTCAGGACGACTGGGTTCGTGACGCCGAAGCGATCTCGGACGACGGCTTTCATGAGGTTTATGTCGTTGACGCAGCCCCCAAGGTCGTTGATGGCCGCATCGCGCTTCTTGTTGGTCCCATTTTTGAGATACAGGTTGATGCCGACGAGCAGGGCAAAGCGCCGCTGCGAGTCTGGGCGGTCCATGTTCATGATGGAAGACAAAGAGGTTTTCGGCCTCGCAGCCGCAGGGCATCCCAGCCTAGCCTTTAATACAAATCCTCAGCCCTCAGCCGTAGCAAAATGAGCCGATCGGCGTGATAGCGCGTGACCTTGGGCTAATGCTGCAGGCATCTATTCTAATGCAGGTATCATATTCCTCTCGTCACATTGCATGCCTCCACTCACGTCTCGCGGAGCTGGTCTCATGAGCCCCGCCCTCCTCTCCGCGAACCGAAAAGGCAACCAGTCTGCTTACACTCTGAGCCTGGGAATGTAACCCATGATTGGGATCGTTTTGGGCTTGCTGCCTGCGGCTGCGTTTATTGTCCACTCACGAGGGGTTGTTAGCCGCGGTGCCTGAATGTGCCTTGTTCTCTTTGGGACTGTGTGACATCAGGCTGGTCCGCGAAGGGTTGTGCATCAATTGGCTGGATCTGGATTGTTAGCTGTTTTACACAGCCTCGTTCAGCTACTAGATATGAAACACTTCACAACGGGATGGCTCATGATCATGAGTTAACCAGGTTGCTTGATAAATGAAACCCCGCCATCTTGCACCACCACCTGCAAGTCTAAAAAGACGCAGTTGTCCGTGTGTTAAGCTACCATCCAATCAGAACCTATGATCAACTTTAATCTCATCTCAAAACTTATATCGCCTCGCTCCCGGCATGACAATTCTGTAGGCGCAGATGAAAGGGTTAAGCATCACAGATCCACTTCGCTTAGCCACTGGACTCTTCAGCTCGTGTCTGGGGCCGTCTCTGGAAGAATGAAGACGGGATTGGATATGAGAATATGAGACGATACTGACACTCCGCCAAAACGACCCCATTGGTCGGCCATCATCGTATTTGCTATATGCAACCGGCTCGCTTCAAGACCAATGGCCTTGGCTCCAGATCCGAAATGGTCCAACGCCAGGACCGGTGTCAACGTATCAGCACATTTCAATTCCTTGCCAGTGCCTCATGTCCACTTGGGCACAGAGATCTTTGCTCTCGGTCGAGCCGGCCGTGTCAACTCGAAACATGTCTGATCAAACTCGAAACAGTCTTCTCGCGGAAGCATTAAATCCATCACCCCACTAGATGGGCAGTGCCACGGCAGTGCTTACGAATGAAATGAAAACCCCGCATCCTTGCCACCAGCTGCGCAAAATTGCCCCTCCAAAAGTACTCTTCCAGAGGCCTCTGCATTCTACACGCCACCGCATCATCGAGTATTAAGCCACCATCCCACCGTCAATTCTCACCCAATTTTAAGTCAAGACATATTCGAAATCACCATGCGAAACAAGTCACGTCTCGACAGAGTCTTTGCTAGGCTCCTTCAAAACCACCCGTACGGATGGGCGCTATATAAAAAGGCCACGGCCGAAGACTTGCGTCCTGGATGCTGTGGCTACTTTGATGTCGACGGAGATTGGCATACCCTCGTCGATCTTATGGGTAATCCTGAAGACTTGATTCGTCAAGGGTGGAAAGCTCCAGGCGACAAGTTTAAAGGCATAGACAAAAAGCCAGAAACCCTCATCTGGGGGCCCAAACAGTCTAAATCAGTCGTCTCGTTTAGAATAGGCGGCGAAGTCGGCATTCCGTGAGTCTATTGTTGCATGGTCGAGAAAATAACCGTGACTAATAATTCCTAGTGTCATTGTTGCTCCCATTGAGCCATCTGTAAATTTATCATTTACTTGCGAAGGAGAAGAAGGAGCCGTCCTTGCGCCTCAAAATCCCGTGTTAAGAAACCGCATCGGCGACGAAATGGCAGCGATGCAATGGATGCAAGACAACACGGCCGAGATCCTGAGACAGTACAGGCCCATTGTCGAAAGACACGGCGTCTGGATCGTAACTAAGACCTGTACAGCGCGCCGATGCGGCGTCGCCGTCATGACATCCAAGTCGTCCAAAGCCGAGCTTGGTTTCGGTGTCAGCGCCCCGGGCCTGTTTACCCTGAAGCCTTCGAGCTCATGGACTTCGAACAAAGGGGACCTGGCGACGGAGATCCACGAAGATGAAAAGGGGGTCGTGGCGTTTGTCAGCGGGATTTACTTTTCGAAAAAGCTATTCTCCTCCAACTTAAAACATGCATCCGAGCAAGAAAAGCAAAGAAAAAAGATTTTTCGGGGAGGATATGAAGAGGGCGAGGACGAGAACGAGGAAGAATATGGACAGGGAGCTAGACAGGAAAGTAATGGACAAGAGGAAGAGGAGGAAGAAGAATACGGACAAGGGGCCAATGGTCATGGACAAGAGGAAGAATTTGGACAAGGAGAAGAGAATGGACAAGAGGAAGATGAAGACGAGGATGAGTTTGACATGATTGTGATATAAACGTGAAAAAAAGGGGGAGGCATACAAGGGTCGTCAGAATTTGCGAGACACGCAATCGTTTCGGCTTGGCTTATAATAGTTTACTCCCATGCTTACATCATAAGCCAGTAAACTATCTGTATTTATGAATGCGTATTTAGGTACATTTCAAAGACAGTAAATTATATAGTATCCTTTGGCTAAAGTGCCATATTATGCTCATTTCTAGTATGTGTTTATCTATAAAAGTACTACAGCGGATAAATAAAGCTATTGAGTCTTAGTATGTAACAGAGATTGTACGGGGATTTTTAACTCAAGACTGTATCACGCCCCTCTGGACCAACCAAAGGCGAAGCGATTTCAAACTTGACGTTTATATATTCAGGTGTACTATAAGGGATATCTCTTTTTACTCGATGGCTTTGATGGTTCTCAATCCCAACAGCTGGGAGTCACGGTATCTAAACCTTGTGCTCAGCCTTTCTATCAAACTCCTTGGCCTCATGCTCAGCAACCTCGGCCATCTTCTCGGTGGAATGCGGAACCAGGGCGTCCTCGCCGTCAAAAACAATGGCAATCTGCTCCAGGGTGTAGCCTCGGGTCTCCGGGTATGCGAAGTAGGCGGTGACGAGCAGCAGGGCCAGCATGACGATGAAGACAATGTAGTACTTCCAGCCAATGGCATCGAGCGCAATGGCGTTGACAAAGGTGTTGACGAAGATGGCGGCAACAGTCGACAGCCAAGCAACGGTGAGGCCACGCGATCGGAGGGTAAACTGCCAGATCTCGCAGGGGTAGGCGGTGAGAAGGGGGGTTCTAGGTATGTTAGCTTTGTTTGATGATTAGAAGTAGAGCGTAACTTACAAGGCAATATCATAACCGGCAAAGAATATGAACAGGAACGGGATGACGGCCATGCCGACAGCGGAGGATCCGGTCGAGGCAAATGAGCCGCTCAGACCCGTGACGATGATGAAGCTAACCAACATGACGCTTGCAGAAGTAAGCAAGAGGAAACGACGGCCCAGCTTATCAATGCTTGTAGCAGCCGCGATAGCCCAGAGCAGGTTCCAGACGTTGAGACAGGCTGAGATGAGGGTCTGATCGGTGACGGACTTGACGCCAACAGAGGTGAGGACCAGGGGGAGGTAATAAGACCTAAAAGAAACGTCAGAAAATTATGAAAGTGATCAGGTTGAATGGGAATACGAACACCACGCCATTTCCCGCCCACTGTGCAAAGATTCCGAGTGAGATGGAGATGAAGAGACGATGGCGGTTACCGGGCGTCTTGATCATGTCGGAGTAGGATCCGCTGGAGGCAGCCTCCTTTTCGGCCGTGATGGTGTTTTCAATCTCGGTCATCTGGCAAGTGACAATTGCACTCTGCCTATCACCACCAGCATGGTACTTGGAAAGAATCTCGGCAGCCTCTTCATTGCGTCCGACGCTGATGAGCCATCGCGGGCTCTCGGGAGACAAGAGCAGGCCAGGGAGAGCGATCAAAGGCAGAACGATCTGGATCAGCACGGGCACGCGCCAGCACCAGCTGGAAGGGATATTGCGGCAGCCAAACGTGACCCAGCCGCAGAGCGTGCCGCCGACGTACCAGCCGCACATGAAGAGGGCATTCGCGACGGAGCGCTGCTTCGGGTGGGCGATTTCGTTGATGAGCAAGGGGGAGGCGTTGCCGAGCCACGAGGCCGCGATGCCGATGAAGAGACGCGAGTAGGTGAAAGTTCGCTCGTTCTGGGCAGCCGTTTGCATTCCGACTCCGGCTACGAGGAAGACGTAGCCGACATAGATGCCCGGCTTGCGGCCGTACTTGTTGGACACCCAGGCGGCTACGGGGAAGCCGATGCCGTTGCCGAGCCAGTAGATGGCCGTGATCCAGCCGAGATAGGTACCGGATGGGTTGCCCATGAAGTCTTTCCACTTGGGAAGGGCGAGGATGCCGCCCATGATGGAGCCATCGTATCCGTTGGCAGAGGCTGTTAGGGTTAGAGAGGTCGACGAGAGTTGAAACAGAGGAATGGCTTTCAGGAGAGGGGAATATTCGGAGAGGGTCTCTTACAAAATAGAACCAGAGATAGCGTGATAAAGTTGAGCTTGCGCATATAGCTGTGCTTGTACCACGGCGTGTCGTCAGACAGCGCTGCCAGGTTGGCAATCTGTCCAGCCATTGTGACGGATATCGAAAGATACGAAGATTTGTAACAAAACCAGGCAATTTGGCTCGTAAGTTGTTGATGAGACTCGAGCTCTTGATGATCCGGTTGCAAAGACCGGGGGTGAGGCGGTCTATATACTTTCTGCTCTCTACCTTTTCGCCAAACAGGCGTAAACGAGACCCGCCCGATGGTTCGTCGCAGGGAATCGAGAGAGTGGGGATCTTTTTTTTTCTTTCCCAGGGTCAGCTTGTCGTCAGATTTCTCTTATTCTCTCGTCCAGCTCTTCCAGCTAGGCAATTACACCCACGCGAGAGACAGGTTTGACAACTTCTTTACCCCGTGGAGAAGAACCTCTAGCTCCGTTTTCCCCGTTGGCGGATCCGCGCGGGGGGGTGCTTGGGAATTCTTTGGACCGAGTGGACAAGTTCCTTGTCTGATTTTCATTTGTTTTCGGGCCTGTTATCGTATCGAGGCGGAGAATTGAGTCAGGGGGCTAGAGAATCGACTGCCGAAGCGGAGAATTATAGCGGAAACTAGCCGGGCAGGCCGATGGGATGGCTCATGCGCCCGTTCAGAAGATTCAATTCTCCGCTTCGGCAGTGAAGTTAATCAATCTCCTCCACGTGGAATCAAGTGTTGGGGCCCCCGTATTCTCCGCGTCAAGTGATGGACAAGATCCTTTCAAGTGGGCTGAAATCCTGTGGACCTGGCGTGTAAACTAAGACCATGATGAGGGATCAATTTGAAAGATGAAAACTCGTCTCGCGTGAGACCGTTTGCCAGTCTTCATCTTCGTCTTTGCTTTTATCCCAGCTTGCATTAGTTTGCGTGACAAACGGCAGCTCTTTCTTGCATCTGCACTCTTTCTCAATTCACTATTGCGCCATGGATGTCGAGGCTCTCATCGAGCAGTTGACGCTCGAAGAAAAAGTTGCGTTGACGGCTGGTTAGCTCCCTCTACTGCGTGTGTTGTTCGGATTCTAATATTGGCATGTTAGGCACTGGATGGTGGCATACAACAGCCATTGACCGTCTCAACATACCATCTATTCGGCTTTCTGATGGCCCAAATGGTGTCCGGGGAACGCACTTCTTTGATAGCACGCCGTCGGCATGTCTTCCATGCGGCACCGCTCTAGGCTCGACTTTTGACACCAGTCTAGCCGAGCGCATCGGCCGGCTGTTGTCTGATGAGGCGCATGCAAAGGGAGCTCATGTACTGCTCGGTCCTACCATCAATATCCAGCGCGGACCCCTCGGCGGGCGAGGCTTCGAGTCCGTCTCGGAAGACCCGATCTTGTCTGGCATCATCGCCGGGCACTACGTCCGCGGCGTGCAAGAATCGGGCGTGTCGGCAACGCTGAAGCACTTTGTGTGCAATGACATGGAGAGCGAGCGCATGGCCGTCGATTCTCTCGTCACTGCGCGCGCCATGAGGGAGATTTACCTGCTGCCGTTTATGCTGGCCATTGAGATGGCCCAGCCGCGCGCCGTCATGACTTCATACGGCAAGGTCAACGGCTGCCATGCTGCAGAACACCGCCAGCTACTGCAGGAAATTCTGCGCGACGAGTGGAAGTGGGACGGGCTGATCATGAGCGACTGGTATGGCACTTATAGCACGTCCGAGGCCATCAACGCCGGCCTGGATCTCGAGATGCCCGGGCCGACTCGCTGGCGCGGAGAGGCACTCGTCCTTGCCGTGACGGCCAACAAGGTCAAAAAGGCGACTCTCGACGAGCGAGTGCGCAACGTGCTGAAGCTGATCAAGCACGGCCTAGAGAAGACGTCAATTCCTCCCAACGCCCCAGAGAGGCAGCTCAACACGCCGGAGCACGTCGCTTTGCTTCGCGAGGCTGCGGCCAAGTCCATCGTGCTATTGAAGAACGAGCGAAACATCTTGCCCTTTGACCGGCGCAAGAAGATTGCCGTCATCGGACCCAATGCTAACATCGCAACGTACTGCGGAGGAGGCAGCGCGGGGCTGCGGGCGTACAAAGCCGTGACGCCGCTCGAGGGCATCCGGAGCCTCGCCGATGATGTCGTCTTCTCACAGGGCACCTATGGCCACCAGATGCTGCCCGTGCTGGGCAAGGCTTTGCGAACCGGCGACGGAAACACTGGCTTCGCGCTGCGCTTCTATAATGACCCGCCTTCCGCTAGAGGCCAAGTTGGTGGCCGCAAGATGCTGGAAGAGCGCGTGCTCGATGATTCGTACAACTGGTTCGTCGACTACGAGCATCCAAACCTAGCCGAAGTTTGGTACGCCGAGGCCGAGGCCATCTTGACGCCCGAGGCTTCTGGGGAGTGGGAGTTTGGTCTGTCGGTCCACGGAACCGCCGAGCTCTTCATCGACGGCAAGCCAGTCGTATCCAACGTTGAGAACCAGCGGTTCGGCACCAGTTTCGTCGGCTGCGGCACCGTCGAGGAAAAGGGAAGCATCACGCTCGAGGCTGGCCGGCGGTACCGCCTCCTGGTTCAATGGGGCTGCTCCAAGACGAGCGCCCTGAAGCCTTCAGGCGTCGTCGACTTTGGTCAAGGCGGCCTACGCTTCAGCGGCTGTCCGAAGCTAGACGCCGAAGCCGCCGTCCGAGACGCCGTCCAAGCCGCCTCCGAGGCCGATCAGGTGGTGCTCTGCGTCGGCCTCAGCGGCGAGTGGGAGTGCGAAGGCCAGGACCGCAGCAGCATGGCTCTCCCCCCTGGCACCGACAGGTTGGTCGAGGCCGTCGTCGCCGCCAACCCGAACACGGCTGTCGTCGTCCAGAGCGGCACCCCCGTCGCCATGCCGTGGGTTGACCGGGCCGGCGCCGTGCTGCAGGCCTGGTTCGGCGGCAACGAGAGCGGCAACGGCATTGCTGACGTGCTCTTTGGAGCCGTGAATCCGGTGAGTGCCTTAATTCTTGGAGTATATTTGCGGCCCATGCTAACAGTGTCAGGCGGGAAAACTTCCCCTCACCATGCCGCGTCGCGTGGCTGATAACCCCAGTGCTCTTAGCTTCCGTTCTGAAAACGGCCGCGTTTTGTACAGCGAGGATGTCTACGTGGGATACCGCTGGTACGACACGCTAGACATTGAGCCTTTGTTTGCGTTTGGCCATGGTTTGTCTTATACGACGTTTGAGTTGTCTGGGTTGGAAGTGTCCCAGGGTTATCAGGCAAACGGCCACATAAATGGACATGTCAACGGCCACCCTACAGAAGCTCCCGATGCTCTGGTTGTCCACGACGCCGACCAACTCACCATCAAGGTCCAGATCACAAACACGGGCTCCCTCGCCGGCGCCGAAGTCGTCCAAGTCTACGTCAAGCCCGCGGCTCCAACACCACTAACTGGCTCCCCGCGAGCCACCATCACGCGGCCGGCCAAGGAGCTCAAGGGTTTCGCTAAAGTGCACGTCGACGCCGGAACAAGCGAGACTGGGGCCGTGACTCTAGACCTGCTGCGCGCGACAAGCTATTGGAGCGAGACGGAAGATTGCTGGCGCAGCGACGCCGGCTCTTACGGTATCCTAATCGGTACCAGCAGCCGCGGCACATTTCTGGAAAAGACGGTGGTATTGGCCAAGAGCAGGACTTGGAGAGGACTGCGCAAGTGATTGATGCACTAAAATTGATGAGCTGATAGATTTGGGTTCTGGAACAGGCGTTTGGGTACGGAGTAGAGGATGATGAATGACATGATTACGCCAGTTGGCCGATTTGCAGTGCGCAGCATTTACAGTGGTGTTGCTTCAACTTACAGTGGTGTTACTCTAAAACGACAGCGGGCAACTCTCCACCTACAGGGCAGATGGTGCATTCGTAGTTGAATTAACGCTCATCGGCTAGTCCACGTGGCGGCCCCGAAACGGCAATTCGCCCCAAAACGGCAAATCCTATCCGGCTCGCGTTACCAGGCCATGTCATGACGGAACCACGAGGGAAAACCTCTCCACATTCCAGGTTTGCGTATTAAATTGCAGCTTAATTTCAGCCCCCGGTACTACTCCGTAACTGTCTTGCCGTCTCCCTGGGGTTACAGATGGAGAAAAAGGCGGAGGTGGGGATAGATGGTGGTTGGTTACCAGAGAACCGATACCGAACGGCACTAGACTAGCTAGAAACACCCAAAAAAAAACGTCACGCTATCCGTGGGGACTTACAAATTGGCTTGAGATCTCCTTATGCCCGGGTACTATCACGCCACCCCAGGATGGAGAAATAAACCACTTGGATCCCGTTTCTCCGCCCCGGGCTTTTGCTAATTCTCCTCCTCGCCAACCAACACTCCTCACACCCACCCACACAACCCCAAGGCCCATCAATGCGCCGGTCCAAGTCTCCCCTTGCGTCGCCCCCTCCGTCGACGCCGGCCATGGTCGCTGGCGCGGGGCCGAGACCGCAGACGCTCGCCCGACGCGCTTGCGATGCGTGCCGGGCCCGGAGGCGCAGGTGCGTCTTTGCCGCCGGGCCGCCCGAGCGAGCTGGGCCGCTGCCTCCGATGAGGTCTGGACCGCCGTCGCAGGCCCAGTGCCAGGACTGTATTAGACTGGGCATCTCGTGCAGCTTTCTCGTGCCAACGCGCACGCGAGGTCCCAAGCGCAGGTTAGTTCGTCCCGTTGCTGGTGGTTGTTGATTTGTTTGCCGCCATTGGTTCCCTCGCTCACTCATCCTTCATCCTTTATCCCCGCTCACTCATCGTTGATGATTGATCCCCTTGCTCACTCATACTATAGGAAACGGCTTCCATCTACACCGCGTGAAAGCAGTGATGACCAGCATGCTGAGCCCTCTCTAATACAAAACCCTCCTCAAGAGGAATGGCGATTCACTGCTGTTCGGCCTGAGCTCAGGCCTGACATTCGGAACGATATTCGTCCTCTAGGCCCCCCAATCGTAGATCACTCCTCGCCGTACGGTCCTCCAGGCCCATCACCAAGCTTGACTATCCAGAATGCATCTCCCTCCATGGTCGAACCCCGGTTCCCGACCGACGAGCTATGCTCTCGGCCGCTGCTCGACATCATCATGACTGACTACCTCGACTTCATCTACCCGCTAGTACCCGTCGTTCACCGGCCGAGTTTCCGCGCTGACTTGGCCTCGCATCGCGATCTCTCTGACCCAGATTTTCTATCACTGGTTATCGCTCTGGCCGCATTAACCGTGGGCCTGCTACCCTCGCGATTCTCCGCCTACCGCGCAATGGCGCCCGACGTGGCATTGCGTTTTGATACCAGGATGGCAATGATCAACGTCTGCGTCGACATGTGCATGCGCCTGAGGACGCACAGCTACTGGGATCACATCAACCTGCGGAAATGGGCTGTCTGCTACCTCTTATCCGTTGGCTGCTTCCAGACCGGTCAAACCAATCGGAGTCGCATGCTCGAGGTCGAGTCCATGCAGGTCGGCCGCCTGCTGGGGCTCCATCGCATCTCCGACTACGAAGGCCTGAACCGCATCGAGACTCAGCTGCGGAAAAAGGCGTTCTGGCTCATGTTTTATACGTTTGCGTAAGTCCGCTGCTCGCCACCGTGCACCTCCTTACGCACCCCAATCATGGTGCATCTGTCTAACACAGACAGGCATTCAACCCTCCTGGCTGGACGTAGGGAACGCCTCGCCTTTCTCGATCACTCCATGCTACACGAGGTCAACTTTGAAGCCCTCTTCCCCATGGACCTCGACGACGAATGGATTCTCGAAAACAGCATACTAAGCCCCCCATCACCAGTTGCCTCTCCATCCACACCTGGCATCCAGTCGCGGCCAGCGTCGCCCCTCGGTCTAGCCAGCGGTTTCATCCTACATTCCAGAGTCTTTCTCAAGTCTGTGCAGGAAGCTCTCTCTCCCGGATACTGCGACTGGGAGCGCCGACACACTCCAGAGGTGCGACTATCAAGACTGAGAAATCTTTTACTCGAGATTCGGTACATGCTCGACGACGTGCCGGGCCCTATGCGACAGTGGGCCTCTACAGGTGACGGACCAAGCGATACTTCACATCCTCCCGAGAGTCGTCCAGCCATGTCGGCCTACGATGCTCAGCCAGTTAGTAAAGTCGACCCAAATGCCAAAGCCCTCCCAGGACAGGTCGAAATCATGCGGGCAAACCTCCACGGCACTCACCTGTGGGTACAGAGCCTTTTACTTGATCAAATCGACGTCTTGCTCCAGAAAATATCACAAAAACAAGACACCTCGGACGCCGATTCATACTCTACCGCTTTAAAGTCCAGCTGGACAGAGCGCGAAGACGTCTGCCGCCAGATGTTGCACCTATTACACAGCATGCCCTACGCTCACCTCGAGCCCAACGGGCTATACCTAGTACGTGACCCATCACCCATGGCCCCCAGTTCTCAGAACTAACCTGCACAGACATACAAAGTCCGTGATGTCGGCGTCACTCTTCTCAACTGCCCCTACGAAGCCCATGAACGCCCGGCCCGTCGTGCCGCAGAATACATGCGAGATTTCACTCGAGCCCTTTCACGACTAGATCGGAGCGAAATCGTCAACACAAGCAGCCTCAAAAGCTGGGTCGACGTCGACCGTGAGATAGCATTGTCATGATGCTAGCGTCCGTTTGACGTGCTGATTTTCCGCATACCATATCTTGTGATCCCCCACGTCTATTTTTGGGGCAACGACGACAATGACGAATCAATTTACTCAGCGCCGCTGTACAAAGCTTTATTCAGTATCATTCACTTGTATCTATAGTATACTAAATAAGGCATGGTGGAGAGGACTATAAAACGGCCAAGTTCCACCTAGTGATTGGGCATAAACTCGACGCAAACCCTTTAATCGAGCACATCAACCGAATAGCGTCACCCAAAGCAATTCAGCTGAATCACATCAAATTCCCGACAATATGGATGACGCAATAAGTAGTATTGAATTCTTGCTTAATCTGGAACAGGAACATCGGGGCGAGATCAAGATTGACCCCCACCTATGCGTTCTACTCAGCGAGAGTATAAAGTCGCGCGCAGACTGGGTACAACGAATCGAGCTGGGAGCATTGCGAGTAAAGACTGGCTGAGGGACGTGATATACGTTTGCAACTGGGAGCTCGACGGCCTCGCAGAATTTGGTTTAGCAGCGGGCAAGAGCAGGTTACTACACGATGTAGAAACTCGCGTTCAGGAATTGTGTCTGGTGATCCTGCTCTTCGAACGCATTTGCGAGTGCTTTGGTCTCGATGACAAGGATTTCTTCATCGGACTCAAGCTGAAGAAAAGCGTACTCGAGATGCGGTTCTTACAGGCCATGGCCACGGCCAGAGGTCACCGTCGGGAGCAGCGAGTAGGTGAAGGTCGGGGACAGAAGCGAGCAGGTGTAAGATGCGAGCCAGAACGCAAGCGACAGCGTCAGCTGAGTCCAATGCGGGAATAATGTGTGTGATTATACACCAAGCTATGTTGTTCTCTCTTCTGAGTTGCATAGAGAACAGAAAGAGATGTTTAGATACCACAAACGATATGCCATTGTTCATGCAGGAGTCACATCTTTATAGTGATGTTTAAAACGATTACAGCGCTGTCGATTGCTATTGTTGTTTTGTTCTTTCATGTCCAACCAAACAAGACATGATTATTAAGAGACGATGAAACGGCGAATTACCATCTGGCGCGCAATCAAGCACGTTGACATAACACTACCCCAAGCAATCTCTTTAACTCACAACACAAAAACAACAAACATAGATAACGATTTAACCATGGATAATCTCTGCCCTTACCCGGATAACTGCACTCGCGAGAATTGTCGAGGAACGTGCGGGATCGAGTGGGAACCGTACCACGTTAGTACATTCGACCCGACCTTAGATCAAAACGGAGAATGGGATGCAGCATCATACGGGCCAGAAGATGGGATAAGTTGCATGCAAAATTGGGTGAAGCAATTCATAATCCAACGCTGCGCCATTTTTAACTCCTTTGCGAATACAGCTGAACGAGGCAACCCTGTCTGGCTCGAATTACGACGGCACCTACCTACCATTGAGGGCGTGTGGAAGATTCTCATGGGTTACAAGCCTCTCTACGCAGTCATAGGCTTCAGAGCATCTTTCTGTTTCGACGAGCTAGAGCAGGAGCTGGCCACGCTCGATGCGCGTTTCCAGCAGGTCGTGGTCACGGCGCAACTCCCGAGTCAGAGTCGGAAATGAAGAGTTGAAGGAGGCGAGCTGGAAAATTTAGGGGCAGCATCAACTAGACTCAATAATGAGATAGTTTGTTTATAGATCAATCCATGTTGTTCTCTCTTTTTGAGGCGCACAGGTGAAGCAGATATGTTTTTCGATAGAACAAACGATATGACGCCTTTGTTCATGCAACAAAAGCATCTGGTACGTTGTATTCAAAACGATTACTCCCTCGATTGCTTCTTCATTCTTCTAAACAAAGAATTGTGTTCGCGGTGTAGAAACAAACACAATGAACAAACTCATCAAAGAAGTCAATGTGATTGTAGTTAAATATTCGGACATGCCCAACTCTATACCATCTCAGGCCCAACTAGACATCTCACTACTTGAACAGTCAGTGCAACACAATTCCGAAAAAAAAAACCCAAAAAACATGGACTCGAGCATGGACATGAATATGGATAACAACACCGACACCGTCATGGGGAATACGGATAACCAGGCTTGGTGCCCGACCCCAAACCCGGTCGAGATGAAAGTGTGGCTGATCCATTTCCTAACCACAACCAGCAACGTTCTAGAAAACGTCCGAGCCAAGAATCTAAACAAGGCCGACGAGCTCGTCGAAATAGGCGATCGCATGGCCGTGGTTGCAGACCTGATCCAGGTCTCGACCAACTGCGAGGGTCTCGCCGAGAGGCTGGAGCTGCACCAAGATGCGCACGTTTATCGTGCCAAGAAACACGAGCTTGAGAAGACGCTCGCGGAGCTGAATGCGGCCATGGCTCTGGCTCCGCAGATGGGTTGGAAAGGAGGCCCAAATACTAATCAGGTCGTAACTAGGCCTTCACAGGTCAAGGATCCATCTGTCAAGTCCAAGGCAACAAGAGGACAAGGCCAACGCGAGGAACGGGCAAGGAGGGGACGCAAACAGCAATTCAGGCAAAGTCAAGGAGGATCCCGCCGTGGCAATACATCAGCAGTTCCGGCTGCGTAAATCACTCGACACTAGATATTGAAGCAACACATGGCTCCACTCCGACCGTTCAACTAAAATAATGTACAAAGTCCAGTGAGAAAATGCCCAGTAATGAACAGGTAATGTGTATGTACAAGGGTATATGTCGTCATCATCCATCAGTGAACAATATCCCTACGTGTTCGGGTGTTCGTCCAAGTCTTCCCCAGTCTTGTCCTCACCTGGACGTCTTTGCGTGTTCCTCGTAAAACTCCAGCGTCAAGGCGGCCAAGAACCCAGGGATACATCCCTTTTCTCGCACCCAGAAGCCAATCTGGTCACTGATCCTTCGAGCAAACGCGCTCTTGGGCCCGCCCCCCACCTTCATCGTCCCGCGTTCGCCATCAAAGACGATGGAATTTTCGTTTTCGTCCGTCTGAGATGGGAAAAACGTGCTCTCCACCCGCATCTTGCCGTTGGGGATAAAGGTCACGGTCCAGCCGAGCGTCGAAAAGATGGCCTCCTTGAACTCTTGCGACTTGGAGCCCCAAACCTCCTTCAGTCGGCGTGCCGACTTTTGTGCTGATGCCGTCTCAGCCTTGGCGGCCGCAATCTCGCGCTCCATTGCGCCTAGGACAGACGTCGGGATCATCGGGACAGAGGATTTACCGCCTTTGGATCGCAACGTGGCGAGCAGGTCGGTATTTTCCTTTTGCAGGGCTTCCAGGGTGCATCGCTTGATCGCTTCGTAGTCGGACGTAGGATTAGACTTGAGAGACAGGACTCGCGTCTTGGTTTGTTCCTTGGCCGCCGTGAGCTGCTCGCGGCTGGCCAACAAGTCCTTTTCCAGCAGCGCCACTTTAGTCTGGGCGCTGGACAGCTCGTCTTGAAGCTTGCGGTTTTTACGCGCAAGCTGTCCTAGCTGTTCTTGCGCATTCTCCTCCTCTGCGCGTGACCGCTTACCAATGACTGGCAAAGGGGTGCCAGACGGCTCCATCGATGCCAGTTCGGCGTGAAGGCTCTGCACTTCGGTCTTGTATTTGTCGACAAGGGCCTCGAGCTCTTGAACCCGGAGGGCGCGCGCCTGGTCGAATTGCTCTGGCTGAAGAGTTTCGTCCTCGGTGTCGAACGTCTTTAGTTGGGCCCGGAGGTACTCGACTTCCTTGACAGCAAGCACGCGCTGTCGTTCGAGACGAAGACGAGCCTTGTCAGTGTTCGTAGCAGTAGCCGACGACTTTGCGGCCTCAATCTCACCCTTGAGCTTGGCTTTCTCGTCTTGAAGGGTCTGTACCGTCTGTTGCTGGGCCGTCAACTCGCCCTGCGCCGCGCCCAACTTGTCCATGTACGAGGCCGTAGTCAATCGTTCCTGGACCAGCGCTCTGGCCATGGCTTCTGGGGAGTCAAACTCTGCATCGCCAGTCTCGGACGAGTTCTGGAGGTAGGATGTCCAGGCCAGCCGTTCGTCTTCCAGCCGCTGCCGCTGTATCCGAGCCTCGGCAAGTTCCGCCTCGAGCGTCTCTGCAGCTTCGAGCTTGCGCTGCAGTGTGCGCTTCTCCTCCTCAACCACCTCTACCGCCTTGCTTAGAGCTCGTAGGTGCTTCAATTCGGACAGCTGGTCGCGGTTGGTCGCTTCGAGGTTTCGGATGTGCTGGACTTGCTCGGTCAACTCTTGCCTGATAATTTCCATGGTTTCAGCATCGCCGCTCTGAGCCTTGAGTCGCAGCACATCAGCCTCCAGGTCAGCGATGTGGGCGTCCTTTTCGGCGACTTGGGCCTGCGTTTGATGATGAGCAGCTTCCTTCTGCTGGTTCTCCTGCTCCAACTCTTGCACCGACCGTTGAAAGGCGGTAATCTGCATCTCAAAGTCGGTCATCTTTCGGTCGGCGATGCGTGCAGCCTCTTCCTTGGCTGTTGACAAGTCCTCCAACTGCTCCTGCAAAAGTCGTGCTTCGTCCTCGGCCTCCCGGGACTTGCGCTCGAGGGCCTTCTTGTCCTGCTCGGCCTCATCTTTGACGTCCGCTAGTTCCCTTTGCAATGTATCCATCTGCGTCACGGCCTTTTCCCGCTCGGCTTCAGCCAGCTGACGCTGTTGAGCCTCATCCTGCTCGCGCCGTCGCGCCTGTTCCATCTTGCTGTTTTGTTGCGACATGGCAATCTCCTTCTCTTGCTCGGCCGTTTGCATTCGGTATTGAAGGGTGCCAATCTCGGCCTTTAAGGCCTCAATCTCCTTTCGGTACTTTTCATATTCGTCGGCATCGGGGGGCGCCATGTTTTCCTTACAACTATCGCGCGAACCTGGGCGGACCGACTCGGCAGTGTGGCCTTGACGAGAGGCGGGTCGCGACGTGTTGGTCTCGGCACCAGTAAAGAGGTTGTATGTCGGTTGCGTCGCACGAATCGAAGAGATCTAAAAGGTTAGGATCGGAATGCCGTTTGTTTTGATTCAGTGTTGACTTACCCTGGACTCGCGCAGGGAGGTCTGAGGCCTGGAGATGGACGAAGTACTTGCGCGAAACCTGTTGTTGACAGAATTGCGACGGCTTCCGGGACCTTCTCGTCCTTGTGGCGTGTGGGAGCGCATCTTGGCTGATGTTTGAGACGCGTCGTCAATGTTGCGTCGCGATGGTGAAGTGGATTGGTGCATCACCACGGCAGCTAACGATCACGTGACCCTCCCGCAGACCATCAACCACCATGAGCAAAACCAGCAGCCAATTTCACGAAGACATGGGAGGTGTTTTGCAATTATGCTCAAGCAAATATAGTTTTGGGGCCGATGGCTAATCCAGTCAAGTTGAATCAAGGCAAACAGTAGGTATAGCAGTAGTAGTTATTGTGTAGGGTAGCTGAGTTGCATACCCGACGTGCGCATTACATCCATCAAGCTGGCGGTTTTGAGCCTGCTGCGTCATTGCAAATATATAATTTGGTATTGACTTCACTACACCTAAAATGCTATGGACTGCACACTAGTATAGTTCGCCGATCCGGATGCAACTGGCAATAGTGTCCAGTGACTGAGTTCTACAGCTGAGTTACCCCGCGAAGTGTTGCATTTGAGACTTTTGTCCAAGACTTCACCGACCAATAACTGATTACCATTCTGGCGGTTGCTGTCGCCGTGTATGTTATCCGGCATGGAATTATGGACCTGGAGGCCAGTGGGTCCGCTTAACGTGCTGGCACTTTCGGTCATATTAGGCAGCAGGACTACCCAGTCTACTAACTACGTTCTGTATTCTGAATCAGTAAGTGCAATGTACGTCTCCAAGGCCTGTCTCTTGATCCAACTCAAAGACCAAAGTCTCTTCAGTGTGAAAGTTGGTACGAAAAGCGGACCGGAGAGTGAGTTGGGTGGCATGAATCGTCCAGCCACTTCAGATAATCTGACTGCACATCAAGGGACGCACTCTCTGATCACGTCAAAACGGACAATTTAACAGGACCTCAAAGCAAGTTTATGACATATTTTTAGAGCTATTTCACTTGATCTAAATGTCTAATTCCGAAAAGGAGATTTTGTGGTGTGTAATTTGATGACGACATAGGAGAGGGGAGGAGTAAGCAATCTGTTCTGATCTGGGGTGTTGTGCACTGTGTGATAACTGGCATGCCTTTGTGCTGTGTAATAACTATGAAATGGGGGTAAGGAAATATTAGGGGGGGTTGGGATTTGGGGTGTGACGGACGATGAGGTTGTAGGCATAATCATCCATAGTCGAGCTCAACACTGTGTGTCCGATTGTAGCTGAATTCATTCTCGAATAGAACCCTCCTGAATTCACGAGCTCCGGTAAAATACAAGTTGATGAGATGGAGATCTCGGCGCTGGCATTTACCAATTCAGCCAGCAGTAGGGCCTGGAGCCGTCCATGTACTGACAAGCCCTTGTCCATTATACACCTCCACAAGCATCTGAGCCGCAGAAGCCCGTTCAGAGGGGTCAGGATTTGCCATCTCTCGAATTTGGGAAATAAGTTCTTGCTCTGGGATCATCTTAAAAATCCACTCGTGGACTTGCACAGAAGACACGAATTCATGTGAGAATGTGCGGAATTGGCACATGTCCATTGCCCATATGATGGTGACGTAGAGCGCCCAAACATCTAACCCGTGTGTAGGGATCCCATTACCGGCCTCCGGGGCCATGTAAAGAAAGCTGCCAACAGTGGGAGTTGCGATGCCGGCTTTGGTACACGAACCGAAATCTCCAAGTTGGAAGCGATAGGTCTGCGAGTCGGACGAGAAAAATATGCTCTCTGGTTTTAAATCACGGTGAACAATGCCTAGCATTGTCAAATAGTCGATGGCCTGAAGCATTTGATGGAGTGCGACGTCGTAGATGGCGTGGTTGATGGCGGGGGCGACGCCAATGCTTGCATTCTCGACCAACGATCTCAAGCTCCCTTGCTTGAACCCCATGAAAATCTCAAGTCTGGGCCCTCGAAAGCCTTGAGATCCAATGTATTCCGCAATATGGTGCTAACACGGGCATTAGAACGCAGACAAGAGTTGAGAGGGAACATCTCACTTACGTGGCGAAGTGTGCTAAGAGCTTCCACCTCACGCTTAAACGCGTCAATTTTGTCCCCATCCGAAATCCCCGGAGCACAGTGTATGATCTTAACAGCCATCAACCGGCCTGTGTCAATGTTCACTGCTAAGGATACTGATTCATGCCGAAATGAGAATGGAGCGTTGACCGCAGTGTGTCTGATCCGGGCTCGGTGAGGTCCTGTGATTGGTGTCCCAATGGGGATTTGAGCCAATCGAGGATTCCCTTTGGTGGATTGGGTCAAGGGAAGGTTCCCGTTAAGCAAGGCCCCTTCTCGGGCCATGGCTCGCTCTATAACATCGTCAATGTGCCACCTTAGCTGAAACAGGACGGAATGTCGCGTGTTGTCTCCCAACGCGATTATACAATCCGACCAGGGCAACACAACAACTCTGCGAGGACGTCCATGCTCAAACTGGCTCTTGCTTCCTTTCCAGATTTGTGTTGTTTGACTATTTGACTTGTCGTAAAACATGATGAGCAGAGAAATCGGCTCGAACTCAAACGAGCACTGAACCCTGGAAATGCTTGCGCCCCCCACTAAAACATCTCCGTCACGCCCAAGAGTCGCAATTGTCATGGAATTGCCATCCCTTGAAGCAGTATGACCGATTGCGAGACTGGTGTTTGTGTGACACTTGCAGAGGAGGTGTGCATTGTTTGGTTCCCTGACAACAGAAAATGCTCGCTCGTTGATAGGATGGAGGCAAAACAATGCAAGAAGACTTGGGTGAGGAGTAGACATAATGAGGTGACGGCTTTGCGCCAAGTTGACGAATGAGGCTGAACTGGTAGAATACAGAGTTGAGTTGAACGACATGCCACTGACCTGGCAATGGGGTCGGGTCTTATCCCTGAGTTCCCTCACAAGAAACAGCTGGTCGCTGACATAACTTCTTGTTGTTCGCTGACATGTCATTTTTCCGGTGGCAGTTTCACGCTGACCGTCTCCTGATGTCGCACATAGACTGGGATGGAGAAGAATTTGAGAGAATGGCACTTTGACCACACACGGAAGCTGTCCGGGAAGTCTTCAGGAATAGCAGCAACTACCGGGGTGAGGAGCAACTGGGCTTGAGCTAGGACAGGAATTGCTAAATGCAGAGTGACTACAACTGCTGTCGAAATGGGATCCATATCTGAAAAGTGACTTGTTGTAGTTCCTTTTTCCATTTCGGTCAACTCTGTTCGTCGGCTTGTCCGTGTCGGCGAATAAGGTGGATAGTAAGGCTTGCGCTTGCCAGGAGCTAACCCCTTACTACGGCGATGTATGACCCCTGAAGTTTGGCTTGTTTAATGACACGAGCTTTGGCTTGTCTAATGATATGAGCTTTGGCTTGGGGTAAATTTGTGGCAGTGAACAAGAACAAGAGGTAGCAGGTAATAGATGTACGGATTTTATCTTGAATAGAAACCTGGTCGAAGCGTATTTCACGTTGGCAAAGTTTAAGAGAGGTACGCAAAAGATCTGATTTACTTACATTCCCATCTGACCTCCGAAAATACGATAGCTGACGTTGTTGCCTACAACTAGAAGCAATAACAAAGACAACGCCTGTACCATGGATTAGTTGACGGGAAGCCCCTTACTCTACTGCCTAGACGATTGGCTAGCGGGAGCCATTGCTTCCACGCTTCCTTGCCGCACGGGGACATGACGCCCGAAGTTTCGCCAACCAGAATGAACAAAGAAACGATCAGCCACAGCAAAAACAAGTCCTCGTCGTAATCCCCTTCAATGGAGTGAATGATGATCGCGTTTCCCGCATTCTTCTCTGCTCTTGTAGGGTTTGTTGACCATTTCCACCATGTCTGAGTCACTTGGGAAAAAGGAACTTCGTAAGGTGAATCTTGCGCTAGAAGCACTTGTCAACCAACCTCAACTACTCGACCAGGCGAGAACGCGATTCAACAAAAGCCCACCAGAAATGCCATCACCTATCCTCGTTGATCCATTTGCGGACCCACGGACCGAGGAAGAGCGGCTTCGTGACAAGCGATACGCCAAGCTCACGGTTCAACAACTCGCCTCGATGCCCAACTCTCAATTCTGGGATCAAGTCCACGAAGCAGAATTATTTGACCATCACCTTCAGTCCGCCATTGATCATGCGAAGTCACATGGTTGGAAAGTGCCGATCGACCTAAAGTCTTACTCTGCCCAACTTTCCGTCGACAATGAGATCCATCAACGGGCGGTCGACACCATTCAGAGGCAATGGGCCGAACGGGGAATTTGGAAAGCCGAGTGGAAGCTTGTGCCTGGCAAACTAGGTGTGCCTTTTGGGGATTGGCATCATGGGGGTTCACTCGAGCTCGAATCCGAACCCGAAATTGACACAGAGTCTGCACACGCATCTAGACCTGGCACGAAGAAGCGACAGGCGAATTCGAGCCGACCGAAGAGCGACGAAGAAACACAACGAATTGCAGAACGACGAGTTGCACTAGAGCGTGAGCACGAAGCGTCACGACCGTATCATCACTTCGTGTACCTAGTGTCGGAAGCGCGCGAACGAATTCGGCAGCTATTGAAACTTAGAGGAGCTCCAGATGAGGATCCTGTCGACATCAACACAAAAGCTTATGAGTATGTGAAGAATAGATGGATCAAAAAGAAACTGTGGATTGAGAAATGGGGCGTGATGCCGGGAATGACTTGGATGCATGAACATAGTTTCGACGATCTTTTGGCAGATGAAACCTTGTTGCAAGGCCCTTACGAAGCAGAGAATGTTTCTCCAAGTCCCCCCAGTCGGTCTAGTTCTGCTGCCGTGTCGATTGGGGCCCAAGAGAGTTTTCACTCTGTTTCTCAGTGGGAACAATCTGCTCATTCAACGGGGGGGCAAAATAGCGAATGTGACCCCTATTCTCCAGAATGGGAAAGTCCAGCCCTCGATGCCATGTTTGCGGCGATTCAAAACATCAAGCCCCCTGGGCTGGGTGCTTTTGGGCCTTTGGAGGCGCTGAGTGGCGGCGAACCTGAACCACTTGGGTTGGGGCTCTCTGGTACACCAGGAGCGTTGTCTCAGACCTACCTTGCTTCTGAGGATTGCCTGGCGCCGCGTGAGACCGAATCACTTGGGCGAGGTTCCACCGAACGACCGTCTTCCGTTCCTCGTGTGCCGCCGCGAAGGAGCGAGCGCTTGTCTACAGTGAAAAGGGTCCGGTATAGCTGAATCTCTTACCGGGCTGCTGATGGGTTTCATCGAGGTTACGGCTAATCGAGGCTCAAGACTTAGAGGGGTTCTGGTTGTGGTTATGGACATCTGACATGTATACTTGGACACCCAAATGGTAGGAGATGGGCAAACAGACGGTTGTTTTCTAGGGATGGCATCAGTAGTGGAAGCGTGTAAACTAAGGCTGCTGACTGAAGGCTTTTGGAAGTGTGTTGGTGGGCATTAGGGATAGGTCGATCTACATTCGCTTCTTGCGAGTGTGTGTTTACACTAGATATTTATTAATGAGGTTCGATTTAGGTCAAAATATTGCTTCAGCATCCCAAATTTGCGCCCTAAAATTGAGGAGGCCATGAGTTTCCTTGTTGGGGTCATTGCCATTGATTGCTACCTTTTTTTGCCCTCTACGTTGAGTCTATGGGCGAGCGGTGAGCAGAATGCTTTCACGATGATCAAATTAAACCTCCTTTGACCTTTGATGCTTTATTAAAGATCCAAACTCAATATGTAACTAAGTGCGCTTTTTAGACTCATACGGTGAATGAAAGGCGACTTGCTGCAAACGTTTATCCCTTATGGCGAACTCCGAACGTCGGCGTGTTTATTGGGATCCATCAGTTCATCTACCAGGTATCCAAGAACGAATTCAACAACTATATAAGCTTGCAGGAGTCTCTGATGCTGAGCGCATTAATATTAATATTAATACAAAGGCTTATGAGCATGTATATGATAGTTGGACTAAGGCTGGACTTTGGTTCGAGAAATGGGGCGCGATGCCAGGAATGAAGTGGAAACAGAGCACACTGGTAATGAGCTGTTGACTGATAATACCTTGTTTGCTCCGACATAAGGGTTGTTTGGATCGCTACAGCCCCCACATGTCGCCAAACCATCTGGTGAGAACTTCTTTGTGAAGACAAGAGTCTTTGAAGCGCCACCTACATCCCATGGATTATTTGGATGCCGTACGACCCAGGGGCTGTTTGGACCAGTGGACACCTGGATGCACTTTTATTGGGTCAGCTAATGGAGACTCTTTGAGGATATGAGCTGATCAAGAAGGAGGGGTTAGCTGTGTGTTTGTGGGATCAGACATGTCTTGTTTGAGGTTTGGAAGGTTGTTAGTGCATCGGGATCGGTCGATTTGAGTTCTACAATTGAACGTTTAAGATTCCATATCTGTTTGCGTTAGAATACTATTAATGGCTGTATCGCGTTAGAAATGCTTCAGTAATTTTGATTGGTTTCATCCAGGGTGAGGTGAAGGGAAATTTCCGGTGACGTCGTCATGTTTGCTCGGCGATGATCGTTCCTTCCGTGCTGTGGAGGGGCTCCAATACAACACGTGATTGGCCAGCCACGGAAAATCAAGCCTCGACCCACTCTTGGCACTGGAGCTTTTGCTGTCTGTCAGAAGCTCCCTTCAACAAAACACCAACAGACGAGCCTTCAGTTGACAACGATCAGTATCCATTGTGGCGCCAAACGACAGCCTGGACTCGCCAATTCGAACACCGGACTTGTTTTTGCTTTATCCTGCGACTTGAGGTTGTATGGAGCATGCGACCGGGTAGTCTCACTGCGGCTTCAGCTGCCCCTCCACCTTGATCGCTTCTTGATCACTCTCCTCCATCTCGCAAACAAGCCATCTCAAATTCTACACACGTCAATCTCGGATTCAGAATGACGTCTCTATGGTTGAGGGTAAGTTGAGCGCCGTGTCAAAACGTTGTAGGAGGTTATTCTAACGCCTTCGTAGCCCTCCGCGGCCTCCGCAGCCTCCGCGACAGCATTCCGTGCCTTTCGCAACGTTACTTGCTTCCCATATACCCTTCGACAGACATACCCTCTTCAATGCCGAGCATGTGCGTCCCCGCGATGGTCCTCAACTTCAGGGACTCAAAGCAAAAATACGTCCACCGAAACCAATCGATCCGAGACGATCAATGCCGCCCAGAATAGCGCATCCTCATACAGCTCACAATCCTCCGACAACGTCCCAACCAACAACCCCTTTAGCGATGACTGGGAAAATACTACGGACAACTCTATACATTCGTTTGATGATCTGCCACACCGCCTCTTCGGCGCAAATCAGCACATGATCATCAACAGCGAGCTAAAAGAAGCCCTGCGGCTCATGTTGCGCCAATTCAACGCCCCCATCGTCTACTGCTTTGCCTATGGATCTGGTGTTTTCCCCCAAGAGTCTTCTAGCCGCCAGGCTACCGAGGCCGAGTTCCGGGCTTTGCATCCTCACCCGCCCGAGGCATTGGTCAAGGCGCAAAAGGGAGCGCCCAAGATGCTTGATTTCATCTTTGGTGTCACCCACACTGAGCACTGGCACTCTATCAACATGAAGCAACACCGCGACCATTATTCTGGCGTTGCATCCCTCGGTTCTGGATTTGTCTCTCGTGTTCAGGGATGGGGCGCTGGTGTCTACTTTAACCCGTTTGTCGAGATGAACGGAATGCTAATCAAGTACGGCGTTACGAGCATCGACAACCTTGTCAACGACCTTACTTCGTGGGAGAGCCTCTATCTAGCTGGCCGCCTTCAAAAACCGGTCAAGATTCTCAGAGACCACCCTAGGGTGCGACTGGCGAACCAACACAACCTCATCGCCGCCGTTCGAACCGCCTTGCTCCTCCTCCCACCGGACTTTACCGAAGCGCAGCTATATAGCACCATTGCAGGGCTCAGTTATTTAGGCGACCCTAGAATGTCGCTACCAACAGAGAACAAAAGCAAGGTCAACAACATTGTCGACAACAACATTATCCACTTCCGTCGTCTCTACGCGCCACTCATCAAGACGTTACCCAACGTCGACTTTGCGGGAGCTTTTCGTCTAGATGATCAAGATTGGGTCTTGAACCCGGAAGCAAACAACACTTTGCACCAGGACATGGACCCTATCAGACGTGGAAACATGGTGCGGCGTTTACCACAGACGTTTCGCTCGCGGCTGTACTTTCAGTACCGAAAGAAGTTTTCCATGCCAAAGGAAGAGTTTAATGAACTCATGAAGGCGGCGGCCGATGATGAAACCACATCAGTCCAGCGGCGACAAGGCGGCGACTTTGAAAGGCGTGTCGCAACAGATGATCCTGCTAAGCTCCAAGAGATGGTGCGCAAGGTGATCAAGCAAACAGTCAACTGGCCCAGTACCTCTCAAAGCATCAAAGGCGTATTGATGGGAGGCTGGTCCCGTACGATTCGGTACCTGGGTGAAAAGATTTCCAAGTTTAGAAAGGGTCAACAGAAGGCGAAGAACGAAAAGTCTGGATAGGAAGATAACCAATCTAGCCGCGTCGCATCTACTCGCCTGTACAACAATGACTTCACTGGCATTCGTCCCGCGCGAGCACTTTCATTTGTACCCATGTATTATGTATAAGGAAGAGAACAGGCCATTTAGAGGTGTATAAACGCCGGAGTTTGCTACGGTAACCACCGGATCTACGCATCATTGCGACGGGGCCTGCAATGATGGCATCGCATTTACAATCTTGGCAGACCAAGTTACGGCTATTGACACAGGCACATGCGAACATCCTTTCCCAACTACTGATTCATCGCTTTTAGCAGACCATGTTTGAGCAACAAAGATTAGTAGTAACTGGACCGAGTAGTGGTCTTAGGTATCAAGTATCAATCAGGCATGCCCAAACAGGTCCAACATATCCACATCCAAACACCGACGCCCGAGATATGAACAGGTTTCTTTAGTCGTATAGACTACATACACGCACCGCCCCAACCACCAAGACACCAGGAAATGGGGGAAATGCAAAAAAAAAAAAGAAAGGAAATGAACCAAAACCACAAGACGGGATTATCCTCCAACGTCACGCTCGCTATTCAATGCGTTTCCCGAGACAATCGGTCTTTGTCTCGGTCATCCATACATGTCATGTCGCCTTGGCCCGCGTGGCCGCGCGAATTTCCTTGAGGTCTTGGATGGCAGTCGATCAAGGGCCTCTTACCTACCCTCGTATTTTCCACCGATGAGCTTCCTCACGACGGGCACGTCTACCCACTGGGGTTCCTGGCTCGATGTTGTCAGGGTGTCGTCGGCAAAAGGATCGTCGTCGGACAGCTCCTTGACCTTGCCCTTGCCTTCATCAAGTTTTGAGATGGAGATGCCGCTTCCGATGACCTCGTCCCCCGAGCCAATGTATTCCCACCTGGCCTCAACATGTCCCGGACTGGGGGCAACACCGTCGGCGCCAATCATGCGGCACACAATCTTTTGGGGGACTTCTGTGAGTGTAATGTCTCCTATACGCCAGTACACCAGGTGCTTGTCCTTGAGGTGGGTTCCGCTGGGCTTCGTCTGGGCGCCATTGGCACGACCGTCGTAGGTTACCACGAAAACGACATTGTGCAAGGTCACTGGGGCAGGAATCTTGCACGCCGGGTTAAGATGGTACTGGAGCAGCAATCCTAGCTTGTCGCCTTGCGGCTTCCAAGCGAGCTTTAGTAGAAGAGGAGCGTGTTGTCCCAAGGATTCCGAATCTTCGGCGACGAGTCGGTATGAGAAAGCCGTCGAGGTCTTGGTGAGGTGTGAAACATCTAGAGAGAACTGATCCTGCTGGTCAGGAGACGAGTTTTGAACAAAGATGCGGTTGGGTCCGATGCGTTCGAGGGCAGCAAAGTTGTTGATGCGAATCGTCTCATAGTCTGCGAGCTGTTAGCGAGGTTCAACCATGACAGTTGCAAACGTACCTTTTACTTCACCCGAGTCGCTGGGATTGTTGACAAACGCCACCTCGCCCGCGATGGAGCACGACTTGACGACTCCACCTTCGAAAACAGCAGACACCGTCTCGATGATGGAAGAGTTGAGGCCAGGACCAGTCATGTCGGGGTGCTTGGGATGCACAAGGCTGCCTAGCGAGTTACCTGAACGGACTGATTGTGTGTCTGATGTCGCAGCAATGCTGGCTTCGGACGCCAATGCGGCAACGGCGCTGGACTTGGAAATCGATGTTGGCAGTGAGGGAGACAGCGAGATCGCACCAAGACTCGACTCTGTGTTGCTCTCTGGCAGGTTGGGCGGCGGCGGGACGTAGACTGTGTGGCGCACGTCGCGACGGCCTCGGATCGTGCTGGATCGGCGAGTGGCCGGGCCTATCTTGAGACTGTTGACCACGCTGGAAAGGGCAGCCTGCTTTTCCTGAGGGTCCTCCTCTTCGACGGGAGTTTGTTGAATGTTGAGCTTGAACATTTGTTCGGCATCCTCGCCGGCAGCTTCCTTTTGGGCCTCCGATATGGGATCGTTCATGGGTGGGGGAATGGTGAAGCCCTCGGCATCTTTAGACACAGAGGCTGGCGGTTGGCTCTCTTGATGAGACGGCGGCGGACCTGGAGGAGGTGGAACGTCCGATAGATCCTTCTCATGGGTACCGTTGACACCGCTGGCAGTCGGCGCGACGGCGGGAGTGTCCATCGGAGCATCGTGAAGCGTGACCCCGTTTGTATTCTCGTGCGAAGCCGCAGACTTGGGCGGGAACGAGTCGGCATCGGCAAGCTTGGGCGTGTCGGGGGTTTCGGCTAGAGATGAAAGGCGGCTATGGTCTTGGTGTAGATTGGTGGCAGAGGACCTGGGGGAGACGCCCCGACTGTTTTGACTGTGGCTCGTGCCGAGTCTTCCAAAGGAGGGAGCCTTTTGAGGAGACAGCTGACCGAAGCCTGCATGAATGCTCTGTCGTCGACGCCCGCCAAACATGGTTCCGAGGCGCCTCAATTTGGATTCTACAAAGTTAGTGTGAACTTCTAGACGAGAGCAAGTTAAGCTCACCTGTCTTGGGTTCGGCTGGGACCGAGTTATGCTCGCTGACATCGTCTTCTGGGGGAGCCTGAACACTCGGAGGAGGTATGCTGGCGCTGCCTCCGGTGCTTGGGGGTGCTGGCGCAGAACTCGTGGTGGCAGCAATGGACGATTGTCTAGTGGAAGTCCTCGTGGGTAGTTTCGTCTTTCCAGCAGTCGCCTTGTGAACGAAGCTGTGAATCTCCTTTTCCGTGTCGATTTCGAGCATCAAAGCCAGTGTCTCGACGGCGTTGTCCTGGCTACGCTGAGCTTGATCGGATTCGTGCGTCTGGTACTGGGTTAAGAGATCCCGGAGGTTGTTGACTCGCGACTCGTCTAGGGCTTGAAGAGACTCGAAGATGAATGGCGCCTGGGCCTCCCACTGCTGAGAAGCGGCTTCGAGTTTGGATGATGCTGCATCGACCTTTTGGACGTTGGCACGGCCACCCTTTCTGCTGAGCTTGTCCGATCGATCCTGAGCCTCCTCCAAGTCCCTTGCCATGGCAGTCAGGTTAGAAGCCATTGTGTTTATATTTTGAACATCGGTGCGGGTGTGGAAGTTTCGGAGCGGGTTTTCGAGGTCTTTTTCGATGCGTTCGCCTAGGATGTGATGAGAATGGGCGACGGCCTCGACCGAGTCGATGATTCTGTTCCATGGGGCCTGGAACACGCTGCACACCATTAGCATCTCAGAAGCCTTATGCGCGGTAAGGAGCTCACCTCAGCTCCGTCTGGGCATTGGGCACTTTGAATTGGGCGAGCTTTCGCAGACTCTGGACGTATTGTTCCTCAACGCGACGGCGTTCCTAATATTGGGTCAACATCTCGAAATTGATTAGCTGGCATGGCTCGTTTATCCTACCTGAAGCCAATCTGCAATCTCGGTATTGACCCGGTTGATGCGCTTTACTCGCTCCGTAAAGGTATGGGCCGCCTGTCCAGGCTGGAGGTTTGCCTGTAGAATCGCGCAAACGAGGTTAGCTGGAGCTCGGGATCGAGATCGAGATTGGCGCAGAGCACGTCGGTCTCTGATTCGAAAGGCCTCGAAAGCCGGCTTGGGGTGGTCTCACCAGCATGGCGGGATACTCGGTCCTTCCCATGTCCTCCATGGTGAGCCCAGGTATGGATGATTGGCGCAGAGAGAGAGGATTGGAATAAGCTTTATTGCGATCGTAGGTGAGTCGTAGGCGGATGGTAGCGGGCGACGAGCTATTCGGGGGTCAAAATGGTCCAGCTCGAGCGCATGGCGATGTCGGCGGAGGAAGTCGAGGATGGTCGCCCAGGAGACAGCGCTCGGGGAGATGGACGCAAAAGACCCACCAAGACGGCGGTAGAGTAGGAATGATCAGCTAGGTCAAATACAGAGGCAAAGGCGGACCATGGTGATGAGGCGGAGGTGGACGGATGTAGAGATGGATGTGAATGCGAATGGGCCGTTTGGAAACTTGGAAAGGCTGGGCTGGGGCTACTTTGGGCCGAAGCTTGGGGGAAGGAAGGAAGGAAGCGGAGCTGCTTGAACGGGGCTGGGATTGGCTGGGATTGGTTGAGACGTGGCAGTGGGAGCGGTTGGTTGGTTGGTGGAATGCGGGCGTGAAGAACCAGAGCAGCAACCCGCTTACCAGCCCGAGTGCAGCCAAGCCTCAGCCGAGCTGGCAGCTTCCTTTTCCGAGCCTTGCCCGATGCCCACCGACTAAAACCCTACAGCTAATTGCGAATCACGAGACACGACGCCCGGGTAGACAAAAACAATCTTCAAAGCCGGACCGAGATGATGTCAGTCCAGCTACTAATTAAACCGTACCTTCGTCATGCAGCACGGCCCGCATCTCTGTTTCCCTGCATCCAGTTGGCTAGTTGTTTTAATCTACTTGTTGTTTTACGTACCCGTTGGTTGGCATTGATTATCTCCTTCTTCCCCCAGCAATTGAACCGGCCTTGTTTCTCCTTGATTGACATTAGCTCGCCCCTACGTAACCCCCCCTCTGAGACACGGGCCTCGGGCGTCGGAGTCGGGCCTGTTCAAGCTTTTTCCCCGCCTTGTCATCAGTTCAGGCTTAACAAACTGGTGGGCAAACCTGAAAAAAGTATAGAAATTGCTTGGCATGGTGTTCTAGCTGTAGTATAGGCACGTTCATATGGCGAACCGTAGAGGTGATGACTTGTATCGCTCCGCCGAGCTTCCTCTACTACGTAGTAAGCTCAAGGTAGTCACGTGGCACTGACTCGAACTCAAACTAACACTCTAGTCACCTCCTGCGTCGTAAGCTCCTCGAGTTGTCTAGACACGCGACCCTTACCACCCATATCATCATGGGAGATAGCTCAAAACCCACGAGAGGTATGTCTCTTGAGCCAAGACCACTAGGAAAGGCAGCGGCTTATGGATGATGGAACAACATTCGCCCCACAGCCCACCACCTACCGCATACCGCCTTGTGCATACCCCTAGCTAACAACTAGGGTCTTTGCAGGATGCTATCTCTGCATGAGACGGCGAATCATCTGCGATAAAGCCATCCCGCATTGTAACAAATGCAAGGTAAAGGGTCTTGCATGTCCTGGGTATGGCGTTCGCTTTCGTTTCGTGCCAATCAACACCGTCATTGCTCGAGGGGATCCGCGAATGGGTTCGGCGATCTACCCCACTCATGAAGTTGCTCATCGTCCTGCAATCAACAACTCCCAGCTCTCGAATGACGACACATTTGGTAACCCTCAAGATTCTCTGACCAGTTCGCTTGCCGACCACTGCGGGACGGCCAACGACTGCACGGGCTTGGTTGCTACTCACGGCGAAAACCCACACTCTGGTGGTCACTGGAATGTCATTCAAACTCAAGCCAACGGACGAGCAGATTCAGCTAATGACTTGACGTCTGCGCCTCATCGATCTTTCAACAAGACCCATTCTTTCACGCCCCAATCATGTCAGATCCCGCGAATACTAGATCCCCTCGACGCATTGCCGCGCTTCTTAATAGACCACTGTAAGCTTGCTCTATTGTGCTTGAGTCTGGCTGACGTTTTAGTTGCTGAAAAAATCTCCTCCATCACGATATCGATCGATGGCAAAGGCAATGGGTACCGAAACTACGTATTGCCGATGGCTTACGTGGATCCCTTCATACAACAAGCTCTCTGCGTCGCTGCCGCTTTTCATCTTGCTCAATACATGCCGCGCTTACTTCCATATGCTGAAAAAACTCGAGCCGTGATTATCGGGAACCTACGTAAGAGAGCCAGCTCTGTGAATGCACTGGACGAGGTAACATGGGCTGTCATCCATACACTGATTCTAGGGGATTTATTTACCGGTAGCGAAGAGGTCCTAACATTGTACCATTCCCTCACCTCTTTTATTACTGCTCGTGGGACTGAGGATCTGAAATCACCACTGGTCCAGTTTCTATATATTCAGGCACAATTGTACGTTGACCTAGCTGGTGGATGTATCCAACAAGCTGCTGACTATTTAGCTTCACATTTTTTGCCGGCCCCTTTATGGCTGAGTATCAAGATATATGGACTGCCACCCGTCGATATCTTAACCCGGTGGAATCCAAGTCGGAGTTGGATGCAGGGCCGAGCATCCAAGACTACCACGAACTACCGCAAAACCTTGATGTGCATTGCATCACCTCGGAAATTTACCTCTTACGTATAGAGTCGCGCGTGGCTCCAGCCAGCCATGCCCGCATGAACACCCTCATTCGACAGTTACGAGTGTTGTTGGAACACTCGAAACAAGGACCCAACTCGCACACCTTGGCTTGGCCCTGCTTCCTTGGAGCTATGGAGGCACGTTCCGAAGACGATCGCCGCTTTTTCTCCAATTCCTTGCGTCGTATTTGGGAAATATCAGCCCCAAAACCCATGCCCAGAACACTGAGCAGACTGCCCACCGCATGGGAGCGAAAGGCATTAGGCGGATGGGTTGAGCGATTTCCTGACAAAAACGGATCCTAACACGGCGAATCTATCGCTTGGCGGGTGAAGTCTGAAGCATAGGTACTGATAAGTGGCAAGTCGTGCCAACGGTTGTTGCAGCTTCTTGGATGTTGAAGCAAGTTTCGTCCGAGTCGTCTAAGTGGGACGCATGCACGTGGTTGCCGTCGCCTAACCACTTGCGACCAGCTCCAACCCAACTTCAACATCACCACTCCAACTACACCTTCATCCGTCTGCCAATAAATCATGGACTCGTCAACGCCCGACTGGAGGACTTCGCTATCTAATGCTCAGCGCTATGATACCATTCAACAAATGTGAGCTGCCTTGGCTTGTTCTCAACTTCTTTGCTCACCGCCCGCAGCCAGCGACACTTGGGCTCAGCCAACATGAGCGACGCCATTGCCATTGAGCAAGCTGCCTTTCAAGTCTCATCCACAGAGGTGCATCCGAAGATGACCCGTACGCAACCCAAGGCTGACGGGGATATTAGGAGCAATATTTACTTGCGTGTCAGCCAACCCGCTCGTCCCCAAATTCCATCGCCCCAGATGTGGAGAGCGCGAGCGAAGGTGAAGGTATCCGCATTGGAACCTACACAAATTGTACGCCCATATCTGAAGGCATCACATCTGAGGTCTACCGGTCTGGCATCGATGCACTTAAAGTCATCACTCGCGAAAACATAGAGCCGCACAATCCCCGGCGGGAGGTCCAGATCCTCAATCTTCTCAAACGTCCATGCATTCCTCTACTCAACACCTTTCGTGACCAAGAACAGCATCTTGTGCTCGTCTTTCCATTTATGCCATTTACTCTAGCCGATCTTTTCGACAAAGGCCCTCTTCCTCTCGCGGACATTCGCTCCATCTTCGTCGATACCCTTCATGCGTTGCGGGATATCCATGAGAAAGGCATCATCCACCGCGATATCAAGCCGTCGGCCATTCTCCTTGAATCTCCTACCGGCCCAGCTTACCTCTCCGACTTTGGTACCGCCTGGCACCCGGAGTTATCAAAATCCTCTGAGCCGTTTGACGACAAGATTCTCGATATTGGAACAGGTGCCTACCGGGCTCCGGAGACGCTTTTCGGAAACAAATCATACGGGCCGGCTGTGGACATGTGGAGTCTAGGAGTTATGCTTTCAGAAGCGATCAGGGAACCACCAATGCCCATATTTGAGTCCCGTCCGGCCCACGAAGACGGCAGTCAGCTGGGCCTCATCCTCAGCATCTTCAAGACGCTCGGCACGCCAACACCAGAGACATGGCCCGAGGCAGAGACTTTTAAGGTTACACCCTTTGCTCTCTGGACCGTCTTCCCTGTGCGGCCTTGGGATGTTATTCTTCCCGATGTCAACCCTGACATGAGGCTCCTTGTCGCATCGCTTTTGCGGTACGACGGACAGAGAGCCACAGCTGCGCATGTAAGTTTCATTATTAACCTAAAGGATTTAAACTAACGGGATCTAGGCACTGAACCACCAAAGCCTCCAAAATGGCCGCCTCATTTAAAAGGACGTTGGTTTCCTGTGTGCTTATAATGGCTTATCTTGACAAGCATCAATGTGATCGTAGCAGGCGGCATGAAGATCTATACCCGCCATGCCCAAACATGTCACCAGTTCACTACTTTACTTGACGAAACTACCAAGATCCCGAAGCATCAACTATCAATCATTTGCTACATAGACATCGTATTTCGCAAGGCTTGTACGCGCCAGTATCCATCGTCCCACCTTGGCTGACCGGCGGAAGGACAGGTCAAGACATTTGCCTGATCAATGTCGCAGACAAGCCACCAAGGCCAATTATCAATCAGTGGGTGCCTTAGCTGCCCCTTTCCAGAGTCCGAGGCGCCAATTGAAGAAAATTATGCACCTGGGGACGTTGACGACAAAAGTCGCGGTTGGGAATAGCGTAACTGCGCCCAGACACGAAGGGGTGTATCAAAATTTACAACGCATCTCAAGTCTATTTCTATTGTGTTGCCTCACTCCCTATCACTGCCTCCTCTTTGCCGTATCAGAGCCCAGATATTCTATGGGGTTCCTGCATAGAGGGCACGTATTCTGGTTACTTGTCTGGAACCACTTGTACAAGCATGTACGGTGGAACAGGTTCTTGCACGTCGAACATTTCTTGTCGGGCATGCGCTTGTCGGTCGAGATGATACTGTAGCAGATGGCGCATTCGCTCTGCCCCTTGAGCGCGCCGATTATGTTCCGCTTAAAGACCTGGAGCCCGTCGATGATGTTGCCGTTGGAAAAGGTGATGACGCCTTGGGTTGTCATGATCCAACTCTGCCACTTCTTTTCGTTGACTGCCACGCGGTGGAGGCTGGACACGGTGACGCCCTCGATGGGGTAGCTGGGTGGCACCTTGATGACAATGGACGCCTGGCTCTCGTCGACCTCGTATCCTGCCGTCACCTCCCTGGCCGCTCGCGCAACCTTGACGACGAGTTCCTGTTCATCCATAGCAGGTGGCTCCTGGCCGTCTGCCCACTCTTGCACCTCATCCAGCGTATCCGAAATTGTCAGAGGAGAAAGGTACTTGGTTGTCCAGGACTCGACAGCGATTCTAGTTTGCTTCGAACGACAGTCAATGTACCATGCGCGGAAAAGGCCAGGCGTGTACTTGAGCGTCAAGTAAAACAGATGAACCAGCAACCACTGCATATTCTTCTCCTCAGGCTCCGACTCTGCAAGCTTGATGTCGTAGTCGATGATCTGCTCAGGGTGGAGGTTGACCCTTTCGAGCTTTAGTGGCTGTGCAGCCGAGTGTCCAAGGACGTCAAACATAAAATCCAGTAGCGGGCCGGCTGTATTGTCCGTCTTGAGGCTTTCAGTGAGGTCGTTTCGGATCTTAAACGAAGACGTCGAGAAGGCGTCGAAGACGAGTTTCCACGACAAAAGATATGCGCGGATCGGCGAGGGAAATTCGGCAAGCATCTCGTCGGAATACTTTTCCAGCGTGGGAGCGTCGAGCAACAGCGAAAGGAGCTCATCGGGCAATCGAGCATCTGTTGGGTTAGTTTTTGAGCCACATGCAGCTGGTTGTACACACCTGTCTTATCGAGCAACACGTCGATCGATTTTTGCTCTTGTTGTGCGGGAATCGCCTTGTGGAGAAGGTTAAAGGCCGCCGTCTGGATATCTCTCGAGTCCGAAGCCACCAGGCCAAAAATGTCGGACAATCCGGGAATGTGTCGAAGGGGGATCTTGTCAACTTCGCGACAGAGCAGGGCGTCGACAATCTCCAGCGGCTGCGAGGTCGCGTACCTAGGAAGCCGCAGCAACTCAATCAGCGATCGCGGCTTGGCGCTGGCATACTCTTTGATGGCGTCGACGAGATCGTCGTTGGGTTCCTGCAACGATTCCAGCGTCTTAAACAGTTTCAGAGACGCGTGGATGAAAGGGAGCGCTTCGTGGAGCTTGTAGTCGTTGGCACGGTTCCAGAGCGAGATGCAAAACTCAATCGTCTTTTCCCAATACGACCCATAGACGTCCTTCATGCATGGGAGAAGGTGTGTCAAGGCGCGACAGATGTCGGCGCAGAGTGGCGCGCTCAGGCTCTCGGGTTCGTCCAGCCATGAGGTGATTTGTCGAACAGCAAAGACGATGCGGTTATTAGCCACGGGTAATTCGCCAAGCTCGTATACTTGCGCGCATATCGAGAGGAGAACGAGTGTCATGTGTGTCTTTGCTCCTTGAGGAGTTGCTCCGGCGACCTCACTGACAACCCGGTTGGAGAAGTTGTTGACTGCTTTGGAAGGCTGTAGGGTCTCACCGAATCCGGTAATGAGTCCAGCGGCCAAGAGAACTGTCGCGGGCGATATCTTGAGCACCTCGGGCGTAAGAAGCGACTCTTCCAGATGCGCCACGCCCGCTTCCGTCAACGACTGAACCAACTCCGCCAAAGCCCTCGCGCTGTACAAACCCCTAGGCGTCAACTCTTTAGAGTGCTCCATCAAGAGATTGACAAGGTCATGAACAACCGACTCATCCCACGTTTTGAGTTCTGAGGTGAGGACGGTCAACATATTACGCATAGACGAGACGAAACCCTCTGCCTGCGAACTCGCCTCGGCGTGTCCCACAGTCTTCCAGAGTCGGTTTTCTTCCATACAAGTGATTTGATCGGAGACAAGCTGGACGGTGAGACACTGGAGATAGAGAAGCTCCACTTGGAATCTCTTTGGCAGTTGCGATAGTAGGGGCTTGGACTCTGAAAGCTGGCAGACGTACAGGGCCATTCTCATGGGAATCGACCGTCCCTTTCTGTCTCGAGGCACACGGACTGGCGCGGCCTCGGGAGCTTTGACAAGTGTAGCCGCACCTCCGAGGTTGTTGGTGATTGTAAGCGAAGGGTTGACAGGTTGCTCCAAAAAGGGGGCAAGCTCTGCCATCCAAACGTTGGTGCTCGGAAACAGCTCCTCTAGGGGAGTATCAGCTGCGGCGCTTTGGGCTTGCATGACAAGCGTCTCGATACTTAATTGGTTAGCAACGAAGACAGACAAGGGCACGAGTGACACTTACTCCAAAGACTGCAAGCCAGCCCTTTCGAGATTGGATTGGATTATGCTGACAACGGGCAACTTGCCATCGCCATGATTGTCGAGTAGGTCGCGAATGGCCGTGGCTTTGGAGGATATGGCGGGGTTGTCAATCTCGGAGAGACTCAGCAGCTGGGCGACTAGGGCAGTGTGGATGGCCTCGTCGTGCGAAAAGAGTTCAGGCCGACCCTTGGCGGCGATTTCCAGAGCTCTCAATGCGGGTTCAATGTGCTGATGCTCTTTTTCGAGAATGTCGACAAGTTGTCGCAGGAGCTCTCGGTAGCTGTCGTCGGTCAGACCTTGGTATGTCACCGCTGCTTCAAGCACCTCCCAAGAGCCTCCCTCCCCCCTGGCCAGAGTTGCCGACTGGGCGACGATGTGATCTTGCAACTCTTGGTCCTTTTGGGTCAGAGCTGAGCCACTATCCCGCGAGATGAGAGATGCCAGCGCGGAATCGCGGGCAGACCCCGAGGGTAACTCCAAAATGGCCTTGATCCACGAGCCCCAGACCGTAGCGAGGTTATCGGAGACGGCTCCAAGAAGATGAATACACGACAATAAATAACGCGAAGACGGAGAGGCTACAGCCTTGGTCGCATCGTCGCTGAGCGACTGCAAAAACGAAGAAACCTTTTTCTCAGTGCCTCCAACAAACAAGCGATGAGCGGTGCTCAGAGAATACTCGAGGATCCGAGCGGCACCGTAGGGCTTCAGGTTGCGGCTTTCAAGTAGAGAAATGCTCTGGGAAATCACCACACCTGAAGGCGCGGCCGCATGGTCGGGAAGGTCCAGTTCCGTAACCTTGTCCTCAATCTGTCCCACCAAGCTGAACCATCGACGGCCCTCCTCGGCAATCTTTTCCTGGGACTGATGGTAATCCCGAGAGACTTCAGGAAGCGAGCCGGAAATCTTGGCGCAAAATACGCTGGCCAGGCGATTCCACTCCTCGGCTGAAGCTGAAATGACGGGAGGGGACGACTGGACTGTAGCGACATAGGCTTCGACAAGGACGGATATCGCATTGGGGCCGAGAGGAATGGTGGCCGTCTTTTCGGAAACGGAAAAGAGAAACTGCTCGATAAGGGGAAAGAGATGCTCCTGAACAAACGGCAGTTGATCATCCGCGGGAAGAGCGCCAAGTAGACGTTTGGCGGTGTCAATGAAGCATTTCCACGCCGGAGAGGTGTTTGTCCGAGGCTCGTCTCGATTTGTGATGCCAGACTTGAGCGAACCCAACAGCCGGGAGGCAACTTCAGGTGTTAGTTGCTCAGCAGGGAGAATGGAAAGCAGCTGATCCAGATATTCCCAAAATCTAGTCTGACTGCCCTGGGATCCCTTGGCAATAAAGGCCTGGAGTCGAGAGAGCGGCGATTTAGGGTCACTTGGGGACTTGGACGAAGCCCAGACGTCGGGATATGCTTGTGTCATTTTGGTCAAGGCACGGACATATTCGAGGGCCGAGCCTGCCTGGTTAGTTTTCAAGCCACCTGTAATAAAGGCCTGCTTGACCTTGGAGGACTCGGCATACGGCAGTTTGCGGTCGATGGATGCAAACAGTAACTGACAAGCTGTCTTTCTGACGTGAGAGTCTTTAAAGGTGATTGTTTTCCATACATTCTCCTGGGAAAAGTAGTCGTCGTATCGAGACTGGTATTTCTCAAGGCCGGCAGGCTCGGCTCTTTGGAGGAGACCTAGAACCAGGGACATGCTGGCTGTGACCACTCGATAGTATTTCGCCTCAGAATCCTCCACAGTGGTTGAACGTTCGTCGCTAAGGGTGTCTTGTGTTTCTTGGATGGCATCGATGGCATAGTCGAGGATCTGGGGTTGACACTTGTTCCAAAAGGCCGAGACCTTTTCAGGAGTCGTGAGAAAGGAAGTGAGGCCATCGCTGGCAGCTCTCGCAACGACTCGATCACGATCGAATAGACCAACCAGCCATGCAGCGACGATCCTAGGGATATGACGTTCAAATCGCTTGCGTGCGGATTTCATAAGCTCGAACTGGACGTTGTGGGAAAGTTCGCGGACTCGGCGGGAGTTATCGATTGAAGTTCGAGGATATATTTGGACCTATTTCAAGTTAAACTCTGTCGCAAATCATGACGAGCATCACCTACCCAAACCTCGAGGACGGCCTCTTCAACCCCACCATCCTTGTCATTAGGATGAGCCAATACATAGGCCAGCAAATCCTCTAGCGCCTTAGCCTTGGTGGTACTGTCCTTTTTGAGAATGTTCTTGAGCGACACAACGACGTTGGGGTCCGAAACAGCAACAAAAGACGGGGGTTCGGCGAGATACGACAGAGAGGTTCCGCTCGGCGAGCCGGCGCCAAACCCACCAAAGCCGCCGAATCCGGATCGGGTACCAGTGTCGAAGCCCCGAGCGGCCGGTTTGCCTTGAGCCCGCTTCATCTTTTTTCTTGTCTGGGGCGTGTGCGAAGCGAGGCGGCGGCGGGCGTAGGCGCGGGTGGGCGTGAAGATGCGCTTATGGCAGCGCTTGTTGCAGCTCTGGCTGTTTTGGTGAGGAGGAACGAGAAAATGCTCGGAGGGGCACAGGTGATGTCACATGAAGCACGGGCCAGGCCGGTCAAGGCAAGGGCAAATCAAGGCGGGGTGATGAATGGAGTCACTCAGAGCCTCATCCGGCCCACGCGGATGCTTGATTCGAGAGGTTTGAAGTGTGAACGATTGAACTGGAAGGAGAGGATGATGAATTGATGGGAATCTTTATTTTGACGTCTTTTATTTGATATTGATTGTCCACAGCTCGCCTCACAGTGCCTCATAGCAGCCTCGCTGTGGACACGCCCTGGCCGGTCGACTTGACTCACGCCGATCCAATCATCTCATCACTTGTCGGCGACCGGGGCATCCGTTGATCTGCCTAATGAACAGCCGCCGACATGATCAGTGCCGTACAAAGTGCAAACGTTTAGCTGGTCTTTAGCTGGGGTCTTTCGGTTCTTAGCTGGGGGTCCTCCGGCTGGGATATGGGTCCCCTGTTCCTCCTTCTGAATGCATCGAGTCACAGCGCTTGGCTAGATGAAATGGTCCGGATTGGAGGGACGGACGGGGAGAGCCTAGTTGACGCTCTGATAGCTGCCACTCACCGAGAGCCCCAAGCGCGCCCTGCCGCATTTGATCCTAGGTTGGCGGGCATTTGACCCTGGGCCGGCGGGGACACTAATCGGTGGTATTTCAGAGGCACGCCCGCTAGACGGCCTGTGTCGACCCGTGTCTGTCTTAACCATCCGCGTCAACCACGCCATAAACCCAATTGTCCTCGGTTGGTGGTTATCCCCCCGCCCGAGGATTGGTTCTGGAGCAGCGGATGTTCAGCCCAACCTCCCATTCCGTCCCATTGCATCATACCGTCCATTGTAGCATCTCGTACCATTGCGGGATCCCGTCGCATCACAGCGTCGTGATACGACATGGGCACCAGCATCGTGAGAATGCCAAAACTAGCACTTCCGCTCGTGGTTTGGACACGCGAGCCACGTGATAGGTATGCCGTGGAATTGATGTGCCACCGCCGCCACGCAGCTGCGGACCTGCCGTTTCGGGGTCTGTCTGTCTGTCATGGTTGGCACATGCTTGGTGAACCTGCTTGGTGGGCATGCTTGGTGATGTCAAGCTGTCCCAGACGAGCTGTTCCAGGCCAGCCATCAACGTACCTTAGGTACGTAGGTATCGCTGCCAGGGCTGATGGCTGATGGCTGATTGGCGCGACTGGGTTCTCGGGGCAAAGTCGCGTCCCCCAAAATGTCCCCCTTGTCGCAGCGAGAGGCATGCCCTCCACTGCTGCTTATGCATTCTCCGGCTGCCTTGTCCGCTGCAAGTCTCTGCTGCAACTGTCGCACTGTCGCGCGAGCAAGGTACGTCAGTGGCTGCAATCTGCATCCCTCCCTGCCGCCCAAAGCCGCAGGAAACGCACCGCGACGCAGACAGAACACGCAGCAATCCCCTCTGCCCTCTAGGGTTTCTAGCCACTGGACCCTCTGCCCCCCTTTGGCCCCTCTACCCCGCAAACTCTCAGTGCCTTTTTGTGGTGCTCTCCCAGGCGATTGCAGGGGTCGTCAGCCCCAAAACTACCACTAAACCCCTGTGACACCCCCCTTGATAGCCCCCAAAGCCCCAACGAGCCTAGAACGGGCCCCCCCAAATCCCGCAGGCGTCTCACTCTCCAGCACCACCCCCCAAGCCCCAGCCAAGCACCTGAGTGGAGGTCCCCACTCTCTGGCTCGGTCTGATGAACCTCAGGCGTCCTGAGGCGTCCCTCCCAAGTGCCTTGGTCGTCTGGTCCTGCGCCTGGCTCGTCTGTTCCTCGCTTCTACTTCTACTTCTACTTGCTGCTTCCTCTCCATTCAATTTCCCTTTCTCTCCATCCATTTCATTCTTCCTCATCTTTTCGCATCCTTCCAGCTATCTCGGTGGCACTATCCTTACTGACAACCTCGACACTTGATCTTCTGCGCCTCCGAATCGTGTTAGTCGCATCATCCGGCCCTCAGCTGCGTCTACGTCTTGGTAAGCTCCCCCTCATCTCCGACACCTCCGCATTCAGCCCATGTCGCAATCGCAGTCGCCTTTCAACGGGTTTGTCTTGAATGTCTTTGCTGATCTCAGTTTAGAACTTGGACAGCGCTCCCATCCATCATGTTGTCGACCGCCCGCTCCTCACGGGCAAAGGTCCTCCAACCCCGCGCTCCCGGATCTACGACGCTCTCCACTCCCACAGCCTTGCAACTGAGATGTAGCCTCCAAACGCGGCACTTTTGCTTTGGCGCTTGGTCAGTGTCATCTGGTTCTGGTTCACACCACGACGGTCGCAGACGTCATCGCGCCCGATATCAGTACATGGAGTCGCTGAACCGCAATCTCTCATGGGATAAAGACGCCAACAAGACCATCAAGAAGGCCATGGCTGCCTTTGCTCAAGCCTCCAAGCGTCACAACAAGAAATATGTCAATGTCGACGAGATCAAGTCGTGGTCGGATGAATTTTCTGGTACTCGGCCTGGCAAGAACATTGAGGATGTCGAGCGAGGCGCCATCGATCATTTGATTCGCGGCGATAAGCCTCTCAACTATGGATACGACATGTGGAAGTCTCACTTGAACAACATCCGAAGCTATCTGGAATCCCAACGAGTGTCCAAACCAATCCCGAAAGACGAAACCTTTATCGACCCCATAACCAACCGCAGGGTGTCAAAGTCAAGTCCATCTCTGATGTACAACGATCTCGACGGATACAAGTCAACAGATTTCTCAACAAGCGAACCAGTCAACTCTGCCCCAAAATACGATGACCTCGACCGATATGGTCCTACCGAAGGAAGCCCCAATCCTCAAAGGAAGACTCGCTACAAAGACTTGGACCAATACAGCTCAGCCCTTTGGAACGAGCCCGATGGTCAAATGACCACCCCAGAAGTTTCTCAGCAGTACGAAGACTTGGACAAATATGCCAAGAATGACAGTTTAGACCACAAGGCGACTCCCAAAGAGCAGTCTGAATCATACCATGACTTGGACAAGTACAAGCCAGTGGAATGGAACGAGCCGGACGGACTGCAGGGAAAGACATCTGAGGAGCTGTCCAAGAATTACAAAGACCTCGATCAATACGACGCAGTGCGCTGGAACGAGCCCGATGGATTGCAGGGCAAGACCAAGGAAGAGCTCTCTCAAGACTATGACGATCTCCACAAGTATGGCGCCGTACAATGGAACGAGCCTGATGGCCTCCGAAAGGAAACCAAGGAAGAGTTGACCAAGAACTACGATGACCTCCACAAATATGAGGCTGTGCATTGGAACGAGCCTGATGGCCTGCGAAAACCGACTCCAGAAGAGTTGTCAAAGGACTACAACGACTTGAACGGATATGGGCCAGTGACGTGGAGCGAGCCAGATGGTCTGCGCCGCCTGACGCCCGAGGAGCAGTCTAAGGACTACAAAGACCTCGATGGGTATAATGCTCCGTTTGTTGCCAAAATCTCCACCCTTCAGGCTCACGCAGCTGCTCAAATGGACGGCACTGTCAGAGGAGAGCCTCTTGCCGCCAAGGTTGACACTCCCTCGGTGGATCCGGCCAGCGAGTACAAGGACTTGGACGAGTATGGGCCGGTTCGTTGGAATGAGCCTGACGGTCTCCGAGAGTTGACTGCGGAGGAACTTTCCAAAAAGTACGACGATTTGCATCTGTATGGCGAGGTCAAATGGAACGAGCCCGACGGCCTGCGAAAGCTGACTCCCGAGGAGAAATCTAAGGCGTACCCTGATGTTCCGCAATATGCCCCGCGTGATTTGGAACCCGAGAGTGCCCGAACCCATCCCGAACAGGTGTCCAAGGCGTACAAGGATTTGCCTGCGTATCGCCACTACGACAATACTGCAAGCACTCGAGTCCATCCTGAAGAGGCGTCGAAGAAGTATCAAGATCTTGGCAAGTATGCTGCGTATGAGAACGATGGACCGAGTCGCGTCCACCCAGAGCAGGCATCTAAGCAATACGCGGACCTTTCCAAGTACTCTGCCGGCGTTGAAGCCGCTGCCGCCGAAGCCAACGCGCAACACCCCGAGTTGAACGACTATACCGATTTGGATAAGTACAGCCAATCCGCATTTGACTCTGTTGATACCCCATATCCGGCGCATCCCGAAGAGGCTACCAAGGTCTACAAGGATCTCAATAGGTATTCAGCCATCCACTACAATGAGCCAGATGGCAAGTCAGCTTCCAAGCCAGACGCAGTCGCCCAAGGCCTTGAAGAGTTCGATTCCAAGGCAGGTCCCCAAGATACCAGGAGTGGACCATCAGTTACTTATCCTTTGCCCCACAGGACCAACCCCGACTGTGAAGTCGATTCCCTGACAGCCGAGGACATCCGTGCCACGACCTTGCGCCGGGCTGAGCAGGATCAATTCAAGTCTGACGATTTGGAGTCTACTCAGTTGACTGGCAACTATGTTCGGGATTTCCCGGAGGAGTTTGCAACCTCTTGGACCGAAAAGTCGTCCACACTGGTGCCCAAGGACCAGGAGCAGGCTGTACAGGCTGACCAGGATGAAGTAGAGGTCAGCTCCATGGATGAGAGCTTCCCAATCGAAGATAACAAGATTCAACCTGCCATTGATCGCTATTGGGCAAAGGTTGACAAGGAGGCCAAGGATCCCTACTCACACACACCTCAAGGCCTTGAAACGAGTTTCGCAGAAGAGTGCGGGCGGGACACTTTGCCGGCCATGGAAAAGCACTACACCAAGCCCGACGACCTGTCTATGTACAAGATTCTCGCATTTGACGCCTCGTCGCAGACAATGAGTATTGCCGACGCCACTACCACCATGGAGAATGACTCGCCTTCGACTCTTTCCGACATTTTGCTACGATTGACAAGCCCGTCCAAGTTTCTTCCTCACTTTGAGTCCCTCCAAGCCCAGGGATACGAGGTGGCATCGGGTAGCGGTGATGTCCTCATCTTTCGAAAGGTTCGAGAAGGCGATGGCCGACCTGCATATCCTCCGCGCGTCAACCCCATTGACATGATGGGTAAGCCTGCTATTGGCAACTTTGCTAGTCCTACTGGATTTGTCAATTATGATGCACTGGAGTCGATGCCAAAGCCGGCACCACCTTTTCGACCGGTGAATGAGCCAGAGCCCGAACCAACCCCGGTCAAGGGACGAAAGAAGCGCAGATTGGGACGGAAGCTTGTACTAGGAACGGCAGGGCTCGCAGGTTCTGCCTACGCCGCGGCTGTCATGGGGGAATATTACAGTACCAAGGGAGTTCGTGAGGAGACGAAACGAGGGGTCTCCAAGGGTTGAGATGTTATTTCCTTTGTCAAGCACGGATTGAGTTTTACTTTGTCAAGCACGAGGATCATGAGATGATACTGATTTCAGCATGGGATTCATGGGTTTATTATTTCGCACTACGGGGGATGTATGAGATTGGCACATTGGGTTTGCTTTCATATTCTTTACTCACGGGCACAGGAGCGTTGGAGTAGAGATACCTGGTACAATACTACCACTGCATGATATAAATACGTTCATTCTTTTGATGCTGATGCTTTTGATTCCCTTTTCGTACAATTAAATTCCCCATCCATTTAAATTTCCATCCGATCTTTTCCAGATGTTTTGGCAGTCCATTTGTCGTTCATTTTGTTATTTGGTTCGTTTGTCCCCGTTCATCCCAGCTCATATCCCCCACATTCGGCATGTCCCAATTCATCCCCGCTCCGAAAACCCAGGCCCGGTCTTAACGGAATCAATATCGGCCATGTGCATGGCGTGCTTCTGGTCTTCCTTGCTCCAGCTCTGACGACGCTCGAACATGGGCGTCCAGCTGCTCGTGTGACGCATGGCTCGGGCAGCATCGGCTTCGGCGTGGGCGCCCATGCGGCGGCCAGACGTGGGTGATGGGGGAGCGGGGCTCGAGCCGGTGGGAGGGTCTTGGGTGATGTTGTCGGACATATTGGGGGGGGGGGAAGATGTATGTAAGAGTAGATGGTTTGTAGTGATGTTTGCAATGGTTATGTGGATTGTGGTGGTGATGCTTCAACGAATGCTTTGATGAGCGTGCAGCGTCCAGGTGTCCTCCCTCGAACCCTTATTTAAACCCCTTCCATCTTCGCCTCCCTCGCCCATACCAACGCCAAAAACTCTCCGTCAGCCCACGGGCCCAATCACCGTGACGTGCATTCGAGCGGGGGAAAGCAAACGATCGACAGATTCCCTCTCGCAAACGGGGTTTACCATGGGGTGGGTGGCATTGAGCTGCAAGAGGAAGCCTTTCCGTTTTCGTTCCGCTGGGACCCCGTGACGGGAAGGCTACTTTAGCCTCTGGAGATGCGTGCTGCATTCCAGGTCGTGTGCAAGGGGGGCGTTTTGTAAACATGCTGGAGTGAGGGGAGTGTGAGGCCATTGAGTGGTTTCGTTCCGCGCTGCTCGATGCCGTCTCCGATCTACGGGCTGGGTATCATGAGATTATCACATCACGTCTCAAGCTTCAACCCATTTCATCACGTCTCGATCCATTTCATCACGCGTCGCCTCACACTACACATTGACTCATTGCACATGGTAAAACAGATTTCAATTGATCCCTCGACTCCTGCATAATATGCCTGACAGACCCGCCTCCGAACACGACCCAATCTTGATCGCCGTCAAAATGCCCCTCCAAAGGGAAAACCTCCAAATGGACCAACAAAAAAAAAAGGCCTTCCTCCCTCGATCTAATAGATCGCCCTTGAACGCTACCTTCCCTCCAGATGCGCTCCACCCAACTCCTCCAGAAAAAAGAAAAAGAAAAAAAAAACAAGACTCCTCAGGCTATGCAGGCTCTCAACTCTCGTGGGAGGCGATCATGGTTCGTATGTATAGACAAAGAAAGGAAAATGGGGTATAACACGATGAACAGTGGTTTTGGGGGACGGTATGTACGTTGGGTGATTAGGGAGTCTTGGGACGCTTCCAGTAGTATTGCTGTCTGATATTAGTTAAAGTTTTGTGGCTGGCGGGAGAAGAAACATACCTTGTGCTGCTTTCGGCACGCCCGTAGACTAGGCTTTCGTAGTCCATCGACCGCCGCTCGTCGTTGCTGATCGTCGTCGCGTTCGGGAATGTAGTAGTACTCGCTCTCGAGGAGCTTGCCGGCGGCATCCTTGCCCTGGCGTTCGATGACACCGATGCAAGGAGTAGCCTCGATGCATTCTCGAAGGTTCATCTTGGTCAATCCCTCCTTTTGCTCGGCGGGCAGATGTTGCATGATGGTGGACAGCGGCGTGGAAGAAAGCCGTGAAAAGGCGAGCTGGTTCATGACGTGGTTGGCAACGGCAGGGTTGATCTGGATGGGCTCGACAGAGAGTTCGGGAGTGGGTGATTGCATTCTAGGCGGTGACGACAGGGGCGATTCCAGCTCGACAGACTCTTTCTTGGGAGACGGAGGATTTGAGGGCATCTGGCGAGGAGCAAACAGGTCGGCAGCCAACGCGCTGACGAGCGGGTTAGGTCGCTTGATGCCTTTAAACACCTTGGGCGACTTTGTCGTTATCGAAGCCAGCCGGCAAGAAATGTCGGCGCCAAAGGGACCAAACGAGTGCACGATAGGGTCGTTTTCCTCGTCCGGGTTGTGTTCCTCGGGCTCGCTCGTGAAACTGGCTGTGGCCTCGGTCCGCATGCTCACGTTAGGGTCATCGGACTCGCGCTTGGGCTCAGGCAGTTCGGGCTCGTCCTCATCCTCGTAAATGTCGATGCCGTCTCGGTGGCCGGGGAGGAGAGCCTGCAGGCGGCGGGAGCTGGAGTTGACGGGGGTAGGGCTCTCAGGAGACGCGATGCGGGCACCGCGGCGGAGGGGAGAGGACTGGAGAAGAGATGCGCGGGTTTGCAGTCGTGGAGAGTCGTCCCAGCTTGAGTCGGACAGGTCGGCGGCTCGCTTGGGCCATTGCAGCAGCACGCGGGCGTCTTGCACGTTGACCATGATCTCGGAGCCTTCCGTCTCGCTGGTGAAGCTGTCGTCCTTGAATAGCTCCCAGGTGCGGCCTTGGCAGTGCAGCTTCATGCCGTTCCAACCGTTGCAGACAATTTCCATCTTGCTGGGCTCCAGCGGGCTGGCGGCGGCGATGTAGCGGGCCTTGACATGGACGCGGGACACGAGGCGGTTGGCAGAGAGCTGAAAGTGCGACGAGTTGGACGAGCGGCCCATGATGAGCGTCTCGCCCGTCTCGGAGAGCTCGACGGCCGGCACGGCGGAGAGGGGCACGCGTTCGAGGGCGGATGTCTGCGGCGGTGAGGAAGACAAGATGCCGGTGCTCGATGTCGGCACGGGCGTGGGATACTTGAGATGGGCCCGGCCGCACGTGTTGGTGTTTTGGCGTTTGACCGGTCGAGGCAGTCCCGGAGACGACGAAAGAGGCTCAAAGGGCGGCAGCAGAGTCGGAGCTCCTCGTTTGGATCCGGCGAGCGACTGCCGAAGAGCGGGGAGAGTGGGCTCGGCCGAAGCCTTCTTCCGCGGTGAAGAGGTTATAGGGTCCATTTCGAGAGAAGAATGTGTCGAGATGAAACAGAATCGAGACGGAAAATTATCGAGGCGGGATTCCCAAGCCGATATGGTGTTGAGACGAAAGTGTCGAGTCGGGATGCTATTATTCCACGGGTTGCGGTGCGTGTTCGAGGGCACCACGCGTTAAGCCGTCGAACTTGCGGTTCCTCCCCTCACACCAGGATAGTGAAGCCCGTCACTTTTTCCCAGCAACTTACACGCGATGGCGAGTTCCAAAACGGCAAAATATGGTGTTGATGGTCCGATAAACCAAGACCCGGTCGGGAAAAGAGGTCAAGAGGCCCAAGAAAGAGGCCTAGGGCTTGGGGGCGGAGAGAATTCGTGTGTGTGTGGTGGTGAGGTGGGCGAAGGAGTTGGCAAGCGAGAAAGAAGTTGGTGGAGGTATTTAAGACGGTGTGGTTTTTTGGGGTGACCGGGGACTTGACGCGAGGGACACGCTCCCCCTCGCGTTGGCGTTTTTGGCGTTTGGCGTTGGCGTTTGCTTAATTTTGTGCAGACGCCGCTGAAGAGTCCACTGTAGCATCGCCCCGAACCCCCTAACATGCCCTGTAGCGAGGCCCCGCTGTGGCATAACTGTCAGGGCGGGGGGGTGCTTTACGCGTTCTGCACAGGCGCCGCGTACAGTGGATTTTGAGACGCCGAGGCCATGCTGAAGGGGCACGCTGTAACCCGGGCGTTATAGTGGCCGGGCAGCCCTGGTTTGATCAACTACAGGGCTGATCCTAGATGACAGACATTCACTCATCGACGCATCAACTTTGGCATGAACCTCGGACGAGACTATTCACTGTTCCTATAATAAGAATAAGAATCAAATTTTCTACATCGATTTACTGTCGATTCAGTTTGCGGCCCAATGCAAGCAGAACCAGCCCCCTCCCGTCATCAGTCGCCGACACGTCTCCACTGCAGAAAACGGCCCCTCATCCCCTCATCCACTCATCCAGCAACCTACGACCGCGTTTTCTGCCTCCTCTGACATGTGCGAAGCTACGTGTCTGATTTCTCTTTGTTCGAATGCTGGAAAGCGAGGCTGTTGGGTCGAAGCTCCCATTAATCGCATGTTCGGCGGATGATCTGTGCGACAACCTGAGGAACTGGGGAATGCGGTTAGCTCGCCCACTTAACGCGTCTAAGAGTCTCGTCTCGTCATATCAACCGCGACAACTCAAAAGCTGGAATATGCGAGTCTCTTCGTGTGTTTTATTTATATTTATAGCTGTAGCATCGTATGCGCAGTCGCGGGTTTCTTCGGTCAGAATGCTGTTTTTTACTCGTCTTGATTCGCATCTCGTTACATAAAGTTCCCAGTCACCAAGCCATTCACATGATGGCATATTAGATTCACAAACGAACTGGCCACGACATATTGAATTGAATTCCATATTAATCAAATACACTATAGGTTAGTTGGCAATGATGTGAGTTTAATTAACGCGACTGTGAGTCGATTTAGTTAGAGACTAACTCGCGTCTGCTGCTTACCCGGGAGTTGACAGCCTAGTTGTTGCGGCACTCACCAAAATTCAGATTGACAATTCATAATGACCATTAAAGAACTCTGTTCTTAAGTACAATTTTTCTCAGCAACTAATCGTTTGATTAGGGGCCGATTCGAGGTCAATAGTTATTGAACGTTGTGACCCTAGCAAGTGAACAAGTAACGCCAGTGAATGAATGAAACAAGTTTCAAAGGCACAAACAAAATCACGTAGCTAGTCCTAATTAATAAGTGTTTAATACAACGTCTAATCCATCAAGAATACCGAGGTTCCTCCCCGCAGTAAATACAGCGAAAAACAAAGGCACTTTAATATTTGGTTATGATCCGACGAGGCTCCTCATTTGTTCATCCCGGACGTTGAGACAACCCAGACCAAATATATTGGGAATACTAGTGGCAACCTCCTCGCGAACGATACTGCCTCTACCAACCTCAGTCTCACCTAGAGGCCCGAAACCCACCTTCTCACACTGCCAGTGAGCTCCTCGATACTGACTCTAATGACCCATCTGCCAGCTATCCGAGGTCTGCCCAGCGTATCCTGGGCTGAAGCATTCTCGTACACATACCTGGTATCATAGCTTGATCTACGTGACGGCAGCTATTCTGATTTGAGTTCCATTTCCCACTTGCCCGGTGATGCGGCGCATGCGGTCAGAAGGCCATGCACGCCGCAACGCCGATGGCCAAGGTTTCAGGCTTAGGCATGGAGACTTTGTCACTCGGTTCGGGCCGCTGCAGGAATCGAAGAGCGTCATGACTGTTTTGAACGGGTGAACTTACGAATATGGTTGTAAAGAGGCAATGCATCTCGGAGTGCCCTACTTTGACAGCTGTCAAATCGGTCAATTCGAAGCGAAAATGCAACTACCCGGATGGTCTTACTAAGGGGGCAAAGCCACTTCCCCGTTCGTGCACCGCAACTTTTCATTCCTCAAACACCAACGATCGATTGGATGAAAAACGACTGTTTGAACGTAAAGACTCGAGATGAGTGATCCAGCAGGCCAAGGCAATGTGATGGATATCCTGAGCAATATCGAGGCAGAGCTGGGACCAGAACGCGATGCAGCCCTCGAACAGTTTCTCGACCTCACAAGGCGCCCTGGAATGCACAACTGCACTGTCCTCGAGAAGAGCGTCCCCATCGTCGGTCGCTGTGCGTTCGAGCCGAATGTCTCGCCGGTCACTCGCCACTTGGCCTTGCGATGCCTGAATAACATCTTGTACCTGTCGAAGCCCACGAGGCAGTTATTTGTTGATTCAGGGTTCCCCAAATCCTTGATTGAGCTCATGCAGGTACTTGACCTCCCATGAATTTTGTGGCTTCTCGAAGCTCGGTGTGACTGACACGTGAGCAGAGCAATGACGCAGATGATGTGTCCCTCTCGACGAGATTGATGCTCCTTTGTTCCATCGACACGACTCTCGACCACGCGCCGTTTTTTGAGCTAGAAAATCTTGCAGAAATTATCAATACAGTTGGTGCTCTCCTTGTTACCCTGATATCATCTAACACCCCCATAATTGCAGAATATATCCCGCCATGCGAGAGATGCATTCCCCTCGGTGGAGCCGACCTTGAATCTTCTTAACACCCTCGCAGCCAGCGGCAAGTACGAATATCGATTTTTAGACACTCTGCCTCCTCTCCTCGAGATGCTCGACAAAGTTCCCATCCCCTCGCCACCCCTGAGTCCTTTGGTGTCGCTTCTCATCAGCTCCCTTTTCTCAATTCCCCTTGAGGATGAACTCCCGAGTTCCATCGTGGACAAATTGGTCGATATCTTGGATCTCGCGCTTCCAGTCAACATCAACGGGGAAGATGCGGACAAGACAGTTTCGCCACTCATGGCACTGTTACTACGAGCCGCCGGCCAGCCCGAGGCAAAGCTCTGTCTCAGTGCGCGTATGATAGCATCCGACCACGACCGCACGATTGCACTAGGCCGGGGAGACTCTCCCACACAAACTAATCAGACTCAGCGCGGAAATCACAGCGCGAAAACTCAAGTATCTGACCGCCTGGCTCCTCTTCAAACTCTCCGATGAGGATCCCAAACAACTCATCGCCAATGTGGGATATGGTTACGGGATTGGAATTGCGCAATCATTGAACTTGCCCCTATCGCCAGACGATTTGGAGACGGGTAAGATAGTCATGAGAGACTCCAACGTGAATCCCATTACGGGCCAAAGGATGGATGCTGAGACGGCCGACTCGCAACATGATCTGGCTGAAATGACGCAAGAGGAGAAGGAGCGTGAGGCGGAGAGACTCTTTGTACTGTTTGAAAGGTCTGTCCTTCATCCCAAGTCGTCCAAGTTACTGACTCTTTAATAGGCTGAGAGCGACGGGTGCAGTGAACATTGAGAATCCTGTAGCTCAGGACATAAGGTCGGGCCACGCTGAGGTGCTCCAAGATGATTATGGTGATGAGATGAACAGTTGAGTGGCTGATGCGAGGGGTAATGCTCCGAGGCTGTTTGATCACGGTGGGCCACCGGCAGTGTGCACCTTTGAAGTGACACTGGCACTCAAGTAGGTGCCAAAAGGTAGAGAGTTTGGATCTACTACTTGGCTTGGACCATCTTCATGAACTCTTCTCTAATGCTCCTTTGCCAACGCCGTCACTGCTCTCACTTCCGCCTAGGCCTTCCAGGTGAATGGACGTTAACTCTAAACGAGGCATAGAGATAACGAGGGGTGTAATCAGACCCACGGTGCGCATAATCATATGGGCTTGGTTTTGGCAAGGCTTGTGTCGGTGATTATGTCTCCGATAGTGCCGCCGTGGCGGTTTGGGCCGGTGGGGTTGCCGTTGACGGGACTGGCCCCGGAGCCCCCGCTGGACCCACTGCCGGACCCAACGTTCGGCTGGGATCCACCGCTTGGCCGGGATCCACCACTAGGAGCGCCGCCGCTGCCTCCGATATTCGGGTTGCTGCCGGTACTTGACATTGTTGCCAGGTATGTTCGTGGTTGCTTGTTTGGTTTTCTGAATGACTTGTTTGATGAGTGAGGTGAAGTTTTGGGCGTTGTGGAGGGCAAGAAGATAGAGGAGTACCATGGGAGGCAAAGACCTTTTATGGACTTGAATTGACTCAGCGTAGGTAGGAACCGTGAAGCATCTTTTAGGTTGATGGTTTTGATTCGGTTAAAGCCGTCTCTGCATCCTTGTCAATGTCGCCAATAGACATTGACATTCACAACGAGACACTGAATAGGCTGTTGGAAAGTCCTTAGTGAATGAACGGGTCTTTCAAGGTCCCTGCAGACGTGCTGTAATCTGATACTGAAGGGGTAAGGCAACAATTATTGCCTGACACCCCTGGGAACATCGATAATTTCGGCTGGATATGGACTCTCATGGACGCGGTACGTCAAAGCTTCATTCAAGGGGTATATCTCGTCAGAGTTGTTCCAAACGGTCCACGATATATTCAGCACGTGAAAAATACTCTAAGGATGTCTGAAAGCAAAATACTCTGTTCCAAAGTAAGACTGCCATGTGACGCATCCAACTGTTCAGCCTCGCATGTTAAGTTCAGGGGGCGAAAAATAAGTCTGATACATGGGATACAGCCTATATGCAGTCTTAGAGTAGAGGCTGAACGAATTAAAGGCTAGGAATGGGATATTGAGTGTTCAAAGTGGCGAATGGCAACTGCGTAGTGGAATTGGGACTTAGCATTGGTAGAATTGTGTAGATACTAAATAACCTAGCCGAATAAAACAACTAGCCCTGACTCTGAACCGATCATTTCCGCAGCCAGGACCTTGCCAAACTTTCTCTGCAGGGGAAGCTCAAGTGAAGTTCCTCGAGTAATGGGGTACATAATCCGAGTCTTTTCACCAATGAAAAAAAAGGAGAAGAAGAAGAAGAAGAAGAAGAAGAAGAAGAAAGACATAGAAACAGAGTCCAGCAAGCGGGCGTGCTGCACGGCGAGTGAGGGTTATAGCCATGATGAGATTGTCGATGTAGGACGCCTGCAGCCTATCCCATGTTTCAAGTTAAGTTCGCGGGTAGTTGGGAATATCCACTAGTCCGTCGGCGATGTAGTTGTAGCATGACCCCTGGCAACCAATGTTTCCGGCATTCGTGATCAAAAGCTTCTGTTCTCCCTCGGCGGCACTTCTTTCCGGCGTGTCGATGATGCGAAGTTCTCGAGAGTATGCGGACCATTGACCAACATTGACTGGCTTCCATCCATTAGGGTTAACAGCGTCAGTGTTGACAAAAAGCTCCTCGCGACTGTTGCCGTTTGCAATGAAGACTCCCTTGTTCTCCTTTCCGGGTTCAGGAGCCCAAATAACGAAGGGGCTGCCGTTCGGGTTCAGTTGGCCGTTACCAGGGATGATCGGCTGGAAATCGGCAGCACCGAACTTAAGGGGATCCTTGGAGACCTTGTAGTAAACAGGGCAGCCGCCGGTAAGAGGACCGCCGCAATACTCAAAGGTCATGACGTATTTTTTCGAAATCGGGCTATAAGCGACTGTCGCCATTCCGGGGCGCTGATTCTCATCTGGCACTGCCACGTCGTCGACAGCTTTAGACCACTTGCGAAGGTCCTTGGTGGTCTTGTGGGATAGCTTCTGATTGTATCTGGGGTCGACCTGGGTGGAATAATAGCAAATCAACTCGCCCTTATTCATAAGTAAGAAGGGCTCCCAGACAGCTTGGTCTCCCTGGTTGACAGTTTCAGGTCCCGGTCCATACACGATATGGCTAACGAACTCCCAATTTAGGCCTTGGTTGGTGCTTGCATAAAGGTCGATGTAGGCTTCCGAGAGATTGCGAGGGGTGGACACTCCGGCAAGCAGAATGGTTCCCTTGCGGTACCCTCCAAAGTCTTGCGGGAGCGAGTATAGGAAAGGCTGGTACCAGTTGCCCCAGCCGTTGACCTGGTCATCAACCCGGGAGAAGTTCTTGTAGGATGCACCGCCATCAGTAGACTTCCAGATAGGGAAGTAAGTCAGCGCAGAATCCGGGTCGTAGTCTTCCCAGGACAGAAGAAGAGACTTGTCAGGGAGCTGCAGCGTACGGCCATAAAGAGTGCGCCAGCTTGTTGCCTCCTGCTTGGGCTTGAAGACAGGGTTGTTGTTGTAGTTGGTCCAGGGCTTTGCTTTTGCAGCCCTGGGCTCGACTGGAGAAGCCAACGCTGTGGCCACAAAGGCTGCAGCAGCAAGGAAACGAGTTAGGTTCATCGTGAACGCTGAAGAGAATAGACCGAAGAGGTTGTTTGCGCAGAGAATGGATGATGTAATTGTTCACTGCTGATGATGAGTTTGAGAATCTAAAATCAAAGGTCGAGTGGTCCATACTTATACATCGATAGTCAGAGGCCTTGCCCTTGGTTACACTTGGAGGTACTCGTACCCACGACGAGGGGACAGCATTTGCCTTCCCCACGGAGTGCTTTCTGCATGGTGATCCATGCGGGGATCTCAGGCCATGCTTGCGTTTTGGGGCATAGCTTGGAGAGAATGGGGAAGTTAAGCTGGGGCACACGAAGCCGGGTTCCTAGGGTCGGGTTAACTGCCAATCATCTTCCATGCAGCTCCGGCTGGGCTGTCTTTCTTGGCCTTTAAGCTTGACGAGCTAATATGACTTTAACATTTGTAGCCTCTCGTAGTATGCGAAAAACAGGAGGCGCACGTGCCTGCCGCCGACTGAGAGAATTACCCTCTGGGGATAGTCTCAAAAGCCATCGCGCGACAGTTAGCCCAGCCCAGGAAGAGAAGCTTATTTCAGAAGAGTGCGGAAATCAGTAGATGTCAAGCAACAACCTAACTTTCAGGCCACTGTTCTAGAGCTTCTAAATCCTTGAAGTGGGAAATCAGGTGCAGACTAAATTCTTTCCGCTGTGGGGGGGCAGGGGCATGAATACGACATTTAACCATGTTGTGAACTTGTTGAGTGATACCCAACCACGCGGTGTCTATACAAGGCCAATTCATCCTTGCGCGCTTTTCGAAGTTAGCTCTTAACTAATGGTAAGAATTTTGTTGCCGAAAACCGATGCGCACCTATCCCACAATTCTAGATATCCGTCTGTGTCAATTATGATTGCGGGAAACGGAATCTGAATCGGGAAGTAAATACTAAATACGAGGGGTTTTCTTAGCAAGTAAACTGAGGAGGATTAATTGCAGATATCAGTTAGGATCCGAGGGCTTGTAAGATACTTCGGATGTTACGGAACCCCGAGTGGAATTAGATTGTCTTTTGACTTGTATTTACAGTACTTCATACGAGTATAAACACTTCGCAAATGACTATCTTAAAAAGAGCATTTTCCAAGTTACTCTGGGTACTTAGAGGTCCTCTTTTAAGTGGTAAAATGATCTTGGCTGGACTGAATCCTGTCGAGAACTGGACCTCTTCCAATTGAGGGTCATCGGGATTATGGCCAATCATAGCACGCGTTTTCCGAGCGTGGTTCGTCTGATCTCATTAGACTAGGATTCAGCGCGATCCCGATTCTACACCATCGTTCCCCATACCCAGACTTTGCGGAGGAGATTATGTTTGCTGAAATGCGATCCTGTGAGTGGCCCAGACACCGATGACATGAGGGGACCGTGGCAATCCGCTCGTACCCCGCGTAGTACCTCAAATCAAGGCTGCCGCTTGGATTGTGGGCGCAAGGCTACGGTACTGATGAATGGTGCGCGTACCAAGCTCTCGGAATCGAGGTTCTGGTTCGTAGACTTCGTCACACGCGGCACTGCATCGGCTGGTTCGCCTTGGATGCTGCCCACCTCAGCTCACCTCTGCGAAGGAGCGTGTGAGATGCCTATTGAGAAGAGTGAGGGGCGCAGGTCAATCGCTGTAGAGTCATTGGTAGGAGTCCTGTAGGTGTAAAATTAGTCTCTGGCCCTCCATTCTAAGACCAGTGGCTCGCCCGGCGCGGCTGGTGCCGCCTCCGAGGCACGTAACAAAGTGGCTTCGACTTCAACGACTCCTGTAGCGAGGCTTTGGAGATTCTTGTCAAGGTAGGGGATTCCCTATGACTCTTTCTTCCATACCATACTGATTCAGCTTCTATGTGGTATCATGCTAACGGTAACCTCGATGACGCGTTTATCAAGGCCGAATATGCCGAGATTCAAGAGACGATTCGACTCGAGAAGCTGGCATCTCAAATACGATGGCTAGTCTTCTTCAAAACACCCGGAAACCGCATGCGAATCTCTAGATATCTGAGAGCAAATTGCTCAGAGCAAGGCCAGGATGAGATGAATCCGTTTCAGCTCGTCATTACGGACCAACATTTCTGAATAGATATGACTCAATTCAGACATTGTTGACAAGGCGTATGAGCTAGAAAGTCTTCTCGCAGATATGTCCCTATCATTGGAGAGACTCGTGGGGGCAGGCCATTGGTCCTTAGGTTATGCACTTTCTAACCGATGAGCTGGAGCCACTCAGCCTCAACCCCGCCTCATTCAACAGCCTGATATTCTCTCAACTCTCGCCCTGCATTCCATTTTTTCCCTCATCCTCATCATGGATCCAGCGTCTCTCGCCTTTGGAGTCGTCTCACTAGCGATGCAGCTAGTGCAGGCGGCGACAACCATTCGGAAGTTGATCGCCATCTACAAGTCGGCCGCTAAAGAGCTTGCCATCCTCTCCGACAAGCTTGAAGACATTGAGGCGATTTGCCACTCACTTGAGGTTGCCCTCACAGCAAGCGAGCAAGCCCCCAAGCCATGGGACGTCATTCTACTCAAGAAGTTGCACAAGACCATGGCCGGCTGTCGCGACAAGGTTGTGCAACTCCATGAACTCATCAGCAAAATCACATCCGGCCCAGCAAGGAAGCGCAACCCGCTGAGTACTATGGGAGCCATGTTTCTGCATCAAAGAGGGAAAATACAGCAGTACAATGAGGATTTGGACAGCTCGCTCCAGTCGCTTCATCTGCAGATGACCACAAACCTCTTGTGCGTTAACTCAATGCTTGTGAATGCTCGCTAACTTTGTAGTGTTATGAACATGAGGCCTACACAACGTTGCAGCACCCTTGCGGTGACTGTCTGCTCCGACGAGAATCGAAATGGCGACAGGCTAGAGCTGTGCAAGCCCAGTCACAGCCAAGAAGTGGACCAATGGAAACGAGGGTGGCTTTCCGTGTTTTGCCTGCAGAAAACTACGATGTGGAAGACATCAACAAACTCTTGGTGTTCAGATCCAGTCACTCAAAAAGACCTGTCGTTTCTTGTCAGCTCTCCCTTGCTAGGTCTGTACGTCAAGTTATCCATACAGAGCGGCTCCATTAGTCCCTGGTCCATATCTCTTCAGTTTCCACATGTATTGAGGATCTTAGGGAAGTCCAACGGACTCGGTGACAGGCTCGAAGACATCATAATGGACAACAACCTCGGTGGATTCCAAAATCTTCTTACCGAGAAGCTAATCACTCTCGACACAATGGTGACATACAGAGAAGATGTTGCAGACCCGGATTTTTCATTATTTGGCGTGAGTGCACTATCCTAATTTTCAAACTTGCATTTGTTAATATCAGGCACAGCTGGCGACGTTGCATAAAGCTTATGATGTCTGTCGGTTCTTGATACAGCAAACTCCAGAAATTCCACAGCAGTGTGTACAACTCTCTAGCATTGGTTCTATTACATGACCAACGTAAATAGGAATCACATGTCTCCAAATAGGAGGCTTCGTTGGGACTCGGGACTTACCACGGACGTACGGGTCGTATACGACTACATTGACATTCGGCGGGAGCGTATTACCCCCTTCGAGTTTCAGAGTCTCTTGGAAGGCACTTATGACACAAATTTCATCAGAAAGTGTGTACACGCCTGCAAGAGTGGCGTGTCTCTCAACTGGGCTCCATTCAACCGGGTGGTGTTCAAAAAAGCGTTGGACGCGTTCGAAAATAGAGGTGGCTACAGAAACGAGATCTACGATTCGAAAGCTTGGGCACAAATCATTAAAGAGACCTTGCTCAACGGGCTAGACATTCACTCAACCAACTGGGCGTCAACTACGGGTTTCGAGAGCAGAGACAGCGCCTTTTCTCGCATCATCAGAATCACAGATACCTCTGCCAACGCGTTGGTGAACGCCGAGGCCTGGGTTCATGTGTTGGAGTTAGCTGGGGTTGATATTGAAGAGTATCTCCAAGTGGAAATCGAGCATTGTGCTTCAATTTGGGATGACAGTGCATCGTACTCTGGATGGCATGAACCAAACGTAGTCTACAAGAGGCGGTTTGTTGTTCAAGAGTCGCGAGGCAGACGGCTACCCTGCTGGGTCGAGGTATTTCCAGATTCTTGTTCTACGCGCGACCTATTTGTTGAGTTTCCTCACCTAAGACAAAGAAGATCATTCGGAAGAAGAGAGTTGCCTCGTCTGTCAACAGGAGGACACTTGGCTTGGAAGTGCCCTGTCTGGAGATCGAGGTATGACTGGTTTGACTTGTCTTTACTACCGACATACCCCATATATCCGCCACTCAATCGAGAAGACTTTTGGGCGTCTAGGATGGGGGGTGTACTTTCAGAATGGGAAAAGGCGCACGTGACAGGGCTTGATCGTGCGTGTGAGCTGATGGAGAGTCGCTTTGCACGCAAACAAGCGAACAAACGGCGCAAGGCTGGGGGCATGAAGGCGTTGAAGCTAAAGGGTCGAATACCTGGAGCTTGGGATGAGGAGTTTGATTACTGAGTAGTGAGCGGGAGGTTCAAATGGTGACGTCTTCAGATCAATAAGAGGCATGCTACACATGTGCCTCCACTGGATGAGAATTGATCGCCACAATGCCGTGGCCCTCGAATAACCCGAGAATATCAAGCCAATCCCATCGATCAACTTTTAAATAGCCAAATGATGCCCTAAAATCTCATTATCTCACATCACAGCCCTACGAGCCCTACTGGGCGGCCACCCCGATGGGTCCCGATTCGTCTGACAAGCTTATCAAATGGCCCCCAAGCCACCATCCCTCCACCTGCATCTGGCAAATCAGCTTCGACGAGGCACGACGCAATTTACGTGTCCTAAGTCGCTGAGACGCAGTCAGCCAAGATGAGCTAAGTGGCTGCTGAGGCCTCATTTGAGGCGTATTGTCACGAGGCCGTTCGGCATTCAAATGCCTCGACCCCTCACCATGATCCTCCCGCCATCAGGATCAGCACAACAAGATGGATCCCTATAGCGAGTGGGCGCCTAGCAATATTTCTAGGAAACCCGTTCCAGATGTCGGCACTTCGCCGTATCGCTCGCCCACGGCTCCGCAAACGCCGTGGATGGGACATTCAACGACCTTTTTTACCCAGCCTGGTCGGTCGGACACGAGCTATCCCTCGAGCATTTGGGAGCCAGTGCATCAGACGAGACCGCAGAGCCGGCGCGCAAACGATAGCCATACCGGACTTCTTCGGGCCGCATCGCCGGACGTTCCGCCGACCTCACCGGAGGGCCCACGCGGCTTCGGGTGGTTTAGGCGGCACTGGACGCCGGCATGGAGCATGTACGCATTTCTACTCGCAGGCATCGCCTTTGCAATTGGCCATCACGGCTTCTACAATCACCTCCACGGCAAAGAGGCCGACAATCAATTGAAGAAACTCCGTTACGGCACCGCGCTGGCTTTTTTCGCAAAGGCAAGTTTTGTCACCGCAGCCATTCTAGCCTACCGTCAGCGCGTATGGATGATGGTTCGGGAGAAAATCCTATCGCTGGGAGCCGTCGATTCGCTCTTTGCAGCCGCAGAAGACTTGACTGCGCTGTTCCACTGGGAGGCATTCAAGAGCGCCAAGGTGGCCATGTGTCTCGCCATTTACATTTGGGCGACCCCATTAGTCGTCATCCTGACGTCTGAGACGCTCTCCGTCGTGCCCAAGCTTGTGCAGCAAAATACAACCTGCGCCGGGATCAATACGCTCAATTTTACCCACGAAGAAACCAACGACTTTCGGCATCCAAAGAATGCCGGCAACGGGCTGGTCAAGTTATCCGTGTCCTCGTGGAATAAGACCACCATCGAAGACGAAATCGACCTCGACAATTCGACCCAATTCGACTACTGGACGTCTAGCAGCCAACAATTCAAAGAAGTTGCTATGAGAAGCCAATACCTCCGACAAGCCGCCACGCGAGAGCACGCCGGGCGAGAGATTTGCGGTAAAGGCTGGAATTGTTCCTTTACTATTGAGTTCGACGCCCCAAGCTACAAGTGTGAAGAACTTGCCTCTGGCATTGATTCTCCTGTGAAGAAACTCGGACAGGCAAAGTGTCCATTCAACACGAGTGAAATTGTGCCAAAAGGAGAATTGCTGTACCTGGGCCTCACAGACCAAGGCGACTATGGAACGGAGCAAATTTTTGACGTCTGGCCTGGAGGCATTCCCAAAGAGAACCCTCCGTTCCCGAAAAACCTTGGCGCTTTTAGGACGGAGCCGTTGTTGTGGCTTGGATTCGCCGTAGCCAACAGGACTCCGGCGGAAGTTCCTCCAGACAAAAACGACCCAAAGTGGTCAGACGATGTCTTTATTCCAAAGATTATCGGCTGCGAACACTACAAGGCACACTACACGGTCAAGCTAAACTACACCAACAGTATTCAGTCTCACGAAGTCAAACGAAAGCTGGGCGCCAAAGTCATTGACACGCGGTTTCTCCCAAAAGTGAACAGAGGCAACGAAGGCTTGCGAGATAATACGACTGCAACACCTCAAAGCAACTACGTATATCCAAGAGACTTGCGAAATTACCGCCGAACCGCAGCATACCATTCTTTTGGGAAACAGTTGCGCGACATTCTGAACGGGACCATTGCGTTTCAGTACAAGATTGCCAATACGCGAGCCCTGGAGACGCGGCTTATCAGGAGGAACAACTATGTAGTTGTTGACGACTTTGAAAGGGAAGTGGAAAGGTTTTACGAAGAAATTATTTTGTCCTTGTTGTCCGACCAACAGTTCCTGGCCGTGTCGTGGGCGCGCAACGCTTCCAAGATGGCCATGTTGGACACGGACGGGGAGAATCTTCGGTATCCCTGCACAAGAGAGCGGACCACCAATGTGTATTTCTACCACCGTGACGACCTGTGGATGGTGTATTCCTTTGCCATCCTCATGGCCATCATTGCCGTGGTATTCGGTGTTTCGGCGATGCGCAACGAGTACGTGGTGCGCGACACGAGATTCTCCTCCATCGTCGCAGCAACCCGAGGCCAGAGCCTCAACAGGGTACAATGGGAAGAAGACCGCGACGTGAAAAAGGTCAAGGTCGGCTTTGGACTGGTGCCGGACCAAGGCGGGGAGACCAAGTACGGGTTTGGACTGGAGGGGGATGTTTCTCAGCACAAGGCAGAGGGAGCAACTCGATCACCAGCATTTCAACTGAGGGAATGGGGAGGGAAACGAGCGAGCAGGATTTTTTCACAGCAAAGAGGTGGTGATTCACCCCGCATATGAATTCGATAAGCGAGGCATTGGACAGAGCAGACCACGGTAATTTTCATCCCATTCACACATGGAATTCGACAAGCAGGCATTGCGGAGCGAGACTACAATAATTTTCATCCCATTCACGCAAGGAATTTGATATGCCATACCCAGAGAGGAATTTACAAGAGCTACATAGATACACTCTAAACTATGTACCGGCATGAGATAGCCGCTTCATCAAACAATTGCAAACGTGCATGAGATAACTGTAGAGTTGCGACGTGCATAGATACAATTGAAGCTATTCCCAGAAAGGAATTTCCAAGAGCCCTGGGCTGGGGAAGATCCGGGGAAGACGCTATATCGAAAAGGGAATTTTCAAGAGCTTAATGTTCTTATCTTTCTCTTACAAGGATTTCCTTTAATGCAATTGTCGAGGCGCTTAGTGTTCTGTTTGTTTCAACTCTCTGTTTCTGCAACTGTTCATATCCATCATCTGTTTGTAACCTGTGTAGTAGTGTCTTTGCTCCTTCGTTGCCTTAGTTAGCCTGTTTTAATTAACCCTTAGTCTTGCTTGTTTCTCATATAAATCGAGTCGTTGCTATAAGAGTAAAACAACAGCGAACTCTAAATCAGGCCGCTAAATAAGCCAGTCCCGCATTGACTGGAGACATTTAACAACGTTACTGATGAAGTGTTTGTACTAGACAGTCTGAACAACTCAATCAATGGTAATTAAACAGGCCGAAAATGGCTCAAGGTTATGGGCGGCTTACAGCGCCTTTCTGCTAGGTTTCTGAACAGTTATCAAAGCTCCCTAGTCAATCCGAATAAATCAATCAAAGTAGGCAGTAAACTAGTACCTTCGCCTATGGCCCAAGTCCAAGGCAAGAATGACAGAACAACCCTTCAACCTCTTAAATCACAATCTCACAAACTCACACTGGTTACAACTACCTATCAATCACCTTTACTTGTCAAGCTCAGGTTCAGTAGGTGGCCATTGGTGGCAAGTTGTGGGGGCGTCCCTTATCTCTTCGTCTTATCTTGCCTCTTATCTTGCGGTATAAAGCACCTCCACCCCCGAATCGTAAGACACACGCCCTCCCAAACGCAACCCGTCGAAAATCATGCCCGGGAAACGATCGAGACAAGGGTGTGAAGAGTGTCGGAAGAGGCGTCGCAAGTGTGACGAACAGAAACCGTCGTGCGGGCCGTGCTCCGCTTTCAAGCGGTCCTGCCACTACACGCTGAAGCTCGTCTGGGGTGGGCGCAAGTTCAAAAAGTCGTGCTTTGGCGTGTGTTTGAATAGTCAGGGGGAGTCTGCGGAGAGAATAGGTACGTACGTTCCTGAAGCAGAGGCGTGTCTAATTGGTTAGATGATGACAATGGCGGCTTCGTTTACGGCACAAAAGCCCCGGAACTGGCCTTGATCCCCCGAAGCCTACCCAATGGCATGCAGGTGCCGCAGAGGTACAGAAGGCTCCTGGATTACTTTACCAAGGATATTCTTCCGTCCTTGTCGTGCCACCAATCTATAAATGAAGACCTCTGCAAGGGTCTGCTCCCTGCCATGCTCCAGTCGCCGCTTCTCCTATCAGCAGGCCTCGCTCTATCAGCGGCTGGTTTCTCATCAAGAGGGCTTACCGAGGTCGATGGCGTTGACATATTCAGGGTAATAGAGCACCTCCAGTTGTCTGGTCTAGCTCTGTTGAGGACAGCCCTCGCCAGTGGACAGATGGACGAGGTTGTGCTAGCGACGTGTCTCACTTGGTGTCTAGCTGACGTCTTTGCCGGCCGTCAAGAGTCATCCTGGCATATCCATCTCCAGGGAGTCAAAGCCATCCTCGGGAGTGACCACGCGTACCAACAATTCGTTACGGCTCCGGGACCTGTCCAATCGGCCATGAAACATTTATATCTTTTATATCTCTCGCTCGATACCCTACCTCACCTGCCGGCTCTGGCCTCTGACCCGTCGCCCATAGGCGTAGCTACTGTGCCTGAGTCGCTTGGAAAAATAGACGGCTTTTTGGGGTACAGTGAAGAGCTTTTGGACGTGTTGCAGCACATTAACCAACTGCCTGCCCAACCAAGCATGCATGCCGAGGCCGATGTACTTCTCGGAAAGGTCAAGGGAATGATTAGTCGAGACAACAAAGCGCCTCCAGTCGTTTCCATCTCATCAACTCTCACGCCAGAGTCAGACCGTGACTTTGCGCTCTGCCACAAGACATTTCAGCAGGCCACACTAATCCATCTGTACCGGAGACTATACAATATGCCCTCTGGATCACAGCCGATTCAGTCCGCCGTCGAGTCCATCAACGAAATGATACGCAACATGACCCAGGGCCAGCCATGCAACACCTGGGTAGCTATGTCGATGCCGATATTTACAATCGGGTGCGAAGCCTTTAGCGTCGAGCAAAAGGCGTTTGTCTTGGACAAAGTCGACAAGCTCGAGGCGTGCCTGGGCTCGCTGCACGTTCGAATCGTGCGGCGCGCCCTAGAGGATATCTGGAGGCTCAGAACGGAGTGGCAAGATATCGACGGAAAGTTGTGCGCCAGTGAATTGCTCAGTATGTGATTGATCCCGTCATGTTCGGACTAACAGGTTGCAGAAGAGTTGCAGTACAATATTGTTCTATTTTAGCCCATCGGATTCCACGAATTGAGCTCACAGCTCGCCAGCCTCCACCATCTTGCTGAGGGGGCCTTTCTTGACCATGATGCTCATGACTTCATAGAGAACGTCTGCGGCTGCCATGGTGGTGTGTTCGGCGTTTGTATCATAGGCAGGCTAGGAATACGGTCAGTCAAAACAGGCAAAACGGGTGGGACACTTACAGCAACTTCGACGATATCTGCAGCAATCAGGTTAAGCTCCTCCAAGCCTCGAATAATGGTCCTCAACTCTCTCGTTGACCATCCACCCGTCTCAGGCGTGCCGGTAGCAGGCGCAAAAGCAGGATCCAGCGTGTCAATATCGATGGACAGGTACACCGGGTTAGTGGTGCCGACGCGGTTAAGGATGCGCTTGATGATGCCTTCGGTACCGATGGTGTCGATCTCGCGGGCCTCGACAATCTCAAAGCCACAGTAGCCGTCGTTTTCATAGTCGCTAGGACCGCTCAGAGTTGTTCGGATGCCGGCGTGGATGTTGGTGTCGTTGGCCAGAAGGCCTTCCATGGAGGCGTGGTAAAAGTATGTGCCGTGGTTGATGCTGGCCACTTCGGATGGAGAGCCGCCAAAGACTTTGGGTTTCCCTGGGAATGTTAGAGGGCCGACGTATTCAAGGGGCGGCTTGCGAGGGGCGTACAAGTATCAAGATGGCTGTCGAAATGGATGACCGAAACAGGGCCGTAAGCACGGTTGATGGATCGAAGCAGAGGAAGGGTGATGGTGTGATCGCCACCAAGCGTAATGACGCGAGGCAACGTCTTTTCCTTTTTGGCAGGTCCTTTCTTGAACGCATCCGTCATCGGAGCGCGAGACAGAATGCTGTAGTGGCCTTCTTCGATTTGCTGCAGGGCGTATGTGTTGTCGTATCTAGGCGTGTTAGCTTCGTTTCACAGCGGACAGAGGACGTACGAGGTCACCGGGATATCTCCGCAGTCGAGGACGGTGGCCCAGCTATTGAAGGGGTTGGTGGCGAGGGGGACATTGTATCCTCCGCTGGACTTGTTAGCTTTGAAAGGGACATGGCACAGGACATACTAAAGGTTAAGTCGTCGAGAGCCCTGTCGAATACCAGAAGGACCGAATCGAGCACCAGGTCGGTACGACGTTCCAGTATCGAATGGAGCACCTGGAATGTTAGCAGGCGATACAAGACCATTCGAAACAAAATTGACTTACCAATAAATGCAATGTCGTATTTGATATCGCTGTGGCTCAGGCAAGGCAGGTATGGCAACCGTCCAAAGGTCGTAATGCCGGAAAAGACAGAGTCGGCCTGCGTGCCACCATCTCCAGGGAGTGCATTGTACCACAGAGACTGAAGAGGCCCCAAGATGGGAACCTGGTCTTCATGTCCTGCGTGAGCTGCAACGAGAGCAGCGCAGCCCAAAGTGAAAAGAGTAGTAGAAATCATTGTGATGTGCTGAGTGATGGTTCAGAGAAGGAGGGAAGAGCAGTATTTATGCTGCAATAATCGTCCATCAGATCAACTCTTCTCAGTCTCAAGCATCACATCGTCTTTCCAGGCGCGTATATGCCTGAAACGAGTTAGCATGCCTCAAGACAACAAAACGTCACGACCCACCCCATCAACATCCCCCACACTACGCCCACTCTGCATGTGTGGCTAACTTGCCCAAAGGAGTTGGTGATATCAGATGGATGAAAAGGCCGCATATCGGTGTAACGGTGCTGTTTCTGCGGGGTGTGTGATAACGATGGAGGCAGAGACATTACAGCGTATCGTACTACGCGGGAGCATTATCACGATTTAAATGGAGGCGACTGTGAGACAGACACGACTCAATCAACTTTATTGCAACCAAAATGACCTCACGATCTGATGAGACGACACCTCTGCTCGCTCGGCGGTCCGAGCATGAACAATGGACATCCAAGCATCAATGGACGTCCGAGTATCGACAATGGGCTACAGAAATGTGGTTCCTCACCAAAGCCTCCATCCCCGTCATCCTGGCCTACATGCTGCAAAACAGCCTGCAGACCGTTTCGGTGCTGGTCGTCGGCCGCCTCTCCCCCGAAGCATTAGCCACGGCTGCATTTTCCTACATGTTTGCCATGGCTACGGCCTGGCTCATCGCCTTGGGCGGCACAACGGCCCTCGACACACTTGCCTCGACCAGCTTCACCGCGTCTAAGGACAAGCGGGACCTAGGCATTTTGCTGCAGAGGGGTCTGTTTGTCTTGACAGTCTTTTACGCCGTCGTCGTCCTCCTCTGGTTCTTCTCCGAGCCGTTGTTTCGGGCATTGGGTCAAGAAGAGTTCATCTGCGTCCAGAGCTCTCGCTTCTTGCAGCTGCTCGCCCCGGGTGGCTTGGGATACATTTGGTTCGAATGCATGAAGAAATATCTCCAGGCCCAGGGCATCTATCGACCGGGCACGTACGCCCTCATGATCACCTCTCCGCTCAATGCGGTTCTCAACTACGTCTTCATCTACCGCCTAGATTTCGGTCTCTACGGCGCACCCTTGGCCACGGGCATTTCCTACTGGCTTTCTTTCTTCCTGCTGGTCGCCTATGCAGCTTTCATCCAGGGAAAAGAGTGCTGGCCTGGTTTTGCGCCAAGGCGAGCCCTTACTCATCTTGGGCCATTTGCCAGACTGGCTTTTCTAGGTGTCATCCATGTTGGAACGGAGTGGTGGGCATTTGAGATTGTAGCCCTTGCGGCTGGACGTCTCGGGACAATCCCTCTAGCCGCTCAGTCAGTTGTCATGACGGCCGATCAAATCATCAACACCATTCCGTTTGGTCTCGGTGTGGCAGCGTCTGCACGACTAGGCAACCTACTTGGAGCGCGAGATCCTCTCGGGGCCAGACGACTCGCCCATTGCGCCGCTGTGCTATCCGTCATCTTTGGCACGCTAATCCTCATTGCCCTCTTATCAACGAGAAACGTCATTGGCAGGCTATTCAACGACGACGACCAGGTAGTGGCCCTCGTCGCCCATATCATGCCCTACGTGGCGCTGTTCCAGATCGCCGACGGCCTCAACGGCAGCTGCGGCGGCGCCCTCCGAGGCATGGGACGCCAATGGATAGGCGCTCTAGTCAACTGCATTAGCTATTACGGTGGCGCTCTTCCTGCGGGCGTCTACCTCGCCTTTCACGGATGGGGGTTGCCCGGGCTGTGGATGGGACAATGCGTGGCCCTGTCTCTGGTGGGCATTCTCGAGTGGATCATTGTCGGGATGAGCAATTGGGAGGTTCAAGTGGAAAAGGCAGCGGATAGACTAGCAGACGGAGGTGTGGGAGGCCATCATGGCGTGGCAGACTATGATAGTGATGGCGAAGTGTAGTCTCCCAAAATGGCATCTTTTCCGGACCCTGGTCATGCATCTAACGAGGCGTCTATGCCGGCACTATCTCCACGACCCACCCCCGTGTCATTGATAAGAGTACGGCATGTCCAGGGTTCGGATAAGGTGACTGACGATGGAGGAAACGTACAATCTCGGTGGCTTGATAACAAGAGTCTGACACAATGAGGAACCCCCGCGAGCAGGGACGTGTAACGGTGTTATCTGGCACCATATATAGAGGCGCTCCCAACAATTAGAGCCGACATGGCAGTCACAATTAATTTACAATGAACACGCATAAAGACGAAAAGGACGCAGAGACGAATGGTGTTGATGCCGTTGCCGTTGGTGAAAGCGGTGTTCGAATCAATGCCTCTGGTCACAAGGATCAACTAGAAAGGCAGTATGGCCTTGTCGGACTCACTGGGATTGCAGTGACAGTCAACAATGCATGGGTTGTTTTGGGGTCTTCCATTTCTATTTCCATATGTAAGTCCTATATTCCAGTGAGATGTTCCAGAGCTAACGTGTTAGTGAATGGTGGTCCTCCGGGCGTCATCTACGGGTTGATGGTGGCGTTGGTGTATTATACGTTGATCGGGCTGAGTCTGGCCGAGGTGTGTACCAATTCATAAAGTCCCTACCTACAAGATCCCTACTGTTACATCGTTCTGCCGTCATTTTTCTAACGAAATATTGTAGCTCGCCTCTTCCTTCCCAACCTCGGGCGGCGTCTACCACTGGGCGACCCTCGCAGCCGGCCGAAAGTGGGGCCGCATGGCCGGCTTCTTCGCCGGATGGATCAACTTTTACGGATGGATGTTCGGCCTGGCCTCTCTCGTCCAAGTCGCTGCCAACGCGGCGGTGCAGCTGTACGCGACCTACGCCGACGGTTTTACATCCGAGGCCTGGCACATCTACGTCGCCTACCTGCTCGTGCTCTGGATCAGCACTGCCTTGATCGTCCTCGCCAACCGCCTCGTCCCTTACACCCAGCACCTCGGCATGCTGCTCGTGTTTGTCGGCGGGCTCGTTACAATCATTGTAGTGGCCGTCATGCCCAAGCGACACGCGTCCAATCATTTCGTCTGGGGCTCTTTCGATGAGAACAACGTCACCGGTTGGAGCGGCGGCGTCGCTTTCATGACGGGCGTCCTCAACGGAGCCTTTACCATTGGCACGCCCGACGCCATCACGCACTTGGCCGAGGAGATTACCAACCCCAGGCGAAACCTACCCAAGGCCATCTTTCTCCAAATCGGCCTGGGTGGACTCTACGGCCTCGCCTTTGCCGTCGTCCTCGGTTATGCCATTTCCGACCTGTCCGTCCTGCAGAGCGGCGTCAACACGTTTCCGCTAGCCGGCATCTATCACCAGGCGACCGGAAGCGCAGCCGCTACGTTTGGCCTGCTGTTCATCATCTTCATGTCGTCTCTGTGCTGCGTCATCGGGACCGTCCTCACAAACTCGCGGACATATTGGGCCCTCGCGCGAGACCACGCCGTGCCCTTCTCGCCCATCTTTGGCCGCGTAAACGAGTCTCTCAGCTGCCCAGTCGAAGCGACCCTCTTTGTCGCCGTCGTTGCCTCGGGTCTTGGTGCCATTCCGCTAGGAAGTCCAGTAGGCTTCACCAACCTCACAGGATCGTTCATCATCATCAGCACCGTCTCGTACGCCATTCCATTTGCCTGCAACATGTTGACTGGCCGAAAACACTTTCCCAAAGGCCCATTCCACCTCGGCAACCTTGGCTTTGCCGTTAACGGACTCGCTGTTCTCTTCATTGTCCTCTTTGACATTTTCTTTTGCTTCCGTAAGTCCATGCTTCGTCCCGCCAAGTCCTGCCAACTAACCTTGCAGCTCTCGCCCTGCCTTTCGATGCTACAACGATGAATTACAACTCAGTCATTCTCTGTGGCGTCATCTTCATCACAGCCGTCTGGTGGCTCATACATGCCACTAAGCATTACCCTGGTCCTGCATTCAACATAACATATATCCACGACCAAGGGACAGAAGATTCGGACAGATATTAGTAAATCATCTATAGACAGGCCGCTAAACACCAGACTCCATCCAACCTCGCTCATGATTCGTGACCAAACTAAATACAATGACCGTCTACTCGTATCCTTCTAGATCCCGAAGCGTCATCACCTGTCTCGCACCCATGGGCTTTTCACCCCATTTCTTGGCTCCGGCACCGCCGTGGCCAGATGCTTGACCGAGAATCGTCACCAACTCTTTTCCAGTGACGCTCAAGTCCTTGCCAGTATATCCTTTCATGGCGCACTCTTTAAATATGTGGCCAATCAGTCTTTCTCCTAAAGTCTCAACGCTGCGGCCACTAGCCCAGCCCTTTTCGTTGCTGAGACGACTTAGGAGGGTCATGAGAGATGTGCGCGTCATTGTGTCCATCTCGCGGGTGGATTGAATGGTGATGCCGACACGTTCGACGACGGCCCGGAGCTGCTCGACACACTGCTCGGCACGAAGAGGGCGGAAGGTGAATTCGGTAGCGAATCGACTCTTCATGCCTTGATTGCTTCGCAGCAGACGGTCCATGTCCTCTTCGTATCCTGCCAGCACAATGATGAGCTTGCGGGAAAACTGTGGCTTCGTCACGGCGTCGACTAGTTCGCTCACGGCCTCTTCGGCAAACGACCCGGCGTGTCCTGCAAGACGGTACGCCTCATCGATGAAAAGCACCTTTCCCAGGGCCGACTCGAGCAGGCGCTTCGTCTTGGGGCCTGTTTGACCGCAGTACTCGCCAATGAGCTGCGACGCCGACACTTCAATGACATCCGGAGCCGACAGCAAACCCATGTCGTAAAAGATTTGTCCCAGCTTGCGGGCCGTCGTCGTCTTTCCGGTTCCTGGGAGACCTTTGAAGACGTAGGTGAACGGTACGTACGGTCTGGGGTCGACGTTGCGCAGACGCATCCCTTGGACCATGTACTGATAGCCCTCGAATTTGGTAATAATATCCTCGTACCCGACGAAGCCATCAAACAGAGCTCGCGTGTTGGCGACGGCACGCGTGAGGCGGTCGTAATCGGCGTCAAAGTCTTGTGGTTCAATCGGAAACACGTCGAGGTCCTCGTCTGGCGACTTTTGGTCCTTGGAAACGCGACGCAATCGAGCCATGATGGCTTTGGAAATGAGATTGTCCACCTCACCACCGTTGCCAAAGTTGGGTCGCACAGCCGCGCGCTTCAGAACCTCCATGGCAACTTCGCGCGCCTTGTCGGTCGCAACCAGCTTCTCCTTGGCGAGCTTGATGTCCAGAATCTTGCCCAGAGTTTCCTCGTCAAAGTTGTCAAACACAAAGGCCGAGTCTAGAGGGAACCGTCGTGCCAAGCCGGGGTTGCAGTTGCCGTACATTTCCTTCATCTGGTCGGGATAGCCACAGAGAATGACGCATCGATCCTCGCCAGGCGTGCCGGCGACTTCGGCCACGATGGTGTCGATGATGCCACCGCGAAAGTCTCCATTTCGAGAGTGGCCACTTGACGATCGGCCCGGGTCCAGCATGTGGGCATCATCGATGATCAAAACGCTGCCCTTGGCTTCTCGCAACGCCTCCTTGGTGTTGTTCTCCGACCCTCCAATGTATCGGTCCAGCAGATCAGTGGGGGTCTTGACGATGACTTCTCCTTTGGAAAGAATGCCAAAGTCGGCCAGGATTTTGCCGTACAGTCGAGCGACAGTTGTCTTTCCGGTGCCGGGGGCTCCTAAAAACACCCGATTTGCGCTGACATTCAACGGGTCGTCGCCTCGCATCTCTCGAATGTAGTTTTGGTTGACCTGGTTTACGACCGAAAGAATCGACTCTTTGACATTGTCCAGTCCCACGAGCTCCTGCAGCTCCTTCCAAGCGGGGCTGTTGTCGGGGCCGAGCGACGGCTTGTTGCCGAGCAGATCCTCCTTGGTCATCATGTAGTCTTCTAGGTAATTGCCATCCTTTCGCGCCAGGCGGAACCTCTCGATCTGTCGCCGGCAGGCTTCGAGGTAGGCTTTTCGGACTGGCCAGATGTTGCCAAACGACTTTTCGTTGATCCCTTGGGTGACTCGTCGCATCAGAATCTTCATAATTGGACCATCGTAGCCGCCCTCGACCTCCATCTTCTTGTTGAACCACCGTCGCATCAGGCCATGGAAAACAGTCTGAAGCTCGTCTTTCGTATAGTTGGGCAATTTGAGTACGGGAAAGTGATTCGACACGTGCGCACTGTAGCCAAGTTGATCGGCCAACCCCCATTCTCCGTTTCCTGCAAAAATGATGACAATCTTGCCGGGTAGGTCTAGCGAACGAACGTAAAAGTTCCATAGGTTGCAGTCGTCGTGATCCATAAGGTGAGCGTGGTCAATGATGGCAATCTAAAAAAAATTAGCTTAATTCCAGGAACTGAAAGGAAAACTTACGCAGCCGCCACATGTAATGGATGTGCTGTGGATGGAACTGAGCGTCGACGTCTTTGACATGTTGTAGGCCGAAAACTTGTTGATGCCGGAAATGGCACCCACGGGCTTGACGACGCCCATGGACACTAGGAATTTCGCATACAGGTTTGCAAGCATCGTCTTGCCGGTTCCCTGGTTGCCCATAAAGACGGCGTCAAAGTTTTCCTTCTTCATGTCGGTTTCGCGTCTCGTCGCTGCTTGGATCTTGGCCTTGGCATGCAGGAAAAAGCCCTTGGCTTCCTCGAGGCCGGGTAGCGACATGAGTCTGTCGAGGTGCTTGTTTTCTGCCTTTTCCACTGTTTTTTGTCGCAGCCATTCGATTCGAGCGGGGGATTCGTCTTGGCAATCTTCAGGGTCCAAGCCGTCTATCGATTCGTTGTCGTCGTCATCGGCATCTTGTTGAGAAGACCTGACAATTAGCATCCTGCAATTGTAAAGAAAGGCAAACGTACTCGATGTCGTCCAACAGATGCTCCATCTTAGAACAAAGCTCCAAGAAGCCCGGTTCTACCAAAACCTCGGGTTCGCTCTCGGCAGCAGGCTTCTCAGCCTCGACTTCTTTTATCTCCTCGTCCGACAGTTCGTCGTACAACCTCCGCAATCCCCACGGGTCCACGTCTTGAGCATCTTCCAGCCTCTTGGTGGACAGTTTTACTGCCCGATGGGTTCTGCGCTTCTTCCGAATTCGCCGGGGCTTTTTACTAGGGATGATACCTATAATGAAGCTGACAGAAAAGTCGGGGTCTTCGGTTTCGTACTGCTTGGCCCAGGGCGGGGTCGTGGGAACATGCCGATAAGGCTGAAGACCAAGCAGCCAGCTGACGCAAAAGCTTGGGTTTGTTGACTGAAACTCCATGATTTGACTTGCGATATGATGCAAGGTCAAATCAAAGGAGCGAGCTAGCTAGCTAGCAAGCAGCACGGCTAGAAGGCAAGGCACAAGACGCTGACGAGAGGAATGAGATAAGATGGTGCACACGGAAGCCGAGAGCGGGGAGGGCGCAGCAGCGGCTAGAAGCTCCGATGTCGTGACAGAAGAATGGATGACGCGAAGGACGTGAATAAATGCGGTGGAGATGAGGAGAAGTAAATGCCGGAGATGGTTCACGGGAATCAAGAAAATGACACGAAACAGACGATAGATGAAGGAGGAGGAAGAAAAAGGTCCCAAGGCAACATGTAGGCGACTTTTGACGTGTGAAGTCGGTCCCAGGCAGCCAATGACCCCAGATTGAATTGGGCCAGGCGCCTGGAGGGAACTGTAAGGCATAGCGGGAGGGACAGGCAGGGCAGGCACGACAGGGTTATGGTTATGGAAAGGTACTTTGTGCCTGTCTAGAGGTACATGCTGAGCTTGAGGCTGGTTGACGGCACAGTAGAGAACAAAGAGGTTGGAGCAATTCACATGAGCCAAACGTTGTACCTTCTACGTCACCCTTTGAGCTTGTTGGTACCCCTGCAAGAGCGGGATAGCGGATCCATCGGACGAAGCCTCAAACTCGAGACCCACGGCCTACCTAGGCTAGGACCCACGAAGAGTCACCGGCAAAGGCAAGGCCAAAGGATGGAGGGAGGGCAAAGAGATGGATACAAGCCAAAGGCAAAGCCCAAAGAGACGGAGTACCAGGTTGTAGACTGCACAGGTATTCTCAAGCTCCGTCCCCTTCGGTTGCCTCATGCACTGCCACGAGACCATGGCGTATTGGGGGGATTCGGGGGCGCCTTGAGAGATGGCGGATTGTGGTTGGTTGTTGCCTGGGGGCTTTTGCGTGAGATGTACGCCTTGTCGGGACCATGAAAATGGATGGCTGAAGCTGAGGATTGGCTTGCTGAAGTGAGATTTGGACGGTCCTCAACGGCCATACAGGCATGTCTTTTTCGTGCGCTCATCCCGTAGACAAGGCTGGACCACCGCCAATCGTTAAAGGGATGCTCCAAGGCATCAAAGCATCCAGGCATCCAGGCATCCAAAGCTCCAAGAGCCAGATAGATTTATGGTTACCAGGTATATGCTAGGAGCTATCCGACAATACCGGGGAGCAAGCTGAAGAGCCAACGACAACCCACTGACCAGCTTTCCATTTTCCATTGAGGAGATCCGTTGGGGACCACCAAGATTCACAAAACAGCCACTAGGAGCCGCTGTGACTCCAGGGGAGTTGCACTGGGTCATAGTGCGGCGGGGTTGGTTCGCCTTGTTGTGGGGCTTGGGGCTGGCTCTCCTCTCCGTGGATGTTGACCACGACACGAATGCTGCAAGATGCATGAGAATCGGGCTGTTCAAGTCCTCAGCCCGAAAAGACCGGAATGCCCGAAATCATCACACCATTTTGAATGCACCTGGAATCCTGCCTTTCTCTCCATCCTTTTCCATCGCAGATCAAGAGTCGCGGCCAGTTCAGGTCAGTCCATGACAAGCGAATAACCTTGAAGCCACGACAAAAAGCAATGCAAAACACTTGGTGCCACCTTTGAGACGCCCGTCGTTACGGTGGCGTGGTGCATCCAAGCCATCCAGGTGAACCTTTGATGGTCTGCTGCAGGGGCTTGACGCGGCCTCTCAGAACGAGTCGCCAAAAAGTGAGGCGGCGCCCACGGCACCATCTCAAGCATGGATGGCTGGCTATCGCTCTGCCACGGAAGATGCGCAATCCATCCGATTACGTGCCACGAGAGAAGGACGAAAAGAAACCTGCGGGTGCTGAAATGGATGCCGATCGCCACTGGAATGCACCCGGTTGCAATGTCTATTGCATTAAAGTGAAGGCCTCAAGACACATGTCTCTTGGGATCTGGGTTGAGAAGACAAGACTAGACAGAATCTGCATTGAGAAAACAGGGTTGTGTCATCTGCCGTCGGTGGTCCTAGTGATCCTTGTCAAGGTCTCTCCCGTTCTCTCAGCCTTTGCCCAGCCTCTCCCCAATGACCAGTCACTGGCTTCACTATTGCTTCTGTTGACTCCACCGTTGGCTTCAATACTGACCTGTCGATAGACCGTGCTGAAAACTGTACGCATCGTATTCCTACCAAGCTATGCACGACATCACTGCCGAGCCAGGCGACAGTCCGACCCACCAACATGAACGCATCTCCTCTACGCACGCAGTGCAACCCAGGTGGCGCCCAGAAGTCAATCGAAATGGTTCGTATTCGCAAGCACACCGTGAATGAGGCTCTGAGCTTGTTGGCAAGTGTTACTGAGCAATGATTTGAGCATCGTGGGTGGAGCAGCTTTAGGCAGATTGGCGCCGTTGTGGATCTGGGGATGGGATGCCTCGCTGGGATCCAACGGGAGTGGATCTCGAGTTTAAGTGCATTCAGCCTTGAATTGGGATTTTGGGATGGTTGATGGCGAATATTTTTCAGGTTTCTGCCAAAGAAGAGACAACTGGTTCGCGCAGGTGAGGGAATTATTGTTCAGCCTTTGTCCCACGAGCTGACAAGCCCTGGTCCACGATGATCCTTCTTTCAGGATAAGGGCAGAGAGCCGACTTGTTTAGAGAGGGTCTACTAGATTGTAGGTCTAAGACTATTTAAATAGATGAACTCTTCAAGCATGCTTCAATGATGTCCCGGCCAGCTTCCTATATCACCACAGAAGTAATGCTAATGCGGGCATAAGAAATGGCTCATTGCTCATCCAAGCTCAATGCTTGATCCAGGACTTTTGCTCAAGGCTCGATTTGCTGCTACCAAAACTCGGATCGAGAGCACAACCTCGCCGAACGCCGCCATACATACGTTTGCCAATTTATTAATTGGATGCCTCAGTATAACCACGCCGACCTTTCGGCGACCATTCGCCGTTCGCTCGGCGAGTTGAAAGCGGGCACCCCAAGCTTGGTGCTTTCTAGTGCTATGTTCAACTCCTCGCAACGGACATTTGCTGATGGCGTGCGCTCGCCGAACGCTCGCCATGTGCTCGGCGATTTCAAGCGCTCCACATTTTGGGTAATATCAGTTAGCCGAACGCTCGTCGAACGTTCGCCGAGCTGCCGGCGACATTGAGGCAGGATTGAGCATCAGTCTACGATTTATCTTATGGCACCCGTGTGCATGATGGGTATCTGAAAGCATTGTGTTGAAGACGCCCGCCACTTAATATCATTCCTCCTCCAAAATTAACCTTCCTAGAATGAGCATAATTGGTAAAAGTAGAACTGGGTGTGAGGAGGTTGGTTCCATCGCAATTCTTAACAGGCCTAGGTTAAGTGAATCCTTTTACAATCCGTCCAGGTGTGAACCAGTTGATGTTGCCAATTTCCAGACTTCTCGCTGGGATTGAAAAGCCGCACCCTCATCAATTGGACGCTGGTCACCCAAGCACATCTGCTGGTCGTGCTTAAAGATCCCATTGTTTGTTATGTCTATAAGACCATCTGATTTACTCAATTGAAGATGGGTCGACGTGATTGTGTCTTACGTGGGGGATGTCCGCGATCCAGGCTCGTGGGTGGGTGAAGACGATGAGCCGCTAGGCTATGTAGAGGGACAGCCTGCCTCAGAGGTCAAGTCCCTAAGAACCTAGCAGTAGATGTTCTATCTCCTCCTTGGTGAGAGCTTCCGCTGTTGAAACACTTGGCGACAAAGAGTGATGCACAAAAGCCTCCGAACAGTTGACTTGGTCACAATCTAGGACATTTGTCTACCAAGGTCGTTGCGCTCAGCCAATAGTCCAAGCATAGAAACTCGAGGACTTGCTTTGAGCAGGATTTGGTAAAACAGCCATCAACATTCATGCCAAGTATTCTTCAGGGTCGTTCCTTTATCGGCAAGTTGCCCATCCATGTGCCACCTCTTAGTGTCGTCGAGCTCTCGTCAACTGGTGTCGCGACCATGACAACTACTAAACATCTACCACTTTGGAAGAGCAGAGTGTAGTTCTCGAAGTTTAAGCCTATTTGTCTGAATACTCGATAACAGGTCGTTTTACAAAGAGAGCATGGAGAGCTAAGGTCAACTTGCCATCCACAACTTACCCACCGTCCCGTCTACTGAATTTTCTAATGGGAAACAAGCAGCCTAGAACTGATATGAGAACTTGGATGAAAGTCATATTCCATTTAACCTACTTCAAATGTGAAGCCTGGTCACCTAAGGCAGGGTAGAGATGCAACTGGTTGGTGAATGCTTTTGGTATAGGGTAGGGGGGTTCAGAATGGCCGAGACCACCACGACACGATATGAATCAAATAAATCGTGTAAGTATTAAGTATTTAGAACGGACGCAATACTATATTTGGGTTCAAGTCGGTAAAGTAGCTCACCATTCAGGAGCGATTACGTAGCAAGACTGGTCTGTAGTCTGTTGGACGCTTCTCTCAACGCCAAGCGATTGCAATTGAGTAGCATTCGGGTACACTTGACTAGAGAGCACGTAACAATTCCATCAGAACTTGGTCATAGATATGGCCGTGCAATAGTCTGGTGTCTCCCAACTCAAGCTACAACCCTCGCTTCACCAAGACCTACATCTTTTCGCCGTTCTCGTCATTCATCATCAGCTAGCATTACTAGCTGAAAGTCTCAAATGGATGCAACCTTTGATGAGCACCCTTGATGAGCGGCACTGCAACTTACTCGCTACCGATTTGAACCGCGGTAGAAATTGACATATTGACCAGTTAGCGCGTCCGGAGCAACAAAAGCAAACCTCAGCCAGTACATCCCCTAGGTGCAATTGCTGACTGAAACACGGTCCGGGAGCATCTCCAGCCACAGAATCATGACCTCCTAGGGGTGGTTAAAGGGCATCCGACCGTCTCAATGTGGATTGCCGTTTTGGCGACGAGCATGAGGCTAAGGTGCGATGGCTGTAAGTGGCGCTGAATTGATCAGTGGCGCTGGATTGAGCGGCGAGAATTCATCAACATGCATTCACATGATGAAGTCAAGATCCAATTGCAAAGGCAGGGCGTCATACCATGTGGTGATCGCCATCCCCATCCTCACAGATGCATCTGCACCTCATCAGTCATCTCGCGTGTCTGATCGACGGGAGGGAAGAGACGACAACGCGGATGGAACCGAGTCAATGGAGCTGAAATCAAGCCCAAAGCATCCACAATTGGGTATTAAAAAACGACTCGTCACTTTGATGCAGGCCTTGATCCATCACCAATTGCCCTGTCGCGGTTGCACCAAGGTCCGACTTGGGATTATCCCCCGTGCCCCGTTTCGAACCCAAAATTATAGATTTTTCCAGAAACAGTGAGACAAGCGATCGCCCTTGCACATGAGCGGCGGGTCTTGCAGCACGAATTGTCATTTCATTGCTTTTTTCGAAAAACGAAACCGAGGACTCCGCAGGGTCGCCTTTGCCTGGGGTATTTTGCCTGGCCACTTTGCATGGCCACCTTGCCTGGCCACTTTGCCTGCCCCGAACTTCTGGATGGGTCTGGGGCGGCTGAAATGGGTTGTGGTTCCAAGGCTGAAAAAGAAACGACTTTATGCGGACAACACGAGGGATGAGGGGCGGTGAAGAGTGATTGAGGATTGAACTGACCCTGTGATGATGTCCAATAATATGTCCAGTAACGATGCCCAGTGATGGTCCAATGATGTTGTTTCCGGCTAGATTATGTGGTTTCAAGTGTCCACGTCCCCATTGCCAAAAGCCCTGGGGCGTCCTGGGCGTGTTGCAACGGAAGAGGCTTGGAAGTGGCTTGGAAGCATCGTGGAATGGGCGTGTGGGGTTGAACAACACGTCTGTGACTGGTCGGCATTGGTTGTGGCATTTTTGACAGGCAGTGGCTCTTTTGACAGGCACGTGCTTGTATCGGGATGACGAGTTTGCGAGCCAGATGCCGTATGAAGTTGATACCCTTTTTGCCCCTTGTTAGACCTCGGAAGGCCCATGTTGAACCGGCTCTTCGGCTGTCTTTGACGGCTGGAGGAATGCCGCGTGGTGACTAGGGCCATGGCACAGACAGGGTCATTCGGCCCCCAGACGATTACCAAACCATGCCATCGGGGCGCTGCAAGAGACGTACGATGGCAGTTGAGAGGCGTCAAGGAGGATTCCCGTCGGCACGGATTCGCCTGCAATGTATTCTGCGGATGGGCATGAAATCCTCGCTGCAGGATGCGCTTGCGCCCGCATCGTGCATCTCCGGTGATGAACTCGCCGGGAGTTGGCGCCTGTTCCTGTACAGACGCTTGTAGAGGTTGCTCAATGTGTGATTGACAGGCCCTTTCGGCTGTGATTGACAAGTTCTACTGGCTGTGACGAATACTCAACCGACAGCCCTGACTGGCCGGTCCCTGAAGCCTTTCCTCTTACATGCAACCTCGTGGATGGACATGGGGCATGGGCTCATATCAACGTCCGTTTACCGGGCGTGCACATGCTGCAGCTTAGTGCTCAGCTTTAATCAAACCAATGACGAACAGCCCTTTGACCGTTCTGGTAGTCCGTCTTGTCTATCCTGGTAGTTCGTCTTGGTAGTCTATCCCGGTAGTCCGTCCTAGGAAAGTCCATGCTGGGAAGCCCGTATCCCAACAGGTGTCATGTTCTAGTAGGCCCTGTAATTAGCCGTCCCTTGCTACTCCGATCCTGTCGATTGTACTCGGTAGCGGGTCGGCATACTCGGGGACGAAGGTCAGATGGACTCGGAAGGACAGTGTCGGTCTCATCAAGGTCGATCGATGCAAGGAAGCAGCAGCAGAAATGGAAAAGAAGAAATTCTCAGACATTCACAGCTACAAAACACCCTCCACAAGTCAAAGGAACACGGAGCCGCGACGATTGAGGCGGGCATCCACACACACACAACTCACCGCGTGGCTAGCCTGGGTGGAGTATGGCAGTGAAACCTGCAGCGAAGAAAAGCACGGGTACGTTCTTGGAGGGAGCCTTGTTCTTCGTTGAGTTGACCGACGACCCGCTTTGCCCGGTTTTTCCAAAGAAGGCTTCTGGAAGGAAAACTCCTAGAGTGGCCGCCCCATGCGACAGGCCCATGCAACGAAATGCCCCCATGCAACGAAAGGCCCCATTCGATGAAAGGTCCCATTCGATGAAGGTGGCTTCCACCCCGACAAGGACCGAACACCCCCCAGGACGACGATGTGGGCAGAACGGGATTCTGCGCCCAACCCCGGATCGATGCTGTGCGTATGACACCAGAGAATGGCGGAGAACTGCTGTGCAGAGAATGGACAGGGAATGATTCCAGAGAAGCACCTTTGGAGAAGAGTCCAGAATATTGGGTCCTCCATAATGCCTGGGTCTCTTGAGGCTTGGGTCCCATAATACTTGGTCCTCCCACAATGCTTTGGGTCCTCAGCCCACTCTTGCCCGTCCAGTGGTCCGTTTTCGCGTTCTTTTTTTTTTTTTTTCTTTCCCACGGCAGAACCGAGAGGCTTGGACCGGATCGTTTGCGAGAGGCATTATCGTTCGTTTGTGTTGAGGCTCTTCTGGGTGCACGATCCACCGGAGTTGAGGGTGAGTCGTTTCGGCAAATGGCTCTTTGGATCAAAGGCTTGGATCAAAGGCAAAGGGGAACATGGTAGGGTTGAATGCATGGAGAGAATGGATGCATGGAGGTTGCGCTTCGGCCTGCAATCGAGTCAACCGAGCATCATGCCGCATTAACGAGAATCCCCCAAACCCGGCCGGGCTGTTGGCGCGTCGAACTAGCCTCTGCTTGTGCTGCGTGGCGTCCTTGTTTGAGTTTGATGACGATTATCGATCTTTCGTCTGCGACATTCCTCTCTTGCGTTCGTCTCCTTGCACATTGATCGTCTCCTCCCACATTGGTCTTCTTTCCCGTCGAACGTCCACATCGGCATCCTCAACTTGTCTCTGTGCGTCGGCCTGCTCCACCAAGTTTCCATGGGGGGCCGTCAAATCACCCATCACCAACGCCTAGCAGCACAACATCCATGTCAGGTTAAACCGGCGCACGCGACGAGTGGATCCCAGTCCCGAGTCCCGGCCAAGTCGTCTTTTGGCCAAGTCGTCTTTTGGCCAGTCTTCTGTGGCCATTCGTTGCGAATCTAGCTCGCCTCTTGGATGTCCAGCCCACTCCACTTGACTTGATGGAATCGCCTCTTAACAGAATCTCTCTTCTTTTCCCCTCTGTTTCAAGTTATCCTCGGTCTTTCATGTCATCCTGGGCCTCTTATCAGTCATGGAATGCCATTGCCACCTCCAAAACGGAACACGCTAGCTTTGTATTTGTCCATACGCGGCTTCGGTCCCGGCATTGGGCCTTGGCAGACTAACAAGCTCGAAACCCACCCGCGACTCTACGCCCATTCTTGGTCTTCTTGTCTCCTTTCCCCTTGTCCATTCTCTTTGCCCACCCTCTCTTCCTATCCAATAGGAACCCACTCCAAGCAACTCAACTGCGTTTAGAAGCCCCCCGCCCTGGTGGCCTGTCTTGGTCGGAGCTAGTCGCTGCGTGTTTCCCTCCCACCCCTGGACCGACCGTCGGAGCGTGCGCCTCCAAGTGCTGAGAGACTTAATCCACCAGCCCGCTTGGAGCTTTTTTGAACCCGCCTGGTCGGAGGCCCAACCGGAAGGCCCCAATTACAAGGGAATTGGATTTCGTAGGTTGCTGTGTCGCTGCGCTGGTATGAACGAGTTTGGGTAGAAGGCCGTTTGTATCGTAACAAAGTCCCAGGCCGCAAAAGTCTCCAGGTCCTGGTTCAACATCCCCAGTCCTTTTGTCCCCAGTCTTTTTGTCCCCAGTCTCTTGATCAAAGTCCCCAATCCTTTTGTCCCTTGATCAATGTCCATGGTCCACCTGGTCACTTGTCCTGACCGGTCACGGTCCCACGGTGTTTTGAGTCGTTTTCGCAACAACGCCGGTGCCCTCCGCACTGGCACCATTGTGGTCGTGGTCCTTGCTTGGTGTCCCCCTGTTCTCTTACGGGCTCAAATGAGGAAAAGACGGGTGCTGGGGTGAAGGTGTAGGGCATGCATGTACGTAGGTAGCAGTAGAAATGCCACATGCTTTTTAGTTTGAACGAAACGGCGCTGTTGGTGTTGAAGCTTTGTCCTCGTCGTCTTCTAATAAAGCAAAACCCCGCCATCCCATGCCATCCAGTCGATCCACGATCCTATCCCTCCACAAAACCTTTTCCCCCCATTACCCGGTTTCTGCACTGTAAGGTTGCGTTGCCTTTTTTGGTCCCTTTTTTTGCCTTTGCTTCTGCGTTGCGTTGGCGTTGCAGGTCTGCAGCCAGTCATCTCATCCATTTTTTGCATCGGTGTTAGTCTGGGCCCAGCCTGGTTCGGTTCAATCTCTGCCGCCATTTGTTGCCGGCTGCCACGCGGACGCACACGGTATAGCACTCGCAGGAGGGGGGGTCAGTCAGACACGAGGGAGCGAGGCTAGACACACAAGACAGCTTGAGCCATCCATCGTATTCGCACGTCTAGACTTGGAGTTGCAGTCGCAGTTGCAGTTGCAGTCCCACACCACGTCAAAGAATCCCCGACGCCAAAACCCGAACCCAGCTACGCCGGTGAGAGCAGGAGGGTTCCGTTGACGACCCTATACGGACTAGAAGGGACATTTACCTCGAAGCTTGAGCCCACCGAGTCTCCAACAACACACCAAGTTCCGGGATCAATCAGCTTGGGTGCTGTCAACCTGCGGCTTCTACTCGGTACTGCCACTTCAGTACAACCCTCTGAACCACCTCACCGGACCTCCATCCATCCATTCATCCATCTCTCCAACCTTGAGCCCACCAACCCACCAACCCACCAACCACCAACCTACTCCAAACCTGAAGCTAGAAGCTGGTTCCCTGTAGGCCTGTACCTACTTCCCAACCTGTCTGTTCTAGCACCTGCCCTACCTACTCCCCTATTCCCCTACCCTTCCTACCCTTCCTACTTGCCTCCACTACCTCACTACCTTTCCGATTTAGTGAGGCCCCAGAACTTTGTCTGTCCGTCGTTTCCGTCCCCGTCCCCGTCCCCATCCCATCCCCATCAACCATACCATCCTCCATCCCACGCCAAACCAAACGGTGTCGGCATTTCGACTTCTTTTTTTTTTTTCTCTCTCTTCTCCGCTTCTTCCCTTTCCCTCATCTACTCCGCGCGCCCGCCGCCTTCCATTCTTTTTTTCGCCCCCCTCGTTGAATTTCACTTGAATCGTCGAATACCTCCGATTGAACTCGAATCAACGCCCGCCCCTCATTGCGCATCCCCCGCGCACTCCGCTCGCTTTGCCACCCTTTCCAGGACAAACAAGACATTACAAAGATCTGGCTACCCGCCTGCCACTTGCGCCTACTTCCTAACGGTCGATAAAATCTGAGACAAGCGAATTCCGAGACAAACAAAAAAGATTCCAAAAAGATCCCAAAAGAAACCCCCCGACCCGCCTTGGCCTTTGCCTGTTCGATCATCGCGACTGGACCGACTTCTGGACCGACTTCTGGACCAACTGGACCAACTGGCTGTCCGTCAGCCCATCCCACCTGCGGATAAGTTCCGCCCTCTAATCCTCCAATCGATAAAAACATCACACCTTCTGGGCGCGCCCCGAGATTCGACTCGATACGTCATGACATATATTGTAAGTCAATCACCACCAACCACCATCCTCCACCACCATCCACGTACCGAAACCCAATGCCAATGCCCAATGCCACGTCCCACGCTTTCCTTCCCGTCGCACGTTCCACAGACATGCCCTGCCTTGTGCTTCAAGGAAGCAATCAGCAAGGGAGACATTAGCAAGCATGTAATCAAGCACACCTACAAGCAACAAAGCACACGCCACGCACACATCTTCACATGCACAACGCCATCTTTTGGTTTGCTCATATCACTCTCGTCTTGACCGGCGCACTGTCACCCGCCCATCACTTGCACCACTACCACCAGCACCACCCTTCATTTGCCCTGTCACTAGACCCCCCTGTCCTTCCACCTCATCGACGTTGCTTCTTCCTTTCCTATTCTGTCTATTCTATCCGACTCCCGCCACCCTTGCAATCTGCTATCCTCTCCCTGCTTTCTCCGTCCACGGCCCGTCTACCGTACCAAGTTCCCATATCCGTGGCTGAGAGCCGCCAGTCTCACCTTTGGCCCCCAGTATCTTGTACAAACACCCTCACACAAGTCTCCCTGAACAAACACCCAAACAAACACCCTGGCATAGACACACCCTTCACATACACACCGCTTCACCGCTCGATGCCTTGCTATCCATCCTTTACACACTCGGAGCCATTCTGGCTGACCGAGTGCCACCTCATTTATCCCATGACCTAGGCGCGGCCCGTCGGAGATTCATATTGATAACTATATCACACCTCCTGGCGCCATGGGCTTGATCATTCATTCTTTTTTCCATCATCCCTGCAACACCACGTCATGGGTTTCTTGATTTAAACCACCTTTTTTTTTGTCTACTGTCTACTGTCTACTTGCCGTCACACATGGCAAGACATAACAGCTAATGTCTTCTCTCCAGCTATGTCTCGCCCACTATTGCGACCTCCATGGCCCGACTCCTTTGATGGTCACACAGGGCCTACCTGCCTCGTGTACCGTATGCTTTGATGATGGAGTGAATCCCATATCCGATGGCCGACCTCGATCTAGTGCACAACCGTCCGGAAATCCTCAGTCGACCGCCGCCTTGAATGAAGCAATCCGGAGTTTGAACCTTGGTCGAAGCTCGTCTGCTCCTGGGTCTGACCAAGAAGCCCATGCTGCCCTGTTGCGCACTGCCAGCGGTGCTGTCGCAACACCCTCGGCCATCGATACTCCGCCCGACAGCCCGCGACCGGCGCAACCACAAGCCCCTCGTCGCGACTCTAGTTTTCGACGCACCTACGATGAGACGGTAACCAAGAAGCAAGGTCCTTGCGATAACTGCGCCATGACTCTTCCACCGCGCCAACAGGGAGGATCCGGAAACGTCTTGACAGCCAACTCCCGAGGCCCGACCCTTCGGACTCGCGCACCCGCTGAACGAGTCTTTGGAGCTGGCGGCCAGGCTTCGCCTCCCAGCTCTCAAACGTCCCAAACCTCGAGCGACACCGACGGTGAGCGCGACGAGGATCATCGGGCGCGCAAACGGACTACACCCTCCGCTAGCTCACGCGACACGTCTCGGTCCAATACGTCCCGATCCAGCACGTCAACTGCTGCGGATCGCACTCCTTTTCACGTCCACTATGTCGATTACACCTCAACCCATGACCCGGTGCTGCCCGAGTCCTTTTCCCTCATCCGCGCTTCCTGCTTGCGCACCCTGTCCTTTGAGACGCTGCCGCGAGCCCCTGCCACCGCCACCCCCACGTCCCCCCTATCTTCATCATCCCCCGCCTTTGTCACCACCCAGAGTGCCGGTTCGGCAGTGTCTGGCGGGCCCATCTTCTTTGGCGACGCGCTCGCGGGGTATACTACCGCCTACATCTTTCGCATCCCCGATGTCCATGCCCGCGGTCATAAGCGCGTCTATGCTTTCTTGGCTCTCAGCACGCACAGGGAGCGGCTTGCCATGAAGACCTTTGCTGTGGTATCTGCTGCCTTTCGCGACTTTGCCGGCTGGATCCAGCAGCTCGCCGAAACCGAAGCCGAGCGCGTCGCCGCTGAATCTTCTCCCATCGGTAGCACCATTTACGGCACCGCTCCCGCGCCCAAGAAACCAGCGCCTGATGCTCCATCCGCCGACCGTGGTGGAAGCAGCTTCCTTACTGGTGGTAGCGGATTCACCCGAAGGATGGGTGGCGGGGGCGGTGCCTCAGCTCCCAAAGCCCGTGGATTGGCTGAGATTGTCGGGCAACCAGATGTCTTTATCGAGTTGCACCGACGATTTGTCCACCTCTTGTTTGAAGTGGGCGTCACCTTGGGCTCATAAGAGCACTGGTGCATACGTTTCGCTCTGTCTAGAAGACAGTGTGACAGACGGGCATCATGTCCGTTGAATGATTGAGCACTCAACAGTGCCGATTGTATTTGTAGACTTTGCATCTGAGTTTCTATTAGCGCGCGCTTTGATTTGGCGAGCATGACTGGGAATATCAAAATAGAAGGAACGGAAAACAAAAGACGGGAACGGAGTTTTGGAATGCTTAATGGCTAGGGAAACCAGATAGACGGTGAATCAAGTGTTATGACTGATATTTGTGTTACTCGTGAGGACCACTGAGACTTTGGAACCTGGAACGCCATCAATTCTATTCTAGGTAACCCCTCCCTCCAATTATAGGATAGATCCTCCGACAATTAGTGTACACTGAGTTGGACTATTTGTAAAAGTCAAACTTGTTCTCGTCGCTGGTACCCTTGACCTGGCTTGAGTAGGCATCCTCGAGATCGCTCTGAATAATGTTGTAGCGGTTCTTGCGGACGGCGCGGAGTCCAGCCTCTTGCATGATGGCAGCAATGACGGCACCGGAGAGGGGATCGTTGCGGACGATGAGAGAGTCGAGGTCAACTTCGGGGGCGAGGCTCATCTTGCTGGCAATGGTGCTAAAGATGAGACGGCGCTCTCGACGATCTCGCAGCGAGGGGAACTCAATCTTTCGGTCCAGACGACCGGGTCGGAGCAGGGCGGGGTCCAGAGTGTCGGCACGGTTGGTGGCCATGATGACCTTGACGTTGGAAGTCTGATCGAAACCGTCCATTTGGTTGAGGAGTTCGAGCAGGATACGTTGCACCTCACGATCGGCACCGGTCTGGGCATCGAATCGCTTGGTAGCGATGGCGTCGATTTCGTCGATGAAAATGATGGCTGGGGAGTTTTCGCGGGCCATGCGGAAGACGTCTCGGACCATGCGGGGACCTTCACCGAGATATTTTTGGACAAACTCTGAACCAACAACACGGATGAAGTTGGCCGTGGTGGAGTTGGCAACAGCCTTGACCAGCATGGTCTTGCCGGTACCGGGGGGTCCGTACAGCAAGACACCGCGGGGAGGGTCGATACCAATCTGCTTGTAGAGGTCAAAGTGCGTCAGAGGCAGCTCAACAGCCTCGCGAATCTCTTGCTTTTGCATATCCAAGCCACCGACGTCGGCGTATGTCACGTCGGGCTTTTCATCAGCACCCAGCATGGCGATGGAGGAGTCGGCCTCTGGGGGAAGAATATCGACGAGGGCATTGGAGTGTCGGTGGAGGGCGACAGAGGAAGAGGCCTTGAGCTTTTCGCGATCGAGCGTGGAAAGAATTCGAACGACGTAGTTGGATCCAGTGCTGGATTGAACAATGCCGGTACTAAAGGGTTAGCTTGGACACCAAGGGACGGCTTTCAAGGCATACTTTTGATCAATGGCCTCCATGAACTGTCCAATCACCAGAGGTACACTCTGGATACGTTTGATTTCTTCTTGAGCTCGTACCAGCTCGCGTTTCAAGCTCCTGCTGATGGTTAGTGACGAAATGTAGCGGCTTCAAAACAACAACCTTTGCTCATCTTTGATGTACTCTTCTTGCAGCTGGATATATCTACCCGTCGTTAGTTGTGTTGGTTGACGCTTCCAAAAATCCTACTCTAGTTGCCGTTGAAGCTTCTTGAGGTTGGCGTAATCATCGCCACCGTCAATCGTCACACCCTCGAAGCTGTCAATGTTGGGAATGGTTGACGGCGCTGCCTTTTTGTGAGGTGGCAGGATGTTGGCCGAGTTTTCGACGGCAATGTCGCCCATAATTGCGCTTCAGCTCGGTACGTGATGATCGTGTCGTGATTGTTCGGTGGTGGCTGATTCGAATCGTGGAGAGGGCGTCGATGAGGTTGTCGATGAAGCGTTGGCATTTGATGCACCAGGCGCCAGCAACGACGACGACGACAAGCTATGGTCATGATCGTTAGTCATCACTGGGCCTGGTCACGTGTTTTGGTGCTTGGAGGGAGACAACGGGTTCCATCGGAGACTCCATTTGATTGGCCACGGAGCTCAGTGGGAACAAGGCGACAGCTGCAAGGCTCCAAGGCCCCAGTGGGTCAGCCACAGCTCAGGATTGGTCGTGACTGCTGGCTGCCTCCACAGCTGCGCCATAGCGGGGACGCTTGGTACAAATCAGCTACGACGGATGGAATGGGGCGGGTACAGGCCTTGAATGGATGGGCCCATGATGCCTAGACCGGCGCATCCCTGTGGAGTGATCACGATGGCCGATACCTGACAATGATAAGGATCCCCGCGATTCTCGGTGAGGACTTACGATGTGACAAGTATCATACCGTGAGGCGACGGCCATCATACTGTGTGCTCATGCTCAAGCAGCCATGATCCATGCCGCAAGTACCGTCATGGGCTGCTTCAGGTAAAGTTCAAGTACCTTGCGTCTGGGTCTCCTCTGGGCCTCCCCAGCCTGTGGCTTATCAGCGGTCACTTGCCCGCTCACGGGATGATGCGGCAGTGAATCACTGGCGCAGTAGACCCATCGGCAACCGGAGTCGACAAGTCACAGTCACCAGTCACTTGCATCTTGAAACGTCCAAGTCGGCTGTCATTCTCAACCTTTTCACCTCTCCTCAACTCCAACCGTCCAGCCGTCTTTTGTCCCTCCTGCGTCCTCTTGCGTCCTCTTGCGTCATCCTTTGAGGTCGTCACGCTCCAACCACCTGCTCGCCATCGCCTACCCCTCGTTCCCGTTTCGGCCGTCGTCAACTCCAACTCCCTCATTCAACTCGAACCATGTCGTCCTCCATCGCCATCCTCGCCGGCCCCTCGGCCACGCACTCGTACCACGAGTCACCAAAAGGAACTGGCTCCTCTACCAACAGCCCTTACTCCAGCTCACCCTCATCCCCTCCTTCCGCCCGCAAGAGCAAGGGCCTGCACTCCCGGCGACAGAGCCTCTTGAGTACGTGCCTCTCCTGACTGTCATGGTTGTCTCACATGCCAACTTCCACATAGGCTCGGCCATTTCCAAGCAAGAATGTACCGTCATCAACATCGGCGAACCGGACGGACCCCCACGCTTGGTAGGTACTCTGTTCCCTGGCCTGGTCTCGACTAACCCTCTAGATCTCGTATCTTTCCTCTAGCCAAGGCTTCGCTTGGAACCCGGGTATGTGCCATGTCTCAGACCTGCATTCGTAGCTAATCCTTCCAGAAATCTTCCTCCCCTCCTACGTCGACTGCGATTACGTCCCCTTGGAGAACCGTCGAGACCCCGTCCACGAGATCCTCCTCAGCGATGAAGAGTCCAAGAACCTCCTACCGCAATAGGCTTATACTGTTTTATACCCAACGGACCTGCGACATAGACTTCCTTTTCGCGAGACGTTCTATGGTTCCCGCCATTATTTTGAAGGGGTTTTGCTATCTGTAGCATGGGACGGCATGGGCCGTATTGGGAGTCGGTACCATGGTACCGCTGATTGACGGAGTAATTTGGGATGCGCATTGTCAACGGACTGGTTTGACACCCTCATTTGAGGCGGAGTACGACAGATGCCAACAAGACATGGGACTGGGATTGGGTTCGTCGCCTGGGCAGAGGAGTTTGTGGTTCATATGCTTTCCTTGACTGTTTGGCGTTGTTAGTTCTGGTCATTTGTTAACTCTCCTCAATTTACCTATTTGAGAATGTTTGCAATTCTAAGGTGACCAGATGTCTTTGCTTGCTTAGGTGCGGCCATCAGTCTGGGCTCCAGAGCAAGGTTAACGCTACCTAATCTGCACCAACTTACCATGACTTTGTAAGTGATGTCAGAGCATAATTTATGAATGTCATATTAATTTAGGACAATGATTGCCTTTTTAGTTTAATATTATTGTATAATTTAGTCGTGACTTAGTCTTAAAGGAAGCATTGGTTTGGCTTTGGCGGAACAGGCTAGATGGCGTGGTGTTTTTTCACCTGGAGGATGGGTTTGCAATGGATCTGGCGCTTCTTACCTAGATGGCCCTTGAGACTCTCGCGAAGACTGATCTGCGTGAGGTGTCATTGTCATTCTATGTGCAAATTACAAAGGCTGGATCCATGCCCAAGCCTCGTGGATGCCCTCTTGAGCTCTGTCTGCAATTGCCTTGCCCAAGGCGACGGTGCGCAATCTACCTACTCTTCCCTACCCACGGACAGAGCCAACCTTTAGCAGGTAATTCTTTCCTTTGTGTGGTAGCTCAGTCTGCATGATGCATTCCTCTTCCTGCGGTGGTTATCTCGTCAAACCTTCCAATATGTACAGACCAACCATGGACATCGCTAACCTTCAGCAGCCACTTCCATCTTCTGAGTCTGTACGCCCACTCTGAAAGAGCCACCTTGAGAGAATTATTGTTCTATAAAAGGGGACTGGCCACCAGTCCCTTTCTCCATCTCACTTCATCATTCCCATCTCTTGTTGCCACAACATTGACCTGGCAACGTTTCCCATCCCTCGTCGCCACAACACCAACTTGCTTTTCCTATTCCTTGTCGCATTGGAGTACAGGATGAATTGGGATGATGCACATCGAGAAGAGTGTCGGCTCGCTGCCCCATTCTTCGCCCCTGACTTGGCTACAAAAATCCGAAGAGCCGTTCCAGGGAACTATGGCCTGGGCTTTGTTCTATCCTGTCAACTTCCCCTTGGCGCCTGGGGCGAGGAGTTGCCGACTTCCATCCATCACTTTGCTACTGCCACCAAAGATATCTTCTCTACCCACTTTCATGCCGATTTCTTGAGTCGAGTCGCAGCATTCGACGAGTTCTGCGCCGCCGGTACGACTGGAAGAGGCATCTCGTTTTCGGATCATTTCATCCAGCAGCAAACCATTGTGAAATGGACTTACGAAATCATCGACACCATCGTACTTCATTGCGAAATTATGCTGCCAAGCGGTCCCCCTCCAAGCGGCAGCGACACTGAAGAAGCCACTTTGCCCTTGGTCCCGAGCTCATCGTCTCCTGCCGAAGGTAGCCCTCATTCAACCTCAGCCATCCCTACCGACGCAGAGCTGAACGCGACCCCTGCGCCATCTCGCTGCCACATTTCACAGATCATTCTACACGGTAATGATCCCTTTCGAGCGTGGGCCGAGAATGAAGAGACACGGGAAATGGAGGCCGCTGCATCTCGACCTCTACTCCAAGGCGAAGACTGGGACCCATCGCATCATGCCACGAGACCTGTATATCACGGTACGCAAATCGACATCGCTTCCAGAATGACTCAGAGTGAGCAGTTTCTTCTTGATAGGGCAGACGGGCATCGATTCGTGGGCCTTAGGGGTCAATGCAATCACAACCAGGTGGCTCCATACATCTCGAGCCTGCCTGTGACGTGGACCGGTTATAGCCCTCAACGATGTTTCCTTTGGGCCGTCTTCCGTTCCGAGGTGATCTGGAGTCTTGGGAGAAACACGGCTGCCAGAGAGGTTACGCAAAAGAAATGGAAATGCCAAGACCATGAACACATCGGCGTCGTACTGTTGAAATTCCGCCCTCCCCTGCACGCTAATGCATATACAATCCCCAACGGCCGCGAGGATGACTGGCATACGACTTGCAGGTCGAGCCGATGGCAAGAAAATCTCTTACTGAGCTCAGACGAGGCTTGGTCCCGTTTTTCAGGTATCCATGGAGGCAGCAGAACATCGTGGCCTGAGGTCATCCATACCCAAGAGCATGGCCCTCAACTTGCAATGTCTCGCCAAACCCAACAACATTGGAGGACAGTATACCACGGAGAAGCTATTGCGACCCTAAATCAGTCTCATGAGGCAACCTACGCAATCTCAATGCTCCCCAGGCCAAAAACCCCGGAGACTTCGCTCCCCTCGGGGGGGACGGACCCTTAGATGTGAAGGTCAAAGACACGCATGTGTATCCGAGTCTTTACACTAAATTAAAGAATAATAAATATATAAATATGATCATAAAGTACACTCAATTAAGGTGGAGAGGTACAAAAGCATGCGAGCTTTTTTCGGCTTAATCACGTTTATTACATGTTCTCATCTTCCAATGTGAACTGCAGAATTCCCAAGTCACATGCCTAGCCACCAGTCCCTTTCTCCAATTCACTTCATAGCAACGTTTCCCACCCCCCGTCGCCATTGAGAGTACAGGATGAATTGTGAACTTGGGCGTCTCTACTCGAGCCTATCAAGATTACAGGACGCTCCAGGCTGCCGCCCGTATTCCACTTAATTTGATCCCTTGAGTTGCTTTTGTTTCTTAATTAACTACGACTTTATTGATCTTACTCTTCATCCAGCAAGGTCTCAACGTGCGACAAAGACAAAGGAGTGTGTAGATTCGCGCTCAAACGCGGGTACCGTGCTTGTTAGACTGTGCAACTGATCGCCAGTGATTGCGGGCAAACCGTATCAGAAGACGAACCCCGAATGGTAAATACATGGAACTAGGCGATGTTATATCGCCTGATGGCGTCAAAAGGTTGAGGCAGAGATGCACCGTGCTGAGAAGCAGATTGCTACTACATTTGAAGACTGACAAATAACTTCCTTACTGATACGCAGCAAGGATCACCTGTTTAAAGACATACACCGTCTCTGCGAAGCGAAGCCGCTCTCGTAGCTTTTTCAACTTTGCTTCCTGCTCCAACTTGCGTCGATCCAGCGCTTGGAGCACAACCGATGCGTTGGGGATGCCATCCAAGTGCTTGAATTCCCTCTCCATTATGCCAATCTTGCCTGCCAAGCTATCAAGTGCCTCGTTGAGATCGGCAAGCAACTGGACCTGTTGATCTCGGTCGTCCATTGTCTCTAGGGTCAAGCTCACGTTGTCGAAAAGAAACGTGCGGTCTTTATCCACGGCCTTCTTGCCATCTGCAAGTGTCGCACTTGAGATGTCTTTGCCGGTCTGGCTTCCAGCTTGGGTGGTGTTGAACCCCGTTTGGCAGATCAGGGATCCGGCCAATGTCGTTACCAGCCGCTCTGCGAGCGAGAGTTGGTCGACTTCCCAAGTGCGGATGACGACGCGACTGACTAAATCCATGTCGATACCCAGTGCCCGGAGGACGCTCAAGGTGAGGCCAATGGATTTGTTAATCCTGGAAAGGCGCTTTAATTTGTAGTTATTGAATCTGTCCCAAAGGTCGGTGGAACAGCCCACGTAAAGTGGGCTCTGGTGGTGACGGACATCCCCCGTGAGGTCCAGACCCGTGATGCGGAGATGTAACCTCGTAGCCAACTCGACAATTATCTTGTCATCAGAGGCTTTTGTGTTGAAGAAGGCAATCCTTTTGTCGCTCGAATGGAAGGCGCTATCAACTTTGTTGACCCATTTGATGTGGCCTTGCTCGGTCGCGTCGGTGGTGTTGGGGTTGCTTTTGAGGATAGCCGAGCCGAGACGGTACCGACCGAGGCCCTCGACGAGGAGGGCCAACTCCTTGTTGTTGAGGAATTGGCCGTTTTGACCACTGCACGCAAGGCCCAAAACGTAGATACCAGCCTCCTTGAGCCCCGGCTGGGGATCGGGATACCACAAGGCCTGGCGGTGATCATCGTATGCCACCGTACCCATGATGACGGACCGGATGGCATCTCGCCCCATGCTGTGTAGAAGTATCACCATGGGTCATTTCACCAGTGGATCTTGCCGAATGTGCGACACGGTTTGGTAGGTGTGAATGTTGAGGCTTCCAACGACGGGATTTCGGTCTAACTCTTCCAGCTTGTCGGCGAGTAGGGGGAGCTCTTAGCAAAGCTCGTACAGGGATGGGTTGCGTTCAAGAACCTCAATGAGATGGAACTGATCAGTGCCTCCTGGCATGGGCATTTGTGCCGTTGGCACAGTTGGGTATGTCGAAATTTCCGCGCCGATGTCAATTCTCAGCAGTATGGGAGGGTTGTGTTAAATGTTGTTTGGTAGTCGGAAGAGGAGCGCCAGAATATCTCACGACAACAAACAGTGATTTCGAGAAGAAATTGCCATGTCTTGGAGACAGAAGACACTTTGACTGCCAAGTGTTAGGCAGATTCTGCTGGCTGCAAGTCCTTCTTGCAGGGTCTGCGCTCTGTTAAGCTGCAGACGCCATTCGACCCCAATCGACATTTGTCAACTGTCTCGAATATTTCATCAGAAACACCTTCTTGTTGCGCTCCTCTCACGCTTGCAACTTCTCTGCTTTGATTCGTCGCTCACAAACAACCTCTCATCACCTCTCCTTTAAGCCTCCATTCTTTGCCAACCCCGACTCCATTTACCAACACGTGGCATCGCAACCATGAGCACACAACCCCCTAGCGAAAACAAGATCAGAAAAAGATACCAGGACCGTTCTCTGAAAGGATTCGAACACGGTATCATGATTGCTAACCACGATAGAATCCAGGATGACCTTTACGGCCGTTGCTACAACACCTCCGCTCTCCGTTATTCTGGCGCAACAATCGCATCGCTGCGGAGTATGCTCCGGATCACGCAACGCAAAATACCCAATATCTCAAACCACTGTGAAAAAAGGCTAGTGATGTTTCATCGGGTCATATTGAGGGCTTACTTTGGCGGAGAAGCCGTTTGGCTCAGTGTTCACAGTGACAAGAGGATGTTTCTGACCACTTGCATTTTAACCACGGCGCCGATTCGCCCAATCGTATCGTTTGCATTGCCTACTGATTGTATCTCCTCAATGTCGGCGGACGCAGCTGCCTGCAGCTGGCCTTGGTTGATTGCTTCATGGCAACCTGTTTACCTAACGTATCCTATTGGGCGGCGCAGTGAGCCCCCTTACGAGTGTCAAAACATGACACAAAAACTTCTGCCTTGACAAATTTTTGCTCTGCACAACTTCACCAACGCTGGGCAACATTCCAACATGAATCAAATCATTGACTCTATCGCAAAATGGGCCTTGTCCCAGAGTGATGATTTACTAGTTGGGCACATCCAAGGCCCAGCTATCACGACCTGGAGCCCGTCGGCAGCATCCATCCCTCTGCGCATCTGGAAGGCACTCTCCTCCCTGGATCCGGATATGCTGGTGATCCACGCAACCCATGCACACAGAGCCAAGGAGATAGTGTGGCCTCGCAACGTAAGAGGAGAGGCACTGTGGCCCAGTGAGCCCGACAAAGAGGCTGAGAAGGCTGCGAACTTTGGTCTTGCCACCGAGTCCTATGGAGCGCTTTTGGAGAAGCTGCGGCGCAACAAAATCCCGCCCGCTGAATTCATCCAGCCACAGGGATGGACACTGGCATCGGTTTTGCCTCCCAAGATCCTGTTTGTGGTCGACGTGGACTTGGACGTCTCAGCGGAGTTTGCCCTTTTGATGGGTGCACTTGACGCCTGGGCTAGCGGTACATGCCGGGAACGAAAGACGGTCATTCGCATCTTGACAATGTCCCATGAGCCAATGCAGTACGTCGTTGCTGGCCTCTTCTCTGGTCCTGGCCGTCCGGTGATTGCCAAGTTTGCAGTGCCTCGTACGGGCAGACAAGCTCAGATGGTCCAGGCGGGATCAACTCGCGACGCCATTTCAATGATGAATGATAACATCAAGCGAAACCCAAAGGCCTCTCATTCAGTATTGAGCTTTTCGGAGAACGGAAACGAGGGCATTGAAAAGCCATGTTACAAGTGGTCCGATGGCGATTTTATTCCACTGAATCGAACTGAGAAAGAAGACAAGTCTGTGAGGATCATTATGCCCATCGGTGTAGCCATTCCAGACAGTCAAACGCAGACCGACGTTGTACATGTCATCACTGGAGATACTCGACGAAGAGTAATTTTCGACCGAAAGATCAACCAGGTGGCTGTCGTCAACATCAAGATCTCGGCATCCGAACGCCAGGAGCAACTCAACTGGGCCAGCCGTGCTGATTGCGTGGACTCAGACATCATCATCTATACGACCAACAGTTTCCGACAAGGTCTCAGCGCAAATAGACCTCGCCGGCTCAGCGCGGCTACCGTTGAGCTTCCCGGCCTTCTGGCCGGCCTGACACGGTTCCAAGACTGGCCGATTCAGACGCGCAAGTTGATTTGGTCCATCATTGAGAGCGAGGATGTGGGTCCCATGATGATCATGAAGCGACTCAGCCAGCAGAGACTGATGGAGATCAATGGGCCGGACATGCCGGTGCTCTGTCTTGCTGGGGTCGAGCGCACCATTTTCTACGAGGCGCTGCCAAAGGTCAACTACGATGTCCGAATAGCCTGGCTCCTATCCATGCCTTCCAGGAACCCTAGCACTGCTCTTGTCAAGGCGCAAATGGCTGCCCTTATCACGATCGGCCCGGCGCAGATGCTAAGTTTTCGAAACGCGGTGGCAGATGACATCGGAGAGACCGTGGGTGACCTCGCCCGGAAGAGCGCGACGACAGGATTTTCAGGTAACTTCTCCGGCTATGGAACCCTCTGGCTCTGCCTTGGGTTGGCTAAAGGAGTTTATTCGAAGTATCGCTGGGAGAAAGGGTGGGATTGCGGCGAAAATTTTGTGCTAAATGAGTATTGCGAGGTCGTTGAAGATATCATGTTCATCAAGACGGAACAAGTCTTTCGAATGATGGAACTCGCAAAGCTGTTGGCAGCAATCATATCCTCCCACAATGTGGACATCTCAACCTGTGCGGTTCACGAGGAGGCGTGTGGGATGATGGACCAGTCGGATTTCCTCGACGTTTCGTGGTGCCTCCTTCGAGCCTTTGCGCATCAGTCGACTGTGATGGGAGCGGAAGATGGAGGGATGGTCATGTATGATACCCAATCCTACAGAAAGGTTGTCAACACTCAGGAACATGTGTGGCTGTTGGCACTTCCACCCATGCAAGGCGAATTGGCTGAACATGGATCTTTTTCGGGTATCAGCACTCGGATGCATGGTGGATGTGATACCAAGATATCAGATTGGACTTGGATCCCTATGCCACTGATTAGGCGATGGTCCCAGGAGTTCGGAGGACTCGACGGGCTCGGCTCTCCTCCCCGGGCGTCTCTAGACCCAGACTTGGCATGACTTGGCGTAAATTCTTTATGGAATTTGCTCTGGGGCCCTTACTTAGGTCTCCAAGGTTCTTGTTTATGGCTCCGAGGCTTTTGCTCAGGCAACGGTCGTGCTATGGCGAGGACCAGCCAGTTTCATGTTTCGTGCGTTGGAGTCGCAATCCGACTTTGGGAGGCAGTCGAGTGAGTTTTATATACGCTCTTCTCCATTGATCCGATCCTAACCGCTATGGTGTTAGAATATCTTAAGCCGTTGGTACATTGGCAGAAGGATGGACGGCATGACTTGGGATGGAAGGAATTCGTGGATGAAGAGATAGTTCGGCACCGGGTTTACCACCAAAATTGACTGCCAACTTTTGCCAACCACCCACACCTTCTCTTTGAACCCTGCATGCACGCATAGTGAACCTGTCGAAGGACTGTGCTATGCACGTAGGCCGGGGAGGTAAACGTGATAGAAGTCTGAACCGAAGGCAGGGAAGGACACGATGTATATCTAGCTCAAGGCTCTGTCGTGAGGTCATGTGCTGAATTAACCAACTTGTATTTCTAAACTCTGGTATCTCTTCTTATTACTTAGGCGTCTGAGACGATTCCTAGTAGTCGGCGCTTGGGATCGTCTGTTGGGGCTCCCGGGTGCTGCCGCGGGTATTGGAGGGACGAATCTGTAAACTCAATATACATCAGAAACTGCAATGATAACACGCCGATGACGGAAACGCACGACATTCCATGAATTAGTATCGAGAGTCTTGTTCAGGTCGCAGAAATTGTGAGCGTCGAAAGCTTGTCAGATGCCTGGACTTGTAGGCATTGGGAGCTTGTCAATGAGCCACCGCGAGAGCTAATCAGCTGAATGGAGGTCTGCCTTGGAAGAAGTTAGTGGATGATACTCGGGAACTGAGGGCATGAAGCACCTACCGCTTAGCAAGCGATGATGAGGCCCTGGTAGCCGCCCTCTGTAGTAGTAGCGGGCTCGAGGGTCGGAACCCGGTCTACGACTTGAGGCGAGGAGTTGCCCTGGCCTTCTTGTGGACTTGAGGGGGCTTGGCTATTCTCACGGTTGCGTCTGCGTCTGCGTCTGGCGCGGAGTCTCCTACGTTGGGAGAAGTCTTCTCTACCGAAAGAGTCTCCTACGCCAGAGGAGGGGTCGTTACCACGCCCAGCACCATTGCTAAGAGAGAATTGAGAATAGGATCCCTCATCGTTTCCTGGGGTATGGTGCTCCTGGGTGGGGGCACTACTGTAGCTTTTTGAGGGGCCGTACGGAGTAGTAGCTATCGGGTTGATCGCTATGATGGCTCCCATAGCCTGGGCCTTCGTAGCCGGGAGGGCGGTTGCTAGTCGGTAACAGGTAGAGGACGTCATGTTCTCGGGGTAAATCCAGATGCGACGAGCCTTCGTGCTGGCTCTACAGTGTCGACATTAGTGACTAATCTGACGCACCCAGGACAATCGACAAAGCTCACCTGGCTAGCCTGAGAATGGCTCGGTTGTCGCGAGGGCTTCTGCGCAGCACTGGACTGACGCTGCTTTTGCAACGAGCTGTTCGTAAGCCGCGTTCTGCTTTCGGGGGCGGGTGCTTAGGGGGGTTCCCCCGCTTCATCATCAACTAGATGTGGTGCGTAAGGTATAGGGTTCTTCAAAATCAAGCTGACGGGAAAGTGTTGAAGATGCAGCTGGAGTACCGGTGTCTGATGCAGTGATGCGAGTTGGAGGGAGGTTTGCGAGGAGTTTGCTATAAGTTTGCTAGAAATTTGAAATGTCGTGATGCAATATATATGTATATATATATATATAAGGGAGAAAAATAAAACCTGTGAGTAAAAATTTTGCGGTTGCCTAAGGGCTGGCAATAAAATGCGGCATTACGTAGGTGAGTGAAGCATCTCGGCAGCGCCCGCAAGTAACTGACCGCTGCCATTTGGCAAATGACTGCCGGCACCAGTCTGCCAACTTCAACTGCCAACACTTCCCTCACTATTTTCGACTCCTTCATCCCTCATCACTATCACCAACGTTCTTCATTACTACCAAGATACGCACATCATGTCGTCAAGGCGTCATCCTCCTCACCCTTCCAGCCAGCCGGCAGCAACAGCAGCTTGCTCATTGGCCTCGCTATGCCGCCCACGGGCACTTTGCTCTCGCGTCCATCTAGGAAGAGCTTGACAGGGAGAACCGGCCCGCCGCATTGCCGCAAGAGCGCTTACCGTTCCCTGAATCTGATCGCTCGAGCACGCACCAGGGCCGGCCCTTCCATTCCTGTCGACGCTCAGATGTCGGGGCCAGATAGCTATGATCTCTCTGATGACAACATAGATGAGCGCATCTCTATCTCCAGCGACGACGGTAGATAAATCGGTATTTTTTAAAATTTGGTTATCCTTATGAAGCTGATGGCTAAATTATCATCAGAATTCTAGATCTTGCCGACACAGCATTCGACTCCAAAGCCCTTCCCGTACCCCAGCTCCTTGCTGTCCTTGACCACAACGCAGTACAGAAAGTCATCAACTATAACGACCAGATGAATGGCGCTCCTTACGCTTTTCCGCTAGAGAAGATGCTGGTCCCGTTAAAGGGGCTCATTCCACCGATGTCGCCAAATCCACGATCATCCCCACGCTTGTGGGATCGACAATCCATGTCACTGGGTTGCCTGACGGCCCAGCCAGAGAAGACATCTCTCTTATGCTTCACCGCCAGAGCAAGCACTTTGATACCTCCAGATTCGAACTTGCCTTTCGCCTCTTCGCCCATTCCACCGTCCTCAACCGTAAGAGTACGCGTCACTCTGCGATATCATGCGGCTTCTGAAAGCGACGGCAAGGCCCTCAATGAAGTTCACAGCCTCCCCAACCAGCTCGCCGCACTCTAAGACCTGCCATTATATAAAACCCGGAGTCTGTCAATCACCCCGCCTGGATTCCCTAATGCCTTCCTTGCGAAGAGCAACAGAAGTAGGTACAAACTCCCAACGCCATCAAATCTTTGAAGATGAGTCACCCCTCGCTAACAATAGCTCTGACCAGATACCCCCGTGGACTCGTCAGCGATAACGCCAGCATGGATGCAAAACTCGTGACTGGTTGCTCGTCTCCGTCGAATGATGCGTGCTCAAGTCGACAGTAGGGACATCGACATCAGCCTCGTTCCCTCTAAAATATCCATCGAAAGACGTCTAGTTTACCATCGGCGAAAAGGTATAAGGAGCAATGAGCGAGGAGAAGGAGGCGGATGAGGTTTCGTCTTTTCGGAGGACTTCAATCTGTGGCGCAAAGCAGCCCTTTTCTCCAACAGATTCGCGACGACGGTGCTGCCCTTGCCGAGGCGTGTCTTCACAGACACGCATCTCCAAACGTGACCTTCTGCGCCACAACGAGACAGACAGGATACGATAATTATGTCTTTCCTACCAAGTGTCGGCAAGGAACGCCATTGTTACATGGTTGGATAACCATTCCTCCATTAGTTTTGGCAGCAGCGCGAAATCACGTCGACGCGACGCGAGTTCTGGTGAACGCAGGACCTATGTTGTTGGTGGAGGTTCGTGTTAATCCTGTCCTTGATGTTTCGTGGCTCATACCAAGTTGCAGCCTTTCTTTCACAGTGGCCTTAGCCTTCCGCGGTTCTCAGAAGCTGCACGACTGTTAATTGAGAACCGCACCGCGCAGTTGATAGGCCACACTGGCGATACCGAACTCGCACCTTTAGAAATGGTGAGATATTATTACACATGTCTATACCAGGGCCACAGATGCAACTGTGGAGAGCAAGTCGCGGGAATGGGCAAGTCTCTAATTCCCTGGCAGGAGTCTATCACATGAAGGCCTCACCCACAACGCTAGGGTTACACTCTCTGCGATTAGAGATTTCAATTTGGACTTTAACAATGCCCCATGAGCAATTACTCTACGTTGTTGATGGCCTCTTCTCTAACCATGACCGTCCGGCGATTGACAAGTGTACAGTGCCCCCTGTGAGCAAACTCGTATAGGTTGTCAAATCTGGCAATAATCTTCAAACCCCGAAAAAGAACGTCGACTCCAACCCAAAAGCATCACACATCGTCTTGTATTTCAGGCTGAAGGAAACATTGGGCCCTTGTGAAGGGTGATGCCATGAAGAGGCCGCCTATTTGGAGTACTGCCCTCCCTTGGGGTCCGGATCGTGACCTTAGACTGGGCAAAAGGTCTCTCCGCCTGGTGCAATTGACGCCAAGATGTAGGCCGCATATGCACTGATGCAAGAGCGCACTGGAACTCTTGGGTCGCCGCTTATCTGTGGCGCAACAACAACGATGTGAGAAATGCTTTAAGCACTACCCGGCTACCGATCCTGCTAGTCGATACCAAGACACACAAGTATGTACAACCCTTAGTTTTCTCTTACATATTCACCACTAATTGGAGGTAGCCTCGGCGAGTCCAATGACCATTCAGTCCAGTCAAGCCTTGTGCAAGACGCTACGCGCGCTATGTTCAGCCGCCGAGCTACGGCCTCAACATTTTTGACATAACTATATAAGACCCTCCCGAACAGTCGACTCTTGCCTCCTCGATCCCATATATAAGACAGCGGAGGGTGTTTCATTACCCCTCCAACGCCATTATCTTGAAAAAAACAAAAAGACGGCACTCTTCAATACCCTCACTGGGTTTTTCTAAAAAAAAAAAAAAAAAAAATTACGACAACTGCTACGACCGTGTGTGTGATCGACTTCAACTCGGCCAAGCGCATCGGCGATGCGCACAAGCAATGGACCAGCTAAGGGGACAGCCAGCATCGATAAAGAGGTAGCCGTCGCCAAGGATGACTTCGGCATGCTGAAGACGGACTTTTCCACTCACTTCAACGCCCAGGTCTTCGCCACAGTTCTATTTGCGCTGGGTCAAATGCACGAGCGACACGTGCAGACAATGAACCAGCTACGATTCGACTACGGCCAGCATCGACACGGAATTCCCATCACTCGGGGACGGCTTTAGCGCCTAGCATACGGACTTCTCTGCGCACTTCGAAAGCCAGTTTTCATCGCTACCTTCATGACCTCAGTCCAAGTAGGGGCCAAGCCAAAGGACATCGGAGTGATATACAGAAAGGGCGACCACCCAATATTTTCACTCTCAGGAACCCCCTCTGTTAGAATAGCCCTTTCTACCAGGACTCCAAGCTCCGAGAAGTTCCATGTTGATTGCGAACTGAGCTAGGCGACCGCACCCAAACCCGACAAAGGCCCATGTCGACAGGAACTGCGCTCGTGATTACAGCAGCTTAAAGATGTACACCTTTATCATCTCTTCTATACATTATGACACAGCCTAATGATGCTACAGAACCTCGAGAAACCTAAGCTAGAGAGCGGCGTATCTTTTACTAAGTACCACTTGCAAACCATCGTACCTAGAGGCCACAACACGACCAACAACATGAATGAGCCGCCCCCCAACGCACCCGTCAACGTCACGTTGCCGTTATCGAGCCAGACTCGATCGCGGATGGGCGCCTTCACCCGAAAACGTAACTGAGTGGACCCAAGGACCCCCCATCTTGTTCCGGGAAAAAACCCGATTCAAGTTACACCACTACTCATGAATCAGCCACATCATGGGACGTCGGATTCGACCTATTTCTACTGTCACCAGCCATTGCGAATCGTACCAGAAGACGCGGTGGTGGAAGAAATTACAAATACTCTTATGAATATATTATAAGGCCATAACGCGGCCATGGAGAGTCAGCGGCGGGAACAGAGAAGTCTCTCATTGACGGGGAGATCTTTCCCTCAGCGAGTAGACGGAAGATTGGGGAGAGAGACCACCGCGCACTCTTCACTCCATTTAGCACCCCAAACATAACTTCAATCCTTCACACACTGCACACCGCACACCACACTCGCACGTCACACACTGGACGAGCTACGACACATTGCTGCGTCAGAATTCACTCCAAGTTGTTGACCGCGGCGACGTTGGAAGAGAAGCAGCAGCAGGGTCGCCGTGAGTCAAAGTCTCCCCTCCAGCTCCGCCTTGACCTTGAGCAGAGAGAGGAGAGGATTGACTGAACCGAGCCATCCTTTCTTGATGCTAGGCGTGCCTTAGCTGCCGATGTTCACGCGCTTGCCAATGACGCGACCATTGCAATTGAAGAAGTCTTGGTCGCCCAGATGCCGAAGGCTTTTTACCCCCGTCAGCTCTGCCATTGGCCAACCCTCCAGTGACGATCAAGCGGTGGTAAATACGGTAGAGGCCGCCATGCGTGCCATTTTTAAGTCTGTCGCGGCGTCCTTCGCAGCCCTGACAATGGACTTCGACCTCCCACGAGCTGGCGACACGGAAAGATGTAGAGCGCGGCTCCTCATATACCACTACATCAGGATGGCACCATCCTTGACTAGGGACATGCAGCAAGTTGTGTGACGGCGATGAGTACAAAGACCTCTGTTCGCTATGGAGTTCGACGTCTTACAAGCTAACGACACGGAAAGATATAGAGCGCAGCTCCTCATGTATCACTCACTACATCAGTATGGCACCATCTTTAACGGAAAGATGTAGAGCGCAGCTCCTCATGTATCGCTACGTCAGGATGGCACCATCTTTGACACGGAAAGATGCGGAGCGCAGCTCCAAGTCACCACTACTCCCGCATCGCGCCGCCTTAACCACAGACATGCATCAAGTTGTATAAATGCGATGAATTTGAGGACCTCTCGTGTCGGCCATGGACTTCGACCTCTCACGAGCCGCTGACACCGAAAGATGCAGAGCGCAGCTCCTCATCGATCAATAGGTACGTCGGGATTGCACCACCCTAACTATAGACATGCAGGGCAGGCTCCAGTCTATCACTACGTCCGTATTGCACCACGCTAACCACGGACACACAGCAACTTATATAAACGCGATGAACCAAAGAATATCTCCTGTTTATCATGGACTTCGACCCCTCACGAGCTGACGACACCGAAGGCCGACGACACCGAAAGCTGACGACACCGAAAGATCAGGTCACAGCTCCTGGTCTATGACTACATCCACATTGCGCCATCATTGGCCACGGCCACGCAGCAAGTCGCGCAAAGTGACTCCAGATACCTGGAACACACTTGAGAAAGCTGAGCAGGAGAAATATTGAACGATGGATGGGTTGCGGAGATGGGCAGCATACAAATGACGAAACCGGGATCATTCGAGTCTCCAACAAAGCGCGAGACCGGAAGATAACGACATCGAAAGGTGCAGAGCGCAGCTCCTGGTATATTACCATGCTGCTTCGTGTCGCAGATACAGCGGTTCTTGATGCGTACAAGGGAGGGAGGCGAGGACGTGTCCGCATTTGATAAATTTCTAATTGACTGGCCTATGGTCAAAGTCGCCCTGTATTTCAGTAGCAAATTAAATAGCAATTTCTCTCAATTAGTATTTTGTTACACTCAATTAGTATTTTGTTACACTCAATTAGTATTTTGTTACACTCAATTAGTATTTTGTTACACTCAATTAGTATTTTGTTACACTCAATTAGTATTTTATTACACTCAATTAGTATTCTGTTACAATCAATCAGTGTCCTGTTACCATAAGGTTGGTGCTTCTTCCAGAATGATCAGATGCCCGATGACTATTGGCAGGGCCGAAGGGAGTATACCGGCTTGGACATGGACCTAATCTTCATGTCTTCACACTCACTTGGAACGACAGCTATCGCAAAACCTCCTTCGCTATATTCCGCTACAAGTGCTGATCCGCTGTAAGCCCAAATGTTGATTTGATCGACAAACAAGAAGCCTGTTCGAGTCCCTTGCGCGCCGTCGTAGGTGCGACAATGGTGCATCGCCTAGAGGTCTCGGTGGCGGTGAGGATTGTTACCGACCGAGGTACCTACGTAAGGTAAGGTAAATAGGTATGCACAGGAGAGATCAAGTGGCTGACAGCTGCCACAGAATCTGTTTGCCAAGCCACCACCCACTACTCGAAATCCCGTCACGTCTTCACCACGTCACAACTTTGCATCCTCCTGATACGCTTCCATCAACTTGAGCACCATGGAACCCATAATGGATGAATCTGAAGATATACGAGCCCTCGAACAGAGGGATTCGCATTACATTCATATGATGTGGCAACTCCGGCACGAGCCACCACTGCCGCTCCCTACGTCCCTCGGGCTCAATACGAGCGGACTCGACTGTTTAGTCCAGATCATACGACACACAAACAGTTTTTTGAGCCACGAGCTGAACTGGGGCCAGATGAGAGAGACTAATCCTATTCTGTCTTACGCCGGGCAAGACTTTGATCCTAACAGACTCGAGTCGGATTCCCGTCGGTCAGGGGATAAGCTGCGAGAATACAGGCTTGAGACCAAGATGCGACTCATCGAGGACATCACGAAGAAGGTCCCTGGCTTATCGTTCCGTGCCCTCATGAGCAGCTCCCTGATGAACGAATCATTGTGGTCTTCGGCCGAATGGAAGCTGTCCAGCATGGAGATCAACAAGAGGGAGGGCCTAGTCGTCGACAGTATCCAGCCAGGCGATTGCGGGTTGCTGAAATACTTCTGCATCGAAGATTCCAACGACGGGATCCAAGAGTTCATTGACAAAATATTCGATGGGGACAATGTACCCCATAACTTGGAACCACATTTTGTCAGGGTGCTATATGAGTCGCACCCAGTCCATCCGCATCATATAGACACGCTGCGCAGCTTCCGGATGCCCGTTGGTCTCCTCTGCAGAGAGGAAATTGAACAGGAATATATTCACCATTATCGGTGGCAGTGGTACTCCCTCATCGCTGTTGTCCGCATGAGGGACGACACCACGCCTCGCGACAACGTGCGAACATACACTCGAGGGGGTTATCCTGTCGATATGGTCCGGCATCATCCATCATTCATGTGGAATGATTGGCGCATAGATGACCACGGGAGCCACTCGTATGTACTATTCTACCTTAAGTCGCCTGAAGGCCTGACCCCCGCGCGCTTAGAGGCCCTCCCCAACATCTCTTTCAATTCCAAGCCCCTCCCAGCAACCCTTCGAAACGCCCTGAACGTGCCGAAAGAACTCGTTGCTGAGGCAGTGCAACCACAAGAAGATCAAGTGGCGACTCGTCCAGACGTCGTCCATGATTTGCAGCATCCAGCGGGCCTCCCCATGCATGTTAGGGCCAAGCAGGCATCCGACCCTCAGATTCCTGAACCATCGGAGAAGCGGAGGCTAAATGAGCCCGAAGATAGGTCTGCTCCCAAAAAACGCCGCAGTAAAAGAACGAAACAAAGCAAGAACGACAATCAGAATACTATCGATATCCCAGAGCACTTGAATAGGGCGAATAAATAGAGCGGAGTTATGCGTCGGTCCTTCGCTCCTGGTCCGAAGCCATCGCTTACCTATCCTTTGCCTGTGCTCCAGACCGAAGCATCATGTTGGACAATGAGACAACCTTGCGCGGTCACAACTCGCTCGACGCCTTGCTCTCTCGTCGTCCGAAGATCAGTCAAGCGCACCATGCGCGGCCACGTACAAGCAGGGGGGCATTTGAGACATTCATGGAATAACTGTGCTGATGGCTCTTGATCAAATTGCCGCAGCTCTTCCAACCGTTTCGCATCCAGCCAAAGCACAGCTTCTTTTCTGGTGCCCCGTGTCGCATCGAACGACACAACCCCCGCACTATCAATCATTTACTTACAGGCTGCATTCATGATCAGATCTCCGGGGGGCATTCAGGTACGCCTTACAAGTGTTCTTCATCCGTTGTCTCGATACTAACCCAAGCCAATCTATAGCATCGGCATTTCCATCACATAGTCTAAGGAGGTAGATGGCATTTCCCCGGATATAAGGTTGAAACTTCGGGACGGTCACAGCTGGACATTGGGAGATAATCGGAGAAAGCTTGGCATCGATTCAACTGCTGAATTCCGTGAACCAGACACATTCTTCTTGAGCTCCATGTATCCATCGACGGAACTAGTGGAAGGCGCAACACATTACCTTTCCAGCCTCGACACCATTGCAAGGCTCAACTTCGATCCTATGCACGAAACTCTCTTCTTTTAATCTTCTTCTTCACTTATGTCCTGTTTTTTGTACACTTGGCGCGCGTTTTTAATGTCCTCTAGTTCAGGACCTTAAGCCCTGGATGCCGCCACTACTCTATTACTTGTAGTCTTATAATTATTCTATCAGTGGTGTTCTTCTTCCTCCTTGCTCCATATACTATCCTCTACCATGCCAGAGGTCTCTTCAGAATTTCTTCCACCTCTGTTTCACGGGTGATATTAAGCAGCTTAGTTCTTTCCAATGCTTTGCCTTGGTTTGCCCTTGGCCAGTATCCCAGTTTTCCTTGTCTTTGCGGAATCCCTTCAAGAAAAAGTTGCTTGCGCTTCAATCTCTTGAAATCGCGTCCGCCGTCGGTTGGCTCATTTTCCACATGCGAAACCCCGACTCCGCCTCCTCCGGATTCTGTAGGAACCCCTGACTCGGGACTCTTGGGACGCTTCCTGGAGCCTGAGTCACCGGGTAGGGCCATGTCTTCCTCTACGGGCTGAGGAGCACTCGCCAACTAGCCCGTTCCTGGTTCTAGCATGTCGGCGACGCTGTTGTCGACCATAGATGTCTCGCCCGCCTCATCGCCCAGCTCGGGGCTTGCAAGCTCCCTCTCCATACGCCGCGGTGCGCCTCTGGCCTCACCTTCAGTCGACTGGTTTTCTGCTGCGTCGTGCTCGGTTTCGGGTAGGTCGTCGACACCGGTAAGTCCTCCATCATTTTCGGTGTCAGTCTCAACTTGGTTGCCTGGCATAGCGTCGCTCGTTCCCGGAGGAACCGTACCCTCGGGGACCTGGAGTGGAGAGCCAGTTTCGGTCTCCTGGATGATTTGAGTTCTGTGATTGAAGTTCTCCTGGATCATGTGCCTCCGCATCCGATTGAGATAGCAACGTGTAAAAGTTTCTGGGAGCATATCGCTGGTCGGTAAGTCCCGGTGACCGTTGCTGGCCCAGAAGAGTTGATATGAAGCCTCTACTGTAGAGTATGTGGCCAATCCATTGTAATTCACCTCGTCCAGCGCGTCGATGATGTGTCTGAGGTCATCGGCATTGGCCTCTAGCGGGGCATCAATAGCAACGTCGGTAGCTCGGAGTCGGCTTGGTTTGATCGGTTTGCCCAAGTGAGCCATCAGGTCAGACAATGGAGACGCATCCATGACGCCTCGTTGCTGACGAAGATGCATGTGCCAAGCATGGACTGACATGTGTGCTGGACGCGTCCCACCGAAGAAAAGATCCAGAACCGAACAATATACTTGTCTCGGAAACTGCAGGTCACGGCGATCGTCTTTGCGACATACGATTGCGTACTTGATAGCAAAAGTCAACTTGTCTCTGTCGCCCTTCCAGAAAGGATGGCATATGATCCGGGCGAGATGGCGACAGAAATTCGTTGGCCAAATCGGATTTCTTGGTCTCTCGCCGTCGTACTTGATCAACGCGTTTTCAGCAATGGACACCTCGATGCCTTGAGACGTGTCCATCAGCGAAAGAGGGTCCAGGCCAAATAGTCTAATGGACAGCCTCCAAAGCGTCAGTAGAGACGTGTCTCGACTGTCTACCATGCCGATGCAGTGTTTGATCAACGACTGATCAAATTCCAGTTGTAGTCTGGCCTCATCAGCCTCACTCCAGTCGGTATATATAGACAGATCAGAGCTTGCGAGACTATCGCGCCCAAATAAGTCCTCCTCGGTCACAAGTGCCCGCAGCTTGAGCCCAGCGTTGGCATTCGCAACCCGCCTGGGCCAAGTGTCGATGAAGTTAGTGCTGGCTAACTTTTGAGCCTTCTTTTGGAGCGGCTTGCCCTCCTCATCTCGAGGGGTAGCCGTCCGGTCCCCTCGCGCGACAGATCTGGTGGTCGCCATCGTCGTGGATTTCTTTGTAGGTGGTTCAGCAAGGTTGTGTTGTGTTGAAACAAAAGAAAAGGAGTGAGTACCTTGCCGAAGCGTAGGCTTACGCAAGAGCCATTGAGGACCCTCTAGGTGGTGCCGGAAGACAAGCAACTAACGCGACAACTTAACAGTGACGGTCACTATTACACTTCGTAGGGCTTCCCCAATCACTCATTACACCCCGTGTGACACAATGCTCATGTACTACCTTGGAAGATGGGCATTATGCAGATGTCCACTACGTCCCCCCTCCATACAGGCATGAGACATACACAGGCATAACCTCACAATCAGACATTTCGACGACGTTGGATATGGGTATGTCCGTGTCTGAGCGACAGGCATCAATCAAGACATTTGTGATTATGCAGGATGTTTGTGAGACTCTTAAGCACCCGTGATTGTGAAGTTTCCTGCATCTCCAGCCCCATCCACGCCATCTCTGCACCCATGTGTCTGCGGCTTTCGTCACTAGAAAAACTCGATCGTTCAATGTGCTCAGTGTCCATACATAGTACGTCCTGTAACAAAAGTTAGAAGTAGCGCAGAGAGCAGAAGATAGTGTCCATACCTGACATGTTGGGATCCATGACCGAACGTCAATTTGGGGGCGCGCTTGACGTCTTTCGTCTTCTAGAAACGATGGCGGGTCGTGTCTTGTTGGCTTGTGTTCGAGGTACGGAGTTCAATGGGGTGATGTCGGGCAGCTTGATTTGTCGACCTTCAAATTCTGAGCCTCCGTTCTTAGGGCATGGCCGGGAGTGCGTCTGGAGGCAGCTGCGGATACTAAGGAGCAAGTCTAGGAACCCGATTTATGTCAGAGACGTACCGCAAGAGCAACACTACCTACTAATGTAGCATGGCAAAACTTACGTGTCGCGTTACTGCTGAGCCTGGCGAGCCTGCTCAATCCTGTGAGCTCGCGTTTGCTTCTGCTCTTCTTGCCGCCGCTTCTGCTCCTTCTCGTCCCGCTCCATCTCCTGTCGATATCGCTCTAGCTCCTCCCGCTGCTCCACCAGCAGGATAGCGTTTTGAGCTTCCAACTCAGAGATGTCATCTGCCATTTCCTCATGATAGTCAACGCCCATAGGAGTCGGAGCATCGTCAGCATCTTGGACGATGTTACCACGTAGCCTGGCCGACCTGGGGACTTGAAATGGAACCCGGGCCCTCCCAGATCGCCGCAAGGGTGTGAATGACCTCAACGGTTGGAAAGGAAGAGCATCCAGGACTTCGCTCGTAGCCGTGAACCCAACCGCGTCAGACCCCTCAATTTGCGACTTGGTGTTGGTCTGGTGACCACCGCCAGCGCTGTTGTTACGAAGGATGGACTGACCATGACCGGCGGCCTCCGTGGTGGTTGTCTGGACAGCCACGCTCCTCACGGGGATTACATCTTGGCTATTGTGGCCGCCTCTGTCATGATGCCCGCCTTGGGGAGAACCGCCAAAGCGTCCGCCTCGGGGAGGGCCGCCATGATGCCCGCCTCTGGGAGGACCACCATGATGCCCGCCCCTGAGAGGACCGCCATAGTGTCCGCCTCTGGGAGGACCGCCATAGACGCCCGGGGGAGGCCAATAGAAGCCTGGGGTAGGCCAATAGAAGCCCGGGGTAGGCCAATAGAAGCCCGGGGGAGGACCACCAAGGTAGTCACCAGAAGGACCCCCACGATAGCCGCCATGGCTTGGACCCCCATCTGACCAGGGGGATCCCTGGTTGTAGCCATGGCTATAACTAGAGTTATGGCCATAACCATGGTCATTGTAGTCATAACCATAGTTGTAACTACTATGGTCATGACCATAGTCGGAGCCACGGTCAGAGGCGTGGCGAAACTCATCACCGCCGTGACCAGCCCATGCTGCGGCATTGCCTCCTCCGCGAGTGCGCGCAAAGTACTGAGCCCGGTTGCGATTCCGGTGCTGGTTGCGGCGGTGGCGTAGGCGGTTGCCTTGGCCAGCGGTATCATCCATCGGGTCGTTGTTACTGTTGTTGTTGCTCATCTTGGCAACGATGCGATGATGATGATGATGATGATGATGATGATGATGATGATGATGATGATGGGTTTGGGAAGGGAATTTTGGGTTGCCTAGCTCTGTACTAAGGGACAAAAAACAGCATCTGTTTGCCATGCATTTACAGCTGGCGTTCCTGCAGGGTTGGTGTTTGGCAGCTGGCACTACTGCAGGTACACTCCAGCTACTGAGATGGTGGTGGCGCTAGTTCGGAGATGCATGCATGGACCAGGTACTGATGGATGAGGTTAGGTGGGATGGAGTATAGATGAGACACGACTTTTTGTAGAGGCTGGAAAGACTACCACCTATAATACTGTACAGAGATTGTCCTCCCCTACATATTCATGTGACTGGCAGGTCTTTCCAACGCTTGAGCGTTCATCTTCTTGGAGGCGCGTCCTGGGCTCGCGACAATGGTCGTTAAATTAGGTGTGTCGCTCCACACTTCCCCGCCATGTCTTAGTGTGTGAGTGACGCTCATGCCAAAGGATCGTGACCCACACAGGTATCCGAGCGGTTTCCATTTGTCGCAAACTGTGTAGATCTGCAGGTCGTGCCACATAGTGCATATGGAACTTTAAGTTGTTTATCTCAACTACATTTTCCGTTATATGTTGTATATTTGCCGTAGTGTCTACGTGGTAATACCATTATCCACCTAACCTTAATCTACCGGACTTATGTATGATAGACATTATTATCGTGGGATTGTTGACCCCAGGGTAGACGTCAGTGCTTCGACCTATGTGTGTACCTTAATTGGTCGGGATACTCCCACAGTTCTAAAGACTACTACTTCGTGGAAACGATCAGAACCACCTCCCAGGAGGGCCAAACAGCTGCTAGAAATTCCCACCAGCTGCCAGCGGTGCCAAACGAAATCTGTAGTTAGCCTGTAAGACGCCCAATGCTTACGTTGGCCAAATTTCTTGCTTTTACCCTCTCCATTTTCTCCATCACCACCACCACCATGACGCCCATAGCGACAACGCTGTGATGGCTCAGCATCGTGAGATGCGCTCGATTTGGAACCCGGACAAGGTTTTGCCTGTTCCTTGGGTTGGTGAAAATCCAACTGGGGGGCAAAGGCGCGGCTACCTGAGGCCCTTTGTGGGTTGGATATTCTCGGATATCCGCCTGGATGACTACCTGCACACGCAGCGCCAAGTCGCGGAAATGAAGCTGGCGAGGGCATGCATTAGGGCAGGCATGTCACAGGTCTCGCACTCGTACTTCGAGCACCATGTGGACAAGGCGACCTGGAACGCCATGTGTGAGTTTGCTACTGCTTATTCCATGATTTCGCTAACAAACTACAATTCGCGATGCCGATGTCAGGCCAATATGGCCATGGCAGCACTCACCAGTGAAGGAACGCGGGGAGCCTGACTCCGCAGCCTTTGAGTTGCTGCGAAAGAAGATACTTGCTGAAGAAAGGCAGAGCGGCAAGGAGACCGATGAGCCCTCCATGTCAGCCAAGGTGCGAGGCAAGCAGGTTACCGCTCCCAAGCAGGCGGATCCTCAGCCGGCGGCTCCCAAGCAGGCTGCTCACAAGCAGGCCGCGCCTCAGCCGGCAGCTCACAAGCAGGCCGCTCCTCAGCAGGCCACTCCTCAGCAGGCCGCTCCCCGAGCCCAGCAGGCTTCTCAGAATTGGAGACGCCAAGACGACGGGGACGGATACACCCAGGTCAGCTATCGATGTCATGACCAGGGCGGAAACCGTGGTGGCTCCCAAGGTGGAAACCGGGGTGGAAACCGGGGTGGAAATCGTGGTGGCTATCAAGGTGGCAGCCAGGGTAAGAAGGATGAGCTGGCCATCAAGCCACGGCTGGTTGAGGCACAAATTCCCAAGGGCTTGAGAGAAAGCATCCTTGAAGGAAACAACGTTTCCTTCGTCGACGTGGCGATAACTGGAGGGCGTGCCAAAGGTTGGGGTCCTCAGCCACCAGGAATCCAGCCCTCGAGCCATAGGGTCCTGAGCGATGGTTTTGAGATGGAGCTGCCCGCGGAGCTCGACTTTGAGTCTTTGGCTTGGGGCCCCGATGGATTGGACCTGTTCCGCCTCAAGTCTCGAATTGTCGATGAGCGCCTCGTTCTTTCTTGGCGATACAAGGACGGCAAGCCGAAGGGTGCAGTGGATGCCACCACTCTGGAGGAGAAGGTTATGCCCAAGGCCAAGGCAGCCCGCATGCTCGTCCTTGGTTTGGACAAAATGGATTGGTCCAAAGATGATAGCAAGAATTGGGCGGTCGGGGACCACGGCTCTCTTTTCCAGGCACTGATGACGCTCTGGGACAATGTCGTCAAATGGCTTATGGAAGCCCTCAAGGGAAGCCCCGTCTCTCTCCACGACTTCATCCTGCAAAAGACGTGCCCTACCAGGACCACGGCCTACGAGCAATTGTTAGCCTTTGACGCGTCACAATTGGATGCTCAAAAGATGGCGGACAACCAGGCCAAGTATTCTGCCTGCAGGAATATTGTTGGCGACATTGCCCAGGCCAACACACACGACGTGCCTGCAGCCTTGGACCAGTGGCTCGCCTCGCCCAACGATGACTTGGTGCTGACCAGATTCCAGCGCATCGATATTGCGGCAGCTGCATGGAATCGAGCTCTTATCAGCGGTAACCGCCCCCGGACTAATGTCGCTGTCTGAGTCAACGCTGCCAAGGCCCGCTCAGCTAACTGAGTGGATATGGCGCGCACAGATGCCCCAGGCTTGGGGATGCATGTTTGGGACGAGGCCTCGTAATATCGAGCGGCAGCTTTGAAGGCTTGGCCTAGTAGCATCGACTACTGGGCCTCATTGGAGCCATCAACCGGAGGGGGCCAGTCAGCCCTCTAGCTGATCCAGGACGATTAGCTAGCACCTTCCCGCAGTGTCCTAGGTTAGTAGCTGAGAGTATCGCAAGATACCTCAGTGAAGCTAAAACTAGCTAATGTGTGCATGCTTGTTACTATTATAGTTATAAGTTTCGACTGAAACGTATAGGGAACTCACCAGCTAACCCATGTGAGCAACAGATTCGCAATCACTCTCGGCCATTTGGCAAACACGGTTCTACGACCCCGCAAAGTGACGTCGCGACAGTCGCACGCCCCCCTGCTGCAGCAATATCCACACGGACATGGCGGACCACTTTAGGGCTGTTGGAGGCAATTGAGGACGTTTCTTGACAAAGAATCGATTGCAACGCGCGCAGATTCCTGCTTCGACCAGCATCAACCCGTTTTCGAGGCACAAGAACGGACCGTGACACATCACACCCGATTGATGGACCATCACCAACGCCTTCTAGAGGATTGATAGGGCATAGGAGTGCGAGGAACTGCAGGTTGAAAAATCTTGTTTTGAGGCTACACTGGTACACAAGCTCGATTACTACAATTGCTACATGCACATTTGTTCCCCCGATTGCGCGCTCCAAGCAGTGACATGATATCGCCATCCTAGATAGGGAGTAGGTAATGCCGAGTCGACTTCAAGACTACCTTATTAAAGCAAAATGAAATGAATACCTGTTGGATGCTAACTGCTTTAGGAGTGATCCATTCCGGCTGTGCCAAAGCCCCCGTCGGGTGGGTGGTTGCGACAATTATGGCAGGTGCGCATTCCCAGGAATAATTTGTTGGGTAAGCCGCCCACGACTTTACGACTGTACAAATCCACCACAATAATCAAGAACATTTCCACATTCGCACCAATGGCGGTCAACACAATGAATACGGTGACGAACACGCCCAGGTATCATACTGGGCCTACGGCACATATGCTAATGGCTGGAGGCGACGTCCAGTACCGTTTGATCAAGGCCCTGGAGACCAACGCATCGCTCTCCGAGCTGTGTTAGCAGCTCCCCTTTCTGGCGGACAATTTGGTCGAGCTGGAAGAAAGTAAAGGCATCTCTGTATACCAGACTGTGATGGATATTCGCCAAGACGGGCCAATGAAATGGCCAATGGTCGTCCTCCTCCACAGCATGGGGAGAGATGCCATCAGGTCTATCATCTTGGGCACCGTGGCATACGATGACCATCACCACAACAGGAATTTATGGTATGACCAGCCCCGCCAGAAGATGGATGATGTCGGAGTTTACGTCCTGGGACTTGTTCGTCTGAACCAACCAGGCTTGTTCCTAAATACCAAGGAGATTAAAGACCTCATCAATGGTCTCCATCGGTACCGCGCCGGCGCGGCCCTCAATAACGCCGGGGCTGTCGGGGCCAACCAGAACGAGCGAGAAAATATAAAATGGGTGACACATGTGGATTTCAGTCTTCAGACCAGCACCAAGGTTCCGTATTTCTGTGCGAAGCTGACGGACGACAAAATGATTTCGGACCTGATCAGTATGTTGAGCAGGCGTATTACGACGGCTTATCAGACCGAGCAGATCCGTCACCATCAAAGCCCATTGTATGTGGGCTGTTCCCAGGACCTGTACACCAGGTTTGCAGCCTACAAGGAAAAGCGCATCGCCAGCATCAACAAGCCCTTGGGGCTGACGATGAGTGTGCTGGAAGCCCTGACGACTCCCGTTGACCTGGTCGTCCGCGTTGTCTTGCGCACCTGGAAGATGGACCAACTACCGCTGGCAGAGCGCCTTGTGACGACAATGGCACAGTCACTTGTGTATCAGTCAGGCTTTAATTTGGCGCAGCCTGGAAGTAGGCGAGGTAAGAATGTTGGACAGCCGTCGTTTGATCGCGGTGAAAAGGCGGTGCGCCAGTCTCGTACCTTTCTCAGCGACAATGTTGAACTTACGTTGGCGGAGATGGACAAACGTGACAAGCAGCTTGAAGACCTCGAGTCACTCAATAAAGAGCTTGACTACAGTCATGCAAGGCTTCAATCAATGGACGAAGCTAAAGCCAACATCAATCAGCAAGGGCCTATCTTAGGGATTTTGGCCAAGTTGGAGGCTGCCAAAACGAAGCTGCATGAGAAGTTGCAGGAAATGCAGGGGCAGCTGGAGATTCTTGAGACGGAGTATGAGATGTTCAAACTCACGGCGAGGCGATAATTTTTGCCTCTCGGGGTTCGCCTCCTGAAACAACTCGCCCGCGATTGCCAGGTCACACAGCTTCATAGCCCGGCTCCCACTTGCGGGTGTACTTCAGCAGGAAACGGTGCTCGCGTTCGGGCATTACCCTATTTAAGAAGTTTGCATCTTGCCTCCAAATACCATTAGCATGATGGCGCATTAGTGATGCTTCCATCGGTGGGCACCCGGGCCCTGGTCAGGAAGCTCAGCTACCAGGTATAGGCCTGATACTTAGGCCTGGGCTTTGTTTATCTTTCTTCACTTCTGCCCACTTACTTCTTCAGCCTAACCGAGCGCTCCCTGAGCATCAGGTACCACTATAATTTCTTTCTAGTTTCAGCGATGATACTAACTTACTCTTCTAGAACACCACTCTACGAATAACCACCGACATCCAAATCATTGCCGACAATGACAGGACGTGCCACAGGCTCGGGCGGCGGCCTTGCGGTAGCCTGCCAGTGGTGAATGGCAGGAGAAATTGTCATGATCGACAGCGAGGACAACGAACATCGTTTCATCATCACAATTGATCCATCGATGAGGAACCAGGGCCGCGAGATGCCCACCAGACAAACCCCGGTGGAACACCACGCCCAATGTTCCGAGCGACGGCACTACATCGATCGTTGAAATGCATTCGGAGGCCCTCATCATCAAGACCTGATCCTCGAGGCGTCCACCGGACAAACCGTGGCGAAATTCTACATGCAACATTCCGAGCGACGGCACTGCATCCATCGTCGAGATGTATTCGGAGCTACACACGCGACTGGTTCAGGGTGGCTGTATGCTGGGGACCCAATCGTCGAGATATTCGGAACTACATACGCGACTGGTTCGTGGTGGCTGTATGTAAGGGACCCAATCGTCCGACTCTGCATAGAATCACGCAATGTCGAAGCATTGGGGAGTAATCTTGCCAGATAATGATATCAATCAGCCTCTCGCATTTTCTTCACTACCTACTCGTCCACGGGATGCCTCCTCTCCCGTCTCCTCCTGGAGCCGCCCTCAAACTCCTTCCATGGCTCTGTAAGAGTACAATCATCTCCTCTATCCTCCTTGCTGATACAAGCCCTGATCTTAGTCGGCTTCGAACGCAGCACTCCAGCTTAGGCTTCCCAAGGCTCCGAAGCACCAATAGCATGGGCTGCTTGGGGGAGGGGGCATTCGAAGGCGAGCATCTCAAACGGCCGCAATCATGGGCGCTGTTGTCGCCCGACACATGTCTTGACCTTCGCCAGCTTCAAACACGGCCCTCCAGCTCAAGTCGATATCGATATGCAGCTTCCCGAAGTTCTGGAACACTAGCAGGATGGTCATCCCATGTAGGATGAGATGTTAAAGGCCAACATCTTTAGTTGCGTGCCTTTTTCAATGACCCCGATGCAGGGTCACCATCATTTATTGTCACCACAGCTTGTTAGAGCATTTCGTATAATCGACTTACCCGCTCTGGCATTATTGATCGTTATTGGGGTCGTTGTCATCATCGTATTCATCTGAGTCTGCGTGGGGGTAGAAGTTAGCATAAGGAATGCCCTATCATAATTAATAGCATAAAGTTCTGAATTACATCTTCTTTAGAGTCATCCACTCGGTTGCTTGTATGCATGTGCCACTTTCACTTTCGGTCACACCTCGACGAAGTGCTTCCAGCCGGTGCTAGTGCAGGCTACCTTGAAGTTCCTAGGCTTGAAAGAGACCTTGGACTTGGCCCCCGATCCATTGGGCGTCATTAGGACCGCGGCAAAAATCCGATTGTTGTATTGAGCAGAAAAGTGCGCTTTCCATGTGTTGAAGCCGGGTGATGGGAATTCCCGTGCCGTGGCCAAGCCGTCGCTATGCCACTGCCTGTAGGAGTCGTAGATACTCTTTCCCCAATGCCATAGGACAACGTTGGAGACCTAGCTGCCGGAGTGATAGGAGAATTCGATTTCAAGCGTAGCCCTCCAGACCAGGTTGGAATGAAGATGCAACTTCTCGAGGCTATGGAGCCTGGTAGCACGGGCCGTTCAACGTGGGAGGAAATGTCAAAGGAGCATGGAAGATTGCCGTCAAACTGGGCTAGGATGACCGCATTCACATTTCTGCCACCTAATCGACGAGATGATTCTTAGAACATAACCGGGGAGGTTCCTGGACGAAAGTTAGATGTGGAAAGGGGGCAGAGAGCGTTGGATCTATACGTACCTGGAATGCTGGGATCCCTCGCTATGTTGAGCGGAGAGAAGTTGCCGCGGCGTGAGCTAGTCGCGAAGGAATCAGTGGCTGATGATCGGAGGCCAAGAACCCGAAGCACGTGCCTCTTAGGCGGAACATGTAGAAGAACGCGCCCACTCGACGTCCAAGACGGAACGGGCAGAGGATAACGCCAACTGGGTATCAAAAGGACAAACTTGTAGAGGATCGTAAACCGCCCATCACAAGTGTATACCTGAGCCATGCTACCTAATGTAGTACGCGTAGTACAAAATTAGGCGACCGCGGTACAGTGCCAGCCTACATCAGGTTGGCTACCACCCATTCGACATCAGGCTCATCCAGCAACAAGACAGTTGATGGGCCCTCTATCCCTTCTGGAGGGGACAGGGTGAGCTTTCCAAGTCCAATTTTGATACACATGAGATCCACCCAGAGCATCATCGTTTGTCCGACGACGATGACGCCATCGCATTCGGCTGGCTTGACAAAGTATGAGCCTCGAATCTTAGCATGTGCTGTGAAATCTTCTGGTAAAGACTCTGGATGCCGGTCGCGACAGAGAATTCTTATGCCATCGCTCGCCTTACTCAGGAACGATTGGTAACTAGGTTGGGGCCATCGGTCAGCCAGCAGCCACATGATCTGCCATGCAGCAATTCCGACCATGACTGTTGAGTTTCTGTATTCTACAACGTGGGCCATGACGGCGAATAGGAACCCGACGACGGAACTTGACAGCTCACTGACGTCTGGATCACCCAGGGCAGCTTGAATACCGCGCAGAGTATCGAAGGCGCCATGCTGGTCGCCCCATGAGCCCTGGCCGTAGTGAACAAGTACAGCCAAGGTAATGGCACTGATATCACGGCCATACTCAAGCTCCCTTGAACATTTCGACCATGATCGCAGCAAAATCCATGGCCGTCGCCACGATGCTTGGCTTTGAACCATCGCTCCGCCGCTCCACAAGCCACGAACGACAGCTTCGTCCCACTTGGGCTCGGTGGACCCGAGAAAGAGGTGCATGAAGCCGTCCCATTGGCGTTGAAGTTCGTCGACTTCCTCTAGGGCCTCGCCGAGGTCCTTGTTTGTGGACTGAACCTCAACACATGCCTTTTTCTCTTGAGCCTTGGCCTCGTCGAAACTCTTCTCGAGATCGTCCAATTGCCTCAAAAGATGCCGACCCCGTTGTTCTTCACGCCGCAGACGCTCCTGTAGCGAGTCCTGGGCATTCGACGAAGCCCGTTTATCCGCGGCCAATTGTCGATTTTCTCTCCTGATAGCGTTAATAACACCACGAAGCTCTGTCGCTTCAGCATTGGACCCATCCAGTTGCTCTTGGATGGCTGCTTCATTTGCCATGATACGATTCAGCTGCGTTAATTGTCGATCTGCGTCGCCTTTGCAGGTCTCGAGTTTCCTTTCGAGCGAGTACACGTTGTCATTGGTTTCCACCAAAGCCTTGCGCTGTTCGGCTAGCTCCAAGGCCAGGTCAGCCGCCTCTGCATCAGACGCGATGCGGCGGGCTTTCTCTTGGGCAGCCGTTCGCTGTAAGCAAGCAAAGCTTCGAGATGTTGCGTCTTCTAAAGCGTTGTCCTTGGAAGTCTCGTCTTTCTGCTCGATGAGCTGCTTTTCAAGCTCTTGGACATGGGCCTTTAGCGCTTCCCGTTCTTGCTCGAGGTCTTTCACCACTCGTTCCAGTCGGTCTCCTTCATCTCTCGACACTGTGTTGCCTAACTGGCTGTAGGCCTCTTGAAGGGCCTGGGTATCAGGGACCCTGTCGCTTGCCATCTCTATGGCCTGGGCCAGCGTGGGTGGCAGCTTTGGACCAAGATTACGTAGCAGAGCTACCACACGTGGCTCGTTTCCTACCAGCCAGTTGAGCGTGTCCACTGACGTCTGCCTAACGCACTCTCGGGTCTCGTCGTTGCTCTTAGTCAACTCGGCATCCGCCTTTCGGATCACGTTGCACGCGTCAGTCGTCAGGAAGGATAACTCCTGGAGCTTTGCGGCGACGGATTTGCACTGCATACCGAGAATGCGCACTTCTGCCGTCATGTCCTGCAACCTCTCAACCGCTGTAGGTGTAAACCCAGCTCGGTCAGTAAGATCCTCGACATGTGTACGCATCTCGGACATCCGCCGTGTCATTTCCTCTGCCCTTTTAAAGGTGTCAGTCAAAGTGAATTTGGGGACCGGATTGGCCACCATTGGCGGCAAGACGAGTCTCTTGGACATGGGGACAGCAAGTGTTGATAGAGTTGCAAGTAGGCACAATGTAGTCGATTCCGCCTACCAAAATGTCTTCGCATTCAGTTTTGTTCCTACGCAGGCTAGTAGGTATTGGTGAGGTGTTCGTGGGAGGGAGCCCTTCGTTGCTGGGCATGAAAATGGCAACGACACGTGACACCCCTTTTCCACTTGGTAAGCACCTTACCTACCTCGTTTCCAGCCTTTACCTACCTTAAAGGTCAGCTTCAATTGTGTACACCTCCCATCATTCTACAAAATGGAAGAATTACGAAATGGTGTGGCTCGTTTCCTGCAGACGGCTGAACTTAGCAGGCAAGACTCGAAGCGGTGGACCTCTTTCGAGTCTATGCTGCGAGATTTCGTGGACGAAATGGAGGCGACCCGAAACCAGCTTCTAGCTGATACTGAAGAGTGCCAGCGCGAGTCGGCAAAGCAGCTACAGCTCCGCACTATCCTGGAGCAGAAGATAGCTGGGATTGATCAACTCGGCTTGTCCCTGAGGGATAGGTTGAGTCGCATTTCTGCTGACATTGGCAAGCCGCATAAGGACGGAGAGCCAAGTGGCCTGTATTCTGAGGTCTTTGCGGTGCAGAATACCCTCGAGGTGAGCGTTCAGGAACTCAGCGCGAACGCCAACGACTCGAAGATCGCGATCTTCGCCAAGATAGACGAATCTCTTGCTCCAATCTCCTCAGCCATCAAGCAGTTCTCCAAGGACCACCAAGCGATGGACAAAACCTTGGAGACGCACACTGTCTCGTCCAAGGAAGTTCGAGATAGTGTTGGATTGTTGTCCAACACGATGGAGCAGAGCCTTGGTTCATTGTTTGAGGCCCTGGACGAGAAGATACATCTGACGCCCAAGGTGACAGATGGCAAGCTCGATGCAGCCACTCGGGTCCTTGTGAACTGCAAGGCGTCCATTGCCCAAGCCACGGGCGCTACAGTCGATCGAGATCGCCAGACCCTTCGAGAGATTGAAGCCTTGAAAAAGGCAGCGGGCGATGACTGCAAGGTCATCGTCGGTGCTTGTGGGTCCCTATTGGACGCGGTGAAGGCGATTCCAACCCCCATCGTTGATACTTTGGACAAGATCCAGTCCACGGTCGAGCGACAGTCGGGCATTATTGGAAAGTTCCCCGAAGCTGTTCGTGAGTACACTGGCCAGATTCTAGAGCTTCAACGAAGCCTCGATGCATCCCGAGACGAAGTCGCTTCACTCAAGGTTGAGGCATCAGAACATCAACAGAACTTTGGGAAATTGGAGGCCGCACTGGCTCAATCCAACTCACGGCTCACCGAAGTCCAGAAGCTCCAGGTCGACGAATTACGCGAGGCTAAGAAGCTACAGGCGGAAGCGCTGGAGAAGGTAGCTGGTTACGAGTCTCAGAAGCAGGAGATGGAGACGCAATTGTCTAACTTGAAGGCCGACCTCGAACAACGTCATGTGTCGTTTGGGGAGCTCCGTGAAAGACTGGAGTCGAAGGACGCTGAGGTGAAAGCCCTCTTGAACGAGGTGACCATCAACGCTGCTCGTGTCATGGACTCCCGAAAGAATGAGCGTCGCCAAGAAGACGTGATCCAGGAACTTGAAGCGCAGGTGGCTGCCGCCGAGAGCCAGAAGGCGTTGGTTGACGCTCTTCAGGCGAGGATCGGAGACATGATATGGCACAGGGTTGATGCGGATGTCAACACCATCAGATTGCCGGAGGGCAAGATGAAGTCGCTGGAGGGCGAGGCGACTTCTTTGAAGATCGAGGTAGAGTCGGCAAAAGCCGATGCAAAGCAGGCCGAAGTATCTCATCGAGACACCCTTCAATCAAGCCTCGAGAAGTTCCGCAACGACGCTAAGTTGGCGCTGGAGAAAGATCGAGCGCGATCTTCGCAATCCATTCTGAAACGGGACAAAACAATTCAGCAACTTAAAGATCGCATCACACAGAATGAGCATCAGATACAGAGCCTGGCTGCAGAAGAGAAAAAGGCCCTGTCAGACTATGCTCAGGCGCAGACGTCTCTCGCCTCTGAAAGGCAGATCGAAAGCGACCTACGATCGAGACTCGAAGCTGAGGGTGCCAGAGTTGTTTCACTAAAAGAGGCCTTGGCTGCCAGCAAAGAAGCTCAGGTTGATGCCCTCAATCGCCTCGCCGCCGCAAACTCGATCATAGATAACGAGCAATGCTTTTTGCTTAATATGGAGAAGGAGAGTCTTACCTATCTCCGAAACCAGCTCGACAGTCAGCGCTCCACCAACGCGTCTCTGCAAGAAACCGTTGGACTGTTGGAAGAAAAGCTTGGCCACTGTCGCTGTAGTACATTGAACGACGATCGAGAGCCCAGCATCGTCTCCAAACTACTTGCACGGATGGCAGCCGAGTCTAAGGCTTGCCATGTGATCGAAAGCGAACATTTCGATACGTTTGACATCGTTTCTGAGCTAGCAGCAATTCTCGCCGATGAGAAAGCATCAGCAATGCTGCGTCAATTCATTGATGAAGGGCACCTCGATACTTGGTTCTGCCTTCGAGAGGTCACCACCCGTGGATCCAAAGCCTGCGCGCCGTGCGACCCCGATAGCGGCCGTTGCGCCATGGATGGCCACAACGGCTGTACGTTCATTCTGGTTACTATTCGGAGTTGTCAGAGAAAGCTCCGTTTATGGGACTCTTCTATATGAGCGCTAGAGCTAGATCCTCACCCGTGCCAATAAGGGTGATTGAGGAACGTAGACAACAATGCGAATCCAGTAGTAGTTGAAGTGGTCGATTAAGAGCGTTTGAGACAAGGTGCTCGCTCGATGGATGATGATGGGATTTGGTGTCGGAGGAAACAAGACGCATGTGGGTAGCATCAGCGGGCGTCCACGCGCTCATGCTGAATTGAATCATCCGAGGACCTCTTGGCTTCGAGGACACAATCACAGGTCTTGCAGTGTAGTGATGGACGTGACATGAAAGGTTGAACACGTATAAATTCTAGGTCTTACCCCACGCTCCAGATTCCCCAACACTTCAGCTTTCTTGACAACTCAGCTTGAGTCGCTTCGATGTGCTTGATACAGGCTTTCACAGCCTTAGTGGCGTCCTGATTCTTGGACCACATGTAGCCCTGGACGCAAGAGCTCCCCGTGCGCTCTTGCATGAGTTTGCACGCGACGTCTCTCTCGGCGTTGTTGGTAAACGCAATCGCACCGGGCGGGCAGTGCTTCACCCAGTCTGCGGTTTTGACTTCAGGGGCAGAGGCGGGGTTGGCTTTCGCTTGTTCTTTGTCGTTGTCTTTGGCCATAGCGGACGTGAGTGAAGGTGATGATTGATGGAAATGGTTGAAGATATGGTCGAGCGAGAGGTTGAAGGAGGAGAATTTCTGGGAACACAGCTTGGGTGAAGAGTCGAACATTAATTGTCTGCCTAAGTACGATGTTCTCCAGACGCGTTTGCCAGCTGTCAACGCCGCAAACCTTCCAAACGCGCCCATTCAGGTCTCTTGGCTGTCAAAGCCGATAGCAAATACGTTAGGCTGCAGAGATGGTTGTCAATTAACTGTCCACGAGTTTCCATTCTACAAACACTTTGACCAAACTCTTCTCATCGCTACAACTTCCCGGAAGACTCGTTGTCCACAATCACCGTCACCGCCCCGTGCCTCCAAATGGATTGCGACTTGCCAGAAAAGAAAGAAGCTTTTGGCTAGCTTCTTCGTGCGTGATCCTACGGTTCTTCGATTGCTGCCTTCAAGTGATACTTCAGACAGCCTGCCAAGTAGTACCCTCCTACGCCGCCATTGCCCTTACCTGTTGTTGAGAGTTAGTGTTTTAGTTTCAAATGTGAGTGCCTAGGAGAAGAATGTGGGCTTACAATTTAACCAGTCATTGAAAAAGAAGTCATAGCAATTGACATCCTTGTCGTCCTCAGAGCCGGCGTCCAGCGGGTTCAAGATGTTCTGCTGGTCGACAGTGGTCTGGCAACCGTCGACCCAGCTGATGCTGTACTCGTACCAAGTTCCATACTCGTCTTCCAGGTAGCCCAACAACGCTTCGTCATTGGGGCCCAATGCCGAGCCATTGCTTGACCATAGACTGCAGATGTTGGAGGCCATTATCAATACCTCTAAGCCATGGGCGTCGTCATGATCGGGAAAGTCAGCCTCGTCGTTGCAGTATGGGCCGCTGCTTTCGAGAGCTGTGATGGTCACGGTAGCCCTTGTGGCCGTGGTGCTGGTTGTGGACGTAGGCTTTTGAGTAGTCGTCGCAAAGGAAGGAAGGGGAATCTCTGTGAGGGCCGAATTGAGGCATTGGCATGTGCCTTTCTCCTCGCTGTCGCTAATCTTACAGGTAAAGATCTCGCCTGCGTCACAGTCGTATCCTGAGCAACCATCGCTGGAAGAGCATTCACTCCCAGGGGATTTGATGTCGACGCACAAGCAAAAGCCGGATGTGCCAAACATCGACATTTTAACACAAGATGGCTCCTGGTCGTCATCACAAGTGTTCGAGCTGCAGTCGCTGGTTGATTCGCACGCAAGAGTGTGGGATGGCGGTGAGGATGTTGTCGTCGTAGTCTTACTTGTCCGCGTACTGGTTGTGATGCCCTGTGTCGTGGTATCTACTAAGTCTCCAGTGCTACTCTCTCCAGTAGTAAGTGTAGCAGTTGCAGTGGTCTGGGTAGCCTTCGTACTCGCAGTACCGCTTGAAACGGCTGTCGAGCTGGCCGTTGCTTCCCCAGAGGTGGCCTTGGCTGGGAGCTCACAAGCCTCTGCAGTGTCTCTCTTCTGGGCTGCGTCATCGGCTTTAAATACTTGTCCCTTTGTCGGCTCCCATTCGACAGTTCGCCCATTGAGAGACTCACCCTCAAACCAAACACGCCATGCGGCCTTGCTTGAGCATGTCTTTGCCGGGTGATACTGCAATAGTAGCTTCCCGCGTGCTTCCCGCTGCTTATCATCACCAAGAAGTTCCGCAATGTCGTTCTCGGTTAACGCGCCTTCGGCGTTCTGATCATATAATTTGATAAGATCTTCGTTGGATAGAACCATGGGCGAGTACTCAACTACCTCGATGGGCACGGTAGCACCAAGCTCCTCACCGAGGCTGCCCACCAAAGCATTGAGTCTCTGCTCGAATGCAAGTACGCCGGCGTTGGCGTCCTTGGCCATCCTGACCTCGTCGGGTTCGGCAGTGCTGACACGCTCTCGCGGAGCCATGATATAAACGCGGAGGTCCGGTGCATCCTTCTTATCTTTGTTGTTACCAAGTATTGTGCCCTTATAACCTATGTTAGGATTGTTCCTCAAATCATTAATGCCAAGCGGGTTGTACGGCTCATCAACACCACGTCCATACATGAGATCGAGCCAGCCATGGATCATCCAGTCACTTTCATCAGCAGACCACCATTTCTCCCAAATATGGCTCGCCCAGGCGCCGCGTTTTGATACGATGATGACAGACGTGCATCCGTATAAACCCTGGACCGCCAGACTTTGGGATCCGGACTGAAAAGTAATGTAGTTTGTCGTGGTCTCCATGGAATACGGCTTGAATCTTACCCACGAGCCTCTGAATAAGCTGGTCGAATCCTCATTATAGGCGAAGAAGACTTCATTCGCGACTAGCTTCTCGCTAGATCCTGAATAATCCTCTGGATCTACCCAGTCGCCCTCTTCTTCAAGCCCACGCTTCTCGACTGTCTTTTCAACGATTCTCCCGGTCCCGTCGCCCCTCTTTCGACTCAAAGGGCAGACATCACCGTTACAAAAGTCTGGATTACAAAGAGGATTCTTCAGCGTCGCAGCTGCGGTGGCAGTGGCCGTGGTTGCCGAGTTATAAGCAGTACAGTCGGTGATTGTCGTCCAAGCCCGGGTCGAGCATTCAGTAGTGGTGCCACCAGTCATCGCTAACAAGGGTCAGTGAACATTTTCCTTCATGCAGAGGGCGAGTCAGAGCCCAAGTCTTCTACTAACCTGTGACTGAGCAAAAGACGCTCTCGTAAGTGGCCACCATCGTTGCAGTGCAAGAAGCCGTTTCAGCTTCTTCCGAGGTTGTCTTCTTAGCCGTGCTAGAAGGCTTCTCTTCCGTCTCGGAGCTATCGTCGTCCGAGTCTGGGTCATCATCCTCATCCGATGGACAATTGCCAATGCTGAGACCCAGTAGTTGGATGCAGAACTCTGGAGTGTCGATCTTGATACTCGGGGGGAAGGAGACAAAGCAACCAAAGCAAATCTGAGGTGGACCAGTAATGGGAATGATAACTGAGTAATGTTAGCGGTAAGTTCAGACTAAGCGGCCTCGGTTACTTACTTGGCACAATGGTTGGATCGCTTCCTCCTGGAGACGTGGTCGTGATGTATGTAGGGGAGGTGTAGGTGGCATCGGTCAAAGTGACCAGTGTTGCAGTTGGAGGCAATGTAGTGAGTGTGGTTTCGGCTTCTGATGTTGTAGTTGTTACAATTGCCTCTACAGATGTTTGGGTCGCACTTGGTTCATTCGGTGCCTCAGTGGTACGTGATCCGGACGTATTACCAGCAGTAGCTGTGACTGATCCGTCAGATGTTTGAAATACCTCGGTTTCGTTGGGTCTATTAGTTGTAGACACTTCAGATGTAGTATCCGTAGATCTTGCGCCAGGTATTTCTGTTGCAGTCGAGTCTGTAGGTGTACCGTTTGCTTGAGATGTTCCTCCTGGAGTTTCCGATGCAATTGAGCCCCCAGAGGTGTTGTCTAGAGAAGAGGCTGTGGTTCCATCAGACGTACTTCCTGTATCAGATGCAGATTTGCCCGTGGCAGGTGTACCATCAGTGACATTTACATCAGAGCCAGTCGTTCCATCAGTCACACTTACTGCGTCAGAAGTTGTGCTAGATGCAGGAGTGCCCTCGGTAGCAGATGTTCCGTCAGTTGCAGTTCCTGTACCAAACATAGGAGTCCCATCAGGTGCGGTTCCAATTCTGCCAGATGCAGGCGTAGTGCTGTCAGTTGCAGGTGTTCCATCAGACGTAGGTCCCATAACGGATGTAGGCGTGCCTCTAGTCGCAGTCCCTGTTACGCTAGCTCTAGGTGTCCTATTGGATGCCGTTACAGGTTCTGTGCCGGTTGGAGTACCGTCGGGTTCAACTCCGGTAGTGCCAGAAGTAAGTGTGCCTGATGCAGATGTGCCATCAGACGCGGTTCCCGTCGTGTCAGTTGTGGGTGCTCCATTGGATACAGTTGCAGTCCCCGTACCGGCTACAGGAGCGCCATTGGATGCAATTTCTGTTATGCTCGAAGTAGGTACTCTGTCACTTGTAGCTTCTGTAACAGATGCGAAGATGCCAGGGGCGGGTGTACCATCAGATGCAGTGTCAGTGGCGCCAACTGCAGGTGTACTGGCAGACACAGCTGCCGTACCAGATGCGAATGGGCCAGAAGAAGGCGTAACATCAGGTACAGTTCCCACACTAGCTGCGGCTGATTCGCCGGATGTAGGTGTACTATCCCGTTCAGTTACTGGTGTATTAGGAACAGGCGTGTCATCGGTTGCAAGCGTACCCTGTGAGGCAATCTCGGTTGAGTAAGAGGTAAGCGTTCCATCTGATGCAGATATGGTTGTTCCGATTGAGGTTGCACTTGTCGCAATTGGGGGCATATATACAGATGTGTCCACTAGAGTTGATTGTTCAGGAACATGAGTTGCGCCAGTATCGCTCTGTGCATATGGAATAGACCAAGACGACTGGATTGAGGTGTCCAGGGGGGGCAGTTCGGCGTAACCCCCATCGCCCAGAGGATTGGTGCCAGTACTCAAGGGCGTAGTCGTTGGGCCGCCATAGGTTGAAGACCCCTAAGAAATTTTAGTTTGATTTAGCTTAAAGACGAGAAGAGGACTTACCATGGGAGTTGGCTGCGTTTGTCTAGATGTCTTGTGGCCACAAGTGCCACATAGGCACCCAGGCACCGCCGTTGGGACCTCATAACCGCGGACCTCATGATGTTGCTCAGGAAGATGGAGGCCGCCAACAGAGACAAGAGCCAATACTAATGGCAACCAATGGATAGCGACCATGGTTGCGAGTTGGACGCAGAAGATCGTCGGTGGTTGTAAAAGAGTGTGAATTGCTGTGGAGGAGGGACTACGATGGACAACGGGATTGAAGGAGCAGTTCCTTTATCTTTATTGGAAGTTTGCAAATGAATCACGATCATCAGGCTTTCTCTACGACCACAGTGCGATAATTCTTCATTGCGTAGACGCAGCAAATTGTCACCCTCGTCCAGTGTAGGAAATAGAAACATTGTTGGTTGTTGGTACAAGGAATACGCCGTCGAAAATAGAAACACTGTTGGTACAAGGAATATGACTTCACCTTGAATCCAGTTTCGGGTCAAAGTCTCTGTAACCTCACGCATTTATACTGGAAATATGCCAATAACCTTTAATTAGCCCTCAATGCACAGTAGTTTATGTATCGCTCTTCACCTTATGTCCTTTTTTAGTTCAATTTTAGTGACCCTTTATAGACTGAATTAGGGAACGATCTTAATATAAAGATGTCGTCAAGTGTGGGTGTAAACGCGGGAGTGTATGGAGATTTTGGCCCGAGACCGTACCTTGCGCCATCCCATAAAACCTGCAGTTGAGCCTAATACGGGTGATCAAAGTAGGCCGATGTAACCATCTGGCGGAGTAGAGCACCGAGAGAATGCCGATCGAGCCATTAAAGTGCGATTAGCTGAATGGCTTCCTGAAGGATCATTCCCTTGAACATAGTCTAAAAAGCAAACGAAAGTCGAAGCGGTAAATCGTAGCAATTGATTTGTTTGAAACGACCCATTGTGTGGGGTGACACAACCAACAGCATAAACTCAAACAAAGGATCACCAACAGCGCAATAAATAAGTATCAAAGGCAGTGGGACAACCAACTGCATGACTTTTTGCCTTTGGGGCCCAAAGGTTTCAGAAATATAGTGGCTGACACCATGGCGTCACTGCACGGGCCTTCGCTGAAGCCGAGAACGCAACCAACATCGGTGATAAGCCTTCATGGGAGACGGCTGCAGATTTCTTTCTTGTTTCCTACTCACCCTTCTAGCCACGACTCACATCCATCGTTTCATCTGCCTACTACACGTCATCTGTCTACTGCACGCCATGAGTTACCCGCAAGAACGCCTTGATGCCATCCGCAACGACATTGCTCGCGTTGAGGAGGCTCGTCGTGGGCGTCACCACCTCGAGAGGAGAGTACCTCCCGAGAAAGCCCGGGAGCGGCTTGGAAGGAACTGCAGCCAACATGTCCAGGGACGACCGGACCTTCCGCCTCGCATGGAACGGCCTGAGTACGCCAAGGCGGGAGGTTTGATTGGCCAAGACGACATGGAGATAGGATTCTACGCCGCATGCGAGGACGGGCTATTAGCCCCGGTTAAGTCCTTTGTGAACGACTGCAATCCGAGCCAAGCCGTGCGCCAGTATGGTTTGGAAGTGGCATCCTTTGCCATCCAGCCGGTAGTGGTCCGTCATCTCCTGGAGCAAGACACATGGCTGCATGACGGCGTATTTCTGAGGTCGTGCTTCAGTCCTGGGGGCAAGGTTGTCAGTCTTTTTGACAAAGACAGGGGAGACCCCCTGCCAGTAGTGCGAGTCTTTCTCGACTTTGGGTGGCACCCAAATCAGCTGTGGAATGTGCTCAGCCCATTGACGCCGGCATGGGGCAAACGACCGCTTCTCAACTCTATCACCAACAAGCCCCTCCTCACCCTCCTGCTATCTCATGGTGCGGATCCTCACCTCAGTCGCCAGATTGTCGGCATCTTCGACAAGATCCCCGTGAGCCGCGACTGTGGCACATTGCTGAATAATGCTGCTCGCATAGGAGATCCAGAGCTCATCGCCTTACTGTTGGAACACGGAGCTGACATGAGGCTCTCGTCCCCACTGCACAGCATGGCCGCATGGCAGGGCGGGGCGATGCCGGGGTGGCCATGTCAGCCATTTTCCGCCAGACGTCCCGCGGCTGAATATTTGGTTTCGAATCACCTGGTAGGAATCAACGACATCAAGAATATAGCATTCCCTGACGAGATCAGCTCTCCAGCCCGACGGCGCGAAGATGCAACGCCCTTCACCATCGCTTGTACAGCCCAGGACTGGGAGTTCGCAGAGTGGCTACTAGAGCACGGAGCCGATCCAAATCTACTTAACGGTAGAGCATTTGAGCCATTGACTTATTCGGAGCCGAGGCTGGGGCCGACCGATCCAGCCGTTGTGCGAGAGCTGGTGGAGAAAGTGCGGAAGCGAAAAGAAAGCGAGGAAGCGGCGGAGGGTAGCTGAAGGATGACGGCGAGAGAATATGACTTTTCGCCTCCTCGAACAGTTTATGTTGATCTAGATGGAAGACAATGACATGAGATACCGCGTGAACACGAGACGAACAGGGAGGAAATATGGCGATCCATGCCAACTTCCCATAAGATGTTGAAACTGGCAGTTCATGGAGCAAAACATTTGAGGCAGCGGAACAATCCATCGGTTCACTGTACAGTCCATATCCTTCCCGCTTAATCAATTGTTTTCCCGACCAACGCCGGGCTTCCCTGTATAACCCATGGCCTCCATGCCCATTCCATTGTTTCCTTGCCCAGTCCATGGTGTCTTTGTCCAATCCGTTATTTTCTTGATCCACCCGTCGTTTCACTACCCAGACCATGGTTTCCTGCTCAATCCATACCCTTCCGTTGTATCAAACTCACTTAGCAAACAATTTTCTTGTTGCAAAGTTCATCCCAGCCAGGAACCAGACCGGGAATTTTCCAGTATCAGCGTATATCGAGGACTGAAGCCTAATCGCGTAACGATCGGGCTGTAGCCTCACAGAGCCTTTCACGGCTGTGGGCAAATACACGCGCTTGCGAAGACGGAACCCAAGCAGGCCATCCTTCCGACCATGCCTCATGCATGTCGATGACTTGAAAAGTAGTGTGACAAGGCTAATTAGTCGGCATCGGCATTGACATGTCGACCCCCGTCATGCCCACCCCCCATCTAACACATGGATGTCCCCGCATCCTCCTTTCAGTCGTCATTGTCATCGTCACTCCTATAGGGCATCATTCCGGGTAGGGTAAAATCGGCCTGCTCCACCCAGGACAAATCGACTCCTGGAGGAAAACTAATGACCGTCCGTCGGCTTTTTCTGGCCTTGCCTTAGCTGACCGTAGACCGTTCGGCCTCTGTTAACGCTGAGGCGGCAACACAATCACCCTTAGGCGAAGAAATATACAAACACACGTCTAGGCCCACCACGTACATGCCCATGGAAAGGGGTGATGATGGCTACTACTTGATCAGGATCCTGGAGATAAGAAGTCGATGTACGAGCTACGCCAGGGACTCTTCACTCAAGTGGGTAAACTGCCAGCACTGGAGGACCTAGCGCCTTTCCGATGGTTAGTCTTAGACAGCTCGCCAAGACGCATGGGAGCCCGGCTTGTCGGAATAAATTCCCAGAAAACCACCTGTTCAAAGACTAGGGGAAAATACCTTACTTTCCAGCTCAAGATTTTATGATCATCATGGATCTTCTATTTTCTTAGCCCCAACTCCCCGTTGAAAAATGGGTACCTATTTTGCTAGGTAGTAAAGGTTGCTTCCGTTACGAGGCGGCGATTTCCTAGCTAAGAAACGTAACTACAAATGCGGGCCACGTCCTCGGAGTAGCAATGGGAAAACAAAACCAGGACACCTATCTACCTTTTTCTCGCGTTTTTGTACACTTGAAGAAAGTGCTTTACCTACGTTGGTCGCATCAATATCCCGAAAACCTTCTTCCAACGTGCGATGGGATTGAATCTTTGAGGGAGAAGGCACGCAACACATGACCCACTTTTCCACCCCAACACCATCGCACTGACCATCACAACTTCAGTCCTACGCATCACACACCGCACATCGCACATCACACACCACGCACCATGGACGAGCTACGAGACGGTGCTGTATATTTTATGTATGATGCTTGGATCGTCATGCAAAGTCCTGAAGCCTGTAGGTTTTCCCAGAATTCACTCCGGGCCTTGTGAATTCACTGGAGTTGACCGCGCCGCAGCTGGAGGAGAAGCAGCAGTATCGCCATGAGTCAGAATCCCCGTTCCAGCTCCGTCGTGGCCTGGGGTAGAAGGAAGAAGTCTTGGTTGCCCAGATGCGGGAGGCCTTTGCCCCCGTCAGCTCAGCCATCCGCCAGCTCTCTATGGACCATCAAGCGATGGTCAACACCGTGGAGGCCGCCATGTGTGCTGTGTGCCACGTTTGAGTCGTCGCCGGCGTCCTTCGCAGCTCCACAGAAGGACTTGGAATGCAGCAAATGGGCAGAGATTGGCCTGCAAGGTTATCTCGAGGTCGGCGAGACAGCTGCGGCCAGTTCCCAAGAGCAGTTTGATGCCTTCCGCAAGGAACTTGCGGCTGGTCAGCAAACCGATACGACGATCCGTAGGATCCCCAAGAGGCCAAGAGTCATGTGCGTGCCTTTTTTGTCCATGTTCTCCGAGACAGCATTAACCTCTAGTTTAGGCTCGACTCAGAAGACACTTGCCTTCCGGCCACGCCCGAATCCAGGCCTCAAACTGGCTCACGCGCGACCTGAGATGCCGGAGCGCATCGTCCTGAAGCTCGTAAATGCCAGAGCCAACCTTGCATTGGCGTTGATTCAACGATCTGCCAAGTCTTCGGCCCCAGTCAAGGACATCAACCGACCCCTATCAAGCCGAGTCTTCGGCTCCAGTCAAGGACAGTAACCGGCTCCTACCAAGCTAAGTCCTCGACTTCAGTTAAGGACATCAACCGACTCTTGTCAACATTAATCAGTATTGAGACACCGGAGAGCATCTTCTTGAAGCTCGTGGATGCCAGAGCCAACCTTGCATTGGTGTTGATTCAACTATCTCCTAAGTCTTCGGCCCCAGTCAAGGACAGTAACCGACTCTTGTCAACCCAAACCCTCGGCTCCAGTCAAGGACAGCAACCGACTCCTGCCAAGCCAAGTCCTCAGCTCCAATCAAAGGGCAGCAACCGACTCTTGTCAACATTGAAATTGGTCGGCATCGAGACGTCGAAGCCAAACGCCAAACGAGAGTCACCATGTCCACTCCAAGAAATTCGGTTTCCAACCAATGGTGTCACATCTGGGCCCCATTTTCCTCCGTTGGGTTCCCGTTCGTCGTCATCGCGCAAACCGTGGAATACAGCAACTCAACAGCATGTTCCGAATTGCTGTGTGGCAGATTTTGGCGCAGCTACCCGACTGCTAGTCCAATCGAGCGTTCCTAGATACGATGAGCGATGGCAGGCAAGCACTCTGTCGCGATCGACATCCGGAGTCGAGTCCACACGGGGTCGACCGTCCGATTCCGCGGCGAATGCAAATGGAGTTCGGGTCCTGAGAGAATAATTGATAGAATTTGGCACAAATATATGGCAAACTTTGTCTTGAAATATCTTCCCATTTATCCATCTCGTGACCGTCCCGGTCGGGCGCTTGGCCAGGCTCCATGTTCTGTACGTCCGAACACTGTACAGCATTGACTTTCCCGTAACTCTATACCTAACATTAGGATATGAATTACACATAATTTAAGCTGCTTTAGTTAAACATTTATTGTCATATTTATGTAGTTTTAGTTTATAATTTAGTTATTACTTGTTCCTAAATTGAACGAGTTTAGTTCAATAGAGGAAATTGACACAGTGGGTGGTGTTTCTCTGAACCTCCTGCATCAATAGCTGGACAAGTCTAGGATTCTTCAAATTCACCCAGATAACAAGTGTCGCTCTAACTTGCGGTTACATGATACAGTTGATACAATGACGACAGAGAAGTGACAGCTGGAGGTGGATGTGAACACTGACCCTTCTTTGGTAAGGGTGGCTTTTGTTGGTTCGGTCGTTTAATATTCAAACGCGCTGACTATAGTCTAATACGTCAAGCATATATTTGACGTTGATGATCATACAGCTTTAACATACAACTTTAGTCTCTGCGCACCCTGGCCCAAGTGAGCATCTTAGACTGGACATTGGGTGTGATTCACTGCTCCCACCGACTTGCCAGTGTAGTCAGAGTTACAGCTGGCAATAGTCCGCATTTGGCCAATTGACAGCTGGCAGGATTTTTCCGCCGACAAGGCCCTCATACCAAATTTCGATTTCTGAAAACTTGGCTAAACCTCCACATCTTCTGCATCACAACCATCACATTGCTACTTTCCGTCAACAAGCTGAGCAACATCGCTGCTACGGACCTCGCCAACTCTCGCATTGTCTTTAGAGCCTCGCCGCTTTCTCAACAAACTGAGCGAAAACACCACGAAAGACCTCTCCAACCCACGCCTGGTTTCCATCACCTTGCCGCTTTCTCAACACACTGAGCCAGAACGCCACGACAGACTTCTTTGCCTTTGCATCATCGCCGTTCCTTGTTGCTTCCTACGGACAAGAACCTATCATCGACAAGAACTTGCAACCAACAACCGCCTCTCAGCCACAACCATCTAAGTTGAGCACCAAGATGAACAGAAACAGCAGCGAAGTTCGTCGAGTAACCAAACCTCGCTCCACCGGAAATCGACGACGCCGCAACGATCTCAAAGCTCGCCCTTTAGGATCCCGCGATAAGAGAAACAGTGCCGGCTATGCTCATACTCAACGCCGAGAAAATTCCTGGTCTCTAGATAGAGCTCTAGGCCGTCATGGTCATGCCAACCACCGTGACGATCCACGCAGAGGCAAACGCGCAGTTCCGCGCCGTCACTTCCTAGAGACGGACCCAGAGACAAGCACAATGTCAATGGAGGGTATTGAAGTCCAGGTTACTACTGATGCACAGTGGAACAACTCTGGAATCCATGACCATGTTCACATGACACCGATGGCGTGCGATGGCCCACCCACGGGCTTGGTTGAACCATTGACATTCGGCAGCAATGTCCTGAATGGTCCCTTGACGAACGAAGAGTGCCGCATGGTGGAGGCTTTGCGACGCTTCAAAGCAATGCATCGACTTTCGGAAGCGGATGAGGTCTTGTTCTTCATGTATCCGCCCGGTCCCTTGCAGGCGTACAATCCCCCGGGTTATCGTGTGTGAACCACGGCTCTCACCGCTGACTGGCTTAGAACAACTGTTTCCGCTTTTGGATCCCTCGAGAATGAAGCATACGATCATTCCCAGATGATGCTTGAGGATTGATGGTGATGAGGTTCCTCCTGCATCAATTCCGTGAGAACACAAGTGTCGCTAACAGCAGCATTAACGGCAGTGTCAAGAGCAGCGTCAAGAGCAGCGTCAAGAGCAGCATGATGTATCAACAACAATATGAACAGCAGTACTAGCATTACCATGAACGGAAGCCTCGACATTGACTGGGCCGTTCGTTCGATTGACGAGGATCACTTTTCCTGGCGCTGGCCGAGGATGTTTTGAGTCAGTATTCGGATTAGGAATGTTTGGTAAGTAAGCGATATTGAGAATTGTTGGCTGACGCTTTAGGTCTGTCGTCGGAATAGGAATTTTTCATCAGCAGTCTTGCGAAAGCTTGAGGAATCAAGTGTTGGGTCCATGTGCTTATGTAGATTGGCAGAGAGAAAATGCAAGAATATTGGTGTGCCTACACGCAGTTTCTAAATATTGACAAGACAAAACCGTTGTCGTTTTCTCAAGTTCGCGAGTTCCCCTGTTGCGACCGTTCTCTTTGTTCACCTCAATTTGAGACAGGCCCAGGCCCAGGACAACAAATGGCGTTTCTTATCAGGGAATGCAGATTTCAGCAAGGCTATGGCTGGTGAAGGCAATGCTATGTGCGACATGAATTGGCCCTACGTTTTCATTCGAGTGTCGGATTCTGGCAGTCCGTTCACCTCCGTGCCCAGCTTCGCATATGCCCCAAAGGCTTTCTGCTACCCTTTTCGGTTACAGCTAGAAGTTGAACGCAAGCATTTTCTCTAGGTTGCGTTAGTATTCGTGAGGAAAGTAGTGGGCGGAACTGAACCACTGCTTGAAACATGTGTTAGAAGCGTTGAATAGAAGTCGAGAGTTCCAAACGGTTGCCACAAGTACCACCTGCAGATGTACGGCAGCAAACGATTTCCTTTCTTCTTCTTTTTTCTCCGACGCGCAGCTCTGATCTCCCTCCATTAGTGGCACGCATTATTGGCGTTTGAAAGCCACCATACCTCCAGAGCTGCCAGTTTTTCCCCAATCTCTTCATCAACATCGTCACCAAGTTTGTTGCCACCATGAGCAACAACAACCCCAACAACAACATGGGTGATCAAGCTCCCGGAAATAGACTCGAGAGACGTCGCCGACGTCGTGTCGCGATCGGCAAGACCATGCTGAGCAACGACGCAATCCATCTGCGCGTTCTGTGGGAGTCCCCAGGAATGCTGGCGAGGACTGGTCTGAGATCAGTCGGGGCGTCCACGCGCTCATGCTGAATTGAATCATTCGAGGACCTATTGGCCTCGAGAACACAATCACTGATCTTGCGTTGCGGTGATGGACGTGACATGAAAGCTTGAACACGTATAAATTCTAGGTCTCCCCCCATGCTCCAGCTTCTTCGACAGTCCAGACTCCCCAACACTTCAGCTTCCTTGACAACTCAGCTTCCCCATATCAATCACCACCCAGACCACCCTGACCACCAACTCTTCAAACCCAAATCTCCAAGCTCAACAAGCATTTCTATCTCACCATGTGTATCGACGGCTGGATTTACGTACTGTGTTCCAGATGCGGCCAAAAACTTGACACTACCCACTATGGTCAGATATGCCCGACAGCACTCGCAACCGCAACCAAGACTTTGGGCTCGTGTGGGAAAGTGAGCCGACCACCGGCAGACAGGAGCCAGACGTGTGGTCCATGCAGAGACAAGGCGGCGGAACTGGGCAAATGATTGGCAATCACAAGATGACCTAAATACACACATTCAACTGTACAATTCCAACGCAATCCAGTAAGGATGCTTGCCTTGGTTCGTTCCAAGCAGTGTTGGGTTGACCTAAAATCATTCAGTATTGAATTGACTTCCTTTGAATAACTGCTCATGTATGATGCTACTAACGAGACCCATTCCACTCGACTCATAGATTCAAGTCATGTACTTCAAAGTAGATTTGAAAGTGCATGAATGCGGCTGGCGGTTCAACTTTTAGTCGTCAAGGACGTGTCAGCACCGCGTCTGGGACTGTATGGAAGGTGAGGGGTTGGAAAAGCGACACTGATTGCCCGACCGCTCACTGAACAACGGCCAATCCTAAGTAGATGAATGCCATGCGTCGAATCAACGGCTGGTAGTCACCAGTGGCCAACAGAGACGAGGACTGCGTTTCAGTGAAGGATCCGCGGCATCGTTGAATGTCTGTCGGAGTAAACCATCGCTGATTTCTATAAAAAGGCGGTATTTCTAAGTCAACAGCCAACTATGGGCATCATGTGCACTCCACAAGAAGCTGGCACCCTCAGGATCCAATGCCATCACTGTCTGAAACCATGACGAACTTGTTTGCATACATGAAAAGCTTGGGGACTCCCGAAGTGGCCTGCAAATCAAGGCCACCGATTCAACAGGATGATCTGTAGACTCTTAGATGCGATCGATGCGCGGTGAACAAGCCTAACCTCGACGGCGACGGAAGATACAGACGCAAGGGCAGGGGTAGGGGCAAGTGAGGCAGTCATTAATGACAATGCTCCAGCAATGAATCAGGCGTAGATATTCTCTATTTAAACCCTCTGCAATCCAACTGCTACGGCAACAAACACACCAACTGCAATCCACAATGTGCGGACTTATCGAACACAAGAGCTGCTGTCGTCAGTGCCACGCGCTGCTCTGGAATCTTCCTCTTTGGGATTTCTGCTGGAAAAGGATCCATAATATCGAATGCGAAAGAAAACCGGATAGTGTTAGCACTCGATACGTCGATCCCGCGGGTTGCAAAGATTGCAACCCCCCAAAAGACAAGGACAAAGGAGGCGAGTCGGGAACAGGTGTTCATACTGATCAAGGAACAGGTTAAGAGAACATGCCGGAGAAGTGTGATGAACGCATCGCCAGTTCACATAACTGAGAGTGCGAGAAACAATTGAAGAGGATCAAGAATTTTCGCTCCGACTAGCGGAGGCATTTGCATCCACTCGTCAAACATCTTGACATCCCACCATTCATGTAGTTCGATAACCCATGACTCATCAGTAACACCCCTGGCCATCTCTAATACTTTGGCAAGTCGGAGTCCCAGGACTGTAATGCATTTCACACATCACTAAACTCTCCGCGCGAAGCTGTATGATTGTTGCTCTCGGAGGTCTGGGTGTCGTCGCTTGGATGATAACGACCAGGTTGAGCATGGGTTGATGGCAAGTGGGGTAGCCCCTGCGAGTGGGACTACGGCGATAAGAAAAAATACCCCGCGCTAAACCATTCCCATCCTGATAAGCTCGCAACTTTTTTCTGCCCCTCACTTTTTTTCTCCTTCAAGACTCATTTTTATCCTCTTCAACAGCAAGACATCCATTAGCAGCAAGATGGCGTCCGAAACCGACAAGCCAGCGGCCCCTCATGACACCTTCGACACGATCATCGTGCTCGACTTTGGGTAAGCGGACTCTCGCGTGTGTTTTGCTTGACTAACAAGCCCAGGTCGCAGTACTCCCACTTGATCGTTCGCGCCCTGCGAGAAGTCAACATCTACGCGTAAGTCGACTCGTGTGGTTCACGTCTACTCGCTCACTCTTCTAGTGAGATGCTTCCATGCACACAAACATTGGCGACTCTCGGTTGGAACCCCAAGGGTGTCATTCTCTCCGGCGGCCCCTACAGCGTGTACGAAGAGGGCGCACCCCACGTCGACCCTGCATTCCTCGACCTCGGCGTCCCAGTTCTCGGCATCTGCTACGGGTATGTTTCCTTGTCAATTGGTGACTCATACCTAACGTCCCCAGTCTCCAAGAGCTCGCTTGGCGACTCGACCCGAAAAACGTCATTGCCGGCACCGAGCGCGAGTACGGCCACGCCGACCTCAAGGCCTTTAGCCACAACAACCATGTGGACCGTCTCTTCGAAGGTCTCGAGGGAGACATGACGGTGTGGATGTCTCACGGCGACAAGCTGAGCCAGCTCCCCGAAGGCTTCCACGTCATCGCCACCACCAACAATGCGCCCTACGCCGGCATCGCCCACGAGACCAAGTCCATCTACGGCATTCAATTTCACCCCGAAGTGAGCCATACCCCTCGCGGCGTCAAGCTGCTCGAGAACTTTGCGGCCGGCATCTGCGGTGCCAAGCAGGACTGGACCATGTCCAACTTTGTCGACCAAGAGATTGCCCGCATCCGAGCGCTGGTCGGCGACAAGGCTCAAGTCATTGGCGCCGTCAGTGGTGGAGTGGATTCAACAGTGGCTGCCCGTCTGATGACTGAGGCCATTGGCGATCGATTCCACGCTGTTCTCGTCGACAATGGCGTCATGAGACTCAACGAGTGTGCCCAGGTCAAGGAGACGCTCGCTGAGCACCTGGGAATCAACCTCACCGTTGTGGATGCTTCCGAAAAGTTCTTTTCCGTTCTGAAGGATGTCCAAGACCCCGAGGTCAAGCGAAAGCGAATCGGCCACACTTTTGTTCGTCTCCCCTTGGATTTGTCTAGAATTCAGACCGCTAATACAATCAGATCGAAGTTTTCGAAGCCGAAGCTCTCCGAATCGAAAAGGAGGCTGAGAATTCGCCTTATGCCGGCAAGGTCGAATTCTTCCTTCAGGGAACCCTTTATGTATGTCCAACGCCACATGATGTCGCTACATGTGCAGGCTAACAACACTAGCCCGATGTGATTGAATCCATCAGCTTCAAGGTACGTTCCCTCACGCTTTTTGACGTACATCGCTAACCAAACTAGGGACCGTAAGTTTACCTCCGACAGGCCACAAGCAATGCTAATCGTGCAGTTCCGCCACCATCAAATCCCACCACAACCTGTCCCTACCCGATCGCATGGTCAACGGACAAGGCCTCAAGTTAATAGAGGCAAGTTTCTCATCATGTGGCACTTACTTCACTAACAATCGTAGCCCCTCCGTGAGTGTTTCAAGCATGAAGTCCGCGAAATGGGCCGTCAAATGGGTATCCACGAGGATCTCATCATGAGGCACCCCTTCCCCGGCCCCGGTATCGCCATTCGTATCCTTGGAGAGGTGAACCCTGAGCATGTTGATATTGCTCGCAAGGCTGGTACGTGTAGCAGGGCCTGCGTTTCTGTGCCATACTAATCGACAGATCACATTTACATTTCCATGATCAAGGAGGCCGGCATTTACAACGACATTTCCCAAGCGTATGCTGCTTTGGATACCAGCAGGGCAGTTGGCGTCATGGGCGACAAGCGAGTATACCAGTACATTATTATCCTGCGTATGTACCCAACCTGATTGTTAGACGTGACTAACAGAATAGGGGCCATCGTTACCCGCGATTTCATGACGGCCCACGTCTACCACTTTGAACCTTCTTTCCTCGACAAGGTTTCGTCGCGAATCGTCAACGAGGTGGATGGTGTCTGCCGAGTGGTGTTTGATATTACGACCAAGCCCCCTGGCACCGTCGAGTTGCAGTAAAGGTAGGATATAAAGGGGCGGAGTAGAAAATAGAGTCATTTACACATTGTTTTGAACTGGCAATTCCTCCTCTTCCCTCTGTGCCATTTTGTTCCCCTCTGGCTTCTTATTTCCCAGGGAGTCGAAACCCTTGAGCCCTTCAGCAATGGCCTTGTCTGTCCGTTGTGTGTATCCCAAGAGGTCGACGAATTTATACACGAGTCGATAGCCGAGAATCCTGGTCGAGGCCGACAGACATACCGCAACGAAGCGGGCCATTTTGGGGGAAATGGAATCTTCAAAACTCATCGTCCAGAGCAAAGCCCTCTCCCACTTGGCCAACCGTCCGTACGTCTCTGGATATTCTCGTTCTGCCACCTCGCAAATCTCGACATAGCGACGCAAAAACTGGGTAAACTCGGAATGCGGTGGGATTCCAGTGGAAGGGTCTCCCGTCACGGCCTTGAGCTGGTTGAGATGGCTGGGGAAAACGCCTGGTGCCAGACCCGTGATGGGCAGCTCGATGATTTGAACGTGGACCGCCTCATACTCGGGATCAGTGTTTGCTGCGTCGACGTCCGTGGTAAAGTGCAACAAGGCTGGCCCGTTGACCCTCCAGAATGCGCAGAGAAACGTTTCTGGACAGGTAATGTAGTGAAAACCGACTGACGGATTGACGTAGTAGTACTGAATCAACTCTTCAAACGCTTGATCCCACTCATCCAGACCATTCACGTGCGAGTGCCGCGCGGCATACACCCAGTGATGCCACGGCTCTGCTTCGGAGTCGATTATTCTTCGGTGTAGGCCGTGCAGGCTGGCTAGATTGCCTGGATCCGTCCCATACGGAAGGGCATCCTTGTCGAAATCAAGCCGTTCTAGACCAAGCTTTTCCCACCAGTTTGTTGGATCCTGTAGCCTGACGATGTGAAACGGAGGCAGTGCGGCGTCCGTCTCGTCTGCAAACAAGTCGGCAAACGCCTTGGTTTCTAGATCCTGCTCCAGCAAGCGAACAGAGTCATAACCCGTTTCGATCAAGTAATTTCCCACAAATACACCCTCAATCAAACCATTCAAAAAAGGAACGAGCGTAACAGGAAGAGATATTAGCAAGAGAGTCTTGAACAAACTCGCCACCGGCCACAAGAAGCCCAACATGGCTGCGATGATGAATGGCGGTGTATTGTCAACAAGATTGGAAATGGCATGATCCAGGTCATCGGGTGATCCCGGTCAAGGATGAGGCTTTTATTGGCCAAGGAATAAGATCCTTGCTCTGTGATAAAGCAATCAATTACTATCAATACACTGAATCGACGATTGTACTGCTCGTCTTGCTTGACACGGACGACGTATCATCTGTGGATCGCCGCCAAAACGCCAGTTTCTTGAACCACGAAAGTTTCTTCTTTGGTCTTTTGCCAACATTAATCACATTGGGCCGAATGGGCGGTACGGGAACGTGACAGTAGCAGAGACAACAACCGCAGCATGCCTTTTTCGCGGGAATGGGCCGCACGGGTCCATACATCCCTCTTGGATTTTCTTCTTCGAGCTTGAGCGTCAAGGCAATCAGCTGGGCGTATATTTCGAGACGGCTGATGGGAATGGAATCGACGACAACTCTGTTTCTTCCTGCGGTGTAGCACAGCCTCTGTCGGATGACGTCCAGCATCTCGTCGTCGTCGCATTTCGGCCACGGGAGAGGAGGCGCTGGGTTGTTTTTGTTGACGTCGGAACACATGAGTTGCAGCGTCTCGACGGTGATTTCCAAGGTGTCGGGAACCATAGAAGCAAAGTCACTGTCGATGGTTCGCTTGTTGTAATTGGATGCGTCCGTCTTTTGCTTCAGTCGGCAGATGCGCAAAGCCAGCGAGTCCCATGTGGACTCTAGGCTAGGAGGAGGGAGGGTAATGCCAAAGGTAGTTTCAAGACGCCTGACTCGCGTGTTAAGCTCAAGCAGCGTGTTGCTTGGGACGGTATCAGGAAGGAAGGCATTGTTTCTTCCTTCAAGGTTGGCAACAATGCCTCCGCACTTGATTTGCGTGAGTTGATCAGTCATGGCGTCGGTGATGGACAAGAATCTGATGGAGGATGACGACGGGATACTCTGATTTATCTTGATCAACGTGTACGGCTGCACATTGAACTGCACATTGAACAGGCAGCAATGAGGCAACCCAACTCATCTCACAGTCCAATGAATGCAGCCACACCAACGCTAGCGGCCAACTTGAGTCACAGTCAGCACTGAACCAGGCAACTTTTCGTATTGTTGGTCGCCAGGGTGGGGAAATGCAACACCACATGCAGGAAAAGTGCACCACATGTAGAAAAATGAGGCGAACGAGGCCTTTGTAGTTTGCATGCGGCATTTGTATCCGTGGAATGATTTGTCGTGAGGCGTTTTTCGGTGAGACGAGGATGCAGGCTCGGCTAATGGGCCCGTAAGATGCTGAGTCAATGTGTAGAATGTGGTGCTGACAGCATCCAATGAGGCTTCATTCGAATGTATGTGCTGGCCGATTGATGATGAATGGGCTCAGGGAATCAGCCAGAGTTCTTGGTGTGTGTCTTGTCCCACTTGACAATGCACTTTGAGCATCCCCAGATCGGTCGAGAACCCCCACCGGTCGTTTCCGATCCAAAAGTTCTTTCTCTTGTCTTCCAAAGTGACTCTTCGTTTCTTTTGGTCCAGATCCCAAATGTCTACCACGCTTCTCCTTGTGTGGGGGTCGAACCTGGGAAAGGCGGCCAGCGTTCTGGAGCTAAATGCTACAGCAAACTCAATCTGCGATGCACTTATTTGATTGGCAATATGTGTGGATGGCGCGTTTTCCCTGGTGAGAGGCTGATATCTGTCGTCGAGCTTCATGGATTCTCTCGTGAGTGTCTTGACTGCCCAGCTGAATGGTTGCCAAATCAACTCCTGAGCCTCATTCTTCCAAATTGCGATGCGAGGTTCGGTACCTAAATGAAATACGCGCGTAGGGTTGTCCAGCAGGTTGTTTAGAGAGAAACCGTGTCTCGACTCTCCGTGGCATCGATTTTCCAGAGTAAGCCAGCTAGTAAGATCGAAATGATTGGTGTCTTTCTGAGGGCCTTCCCATGGCGTAGAGACCATGTAACCAGGGCATGTGTATCGGTCTTTGGAAATGATGCAGACCATATGCCCAACACTCGGCAATAGGATGCGTGTCGACGGTGAATTTTGGCATGCCAGGGCTGATACCATTGTGAAAGACGCCTTCGCCGCGTTTGCTTGGAGGTTCACGAAGATGACATCTCCAGGCCACCTTTCATCGTCTATGGCTTGAACAACCACAGTATTCGAATCAATCATAAAAATATCTTTGATAAGAGCTTTAGACGAAAAGGTCCAGATGTTTGACTCGTCGCATTTAGTCATGTCCCATCTACCCAAGTATTGCCGTGCGACTGGGAGGTTTGGTTTGACGGTGTAGAGGTTCAAGACCTGTGGGCCAGCGATGCAAAGTCTGTTCCCTTTTGGAGACAGGTCAAATGTTGATTCCCACGCTGGGAAATACACGTCAAAAACGCGGACACCCCGGTCTCGATACGCCTCTACGGCAAAATCTTGGGAGGTTGTTCCATATAAGACACGGATAAAAACTGGCTTTCGACTGTCGGCATATTGACAAATGTTGCTCTCCAGACACTTTGCAACTGTGCCCAGCGGGCTTTTCTGTGGGTTGTTGAAATTCATGCCGGATGTGGTGAGTTCCAAGTTGTCGATCCTGTTGAATTTAAGAGTTTCGGGTGGGTAAATCTGCCTTGGTGCCTAACCATCAGCGCGTTGAATGAGTTGAATGGGGCTCAGACTGGAGATGCACAGCCTCCACCAATATTGACCTCTGTCAAGTGATGGTCCTCCTTCATTTCTGTCCAGTCGATTGTCCTTTGCACTAAATCCTAAAGTTGACTCTTTGTATCAGGCATATCCTGAGGCCTTAGGCGGATTTTAATGTCTTTGGCCGCGCCTTGCATCTGATCCAGATACAAGGCATTTGATGTCCCTGAATACATTTTGTGAAAAGAAGAGGCAAGGAAGATGACTTCCAGATGGGTCGGGTTGCAGCGAATTGCCAGCTCTGAATCATGGACGTCGCAAGGAGGAGTATGGTGGCCGCCGTCAACACGGTTGGAACAGCAATCCATCCCCAAACGACAGTTGTACATAGTGTAGTCCGAATGGTAGTTCCACTGACGGCACCGGTTTCGTTTCGGTACGCATTATCGCCCGTAGTCCGTAGACGGTTCGTAATGCCCAGAACCGCGCCTTCAAGGTTGTTTTTGACCGATGCAAATGTCGCCTGACCCTCGTTGTACAGTCCTGTAAGCCATGGACGGCTCCCATCACAAACAATGACATCAGGACCAATTTGTGAGACAGCACTGTCGTAGATGCAAGTGTCGTTGAGCATGTCAGAGAAAAATTCGGAAATACCGAAACCAACCTCACCACTCATTTCATAGATACACTCAATAGGAGCAGTCACGTTTTTGCCGTCCTGGTACACCGAGGTAAAGTTTCGCTTTGGAATTCTGGGCACACTTGAAAAGTTGCTGCTGTCGTATGGTTGGCCGTCCACCATACAAGGGGATTTAAAGGCAAGCCAGCCTTCTGTCGTGTTGATGCGAGAAGTCGAGACAGTCTTTTCCTCGAGGACACCGTTAGACACGCGACCACGGTAGTTTCGTAGACACGGGTACAGGGTGCAATTCATTGCCAAGACCCCAGCAAAGGCAGAAATGTTGGGCATGTTGGGATAGTCGTGGTCGCAGCTATACGTCAAGAGGTCTTTGCGTTTGCAAGAGGCAAAGGTGAAGGTAAGGAGCGTAAATGCCGTCGTCCAGGCATCTTGATTCAAGGTAGAGTACCTCAAATTGGCCAAGCTGAGCATCCAATCGGTGGTTACGCCATAGGTTATCGTGGGTCCATGGGGCATGTAAAACTGCCACCCAGTTTCATTGCTGTACTTTTCCTTGACAGTGTGCGTCAGGTCCTCGCAGCTGCGGCAGAATCCCACAGAAGAGTGAGTGATGCCTTGGTACTCTGGAAATGTGCAGTTGCCGGTAGAGCAGTTGAACGGGGCCCCGTTGGCCGTTTCTGTACCCATGAGCCCGTTGATAGCAGCCACCTTCATTTTGCCGTTGAGTAGAGGCACTGGCAGGCCGTGACCGACGATTTCCACTTGATCTGTAGAGTAATGGGCCGCCGAAATTGTTGCATTCGCTTCTTCCCAAGGGACCTGACATACATAGTTGTTGAGTGTCTGTTGCGTAAAGGGCCCAATTGTAAATGATAGAATGATGATCAACGCCGCAAAGAGACCAATGTGACTACGACGATTAGCAGATGTCAGGCGTGGGTACTATGGCTAAGCCTCACGGTTTCCAAGTCAGGAAAATAAGTTGAAAAGACCCCCAGACTCCTCTTGAAGCATCATCGAATGTCTGAAAATCCTTGAGGGGACGTGTATTGTCAAACCAAACCCATTTCTGATGGCTGATGACTGCTTTTGTTAGTGTCCCGTAGTGCGCATAGAAAAATGACTCACCTTCTGCTGCAATCAGTACGAGCGAGCCTCTCAACATGGTGGAGAGAATCGCAAGCAATGTGCTAAGATTAATGCCGTAGGCCCAGTCCGGTTGTTCCAGGCCGTCAAACTTGAACAAGATGATGATGGTGGCGATGAGGAGTGCCAGCGAAAAGAGGGTCAAGACACCTTCGAAACTCCAAATGACCAAAATGCGCTGCTTTTTGCCAGATTCAGCCGAAAAAGTCAGATTAGGCGGATTGGCTGGCTGGTTCACTGGCTGGAAGCCGTCGACAGGAACAGGTCGGACCTGCGAGCCTGCGAATTTCGGCATCATTGCCTCGTGTTCCGAATAATTTGCCATATTGACGAGAGTTGATGAAAGATGAGACTTTGTTGTCTGCCCTTCTGGGGCTGCGCATTTTTATGCATGGTACGCTTGACATGCAGGTTGATCCTTTGAAACCAGCGTTTGAATCCTTGGGCTGATTTGGTGGTATTGCAGGGATAATTGAAGAAAGTAAGCTCGGTTAGCTCGTTGGCTCATCGAATGGTTGCATTCATGCTGACGGTCCCTGCATTTTGTTGCACGATTCGACAGGTCGAAGGCTGAATGGCGCTTAATGTCCGATGTTCGAGAGACGTAAGATTGAGTCGTCGGTGGAAAGCTGTCCCGGCCTGCTCTCCGATCCAAGAAATGGATGGTACGGATTGAGTTGGATAAGCCATCGATTCGCCCGCAAAGTTCTGCTATCCTCACTGGTCGATTCTGATCTGGGACCATCCGTTCCTGAATGAATTCATGCCTTGTAGACACTGTGTCAGCGAGACATTATCATCTGAACTATTAGTGCACATACCTCAGCAAGCGTTTCTAGGCATTTATCAACCGTTCGCCGAGCGTGCGTCGAACACTTGTCGAGCACTCGTGGGGTGTACGTCGAATCTCCACCAAGTGCCTGCAAACAAAGGCGAGTGTTCGGCAAACGTTCAGCCACTGTTTGGCGGTTGAACAGTGCTGGTTGAACCTAGCGGCTTGGTGGTATAGAACTTCCCGTCATGACTGGATCATTCTCAGGTCTTCGTCGTAGTCGGAAAGTCGCTTCCACGTGGTGCAGCCTTTTTCGCCAGATGCTGCTTGCAATGCGGTTGTTGAAAGGTCGACGTCGGAAGAGGGTTGTGTGACCCAGAAGCATCACGATCTCTTGCTTAGTCAGCGGGCTACCTGCATTTTTCCGCGCATCACAACTCTAACTCTGCCATCCCAATCGACACTACCAACGAGCAAACAGTTCAGTAGAGAGTTCAATATGGCGAAAAGCTCGCCCATCGTTCATGGACTTGACGTCGGCCCACAAACAAAATGCCTACACTGGCACTCAGACCTCGACATCATTGCCATCCGTCACAAATGTTGCAAGACATACTACGCTTGCATAAGCTGTCACGAAGCGCAGGCTGACCATCCACCAAAAGTGTGGTCAAAAGGAGAACGTGACGAAAAGGCGATTTTGTGTGGAAATTGCAAGGTTGAGTTGACCATAACGCAGTACCTAAACAGTGGTAACCAGTGTCCTACCTGTTCTGCTGCGTTCAACCCAGGATGCTCCATGCATTACAACCTGTACTTTGAAATGACCGATCCCGAACTAAGCTGACGGCTTGGCTCTAAACATGGCCTCAAAGGTTCGAAAAGCGTCCAGCTTCTCCTTCTCAATGGTACTCCAACGCTCTCGCACAAGTTTGATGACGATTTCGTCATGGGGAGTCTCTTCGTTCAAGAGGCCCCACGTTTCATTGGCATACTCCTCCAGAGGAACTCCGATTTTGGTGTGCCCTGCTTTCACAAGGTCCGGCTGGGATGAGTGAAGCTCGGTCTGCACGGCCGGTGGAATGATTTCAATCACTCGAATGTGCTGTGTTTCTGGGCTCGACGGAGCTGAAAGCTGGGATCGAAGAGTCCAGGCGAGGGAGTGAATAGCGGATTTTGTAGCGCAGTAGTTTGCGCAGCGTGCCATGGGAACCAGGCTGAGACCAGACGACACCAAGACAATGGAAGTGGGTGTCTCAGGTCCGAGAGAAATTAGATGCGGGAGAAAGAGAGACACCGTGTGCAATGGCGAAAGATAGTTGGTTGTCATCTCTGAACTAAGAGACGAAAGGGACAGGGCGTCGGGTTTGGTAAAGTCAACGGTGCGTTGGAAGCCAGCGTTGAGGACGATGCTAGACAGCGATGGATAGGTTTTTGTCATTCTAACTAGTTAGTCACGCTCTCAAATCATGGGAATTCTTACTTTTCAACCCAAGCAGGCAGCTTTTCAAGGTCTGACACGTCGAATGGTTCAGCAGCGACCTTATCTGCGCCATGCTTGGCCACCAACTCGTCCAGTCGGTCGCTTCGACGGCCTACGGCAATGACGAAAATGCCAGTGGAAATCATTCTCTCCGCCAGTGCCAGTCCAATACCAGCCGTGGCACCGGTGATGAGAACAGTCTTGTACGGGAACGGCATTTTTGTGTGCAGTATGGAAGGAAAGTTGAGTGATCGGATGAGGTTTGACAAAGACATGGAGAAACTATCGAGAAATGAGGGGTTCGCCAGTGTCGGCGGAGGGTTGTTTATCCGGTCTGACCGGCAAGCGAGAGCGAGATATTGAAGGTCGTGATTTGAAAGCATGATATGCAAGCAGCACCGGTTACGCAGTACTATCGCGCTGATCATGATAGACGGATACCCGATTTCGAAGTTGACTCAGTGATCATGTCCAGAGACGATTGAGCCACGGCGACGATTAAATTAAAGGACGCTGATAGCTCGAGGACTGCCAACATGGCAAAAGAATCTCGTAGTTAAAATTCTGCGATGCAATTGAATTGTGACGGAAAGTCGGCATCTATCCTAGCAATGTCTTGTCGGTGGCCCCTCAGCCGCCCAGGCTTTACGGGGATGTCAGACATCCTCAGACTCGAAACGAATGGCTTGCGCTAGCACCAACAACTGCAGCTAACAACGCCACTAACCTCGAGCTGAACCGTCATCTATATAGGAAATGCCAATGCGAGGGTTCAGCCATGAAAGCCACTCGTATTGTGGGTATTGCCCCATGGAGAAATTCATTTCCCTGAAACATGCCTTCAATGGCTCCCAAATGGCCATTAAATATCGGCATGCTCGTTCAATTCTGCATCCAGGCTCTCTCACGTTTCAGTCCTGCTCATTTGTATCTTTCTTTCTCCACGAGATCACCGCAATGATGCTCCTCAAATCCATGGCCGAAACGGTTGCTCTAGCTTCCTTGTTCAGTACCGCCGCCGCAGCAAGTTTATGCTACCCACCACCCATTTGCATCGAGCTCAAAGGTACGCAACCGTCTCTTAATGGATGTCTCTCTAACCAGATCCAGGTTCATGTACATCATCTTATCAGTGCTGCTCAAACACGATCTGCAAGTTTGGCGTGTGCACCCCGGCGCAGTGTTCTCCTCCTGGCTATCAATGCGATCTTGACAACTCAGGGATCTGCTGCGACCGAGGCTGCATGAATTCATATCCTTTCCCTATCTGTTTATAACGCCCCGACGCTTGTATGAGTCGGGTTCAACTGAGGTTGTGTCCACCGCGAACGACCACTCGATGCACCACAAGCAAGCCGGGCAATTTTACCTTCCCTTGGGCCAAGGAGCATTTTAAAAATACGTTGACGATTTTCTGAAAAACGGTGCACATCTTGGCATTTTTCGAAGCACATAGCAAGGACAGAAACTTCCGGTGTGGTCGTCGGCATAACTCTCAGCCGATGTTTCTATCAAAGATATGGTCTGTTGCGACAAGGCAGGGCACTGGCAGACTGAGCAATGCTAAAGTGACAGTCTTGAGCCCTCATCTAGCGATGGGTTCAATCGTGAAATAGATCCAGACACTCAACTAATTGTACAAAGTTCTCCATGAATTCGCTACTCTGTCTTGGTCTCATCTTCTGCCCCAGTCATCTCATTGAACTGTTCCTTCTCGCAACAATACATGATAATATTAGGACACTCCTCGTTGTACACTTCACCTCCAACCCTGCTCATCCAATCGCTCGAATGCACCAAGGCTCCCATTTCTCTCTTTGGCACGTCAAACTCGGGGCGGGAATTGACTTGTGGTGAATACACTTGTGGTGAATGTTCTCCATACATGTACTCCTTGAAAGCCCGGATGAAATCACCCTTGGTGACGCCATTGTCATTGTGTAGAGAAATGCTGGCATCGGCATTGGGAAGACAGCACGGGCAACTTGCAGCCTCGGATTTCTGGAAGAGTGTGATGGTGAAGTTGTTGGTAGGTGGAGTGGTTAGAAATTCGGGGGTTTCGGGGTCCAGCAGAACAGAGTCCTGGAGACGAGTAAAGACGTTGTTCCAATAGGATCTGAACGCGGGAGGGGAAGTTTCGAACGATGGGCTGTCGGATACGGCGTCGCGCGTAGTTGTCTCGATTGCTTTGACCAATTGATGCCATTTCTCCATGATTATCTCGTTCTCAGGGAATTCCGTCTCCGTCTCTTCAGGCTCTCGCTGAGTTGGCATAAGGTCGGGAGACATGATCCTGATGGTTGGGCGGCTAATGGTGGATTTTCCGTTTGATGGCCGCAACTGAACAATTGATTGATGGGAATGTTCAAAAAAGAACTAAAGTGGTGTGGAATATTATAAGTAAGGCTACCTGAGAGTGATTGCTTACCGTCTGACTCATCCGGTGCGGCTGAGTAAAAGCAACAATCTGGTCGCGACAAAGGGCCAACCGTGCTTTGTCTATCTTTTATCACAACGGTGTGAATGTTTGCACCAGTCTGCTGTAGACTCAGTGGAGTCTAATACAGTTTGATTATCGATGGCTTTGCGACCGGGTTCCAGCATTCAACGGAGCCTCTGAGCTTTCTACTGGCCCATTGGCAACCTCAAAATGGATTTCAATCCGTTTTAGTAGGCCTAATGACAGCCCTAAATTAGTTTGAACGGATCATATGCCGTCTTCGCAGCAAACAGACTCACTACAACCCTCCAACAACTCATCCTAGCAAAGTGAGCAACATTCAAAGCAGGCGCTCAAACAATTTGGTGCCAAGTCACAAATCAGCCTGGGCACGATTGTCACGCAACAAATCTCCACTTATACTTCCGTCGACCCGTTATATGCAGATCCGAAACTTGTTGGTCGCGACAGATGCACATTCATGGGTTGTCGATTGGTTCGCTACCATGTCACGACAGGGGCGGGCGGTTATAAATTCGTAAACATCAACTGAGGGGTTCAACTGAGCGGTAGACAAACACCTCAAGGCTTCAATCGAAATGGCAAACACCAATCCTGTTTTGCTTGCTGACGACCAGGTTGGTTGCCTCCCTGTTTGGCGACTTGCTCAAGCGCCCAGCTAACCGCTCAGCTCGACACCGACCAGGATTCGTCGCTTGGATCTGTACGGAAGACCAAAAATGCCTAGAACACGACTAACTTCAATAGGATGCGGGGTCGTCAACTCAGAGCATCTCTAGCTCTATTCTAGACTACCGTCGCGAGAATGGACGAACCTATCATGCCTACAAGGATGGCAGTAGGTTATCACCTTGAAATCCGAGTGAGCGATTGACCAATCAACTAGAATACAATCTGCCCAACGATGACCTCGAAAACGAAAGACTAGGTAGGTCATACGGCATTTCCATTGCTTCGCTAACTAGTCAGACCTCCAGCATCATCTATGCCTGCTCACCTTTAACAACCAACTCGGCCTGGCACCTCCCTGTCTCCCTAATTCCAAGGTCAAAAGAGTCCTTGATGTAGGCACCGGTACAGGCATTTGGGCCATTGACTTTGGTGATGAACATGTGGAATCCCAGGTACGACAGCTGCCCATTTGCCGTCATCGCTAACCGTCCAGGTCATTGGCATCGATCTCTCGCCCAGTCAACCTAGCGTGTGCGTCGTTCCACTTGTCGCTTGTCTCTTGTTGTTTGGCGCTAACAAAATAGTGTCCCGCCAAACGTCCGCTTCATCGTCGACGACATTGATGAGGAGTGGAACCATTCCGAGCCCTTTGACTACATCCATAGTCGAATGATGAATTTCAGCATCAAAGATTGGCCCACCTACTTCCGAAACGTCTACGAGTAAGTCTATTGCCCCTGATCTGACACGTCTAATTTATTAGCAATCTTACCCCCGGAGGTTGGGTCGAAATTCAAGAAGTCGGGTGCGAAATGGCTTCAGACGACAACACCGTCACCAAAGACACGGCTCTCTTCAAGTGGTGCAGGCTTCTCGATGAAGCATCCGCCAAGCTAGGCCGGCCATTTGTGAAATTCGACGAAATGAGAGAACACATGGCCAACGCCGGTTTCACGGAAATTGTCGACGGTCGCTTCAAATGGCCGACCAACCGGTGGCCCAAGGGCAAGAAGTTCAAAGAGCTTGGAGCATGGAACAATGAAAACACGGTTGCCGCTTTAGAAGCCTTGACACTAGCACCATTCACCAGAGGTCTGGGATGGTCTTATGAAGAGGTTACTCTCTTTTTGTCCGATGTGCGCACCGAACTAAACGATCCAAAGATCCACGCCTACTGGCCAATGTACGTGTTCGCTTCTTCTCTCGACTCAACTAACCTTTGCAGTTGCTCCATCTATGGCAAGAAGCCCGAAGTGGTTTGATGTTGTTTATCTAAACGGTCAATAAATTGTCAGGTCTGTCCATAGAGTCATTTGAATTACAGGCTGAAACATGACTTGAACAATCTGCCTAATTACAACATAAATCTCAAAACAATCTCTGCAGCCGCTAGAGCGTCATCATCTGCGTCAATAGCATTCATGGCCTTTTGAAACACCACTGGATCCCACAGTGCTCCAAATACCTTGATCGTTTCACTGTTGACGAAGCGATCAAATTCAAAGTGACCTTGAAAGGTGAGGACCCGACCAGGCTCAAAGACACCTTGGACTCCACACCGCTTCGTCTCGCCAACCATCTTCCAAGACTTTGGTAGCTCTTCCAAAATTGCAACGTGATCTGCGTGGACAAACTGAAGTCGCATAGTTTCCGGCGCTGGCATCAACTGCAAGTTTGGACATTCTGATGTCTGAGTCTTTCCTGCAGAAGGAAATGCCTTGCGGAAATCATCCGTGAGTCGAATTCCATGTACGCCGAGTTCCCATCCCGCCGGGTTCTTTTCCACCCTGCAAAACGCCCCGAGCAAGCTTTGGCAGACTATTTGATGTCCAAAACAGCTTCCAAAAATCTTGACTTGAGGGTAGGTGTGGTAAATCGTCGTCAAGTATGCTTGGAGTGTATGGATCCAGGGCTCGTCGTAGTATGCCGATGCTGCTGAGCCAGTGACCAGAATAGCATCAAAGTCCAAAGGCGACACGGGGTACTCGCCTCGAACCACGTCAAAGTCTGTTGATTCAACGGTGGTATGAGGAGAGATGCGAGATGCAGCATCGCTCAAAAGGTTGTGAAAGATGGTTCCATAGGTTTTCGTCTTTGCGTACACGTTTGGGACCGGCGTGTCGGCGTTGAGCATGGCTATGCGGATCGTATACGACAGGGAGCCCATGTTGATCAGAATGTTCGACTGAAGCGAAGCTGTACTGTTGCGTGCTATGTCGTGATTCAGAAGTTGTTGCGGGGAGTTTGAGATAAGGTCCACTGCGGCCCACGACGGTTAAGAAAACAGTTGAGCCAGCCCGGAATGGATATTTCCCTAATGGGAAGTTTTAGCCTTGGTCATGGGAGTCACCATCGGTATCCGAAGAGCGAGACCCATCGGACTTGAAAGGCCGTTATCGGATGCCAAGTCCGCGGCTAAGTGCGGATTCAGTTGAGAATAGCTGACCGAAACAAACCGCCGTCTGCACTAGGGTTGGCTGGGCCCACTCCTCTTTGGCAGTTCAACTCCGTTGTAGTGGCAGTGTAGCAAATCAGGTTGGTCTGAATAGAATCATGGCTAGAACGGTCGGCAGGCTCTTAGTTGTGTCATCGTACCATTGCAAACAAGGAAATCAAACCAATCAACTCTCCGCCATGACTTGTTCTTCAGCTATGGCCATTCCCTCTAGCAGTGACCAGGGAGTCAACGAATCGCTCCAATCTGTGGAGAGAAAAGACTCTTCAACCTGTTCCAACAAGTCTCCGATAACAAAGTGATCGTTCTCATCAGCCAGCTCGATGGCTCTAGAAAATCCATGGATTGGATCCGGCTTTGCTCCTGCATTAAGAAGTAACCGTACCATGTCCATCCTCCCGTGTTCAGCAGCACCCTCCACTGCAGTGCGGCCTTCTTCTGAAGCAGGTGCTGCGTTGACATCTGCATCATTGTTCAATAGGAGCCTTGCAATCTGTACGTCCCCTTTGATGGCTGCGCCTTGAAGAGCGGTAATTCCTCCCTTATTTGAAGGCATAGCGTTGACATCTGCGCCGTGATCAAGGAGTAAAGAAACTATTGCTGGGTCGAGGATATAGGAGGATGTGGCTGCTTGTAAAGCTGTACGACTATATTCATTTCCGGCAGGCGCATTGATTTCTGCTCCATGAATTATGAGGAGCTGAACGGTTTCGATATCAGCCGTCTGGGCGGCTGCTTGGAGGGCGGTGATGCCATAATAGTCGCCAGCTTGGGCATTAATGTCAGCGCCGTAACTGAGAAGAAGCAAGATGGCCTCTCGATTCCCTCGGCCTGCGGCCATCTGAAGCGGTGTCACAGCAGCTCCGGAAGTCCACCTGTCTTCCAGTCGCGCGCCCGCCTCCAGCGCCAGCCTCAAGCCCCTAACATTGTCATTACGGATGAGCTCATGCAACAAAATGCTATTCGCACCATCCGGGCGGTTGACTGGCGCTCCAAGGGCAAGCAGCTTTCTGAATGAGTAACGACCCTTGGGGAATTTTACACCCCGTGCCGCTGCTTCCAAAACTGTCACTCCGTTGTGAATTGCAGGAACCGCTTTGATGTCTGCCCCCGCCTTGATCAGCCATTCCACTGCGAAATCCTCACCTTGGCTGGCTGCAGCTTGAAGGGCCGTTTTCCCTCCATAATCACCCGCGGGAAGATTAATATCTGCTCCCTGGTCAACAAGATATTCCATCAATTCCAAGTTTCCTTCTCTTGCTGCAGCCTGAAGAGCACTCATCCCCCCGACACCATACCCGTTGACTGGAGCCCCCGCGATGAGGAGTGATTCGCAGATGTAGATGCGATTATCCCTTGCCATATATTCCAACACGGATGGGCCAATCAAAGACATATCATATCCTCTCTGGACCAACAAAAGCATGAAATCGGGCTCGTTTTCGTCAATGGCGAGGCGGCATAGGTCCACAAGATACTCATTCCTCATCTCCGCGCCAGCGTTGATTAGAAGATGAACATAAACCAGGGAAGAACCATCTTTGTCATTTTGCATAGCCAACTGTATGAGGCAGCGACACTTGACGTCACCAAGTTCTCCCCCATATTTCATCACAAGCCGAGATCCAGTATTGGGATTTACTCCTCGCCGAAGAAACGCGCTCACGGCTCTCCTATTGCCGTACTTAACACCTTCACAAAGGCCATCCTCAAGGTCATCTTCGGTAATTTGTTGTTCAACGATAAATCTGAAAAGAGCCGTTTTTCCTTTTTCTGCGGCCTGGAACATTTCAAAGACCCGGAATCCTTTACAGTTCCGTTCTTTCAGGGTCTGATACATGTCTGGGTGGGCCGTTTTCATATACTCAAGCCTGTGGTGCACGCGACTGAGAAATCCATCGTTGCATTCAGCCTCTTTCTTCAGCAGAGCGTCCGCCATCGCAACTTGGCCGTCATCTATTGCAACCTCGAGTGCAAGGTACAAGTCGGCACCGGCTCGTATCAACAACTTCACCATCTTGAGCGAACCCCATCGCACGGCGTAGCTCAATGGATCCTTGCAAGAAGCCCACACGGCAACACATCGATTGAGACTGACCCCGTTAGACACCAACAAGTCAGCTTGTTCCAAATTGTCATGGTCAATTGCCTGCTTCAGTAAATCCAACTTGCGAAAGTTTCGAAAACCTCGGCCGTGTACTGCTCCAAGAGGACGACCCAGATCGAAAAGATTTCTCGTCGCGAGTGTGGCTACTTTCCCAAAATCAGGGCATATTGACAGTATTTTGGCTGCACAAGAACGAATGTGCTCCGAGTTTGTATGCAAAAATTTTCTGAGCTGATCACCACGGCCATCTTCCATTGCCCATCGAACCAGAGCATCAATTTCGGGCTCTTGGAAGAAATTATTTGCGATGAGATAGGCCATGATAGAGAAAGATTGATCAAGAAGCTTTTGTGGTTCTTTGGAAAACCGGCCAGGCTCGACTCGACCTCGGCGGTTTCGATATGACACGGGGCTGGTTGCGAGAACCTGTTCAACCAACGTGGCTGATGACTCCAGGGTTTTCAGTCTCGGGTCAATACTCATTAAATGAGAGAAAATGTAACCGGGTTTTTCCCATGGAATTCTCGTATGCATTTCGTTTCCCGCGGTGTAAGGTTGGTTGTCGAGGGACAGGTCTCTAGACCCTATGAGGGAAATAATCTCTGTTTGAAGATTAGTGAGTGAATGAGCCCGAAATCTGCATAGGGGGTTGTACCATTTGTATCCCAGAAAGATGTAAATATCTGACCAGGCCAGGCTAAAATATTGGTCGACATCCGTAGGTCAGGGGATGGTAGGGACAATCCAAAAGGGGATCGTGGAATGTTTATTTTGAGGCCCAGCTCATTGTTGAATTGAGGTGCCAAGTTTACCTCAGAGTGAAGTCGCGGTGACGAGCCAATTCGGACAACAGTCGTCTCGGCATTCGGAGGTTCAAGGTCGAAATCAGGAACAGCGTGATTCTCCGGCCGTAGAGTACTCAAGTCGAGGTCCACGAGGTCCCAAGGAGTCGTAGGAATGACATCAATCCATTCGTCGGCTGGCCGTTCCAAGTACTCATTGTGCCGAGCTTCTGGAGTGTCTAAATCCGCATGTTCTTGAGTCTCAGGCTCTCGACGCCTGTGGCGGTCCTCGCGTCGAGAACCAGTGTGAGGTTCATTTGGATTTCGGATCTCCAAGCGATGTTTCCCATTGGTTTCGATACCCAAGTCTATCCAGTTAGTCTAGGACTTATGCGAGGATAACGGTACTGACCTATTTCATGAGACCTCGGGCCATCGCAATTCTTCATATACCGCCTCTTCTCCCTGGCGACGCGCTCTTGCGGTAGCAGTCGGCCATAGAGATAGATGTCAGAGGCAACACCCTGTGCTTCACGTTTGCGAACTTCGCAAAACACCGCCTTCCATTCATCGGCGCGCAGTTTCTTCAAGCCTCCAAACTTGGTCTTGAACTGCCTGACGCTGGGAGATGTCAGTCATCCGCTAGGTCCCGCGTTGAAGGGAGAAAACCCACGTGATGTCGGCACCACGTGCTTGACGAAGATATTCAATCGTGTCGTCAGCATTCTTTCCCCCATTCACATACTGGTCGATAACGTCCTTTTCATATAGTTTCCAATCCACAGGCATGATGCTAGGAGGGAGAGATGGCACAGTGTCCAGGGGCAGGAGCTAGGGAAATTGAATAGTGAGAGTTGCGCGGCGGCGCGCAGGCGACTCAAATGTGCAACTTTGCGACTAGAGGTCTCGACGTCGCTGGGAGGCGATCCATGTCGGGCAAGACGTTATATACCAGTGATGGAATGGCACTTCTTGGGTCTTTTGCTCACAAGGCAATTGGTTGCCTTGTTGGTCTGGTTCGCAATCACAAACGCAAGGGTCTTTTGCTCAGCGCCTCGTTGCCTTGACCTAAGTGAGGCGGCTGCAGTTGTCCAATCGCGAGCTGAGAATTCCCACGCCGCGCCTCGGGTCTTTTGCTTTGGTCCGCCCTTGGTCTTTTGCCATTTGTAGTCTCGAGTTCTGACACGGTCTGTCTCGTCCCAATTAGTAATAACCCATCTTGCGGTACGTCATTAACCAGCGCAGGGACTCTGAGAATGGAGTACTAGAAACGCAAAAATTCATATCTCTTTCGGTCCATTTCTAACGTGCCGCATATGTATCAAAGTGACTGTGCAGGGAACGACACTAGAGAAGCAGACCAATCGACAGCCTCCGACTGTGCGGGCACGTCGGAGATATTCGCAGGAAATGGAGGAAATCCTGGCCAAGTCTCTCTGACTTTTAATCTCAATGTAGTCATGATTGCAGCTCTTTAACCTACTTGGACTTTCATTACAAGGATTCATCTTTCATTAACTCCGTGAAGATGACCTTGGTGGGGCGGCGACCCTGCATGACAAGAACGTTTTCATCCTTGCGCCTCTACGATCTGAACCCTTCATCAGAGCCACCGATTTCCAGAATTTGTTCTCCCGTTGACTATGTTATGCACGATGGCATATTAGTCAAGGGGTGGAAGAAAAACAGGACATAAGGTCAGTATTAAACCTCCCTCTACCTTCATGAGTACCATTAGGATATACATTGTAGATAACTGAGACTACTTTAGTAATAAATTTATCCTTATTTATTCACTTTATTTTATAATTCAGTTCTTATTTAGTCCCTAGAGAAGCGGATGAGGTTAGTGTAGTAGAAGATGTTAATTGGTATGTGGTGTTTTTTTTTTCCGAGGCTAGTGTGACGACAACCGTGTTGCTCGACTTCTAGAGCTTCAGTCAGACGTGGGTGTTCGTTGCGCGGCGTCACGGGGGTGCGTCTGCTCGACAAGCTCAGGCCAAAGAATTATTAGTGATGTCCCCAGTGCGGGTCTGTTTAATTATTCATCCTGAGCTCCGAGACGATGCGTAGTCCTCAAGGTTACGGCATCATGCAGTGCCTGATGGAGCCCCCACGTGGTCCAGCGCCTTTAAATCCAACCGCCTCATTCAATTCCAAACCTATCACACCAGGCCCAATTTCCTATTATTCGTCTCAGTTAAACCCAGCCTACGGTTAAAGGATTGAATCTCTTTGCCAGTCGTATTCAATAGAAACGAACAACACATGGAGAAACGCACCATTATGTGGGGATAACCTCCATGGATCCCCACGGGGCCTGACTCGTCTTGGTGTGGCCGAGAAGATGCCGGGGCAAAACCAGTACGTTGACCCCTGTTGTTCAAGTTTTCTTCCGGGGATTTTCTGTCACACGGTCAAGCTAAGAGGATGGAGCAGAGCCGCCCGGCGTCAGTGTTCATGACTCGGGCCTGTGTCGTCATACAGGAAAAAAACAGTCCCGGCGAATGTATTGCTGATCCGTTTTCCTCACCCTGATCAGACCCGCCATCACAACTAGCTCTGTTGAAATCTCAGCACTGCGTCCCCCGTCAAAGCGTCATGGGGTGCGTCTTTTTCCGACCTGGTACATATGAAAGGATCCCAAACCATAGCTTGTAATGGCATGTCTAAACTGATGATTCAACAGGTGGCCGACGTGGGTGTAGTCTGTACATGTTTGCTGTATTAATTGAGCCGCATCACTTGGCACGCTTGGCAGCCGTTTAGAACGGGTCCGGCAGAGTGGCACTCGGCCCGTCAACGATTAGCCCACTTGTCGGCATTGGGTAGAATGATTCAACTGGTGAAACTGAAAGATTGAGTAGCTCGACTGGTCAAACTTTGCGATCAACTGATGGCCAACGTGATCAACGTTGCAATGAACCACAGAGCAGTCCGCGTCACATGAGGTGGTCTACTGCATGACCTCCATGGATCAATATCTCCGCTTCGGAGCATCAAATCTAGCACGTCTGACGTCTGCCTCTTTAGCGTGTCGGTTGCGGTTCCGGTGTGGTCCATTATCCCTGGTCGAACCCACGCCGCTCGAAAAACGCCCGCAGAAGAAATCCTCCTCGATTCGGGCAACGTTGGCCAACTAATCGGCGAGACCGGCGTCATTCGTTTGGCTCACGGAAAGAATCCCGGTTTTCATGGAATAATAAATGTCGCAGAAAAGCCAAACTCACCTCATCGGTGGAGTCGGTGGTGATCTCATAAAGTGCAACCATCAATTCCAAGTGCCGTTAGGACACAGACCAACGGGACGGCTAACACGGCAAAGGCGGCGGGTCCACGGGATGGCGTATCAAATTATATCGAGTTTTTGAATGTCGAGATGCCGATCTGTAGCTGTTACTGGAAGCCGCCTTGGACGGCTTCTAGAAGCATTCTAACTTCGGGGATCTCCTTTGCCACGTCCATTTTCCACGTTGTCTCACCTCTGCGATGAACAATGTAGCGTAACATTCATTGTATATTCCCTGTTCTCTAATTCTCCATTTCGTAGCATCCTTCTACATCCCTGCCAAAACCCGGGTGGCGCCGGTGCGTACGGAGCCCGTATGCCGGACCGGAGCCACTGTATCGGCCAATTCCTCGGTGGAATCGTCACGCGAAGCGTCAAAACACCCAACCGCCCCGTTTGGGGCCCCATTCGATGCTCACCTGGGGCCCCTGATTCTTCTTTGCCAGTTAAGTAGGCATGAAACTTTAATGGCGAGACATGGAGAAGTGCGGGAGAATTGAGTATAAAGCCTGGGGTGACGTCTTCCCCAGGAAAACTCCAGACGCATATCGCGGGGCTTGATAGGGCAATACACTATTATATTTTTCTGTCAATTTTCAACATGGCTCGCTCTCGTCAGAATTCGACCTCAACGGTCGACGAAAAGGATGCCATTCACATGGCAGGCGGCCACGAAAAGGCCGGTATCGAGGCTCTCGAGGTTGCACGCCCAGGAGAGCGTGAGATTGACGACCTCATCAACACCATGGAGCGCGAACTGGAAGCGGCTGGCGGCCTAGAGCAGGGTTTCTTCTACCTCAACTTCAAAAACCCCAAGCACTTCACCTGGTTCCTCGTCGCCTTTGCCAGCATGGGTGGCTTGCTGTCCGGTCTGGACCAGAGCCTCATCTCAGGCGCCAACCTCTTTCTGCCCAAGGATCTCGGCCTCGATACTCGTCAAAACAGTCTCGTCAACTCGGGCATGCCCCTGGGCGCCGTCGGTGGTGCTCTTCTTTTGTCGCCTACCAACGAGTACTTTGGCCGAAAGTGGGCCATCATCATCTCCATCATCCTCTACACCATCGGTGCGGCCCTCGAGGCTGGAGCCATGAACTTTGGCATGATTGTGTCTTCTCGAGTCATCCTCGGTCTGGGCGTCGGTCTCGAGGGCGGTACTGTTCCCGTCTATGTCGCCGAGACTGTAGAGCGAAGAATCAGAGGCAACCTGGTGTCTCTGTATCAGTTCAATATTGCCCTCGGAGAAGTCTTTGGATACGTCGTCGCCGCCATCTTCCTCAGAGTACCCGGCAACTGGCGATACATTCTCGGATCTTCCCTCCTCTTTTCCACCATCATGTTCTTTGGGTATGCTTACTTCCCTCCTTCCTCTCCCAGCAGTCCATCTAACCGTTGTAGCATGTTCTTCCTCCCCGAGAGTCCCCGTTTCCTCATGCACAAGGGCCGAACCCTCGAAGCTTTCAAGATCTGGAAGCGCATCCGTGGAGTCGAGACGGCCGAGTCGCGCGAAGAGTTCTACCTCATGTCCGCCTCGGTCAGCCAAGAAGAGACTGAAGTCCATGAGGGTGCAGAGAACCGCCGCTTCCCCTGGTTGGACTTTTTCACGTACGTACTATCAGCCTCAGCGTCTTATCAATCACTAACACCTTTAGCGTTCCTCGTGCCCGTCGTGCCCTCGTATACGCCAATATCATGATTCTCCTCGGTCAGCTGACTGGAGTCAACGCCATCATGTACTACATGTCGATCCTCATGAGCCAGATTGGCTTCAACGATGAAGAGGCCACCTACATGTCGCTGGTTGGTGGAGGCTCTCTTCTCCTCGGTACCATCCCCGCCATCTTCTACATGGAAAAGTTTGGCCGTCGTTTCTGGGCCATCATCATGCTGCCTGGTTTCTTCATCGGTCTAGTCCTCATCGGCGTCAGCTACCAGTTTAGCCTCGAAACCCAGCTGCAGCTCGTCGAGGGTCTATACCTGACCGGTCTCGTCATCTACATGGGCTTCTTTGGTTGCTACGCCTGTCTCACCTGGGTCATTCCCTCCGAGGTCTACCCTACCTACCTGCGAAGTTACGGCATGACCACGTCCGATGCTCTGCTGTTCCTTGCTTCGTTTGTCGTCACGTACAACTTTTCCGCCATGCAAAAGGCCATGGGAAAAACTGGTCTTAGCTTGGGCTTCTACGGTGGTATTGCCGTGGTTGGCGAAATCTACCAAATCTTTTTCATGCCCGAGACCAAGAACATGACCCTTGAAGAGATTGACGCCGTCTTTTCCCGTCCCACCATGGACATTGCCAGGGAGAACTGGGCCGGTGTTAAGGAGACGATGAAGGACTTTGCCTGTGGCCGTTGGGGCAAGATCCTCGCCGAGCAGGGCAAGCCTCGTCCGGTTGAGACCAGGAAGGAAGAGCCCGTGGCTTAATTGGAAATCAAACTAGTGAGATAAACATCATATTGAATCGTTCAACCCTGCTCTTTGCGGAACAACCTAAAACGCATACTTTGTCTATCTGTGGACGCCACGTTAGTGCAAATCCCATAGTGTTCGCACTCGGATCATGAGCTTTACGGCTTCTGTGCTCTCTTAGTCCTCTCATGCTTCAACAGTCTGGCCAATGATTTGAAGCACCATATTTAGGACAAGTTGGAATTCCGCCTCGGTAGCCCAACTTATGGGTTCGCATCATGCAACTAGTGAACATTTTGTCATGCATATGTCCCCTAGAGAACACAAAGGAAACTTTTAGAGTTTCAAATCTATCTCGATCTTCTCTTTCGCAAACTGTGTCAACAGCCAGGGATTGAACAAGTTCGCTCAAGAGGGATACCCACATGACCTCTGCCACATTCGCTCCCTCTCCAACTACCTCATGGCACTTCAGGGCTGTCGTTCTTCAATGCATGGAATATCTTGAGTAGCCTTGCCCGGACTTCGTCATTGCCACATTGATTGATCATAACCCTCTCGAAAGGCTGGCCTTGTGGATCCAACGCTTGGATTGCGAGAGAATCCAGTTGCCATTCTTTGAGGTTTTGAAAACGTCTTTCTATGACAGTGAAACCATGGTAGCCGGCGTAATTGTACACCTCGCTGCCATCGGATGTCATTGAGAAAGGACCAGTATATTGCAAGATGACAGGAAGAGTAGCTTCGAGCAGAGTTCGATCAACGGTGTCAGAAGACAGTGCAAAAAACCGGCACGCAGGACTAAGACTCTTTGTCCGTCGTTCAGAGAACAGAAACTCCTTGACAGTAGAATGCGCCAAGGTGGCTTGCTCGTTGCCCCATTCTCCTTTCCCGATGGTAACAAGACAGCCGCAAGCGTCTTCGAGCATGTCAAGATCGCACAATCGGTCGCCAGAGGCTTCGCTGCTTGCGCCATGCCAGTCCTCTGTCACAAGAGACACAAGGAGGTGGGGGGTCATCGGGGAGTTATCGATGGAAAAGGTATCGTTGGCACAGAGCAAAGACAAGGTTCTCTTGACAAGGGCACGGTCGCAATTGGGGATCATGTCGAATATTCGCTCGTACGTCTCGTCCAAACCTTCTGGAAGGTCTTGAAGTGCTTTTTTTATGTCAGCGACGGTACGCAGTCGTCTGAGAATATCCATTTGGCAGACAACCCAGCGGAACCTGGTGGTCAGCATGTCTATAGAGATGATGCAAAAAGACCAACTCACATCCCCTTGGCACGCACGGCAAGTGTGTCCTGAACATCGCGGCGTAGTTCCTCTGGCCATGTTGAAAATCGGCGGTTCTTGCTCAATGCGCTTCTGACGTGTTTCCGTATGTCAGCCTGAAGCATGTTCACTTGCATCTCAACCGGAACTACCACGTCAGAAAGAACCAGTTTGATTTCGAATAACTCCCGGCTTGTGATGAGCAGCTGGATTTTTCTGAAGCGGTGCTCTGTCAACATCGAAGATAAGGTGTGGAGAAGTCCAGTCCGAGGTTCTTTGCTCTCGTCCAAGGCGTCGATGACGACATAGACGTGTGCGAATGAATCAAGAATGTCGGCAAGACTATCCAACAGCTCTTCGCGGCTCGGGTGAACACCCTTTTCGTAGATTGAGAGCAATTGCTGCGGTCTCTCGCCACCGCGACGACATAGTTGACTGACCACCCATCCCAGAATCGGAATTGTCTCGTCCTGATCATGGCCAAAGTAGCAATAATAGTATATCGAGGCCACTCTATCCGTAGAGCCAGAAATTTTGGCGATGGTATCGGAGAGAAATGACGCCAGGATGGTTTTCCCAGCTCCAGGAATGCCATGGATCCATAGACATTGAGTTGTTGTAGCAACCCAGTTCTTCCAGCTCTGTAGATTGAGCACCCAAACGCCAGTCTCGTCTTCGTGCAAACCATATGCTTTCAGGTGCAAACCTGATGGGTTCGTCACCTCCAGCCACTCATAAAACTGTCGTCGCTCTGAACCTTCGGTTTGTGTCAGCTCGGACGCTCACTAGGCAGTCATAGTCGTCTTGACACACTAACAAACACACTTTGCATACATACCTGTGACGACATCTTGGACAGCCTTTACTTCAGTCTCCAGTAATTTGATGTCGCGACTGCAATAGTTTTAGCTCCAATATTATGGAAGAAGCTGGCAAAACTCACCTGGAATCAGTAACGAGGGCCAGGGTGATGGTAGCCTTGTGTTTCGAAATCTCCCGAAGCACCTGTAATGCCTTTTCTTGCTTCGGAAGCCATGCCGCAGCCGTGAATGCGTGGTAGATTAGCTGTCGCTTTTTCCCTCGAATATGAGAGCCAGGAACAGGGACTTCCAGGCTTCTTTCTGGGAGAAGCGACTCCAGTCGGGTCAGAGCTTGCTTGCAGGTATCCAATACCCCACCGGCACATCCAAGGTTCAAAATCACTTGGGAGCTGGGGTCAACTTCCAAGAGAAATTGTATGTTTTCAAGAGCACATTTCAAGGAAGAGATCTCAACGAGCATAGTCCGCAAAACGTGTGGGGCATCCTTAACGTGCTCAATGTAATCCTTACAGTGGCGGATCACTTTGGCAGTTACCTCAATAAAAGCCACCAAGCTGGCAGCGACCTCCATCAGGTTAGGGCGCTAAAGTAGACGGGAAGAGACAAAAGTTAGAGTGAGATATATGCTGCCAGCACGCAAACGGAATTTGTCATGTCTTAATTATACCAAGAGGGCGGCCATATGTTGTCCCAGCGTTGGACAAGCGACAGCATCATTCGGCAGTGTATCAAGCCACCCGGGTAACCAACAGCGCTAATATCGCACCTAGCCGACGTTACGGAAGGGAAACAGGGAAGAGTCGTCGGAGAACGAGCTCTGCGAGAGTGTGGCGCTCAACCTTTTTACGCATGTTCGCTTGACATGCAACTGCTATCACAATTACAAACCGCTGATTGGGTGGTGCAACAATTGACAAGCTAGCATCACGAATCATTCATATCCGTCGAAACATGCCTTGTTTCACCTAAAGAGATGTCTGTATCCCATCTTACCGCCAGTTGATATCAAATGGTACCGTTTGGCGGCCACTTTTTCTCAGCAATCACTTTTGTGAATTTATAACCCAGCACTTCATTATGCTTTGCGATCCAGATCTTTTAATAGAAGGGACATGATGACAACCCCGATACAGAAACTCATAACAATACAAGGCCTGTGCAGTCGGTGGAAATTTGATTGCGTTGGCCCTGGTATCACAAGCTACGTAGCAACCTCCTACATAGGATTTCTAACACTAAACCCACGGAATACTAAGCAATGAGAATTACTAAGCCTGTTTTGATGCATTGAATCCTGGATTGTCTTTGTCGTCCATACGCAACGGGATCGGCCGAGTGGGTCTTTATCTTATCGCCCGTGATCCCGGACTCCGGGCAAAGTAAACATGGGCCGAACGCGGTCATCGCGGGGCACTCCATACGAATCGCACACTTACGAATCGGCCGAGGGGTCGCAACACGCATACAAATCGACTGAGTGGTCGCGATACGCATACGAACCGGCCGACGGGTTGCAATACGCATACGAATCGACCGAGAGATCGCGACGTGCATACAAGCCCAGGGAGATCGTGACACGCATCAACCGACCTGGTCGCCATGGACCCTGAATCAGTCGTCGCGCAAGACCAACGCAAGATTGAGCTGCAGAGCAACGAAGACCTTGCGTACTTGATCGCCAACGTCCGTCGCGCTGCCGCTGAGCGCCTTAACGAAGCGTTTCCCCATGTAGAAGGCGAGGATGGAGAGGATGAACTGCGAAACAAAATCGAGGAGCTCGTGAATGAGGTACGTCTCCTCTACGTCCAATATCTATGGCAATCCAGCTAATTCAACCAGTACATTAACAAAACCTTTTCTCACGCATCTCCCAACCTCACCATCAACGGCCTCCAAGTCGATCCCGAATCGTTCCTCGCCGAATCAGCAGACGGTGCTATCGACCCCGATTACGAGCCGTTTGACTCACGCAAACGCCGTCGCGTCGCCGAGCTCATCACGCAGGAGGAGAAGCTCCTCGAGGACGTGGCCGCCCTGAAGCGCTCCGTCCCCGCCACGGCGGCCGCCACCCGGGCCGAACAGCTCAGCGACAGTCTCAAGCGCGACGACGACGCGCTCGAGGCCCACAAGATACAGGCCGCCGCAGAGGCGGCCAAGGTGGAACTCGACATCCAAGTCCTCGAAAGGCAAGAGGGCGTCGAGGCCGGGTTCCGCAAAGCGGTTGAGGGACTGGGGCGGCTAAAGAGGGACATGCCCGCCGTGGTTGCCAAGATGGAGAGGGCCAGGGTCGCGGGCGAGTACGTGGTTACGCAAGGGCGGTGAAGCTATACCCCGGGGCACTGTCAGTCTGTCAAAGGCGATTTTAAGTCGCTCATGGAGTTTTGGCGCCAGGATCATGCAGGGGCAATGAGATGGTTCGACTGCGTTTACTTGTTCAGATCTAGTACAGCCATGAAGAGTCATGACCAGAAATGTAGACTAAACAACCTTTTAAAAACTTCCCCACGCCACGCCACCCTAGTCTTTTATCGTTTCTACCCCGCTCAAATTTGTAGAAGAAATTCCAACATATCGGTCTAGTCAACGCCCGTCCGCGTTTAAGCCAGAGCAGGTTGGGTAGCAGCGTCGGGGGCGGGGGCAGGGACAGGAGCCTGTTCGCCGCCGGCGGGAGTCTCAATCTCAGAACCCTTGTTCTCAATGGTCTTGCCATCGTTCTTCTGCCACTTGGGGGTTCGAGTATGCTCAGCCTCATGCCAGGGACCGGCATCGCTGTTGGAGCAGCCACCTGGGCACTCGCAAGTGCCGCCAAACTCCTTGGGAAGGTTCTCGGCGGGAATCTGCTTCAAGAGCTCGGCCTTGCTGGCACCGACGCTAATCTTGGAGACGGTGACGGGATCGAGCCAGCCCTTCATAAAGTTCCAGAGCTTGTCAAAGCCCCAAGGAGTGTTGATCAGGTACAGCTTGCCCAGGCGCTCAGGGTAGTAGTTCTGAGAGATGACCGAGGCCTGCTTGACGTATGAATAGACTTGAGGAATCCTGGTAATGTAGACACCCTTGAGATCCATGATGGTGCAGCAAGTCTCCTGCAGGGATCCAACCTTGTGCGAGCAAGCAGGGAGGCGAGGGTCGGCGACGCGCTCGTACTCGACGGCGAGGTTATTGAGCATGCGCTCGGCGGTGGTGATTTTGTACATGGCAGTCAGGTCGATGTTGCCATACTTTTCGATGTAGACGGGGCGGCCATCCTAGATATGTCAGTACAACAACTCTCGATCGCGGATCTTCGGTCGTACCTTGTCCGTCTTGTGGTAGTACTGAGTGTAGTACTTGGAAATCTCCGCCTTCTCGGGATAGTCCCAGGTGGGAAGAATCTCGTCGAGCTTAATCTCCTTTCGCCAGTTCTCAGTGTCGACGAACCTAGTAGCGGTCAGCTCATGTCACTTGACGGCGCATCGTTCGATGGCATCAGAAAAGGAAATATTCACATCTTCTTGGAATCCTCAACGACCCATTTTCGCGCTCGGAGGAATCGCAGCTACACAATTATGTTAGTCTTGTCTTCCAACCCAAAACCAGCCACCTCCAGCTTACCAGAGTCAACGTGTCCAATCGATCGGTGTAGCCCTCAGCCTCGAGCATCATTCGCAGCTGGTGCACTTGGGCAATCTGGCCCTCGGTCAGGTAACCGGCATGACCGCTCTGCTCCTCCGCCGCCTTGATGGGGAAGTAGTAGTCGTCGTACTTGGGGTTCAGATCCATGGCGAAGGATGATGGTGGGGTAGCTGGGTGAGGGGTGGGAAGAAATGGAAGATGCAAGTTCCAAGCTAGGTGAACGGCTTAGAAGGAGATAGGAAAGGGAAAAGTCGGAAGATGTGTAAGAGGGAGGCGGGGGATGGTAAAGGGGTGTATCGGTCAGAGTCCTCAGCCTTGAGGAGCGTAATTAACGGTTAGCCACTTGGTTCCCCTAGAGATCTGGTGGTGGGACTTCGTCATGGGTGTTGAGATGGTGGCCCGAAGCGGTCTAGACCCTGTAGGCCTCGTCACACGTGGCTGGACTTGCGGTGTTGAAGATTTAATCAGGTGACGTGGCACGTGGAGATTGTGTTATCTTTCAACCGCTTCAGAGATGGAGACGAATGTTAGTCGAGCAAGACTTGGGTTTGCGGCTGGTCCTGAAATCATGAAGTCTTCGCAAAGAATCACCCTGCAGGTCGGGCGACTCATCCACTCGCCCATTGGGGCAAGCCCGCGACCCTGTCGGTCCTTTCACCTCACCACCCCGGCCGGACTACCGCGGAAGCGTAGCTTCTTCACTTCGAATCCGTACCTTTCCCAGGCCACCGAAGGCTCCCGATCCGAACCGATCAAGAATGATCAATCCGCTGCTTCGCCGGCGGCGGCAAAACGGAAGCCGACCCGTGCCGCCATGGCCAAAAACTCTCTCCGTAGAGTTGCCATTATTGCGCAGCAGCCCAAGCGAGGGTCGGACAATGCGACGGTAGCAGAGGACTCGACCGATGTGCAATCGACTGTAGCCAGCGCGACGTGCGTTGCCGAGGCGTTCAACATGCCGTTAGTCTTGGAGATTCTGTCGTCGCATGGCTTCGACATCGATCCGGATGGTACGGGGTTCGACGCCAACGAAGTTCTCCACGCGCGAGGGGTCAATGGCGGGGATATTTTTGTCTTTCCGTCCGGGACAATCGTGACTTGGTCGCTACCTCCAGACGTCGTCACCAAGCAAATCATGCGGGCCTCGGAAGACCCGCATCCTGTAGAGTGCCGCGAGGTGGAGGATCTCGAGTTCACGACCGACAATGGGCGCGAGACGAGTTCGCTGAAGGGAGACGTCATTGTGCTGGGCACGCGCAAGGAGCACAAAGACGGCGACAGGCTGGACACGACGCTGGCCAAGGTGGCATTTTCCTCTGGCCTGGCGCGCAGCACCAAGCTTGCCGTCCTCGAGGGCACTTTGACGTCGTACTTTGAGAGCACCCGCAACATCCCCGCGCTCCTCTCCCAAGGTGCTGGCGTGCCCCTCAGTCGCAAGTTTATCCTTCAAAAGACGGGCGAGCTGCTGAGCCTGCGCGCTCGTCTAAACCACTACTCGGAGCTGACCGACTCGTTGCCGGACATTTTCTGGGACCACAGCTCCGAACTTGGCCTCGAGGCGTACTACGATCAAGTCGGTCGCGCCCTCGACGTCAATGTGCGCATCCGTGCCCTTAACCAAAAGATGGACTATGCCGCCGAGATTGCGACCGTTCTCCGCGAAATGTCAAGCGAACAGCACGGGACCCGCCTCGAGCTCATCATTATCCTCCTAATTGCCGTCGAGGTTGTCTTTGAGCTGCGTCGCATCGTACTGGAATGGTTACAAGAGCGTGAGCTAGCCAGGATGGAAAAGGAGATGCCCAAGCTTGGTTGACGTGACAAAAACCCCTGGTGCTGCTGTACGATACGACTGCCGATGATACCCAGCTCTGTAGACAGACTCATGATCAATATACTCCATTCCGAGACACCTAGTGAATCCTACAAGTGACATAATTGTACAGCATGGTATCAAATGCCTAGTCGATCCAAGTCGACCATCCGACACCCCTTCGACTTCCTCAACAATTCAACCAACACGTTACGAAATCTCCAGTTATCCGGCAAGGCAGCTCCTATAGCCCGTAACATTTTATCTGCAGACCCATCCCTTGCTATTACACTATGGGTCCATCCGTCCATCCATGGTCAAGAATCCTCACTGGAAATTCTCGTGACTAACTCCGCAGGAAATCGATTATCCGCCTCTAAACGCCCGACCAGATCACCGCAATCACTCGCCCCTAGATCCAGTCTGTACTGGCTAGTCCAAGAACCTCTTAAGACGAAGGCTTCCGCTGCTGTAGTCCTGGAATGACTGGCACTGGAACAGGTGTCACTTTGTGCGGAATATGCCCAACAGGGGTACCATTTAGTGACCGCTGAGGAGTCTGAGGCTTTTGCTGTTGAGCAATGCTAGCTCGAGCGGCAGCAAGCCGGTTGACGTCCATGGTACCAGTCATTCCCATATTTCCAAGCCCGCCACTAGGTTGGGTTATTTTGTCCGCAAACATGGCGGAACGCTCCTGTGCTGCGACGCGAGCCTTTGCTTGATCGAGAATTCGCTGCTGCTGGGCCTCGGGGATGACGGTGTGATATCCAGTGAGTCCGGGGTTCTGGGATGCTGCCGGGTTACTAGGGAACCGGTTCATCTGACTTCCCATGCTCTGGTTTGGTGTATTATATCGCGGGGGTTGCACGCTTGGCGAAGGGCTGTACGGCTGTCGGTGCTGCACTTGAGGGGACATGTTGCGCTGAGACATGGCTTGACCGTTGGTGTAGGCCGCAAAGGTGTTTTGAGAAGGCGTGCCAGCTTGGTGCGGCGGTGGGAAGCCTGGCTGGTAGGAGAACCGAGCATTAGGGGTCCCCTGAGGCGGCATTTGACCGTACTGAGGCCGTTGCTGGGTAGCAAACTGCATATTCTGGTGGCCGTAGGGAGTCTGGGCCTTGGCCAGCTGTGTGGCATACTGATTCGGGAAGCCGTTGGGCCGGGAGTATTGGTTTGGCTGAGGTCGTGGTTGAGAGGGAGGCATGGACCGTTGCTGTGGTGGGAAGCTAGGCGTGGCCGTTGGGCGAAAGTATTGCTGCGGCTGCTGCTGTTGCTGCTGCTGCTGCTGCTGCATAGACGGCGTACGATTGGGGGTTCCATATTGGTTGGCCTGGAAGTGGTTGGCGTACGGAATGGAGGAAACGCTCGGTGTCCGCTGCGGTGGGCGGACCGTCGCCTGTGCGGCCTGTTGCGCTCGAATACGAGCTTGCATACCGGCTTCATCTTCCTCCATGACGCCCTTGTACTGATCTGTATGGACCTGCACCTTGGTGCTAATCAAAAGATCCTCCAGTTGGTCTCCGTTGAGCTTGGCCACGGCATACGGCGGCAGGGTCTTGATGATGAGCGCCAGCTGCGCCTTGAGCACGTCATAAGTAGACTGCTCCGACTCGCAAGGCTGGGGGCCGGCGGTGGCGAGCATGTCTCCGGTGACAGGGTCGCTGGACTGGCGGTTCTGAGAGTTGGGGAGGTTGAGATTGCGGATTCGCTGGTAGGAAGACAGGGTTTCGATCAAGTCGCTGACTTCCTCGAGTATCTCGTTGACTTCCTTGTCCTGTTCGCCGCGCTTGGTGCCCATAATGTCGTCCAACGATGGGTCAATGACAGAGTCGTCCCAGGCATCGATGGCTTCCTGGACTGCATCCTCATCAATTTCCACGGCCTTGTCCTCACTATCTGCGCGAGCATAGTATTCCACCTCAATCATGTTTTGAAAGTGTCGCTGACCAGCCCGCTGCCACCACAGCCGGCTAGCGACGCTAGAGGGCACTACAGCTGCAGTGTCATCCTTGCACGGGGCAAAGCTGGAAAAGGCGCCCCGGAAGAGGGCTTCCATCTCGTGCATCTCCAATTCGGTATTCGAAGGCTTCTTTCCAGCCAGACTCTGGGCTCGCTCACGCTGCTTGGACTGTACTTGGGATGAAGGAGTAGCATTGCTATAGTCGAGATAGTATCCCGACGAGAGCTTGGTGGTGGAGTAACTGGCCGTGTGGTACTTGGACGTGTCCGTCAGCTCCGGGTGGTAGAAATCCAGGGTGTTTCCCTTGGCTTGTGTTTTGGGCTGCTTTGGTGGTTGCAGCGGAGGCAGTGCCCGGGATGAGGAGAATAAATCGCCAAGGGTCTGGGTTCGCTCCTGAGTCGACGTGGGCAAAATATGTGTCAATGTCATGCCCTGAGGCAAAGGGATTTGAGTCAGCTTTTCCTCGTGGGCCAGAGGAAGACTAGAAAACAGGCGTCGCTCTTGCGGCGCATATCCGATGAGGGACAGCACCAGTTCGCCTTGTTGCGGGGAAGGGGAGAGATCAGCCTCAAGAGGGAGAGGGTCGATGCTCGTCTTTGGATATGCCTTTTCTCGTCGAAGGAGCTGCATGGCCTTGTCTTTGAACTGGCTAATCTGAGCTACGGCTTCCTCGTTGTTTGCCGTTTGTTCCGTTTGAGACTTAGCCTTGAGCTCGTCGAGCGAGACCTTGACCATAGAAACAATGTCGGCAGCGACATCTTCGAGGTGGTCGTAGGCATCGGCAGTGACCTTTTCTGCGATTGTGGATGCAGGTTCGGGGTCAGCCGACTTTTGACGTTTCGCATGGGGTTCTTCATCAGTCGCAGGAATGGGACGCTTCAGGATGGACGGGCTGATGTCAAAGCTAGTAAAATGTTAGCAGGAGAGCCGCGACGGGGTCATCCATGTCGGAAATGGCGCGCCGTACCTGCTCAAAACCTGGAGATAGGATTGAATCAATTTCTTTTGATCGCCCTTGGGCCACCCGTTGGCGACGGGTTTCTCATCCTCAAAACCGTCCAGCTCATCCCCCTCGTCACCTGAATCGCCATTGTCGCGTTTTCGCTTCCCGGGTATGACGGGCTGCGCATTTTCGGTGCTGGAAGGCTCCAGGACGCCGTTGGGCTTCGTTGTTGCGGGCTGCGCCATGGTCGGTTCTTAGTCGTTGAATCGTCTCGTCGTGGGGAGCTTGGCCGCGCCTCGTCGCGACGCGCGGGAGTGGATGGCAGACGGTGCAACTCCAAAAACGGTTTCGTCGAGGCAGCGCGAACCGGTCGTCCTCATCCAGCTGGCGCCGTGCAATCGACTGATGCACCAACGGCTTTGAAATTCACGCGACGACAGATTCCGAAGAGGGATCTTTCGATCGTCAATAAGTCGACAACGACTGCACGAAAGATAGAGAAGGCTGCGCCGGGGGGAAGAATGTGTTCTTGACGGGATCGGCCAAGGTACTCGTCGCTGACCAGGGCCCACGCTAACCTTTTGGAGGGAAGGTTTAAGGAGCACTGCACGTGATCTGGCGCCTCCGGCATCCACCCACCCAAGCCTCACAGGACCAAGCATCAAGCCTCAAGCATCAAGCCTCAAGCCTCAAGCCTCAAGCATCAAGCCTTAGTTCTCATTCTTTCTAGTTCGATATCTTACAATTCGAATCCTCAATACACTTTCAAAGCCTTGGAGGGGACTTGAATCTAGACCAAACGGTTTGCAATTTAGTGTTTACTCGATTTTTCTCGCGGGGCTTTACTAGGTGAATCACTTGACCATCACCCGAGGAGTCCATTACCACTCCAGCGTTGTACCAAAATACAGGTTCGAGTACAGACGTGCAATTCACATATCATTACTTAACATTGTACATGAGGGCCCGTGCATCACTGCCATAACCGCCCAGCATCAACTCGCCGTATTACTCAAGCTGACCCATAATCTCTCCAACTCAATGAATATCAATTCAGTCTCTGATACTGTCCTAAAATCCCTTACTTGGAGCGGGCCAGGCCGACGGCGTTCTTGCCGAGGTCATAAACAGAGTAGTATCGGCGGAGGAAAGCATCGCCAAGAATAACAAGAGGACCAGTGGGCTCGGGGAAGTCCATACCCTGGAAGGTGGAAATGCAGCTGCCGGAAACCTCGAGGATGTAGTCGGTGGCGGGGAGGCTGTAGTTGGAACCGGCAAGGGTAAAGACAATATCGGGGAGAGTCTCGCGCTTGTCACAGTCAACGGTGTACTGGCCGTTGTATCCCTTCTTGGCACCCATCTCCTTGTTCAGGAGATCGGCAAGGGAGCTGGGGAGGACGTTCAGGGAGGTACCGGTGTCGAGGATGGCACCAGTGTTCTCCTGCTCAGCAACCTCGTCGCCGAAAGCAATGGCATCGAGGTCAACTTCCCAGTAGGCCTTGCGGCGAAGGGGAATGTACTCAATGTCGCCCTCGTAGTGGGACTTGTCGAGACCACCAAAGGTAGCCTCGCTCTCGCCCTCCTGGTCGCCCAGGTAAAAGGCAAAGACGGGCTCGTCCAGAAGCTTCTGGTTGACCATCTGGTAGAAAGGGGGGACAATGTGGTTAACGGAGATGGTGTCATAGCCAAGACCGAGAATGCCATCGAAGCGACCAAAGGCAAAAGCCAGGCCGGGCTCGCTAGTGGCCTCGGCAAAGTCCTGGTTCTTGATCTCAAGGTCGCCAATGGTCACGACATCGTTGGAGACGAAGCCAGACAGGCTGCCAGATCCGTAGTGAATCTCAAACTCGCTGCCGTTGCTCTTGTAGGTGGACGAGTCGGACGAGCTGTACTTGGAGTGGAGGTAGCAAGCGATGCTGCCACACTCCTGGGAGGGAACCCAGAGGTTGGAGCTGCCAGTGTCGAGGACAACCTTGAAGGACTGGGGAGGAGTTCCGATGGTGATCTCGGAAAAGTCTACAGAGGTTAGTTGTGGTCACCTTTCGAACAGTCGTGCAACTCACACTGGGCGTTCATAAAGTTGGAGACGGGGACGGGGTGAACGCCATCGGTCTTGGCAACGTTGGACTTGAACATGTAGTCGGCGGCGGTGCTGGGACGAGCGGAACCCATGTACTTCTGACCGAGGCTCTGGATGTGGGACTCGACGTTGTTCATGGCCTGTTTGTTGTTGTCAGTACTGGGTTAACAAGGACATCCGGGACATCATCATACCAGCTGCTCAGAGAGAGGGACCTTCTGGAGCTTCATCTTGTGGACGCCAGCCTGGGCGGAGCCAAGCAGCGCAGCTGCGGCGAGGAGAGTGCTCTTCATGATGACGGCGACTCAGGAAAACAGATGAATCAATAACAAGAGACGCAGTAATTCGACCTGCGCTATGGGATAAGATGCGATGCGATGCGGCGATACAAGACGATGCGATCCGAACAATGTCGAATGGCAGGTGGATGGAGATGATAAGATGGAGAGGTTGGAGGAGGGAAGTCGAGCGACAAGGTTGGGGAGGGAATGACGGAGCTGGGCGAGAGCTATTGCGGGTGTTTCGGGGCGTGCCAACGGGCTGCCTAGCAGGTATGCACTGTGCTGGGCGCTGTACGCAGTAGCGCTGTTGGGTGGCCGGGGAGCGATTACGTCTTGTGAGTGGGTGACTAACGCAGCTGCCAGCGACTGACCTGCGTACGTACCTAGTAGGCGGTGCGTGCCTGCCTGGATCTGACCGTCTTTGGACCTTCCTACCCCCCTGCCGGATCGCTCTGGCTGGTCCTTGTGACCAAACACGGTCAATGACGCACCATCATGCCTTCCCCGGCTCCACCGTGCTCGCTGGTCCAGCAACCAGCCCGTCGCCACACCTTTCCGCCTTAGGCATCTGTAGAGCTCCGTTGCTGGCACAGTCAAGACAGTCTAGCCGGTCTTATCGCCAAGGCGAGGCCCAGACCTCAGGCCATGAACATGGAACAACAACAAGACATTCAATGCGTCATTGGTTGATCCGTCTTCGGTTGTCACAGCAGCTTGACCCGTCGGCTACAACAGTCGGTAATTATGAACGGAGCACAAGTAGAACAAAATAAGTTCAGCTCACGCGTGAAGGGAGAATCTCAAGCTGACTCTATTCCATTGCGACTGATCCATCGTGAAGCTCTATGGCTGGCTCAGCTATCCAATGGTCCGTGTTCGCACTAGTTGCATGGAGTTTATGCAGGTCCATGGCCCCATTCTGTGGCCGGAGCGAGACATGGAGACATGTGCACAGTCGGACAAGTCGAGCCCTTGCTTTGTCATGGCTCGGAGATCCGACATACTACGGCATGACTGGTACCAACAGGTGAGGCACAGCAAACAGATGTCTCCCACATTAATCTCTCAAGTGCCTGATACTGACCTGATATTGGGTGTTGTCTAACACTGATTCAAAGGTAGTAACGACAATTTTATGTTTTTGAATGCCTTTCCTTAGCCCTGGTATGTTTTAATGTGGATGCTGGTGATAGATTGAAGAGTTGTGCTAAATTATGTCTGTGATGTCTCATTTGGGACGGCAGCAGTCCAACTCAGTTTGAACACCACTACCTATCAACCAGACGAGCAAGGACAAGGTCACCCAGATCTTATCACCGAAAAGCAAAGGGTAATTATTAATACCAGATTCGAAATGCTCAAAGCTCCCATTCCCCAATTGTAGCTTGATTAAGTACTCGGTTGGTTCATACCCAACTACCCTGCACCGAGTATGACACATGCGCGATCCCAATTTGGCTCACATACTCCAAAGATTGAACCATAACCAACACGGATAACCTTAGGATGCACTCACTGCCCTGGATACTCTGGCATGTCCGCATGTGCTTGTTCCAGTTCTCAAATGACCCTCACTGTCGGCGGTGGTTTGCGTCACCCAGAAGCAGCTCCCTAACAAACAGCCCCCATACTGAACTGACCAGCGTCTCCAACACTCAACTAATGTCTCTCCTATCCCAATCTTCACCAAAAGTCCATCGATATCCAATGGTGACTGCAACTGGCATAAAAAGAACCAGTGATACTATCTGTCCAAACCCCCAACCCCCCCCGGTATATTTATCTCCCATACTCTCAGCCAAATCCTTCTGAAGTATCCTCAAATGGAATATGACCCAAAGTAGCGGAATTACCAGTCCCATTGCAGCAAACAGAGGCAAAGCCGCGGCAAACCGGTGGCAGCCAAACCAATCGTTGACTAGCAGCCGCCGGGACCGAGTGTCGTCTTTGCGGGTCTTGTAGGGATAACGGGAGCCCGGGAGAGAAGCCAGAATCCAGAGAGCAAAGAGGTAGATGATGAGACTAATCGTCAACTCTAGCCCATCAAGTGCTTTATAGGTTGTGTTGTTCATGAACCCAAGCATGCCACTTATGCCGCTTGGGAAGCACATGTCTTCAACTTTGTGCCAGTCGCTCGAAGAAACCTCATCGCCCTTTCCGCTGCCAATGGGCGATTCCCCAAACGCATGGAAGCACCTCGACATGAAGGGATAAAAAGACAACGCCACTGTGAGACTCAGGAGCAACAGTCGCGCGTTGTGCCTTGCCATACCATCCCGGCTCCCTTCGAGTAGGGCGACAGGGTATAACAGTGGCAGCAAGCTCAAGACGGCGACAGCCTGGGCAATCTCCGTCTCCAAGGCGCCCATGTCGACGGTGCTGATGCCATAGTCCTTCCGCACCAGGACGGCAATGGCAGCGAGCTGTAGCGCAAAGGCAAAGTACACCCCCGCGTCAAAAAAGGCAGCTAGGCCGGCGACGAAGATGTGATATACTTCGTGGGCAGGGTCGTCAGGCTCATGGACGGGCTTGAGAATTATGACGGCGAGGGAGAGGAAGATGCCTAGAGAGAGATCCATGACATAAGCGACGGCGACCTGTGATGTGTAAGTGACGATTCAACTCGAGTGATTGCAGATTTACACCAATGCCCGAAATGTCCGGATTGCCCGTGCCGTACACTGCAGTGCATATTTCAGCCCTACAAACTCGCATCTCGCTCTCATTGAAATGCCACTCATCGCGGAGGCTGTCCACGTAGGTGCCAAAGTCGTCCAACGTGGCCCATTGCGAACAGTCAGACATGATGGATGCTGCGACGATGAATTGGTCGTAACAAGCAGATGCATGAACACGGCATCCCGTGGTTCCTTAGGATAGACGATCGGATTAAGTTAAACAACAGAGGCTGCATTAGTGATATCATCTGAACGGTGGTAAGCAGCTGAGGCTGAACCAAATCTAGCCTCATCCAACCAGGCTCGTTGCTTGCCGCCACCAGCCGATAGTCAAATGGAGCCAGCCAAGCCAGCCAACGAGCCTCGGACATGACATGATTCCATCAACTTCCTTCTCGCGTCGTCTCGATTCTGCTCAAATGTGATCAATATAATGAGGCATGAAAGTCTTTTCACACTTATGTTTGGGTCGTACGTGCGGCTGGGCACTTCGACCCCTCAACAGACCAGCTCAGCCTTGTTGACATCAGCGCCAGGTCCAACAACTCGGCCCGCAGAGCCCTCCAATGTGAGACGTCAGGATAGATCTTCTGATACATGCGGCTTTGTGACTGAATGTATGACACCAAGCGTCGATCTCATTGTGAGACTAACTCTTGATAGCTGTTCCTGTGAAATGCTCGTCTGCAAGGTGTGGTTTGATGCTCGTCTTCGGCGAGATTGATGCGCATGTGGGATGCTGCGATGGAGATGGATGCGTTTTCCAGACTACATGTATAGAGGACGGGGTCGCATTTGACACCAACAGTCTCGCATGGTTTGCTTCTCACCTCTCACTACTGCCTTAGACGGCAACTGATGGATCGACAGCACGGGAAGATCCTCCTTGTGTGCAACCTACACATGGCCAGAATACGATGCGGTTTCCTTTCGATGTGCAACATCAAGATTCACCGAGACCGTGTCCGCCACAAGCTATAATCCCACCGGCACAGAGACCGATTCTTTCGCCAGCACAGTGACTGGTGCCGACTCTGCTGCCCCTTCAGAGACCGATTTTTTTGCCAGCACAGTGACTGGTGCCGACTCTGCTGCCCCTTCAGAGACCGGTGCCCCTTCAGAGACCGGTGCCCCTTCAGAGACCGGTGCCCCTTCAGAGACCGGTGCAGTCCAAGAACTTGCCTCCGACAAATGTGGTTCCAGTTGCTGACAATATAACAACAGCCGGTCCTGACGATTCCGGTAGCTCGGGAGGACTCCCAGTCTATGGTGGGTTGCTACCACGATTGCTATGATTCAAAGATGTTAACATTGTATAGACCTAGCCACAAGGCAACGGATCGGTGCAGGCGTTGGATCAGGAGGATTTGCACTCTTGCTGCTTGGATTCTTTGCGTAAGTATTTTGTCCTGATCAATATTATAGGGCCTGACACTGTGCAGGATATATGGCTGTTGGAAAAGACCCAGACCGAGATCCAGACAATTGCCACTAAGTCCCAGCCAGGTCGACGACCTGCAGATACTATCCCCCATCGATGACTCTGGGAAAAGAGCAACGCAGAGTCATGTGGTGGGATATGCAAGAGTACCACTTAACGTGACGTAGCCTGTGGGAGAACCCGTGGTCCCAGGACGGGCCACGATGCGGTTACGACGGATAGGGCGGTAGGATGGATTCGATGGAATTCTGTATCGATATTGTCTCGAGGGAGTCGAGAATCGATATTCAAGGCACCCCACATTAATGAGACTACTACGTAGTAGGATGAGGGAAACTGTGGGAGCGATGACTGGCATGTTGTGCTATTTACGGTTTATCGGAGGGATGCAGGGAGATTGAGTACGCGTGGAGATCTAACGTGTAAACAAGTATTCGTAGTCAGAATGAATAGATCAGGTTTGGTGGAGAACTTGATAGAGTGCAACAAGGTTCTGGTCCGATGTTGTTCAGTTCATCCGGTTCATCCAGGGATGAACTGCTTAGGGACGAATCGCCTGCTCAGGGATGACTGCAGTATGCACAGCTCACCGTCTACTTATGCAGATATGGTTGGAAAATATTTCTTTTCAGGTCATATCCCTGGTGCAGACGCGAAATCCCAGCAAGAAAAGGGAGTGCATCCGAAGGGTCCGTCGCGACCGAAAACCCAAAAATAGCCAGATTCAATGTGAGGCCTGACAAGACCATTTCCAATCTCCAGTCTAATATCTCCTGGCAGTAATACTACTGGCGGTCCGCGCAATAGCAAGCTCCATACCGGCGAACGGTCAACCGCCACCGGACTCGGGATGCGATGAGGGATTGGGGCCTTTGCAGGGGGGGAGTGGATGGAGACGGGGATGGAAGTGTGGAGGCTCACCAACGTGGCACAAGCCATTGTAATCTCGATTGATAGGGATACCCGTAACGCTATTAGAAGAGGGATATGCAGTGAATCAGTGGATGAGTGGAATGCATAGCTGGATATTTGTGATGAAAAGGATGTTCAGTGGCTGGTTGCTTCAGCTGCATGTATCAGTCGGGAGAGTCCAGCCGACAAGGCTTAAAGCCTTGATTCAGATGAGAGACAAAAAGATGAAAGGGTGAGACACTCAGGCGATATTCAAGCCACCAAGCCTCGATATGCAGTCTCCAACGCCGTCGTCGTGTGTCACGGATGACAGCGGATCACCATCTGTTGATGTTGTGAACGTTTGTATTAATATGTGTGAGTCGTGGACAGTCCAGTGTAAAACCTTGCTGGCAGAGTACTACGTACGAATAGGGTAATAGCCGGTGCAGCCCAAGCCGTGACACGAGAACCAACGCAACCGGTCGGGCCGACGGTCAATCTACAGAGCAAAAGCCTATCTGAATGCACTGGCAGTACCTGCATACTTGGCAATGGTAGATGGCTAGTAAAGGAGTACGATTGATGCCTGCAAGGGACGCATGGGGACGCGAGGCTTGACCTACATGATCCTTTATTATCAAGGGAATTAATAAAGTATTGCACTGTATGCAGGAGTTAGTGACGGGGCGGATAATCAAACCCCAACAAGACAGAAGCAAACAAATAGCTAGTGCTACCATGTCCTGTGCCTACTGTAACATCACGGTATCGATTCATGCTCAAGTTTAACGTCCTCCACCGGGCAAATGGTACCTGCGTGCTTCCGACACAGGTAGCTTCGCCCCTGGTTCATAGAAGAGTCAGCAGAAGCGGCAGTAGACACAGACTAGAAAGGATCTCCATCAAGCTATGGCTGGGCCGCCTCGACGCCGCGTCAGGCCATCAGCTGGGACTGGGGGCGGGGCTCGGTCCTTGACTCCATGTGCGAGTCTTGGGGAGACGGACTTCGGGGAATGTGTGGTTGGTTCTGTTGGGACGGGAAAATTTGGACATGATGCTGGGATGAGGAGGAGGGATGTCTTGGGTTGTATTGGGATGAATTGATGGAGATTTGAACGCCCGGGATGAGGGGACAGCGAGCTGAGCACTGAGCAGACTGGCAGAGAGTCCTGGATCTCCCGCATTGACGTGCAGACAACCATGCATTTTTTGAGGCTGTGCTAATGAGAACTGCACGTTGCTTGTGAAATATCGGCTCCCTCTATTCCTTATCTCATCGTTTGGGCTCGTATTAAAACACCACCACAACCCCACTCCCGGCATTGCATCCGAGGGTGAGAATCATACACACTAATGTAGGTACAGACTCCGTGTGTCCCGTACCTGCTTGCCACACACCATCTGCACTAACCATGCACTAACCTTATACTGTACTTTAAACGAGTTGTGCAGAGAGGTTTGTAATTTTTGTGCAAATAAGAGGACCACTCACCCCGGTTGATGTGTGTGTCACGCAACCCTTTCGGGAGCTGCGGCACATGGACAGCCCAAATGCAATCGGGACATTCGGCCCTGATTACTGCACGATTCTTGGGACGACCTGTGGCAAAACGGGGCATTCAAGTTGCGACGCTGGAAATTGTTTATGAGGGGAATAAGGTCAAAGGGGAAAGTTGAGTGAGGCGCCCGAGCCGGCGTTTCTAGATGTTGTTTCAACTCTACAACCAGCAATGCCACTGGTTGAGAGGGAGCGTGGAACAAGAATGACGTGTGGGACTTGTGTTTAAGGCGCCCGCTTGACATTGTCGGGGTAAGATGAGTGTGTGATTGACAGGGTGAGGTGGTGATCCGACTGCAATCCATCAATTCGTGGTTCAGATGGTGGTTGGAGAAGACTCAAAAGGGCACCACCACAAAAGTCCTAGTCTAAATAAGCGAGGAGTGCTCAAGAAGGTAAGTTTACACCAAAGAGGGAATACGAATGTGGAATGAGTTGGCCGTTGGATTGATGAAAAGTCTGGAGCATCTCGATCGAGCAAGACCAATAGTGGATGAAAAGAAAGCCCACCATCTCGGTATCAATTCTCCTACAGGACCAGCGCTTTTGCGTTTGGTCAATCTAAGACTTGAAGAACTAAACTTGGAACATGTCCACTGGATGCCACTATGTCTGCAGGAAAATAGCGCTTGATCCTCTAGTGACCAGTAAGCCATCGTTCGTATCTGCTAGAATTCTCGACTTCTTGCATCTTCTTCCAGCCGCCCTCGTACTCCGCATGCGCAAAGACCTACGATACACGTGTACCAGAAGGTGTGGTGATGGCTCATGCGCGCTTTGTAGCATCGCTTCTGGTGGTACGTACAGCACGATACGAAGTGTGGGCCCTGGCTAAAGCGATTGGCTTTGCCCAGTCCCTGTTTTGGTGCTGCAAGGGGCGGAGAAGCCGTGCCAAAAGGAGACGGCGTGACGCGACGATTGCACAAAAGGGGCAGGTCTGGAGAGGTTTATGAAATTGCACCAACTTTGATTTCACAAGGTGTGGGGGACTGTCTTCACAAGTGGGAAGGATTGTCCTTCGCAAGTGTGGGGGATTCGGCTTGGTTGGCGAGAGAATGGGTGTCTGCATTGATGGGCAATTCATTTCACTGAGGCCCACTGATGCACCACCGGGAAGGCCATATCTCATGCAACCTTCTAAAACGATGGCCAGCCCACGGGGCCTTGAATCGCAATCAATATGACGTGCACTAGGCATTCTTTCGTCTTCTCAGGGCGTTTTTCTCTTGGAGACTCTTACTCCCTGGTCATCGAGTCGTCATTCAATTAACAGAAAGAGAGTCCAACTCGAGGCGTCAACCGAGGCCTCTGCCACAGCGAGCCAGCGAGATTGCCAAATTGCTTCAAGCCGGCGTGAGGTTTTGGAAGGATCGTCTATTTCGGTCATGTCTCATGGTTGAGCCAGTCGCCAATTGGGTTAACCGCCATGGCCAACACAGGTGGTGATCTGCATGAGAGACAGACACCAACAACTTGGAAGAACAACGGCCGCTCTTTGACGAGGTGGCTGGTCCGTTCGTATAACAGCGGTACGTACCTTTCGATTTAGGTAGTAAATCGAAAAGTTCGATGACTTGGCAGCGTCCATCCCACCACTGCTCTAAATCGGCCCAGCTCTGTCCGCCAGCCTCCCGAACAATCTTGTGTCTCCCGCCAAACGGTTAGAAGAAAGGTTTTCTTTGGAGGGCAACCCAAAACGGCGGCGTGCCTGGCGTGGCCGCGTGTCCCTGTCCCAATGGAGCGCCCCCATTCCGGTACTCTGAGAACATTGGCCGAGGTGGCTTTGTAGCGGCTCCAGCGCCTTGAATGACACCCTGGACGGCTTGTCAGGGGTAGAATCCAGGGGTTGCGAAAGGGTGTGGTAGGAAGAGTGTGGGCGTGAGGGATTCGGGATTGCATGGGATTTGTCCGTTTCGAGGCAATTGTCCCCATGGAGGGGGAGGAGCCAGCCGCCAGGCTCAACGAGGCATTCGAGTTCAATGAATGAGAGAGCACACGTTCCTCAGGGCCCTGATCTCAAGCCCTGATCTCAGGCCTTGATCTCAGGGCGTCTTGAGACCCTGGAGTCTTCGTCTGTCTGGACGCTCGGCGAGACTTGGCGTGTGCTGCGAGACTGCAGGTTCACTTGCTCCTGCGCCTAAGCAAGATGCCCCTGTTTTCTCATCTCGGGTTGTTATTTTTGTCTGTATTGTGAGAGCACTGCGAGACGCGGGACAATGTACCAGCGCATCATGGACAATGTATGTGTCTGTGTCGCATGTGTCGTGGCATGTTGGAGGACGGTGCGGCGCGTGTCGGACAAGTCTGTGTGGGCAAGCTGGAATACGGCACGACGAACCAACGACTTGTGCATGTAGCCCTTGTTCTAGCGCGGTTGTGCCTGATGGGCCAATTTGTGTATCATAATTGTGTCGTGATTTGTGCATTTATTCCTCTCACAACCTGCCCATATTATTCAATCCCATGCTAGTTTAATGTTCTCTCCGCGGCCATGTCCCATTTTAGGTGCACTCCTCTCGGTCGTGGAGCGATGGATTGCGTCGCTATAATAACCTGTTAGTAGGGTCTCAGTGGACTTGCAGTGGGCTCGGTCTTCTAGTTCTAGGTGGAGAGGGTGTGCTGTGCGTTTTGTGCAAGCCTCTGGACGTGCGCCTTCCCCCCCCTGAACCCAGGCAATTCCCCTTACAATGTACCTTGTACCCCCCCGGTCCCCGCTGTTCAGGGCGGGTTGGTCTCTGGTTGGTCTCTGAATGGCCCTGGACCGGCCCTGGATTGGGTGTGTGTGGTCCACTGACTGGCTAGGATCCAGTGGCCGCTGGGCTCACGCATTCCCGAAACCCTGACACCCAAGACGCAGGGCTCCCGTCCAGGGCTCCAGTGCTCCAGGGCACCCAGGCCAGGTACTCACCCGACCGGCCGCTCAGTCCATCCCATCCTCCTTCCCTCCCTCCTCGCTCGCTCCTCTTCGTCCATTCTCGCCATCCCCTTTCAACAAAACAAGCCGCTCCCTCCAGACACTCGTTCCAGTCCCTCCTTCAAACCTCCCCCCCACCCGTTGTTTTGTTCACTTTCCAAGCGTACGCAGTGACCAATACTGCCTTCGCCTCCTTTCCATCGTTGAGCCCTTTTTTCTTCTTCTCAACACAAGGGCGCTTCCGTAGAGCCATTTGATTCATCTCATTGCCTGTTTGCCGGTTTCACGACACCAAAACGATTCCAATCGACCCTCGACCGATCGAAAGGTCTATTTCGCCTCGACCCATCCTGACTCGTCCCCTTCAACAAGGGAAGACACGCTTCATCGACGATATACCCACCGTTCGCGTCGGCCACTCATTCACTCCTCGAGGGAGCACCTTTTCTGTCCGGACTTGACCTGATTCACTGCTGAACGATCTGGTGTGATTCTCAACATCAGAACAACAAACCCTCGAATCGAGTTGACTTGATTCGAACTTTGCTTTGGCATCGATAATTCCTACTTCACTCGCTTCATACACCAACCACACACAATGAAGGCTGCGACGCTTTTCTCTCTCGCCTTCGTGGCAGCCACCCAGGTCCTCGGAGCATATGCTGCCACCAAGACAACCAGCAGCACCCCGACACAGAAGCCTTCGACGGTGCCCATTGTCGATCAACTAACGTCTCACGGTTGTTACAAGTCCGGAGGCAACTTGACCGTGGTTAAGGTCAAATATGTTGCTTCTGGCAGTTGCTGGGAGGCTTGTGTTAAGAAAGAGCAATATGTCATGGGACTTCACGCCTCAAGCTGCTACTGCGGCATGGTCTACCCCCCCGAAGAGGATGTGACGGATGACGACGAGTGCAATTATCCCTGCCCCTACTACGATCTCGAGGCCTGTGGTGGTCTCGAGGATGGAATTTTCTCAATCTGGAACACTGGAGTCAATGTCGTCGTCGATGACATGGAGCCAGAGAGTTCGTCAACATCTGCGGCAACTTCATCCACTGCGAAACCGACAACTTCCGCTGCCGAGACCGCCGCAACCACATCGGATGCTTCAAGCACGAGCTCGTCAGACAGTGATTCCGACAACGATGGTGGCAAAAAGACAAATACCGTCGCTATTGCCGCCGGCTCCGTCATTGGCGTCGTCGCCGTTGCCGCCATCATCGGTGCGGCTGTCTTCTTTGTCCGTCGTCGTCGGAACGCCGAGATTGAAGAGGATCACCGCCGCAACGCTGCCGTCAATGCCTTCATCAACGGCTCCAAGCCTCCTGGCAGCAGTGGCAGCATCTCCATGACTGACTCCCGCCTTGACCCCGTCATGGCCCACCGAAGACTCAGCGACGGCAGCATCGCCGATGAACAAGACTACTCCCGGAGGATCCTCAGGGTTCGTTTCTGCTATCTCACTACCCTATTGACAACATGCTAACAAACAATAGGTCACCAACGCATGAGCACCCCAAGTCTTGCCATGAAACAACCTCAACACCTTCCAACCATCGGCATTCGCGGCGTTTTGGGAATGACAGCTCATGTCTGTTGGTCGATCGACTCCCCGACGACCTGGCGGCGTTTAAATCTTTTATATGGGCGTAGGGTTAGACCTTTCTTTTACCTCTGCGGAAATCACGACTGGATTTGATCAGCATCCTCGACAACTCGCCGGCTACCCCTACGCCGTCCACTCCTTTGTCACATTTCAATCACAAGCCCTGATTCTAGCGACCGGAGAAGACAGGAGCAAATGCGTCGACGAATGACTTGACTGTCGTTGGATCGAATGCCACTCCACTTCTTCCGGACGCCGGTTGGGGCGACGCGTTTTACGACGCACATTATCCACGTGTTACTGGCGTGCCCGTTTTTAACGACTGGGAGTCCTAGGTCTCCTGTGTACAAAATCCTCTTGCCTGGCGGGCGAAAGGAAAGGTCTTGACAGAGGGCAATTTAAGCCCTCTTGGGATATGGGCAAGGTACAAAACGAGCGACCCTCACTTAGACACTAGGCACAGGAGAAGAGCCAGCCCATTGATCTGTTGATAGGGGTGGGCTGGTGAGGATGGAGCGTGGATATCCTCTGGTCGCTTTATTTACTCTTTACTTGACTCTTCTATTTCTCTTTCGGATCATGGTCACTTATGCTGTGACAAGGTGTCGACTGTATGTAGGGATTGCGAATAGTAATCGAATACCGGCACTTGACCTTGATTTTTGTGGCGTTAAGCTTATATGTGTGCTTGAGCATGTACTACATGTTTCACCCGTCATTTATGAGAAGATGCCGTCTTGGCCTTGTATCTGTCTCGTTTGCTGCTTGGACATTCAACACCTCCCCACAGGACCAGATCGATCTGCCTCGTAATCTGATATTTCCGTTACTCTTGATAGAACGTTTGACTCGTCATGTCTGGTCGTCATGGATGGATCCACGATGGATCTTGTTTCAGTTGTCTGGAGCGGAACCTTTGTTCAGAGAGTAGCCTACGCGTAGAATGGATATAGACATATGAACCCGAGTATAACGGCACAAATATTTTTGATATTTGCTTGGCAATCCTTTGACACAATGGTGCATTGAGATGTGATGGGTGCCTTGGAGTCGTATGGGTCACGTGATCCGAAACATTGAAGCTCAAGCGTGGAGCTGTCGCGTCTGAAAAGTTGGGTCTCCAAACACATGAACAAAGCGATCAGACTCAACGACTTCTTCCCCCACGGCACGCCTGCTGACCTGCATTTCAACTCTGACCATTCGGGATCTGAATTTTACCTGTGGGATTCTTGGAACCGTACTGCGCAGGGCTACTCGCCCGCGCTTCCTTCACCATGAGCTCTCTCACAGCTCCCCGGATCCGTCGCACGGCGCAAAACACACAATTCACGTAAGTCAAGCTCCTGCTACCCCTACAGGCAGTGGAAATACTCACAAATTAGATATAACCTCTCTCGGCGCGTAAACGATGTCCAAACATACCCCGTTCAGTCCCCCCAGGGCGCGACCATTTTAATATACGGGCACGAGAACGGCGTGACGTTGGTATGGCGAGGAGGAAAAGCATTCAAGCCAGCTAAAAAGACCCCTCCGAAAGAGAAACAGAACGGATCTATTGATGATTCGGTGATGATTATCGACTCGGACGACGACGAGCCGCCGGCCAAGGCCCATACTATTTCCAAGTACGAGGACAAGCCCCATTTCGAGGACGAAATCGAGGATGCCCCATACCCTGAGATTGTGCAGACACTAGACCTAGCTCTCGGAACAGCAGTTCTCAAGGTCGCGGTGATGCCCATGACCCCAACACCCGCACAGGATGCGGCCTGGGGAGGAGCCAAAGTCTTGACAGAGAGGATGGTCTTTGCCGTTTCGTGTGTCACCAACGATGTCTACGTCGTCACATTACCTTTGACCCCTCCTTCGCCAGAGAGCAAGGCGAGGTCAGAGCTCTCCAGCGATCTCCTGGCTGGCAAGGCCGGATCTGGGGCCTGGGGCGAGTCGCTTATCCTACTGAGTGGCCAGACCAAGCACAGCGAGGGAATCGCAATCAATTTGGTTATGCCCAAGGCGTCTGAACGACCAGGTACACAATCACGAGCTGTCGTTGCCTCTCACTCGCGCGAGGCTTCGGGAACCCTTCACCTGTGGGATGTTCCCCTGGACCCCAAGGACAAACCTACCAAAGCCGTCGAACCGTTCCAGACCGAATACCTGCCGAGCTCCCTCACAAGCATTTCCTTCAATTCGACTCATACGACACAGTTGCTCGTGGTGTCTGCGCTACAAGGAGTACGAATCTACGACTTTGCCCTCCCCTCGCTCCCCCCTGATCCGGATGCCACAGGACCCTTTCCCGTGCAAGGCTCTTGGCTTCTTACCCTCTACCAACCATTTGCTCGACCGTCATCGACGAGAAAACCAATTCTAGATGCCGCGTGGATAGCGCATGGTCGTGCCGTGTTTGTTCTCCTCGCCGATGGCACTTGGGGCATTTGGGATATTGACGGCGTTGGTCCCTCGTCGTCTGGTGCTGCCCTCTCGAACAGGCTCAAGTCCGGCGTTCGAGGCGCTGCCCTGACGGCATTCAGCGTGACTGGCTTTGTCGAAGGAACGAGCTCACTACGAAGTGTCATGACCCAAAACAAAGAGAATAGCAACGGAGAATTTGCACCCATGACTCCTCACACTCGTCGCCAAGCCACAGCGTCCCTTAGTTCGGCCATGACTCTGGATCGCCTAGCTACCATTCGAGGTGGAGTCAAGGTCACATCTTTGCCCACCACCGGCAACTCTCTACAAGACGAGAGCCTGGCGCTCTGGGTGGGCGGCCTGGACCATGTCTGCATCATTCCAGGCGTTTCACGGTTCTGGGAGTCTCAACTCCGAAAAGATGCTGGTAGCGGTGTTGACCTCTTCAGCAGCGCTCAGCCAACTAAGATGATTAAGCTGCTGGACCTGTCTACTGGCCTTTTGGGTGAGCGCTGTGGCGGCGTTGGGCTCGCTGTGGACGCCTCGAATCACGGAGCTAGCCAGGATGGGGGCCTCCCCGCAGATGTGTTGATTCTTGGTGAAACCAGAATTGTCATTGTGCGAGAGGGAGAGGATGGACCTGGAAGGAAAATTGGCGGAGTTGTCAGCACCCGAAAGCGACGACTCTTTTCAAAGGGAGACAAATCGGACGCCATCATTGTTCACGGCAAGCAAGACAAGTCAACAAGGATATCCTTCAACCTCAGCACTGTCAAGCCGGGAACTCTACGATCCAAGCCCCTGTTCGGACAAGATGAGTTTACTTCAGACTTGAGATCAGACAACGTCACTCCACCAGCTCGAACGCATGGAGGATTCGGCTTTGCGAATACCCTGAGTGCGGCAGCGGATCTGGATGACGATAGTACATCACGAGACTTGGAAGTTGAGATGCTCGACATAATGGAGATTGACAAGACTCTGGAAAACATGCAGAGCAACGGGAGGAATCCCTTTGGAAAGCAGTGAGGATAATTAGGACAACAAGATAGACACTGGGAGACGAGGTGTACGATACCCAAGACGCCATACAACGGCAGACATTTGGTTCCGATCATGTGAAGTCATGTCGATGACGCAAAGTGATTCCTCGGCACTAGTTCCCCATGGACTAGAGCCACAACCCCCTTCCGCACGGCAAGGTGGAGCGCAAGGCGAGACCCATCCTTGACTGCTCTGTATTCCGAGCGGTATATCAATCATTCTCGATGCCTGAAAAAGGCGGATTTCTTTTTCAAGACTTCCCCTTTCCGAATTGACCATTTGCTCTCCCAACTTTGGAGCCATGTCCTGTCATCTGCGGGCCATGATCTTCTAGAGTTTTCTGAACCTTGGGGATGAAAACGACGAAAGAAGCTTCCTGGTTTGTGGGGGATGTGGGGATACTTAGCTGGGTGGTATGAGTGTCGAGACATTCCATGACGTTGTTCGCTTATTGTCCTGTGATACCAAGTACATCCATATCCTTGTCTAGGCTGTCCTGTTGTCTGGACATATTATCTCGATCTGCGGCCCCGTTCTATTCTCCGGTTCTGTTGTCCTAGTCTATGCAGCTCTAATCTACGCTCTTAAAAAACAAGCAGCTCAATTAAATATATTTATCCCTCCCTGCTCTTCGAATGCCATATCCCCGTGCGACACCTCGACGTTTGCTATGCGACGCATCGACGTGGACGATACTCTGAAGCTTTTGTTGAAACTTTTGTTAGAGCTAGCTGCAAGATGTCATTCCGTAAAAGCGAATACACTTGCTCATGTACTCTAGGAAGACCTAGCCAATTATAATCAAGCGTTGGAGGATCAAATCAAGTTCATAGCATATATGTTGCGCAACATCTAAATTGCTGTGGAGGCCTGAGGCTGTCGTCGCACTTCGCGCAGGCGCGGTGTGGAGTCAATTAAGATCCCTGCCACAAATCGCGACAGGCGCGTCAACCTCCTTCACGCGTCAAGTTACTTCCTCCACCCAGCTTGCGAGATTCTTTTCACATTCCTTCGACACAGCAATTGTCAAGACTTGGAGAAGCAAATCGCAAAGATGGGTATCAAGCAACTCTTTTCTATCATCAAAGATGAGGCCCCCGATGCGATCAAGGAAGGCGAAATCAAGAACCAGTTTGGTCGCAAAGTCGCCATCGTGAGTCGCCCTCGTCGTAAAGCTGACACTCTGCTGACCGTTTAGGATGCCTCCATGAGCATCTACAGCTTCCTCATTGCTGTTCGATCTGATGGCCAACAACTTATGAACGACACGGGCGAAACCACCTCCCACCTTATGGGCATGTTCTACCGAACCCTACGCATGGTCGACAACGGCATCAAGCCCCTCTACGTCTTCGATGGCGCGCCTCCCAAGCTCAAATCCGGGGAGCTGGCCAAGCGATTCCAACGCAAGCAAGAGGCTACCGAGGGTCTCGAGGAAGCCAAGGAGACGGGTACCGCAGAGGATATTGAAAAGTTCTCACGACGAACCGTCCGCGTCACCCGCGAGCACAATGCCGAGTGCCAGCGCCTGCTCAAGCTAATGGGCATTCCCTACATTATCGCACCTACCGAGGCTGAGGCGCAGTGTGCTGCGTTGGCGCAAGCTGGCAAGGTGTATGCGGCGGCCAGCGAGGATATGGATACCCTTTGTTTCAACTCGCCTATTCTGTTGCGACACCTTACCTTTAGCGAGCAACGCAAGGAACCCATCCAGGAAATTCACCTGGAACGAGTCCTTGAGGGCCTGGGTATGGAGAGGAAGCAGGTATGTTTATCATGAACCTCACACTTGCACAACCTAACTCTGCTAGTTTGTCGACCTCTGCATCTTGCTCGGCTGTGATTACCTCGATCCCATCCCCAAGGTCGGCCCCACCACCGCTCTGAAGCTGATCCGCGACCACGGCTCCCTAGAGAAGGTTGTCGAGGCGATGGAGAAAGACCCAAAGAAGAAATATGTAATCCCCGAGGACTGGCCCTACAAGGATGCTCGGGATCTCTTCTTCGAGCCCGATGTGCGCAAGGCAGATGATCCCGAGTGCGACTTCAAGTGGGAGAAACCCGACATGGAGGGACTTGTGCAGTTTCTCGTCACGGAAAAGGGCTTCTCGGAAGATCGCGTGCGAAGCGGAGGTGCTCGCCTCGAGAAGACGATGAAGAGTTCACAGCAGGCTCGACTGGAGGGGTTCTTTAAGCCGATCCCCAAGACTGACTCCGAAAAGGCGGCACACAAGCGAAAGTTGGAGGAGAAGAATGAGGAAAAGAAGAAAAAACTCAAGCAAGAGAAGAAAGACAAGGCGGCAGCCAAGGCTAAGCCTCGGGGAGCCTAAACGCAGGGTCAACACTGGGACGGATATGAGCGATCAAAATGGATGGCTTTGGCCTGGAACGGAGTTTTGGAGTGAAGGCAGGGTATTTTGCCGAAAATTTGGGACGAATTGCTTCTGAGAGCTGGGGGCTGTGTTGCAGTGCTTGAGATACATTTGCTTCAGGCAAGTGGTTATAGCAATCTAGATGGTGACCCCATGGCGGGACTCAATATCACGGCGTAACTAAACTACTATGTACATGGATAACTTCCCCGTGTGCCAGGGTCAAGATCGTATGTCCTTTTTCTGTTCAATCTCCGCGTTGTGAACCAGAGGCCGGATCTGGATGTGGTTCCGTCTGGGGAACATGCGCGCGAACCTCGGGGTTGAAGGCGCTTTGGCAATGCTGCGGCTACGATTGGGTGGGAAGAAATGGACCTCGGCTTCTCCACATGGCGGATGATGGATTGAAGATAGCCATGACATCAAACGCCACCCGCGAGTAAGTCCCCAGAGTCCCTAGACTCCCCAAGAGCAAGTGCCTGATTAGTGTTTACAGCGTCTTTCACATGTCTTTCACCTCGAAGGGAAGCGAGGGACAAACGGGCACATGACCGTCGAATGACCGCATCGAGACTTTGCCTCGACTTGCAGGACTCATGACCAGGCAGAGGGAACCCCGGACTCAGCACTGGTACCACCCCAGGATTTGCTTGGTTCCCCCACAGCCCAGTAACAGTCGAGGAATAATGCCCCCGTAATTCTCTAGCAAAACCCCCCTGTGCTCGCAACATGTCCCTTTTCCTGGCGGACTGGCGGGCTTTTGGTGGGGGAGTCCGGACTTTGAGACCATGGCCAACATGTGATCGCTGGGTGTTGCCGAACGTGACAGAATTTAAGGGACACGCAGGGGATCAAAACTCGAGCTTATTCTCGTCTGCATTCTCGGTGGGACAAAACTAAACTCTCAACTGTTCATTGTGTAGAATTGTTATTCTTCTTTGCTAAACCTGTCTACTTTCCTGAAACTGTATCCGATCCTATTGACCGTACCTCGATCCTACCCTCCCGTCCAGTCATGTCGAAAGTCTTTACTGCAGGCGACGTTGCGTCGCATAACAAGCCTGGCGACCTGTTCATCATTGTCGACGGCGATGTGTACGACGTAACCAAATTCCAAGATGACCATCCCGGTATGTCTTCTTTGCTCACCAACCCAGAGCATGGTCCCGGACTACGCCTGAGGGAACAATCGCTCACAACTCACAGGTGGCAAGAAGATCCTCCAGCGTGTCGCCGGCAAGGACGCTTCCAAGCAGTTCTGGAAGTACCACAACGAAGGCATCCTGAAAAAGTACCAGCCCAAGCTCGTCGTCGGTTCCCTCGACACCAAGCCCAAGCCTGAGCCCAAGCCCGAACCCAAGCCTGCGCCCGCCAAGGCACCCTCCAAGGCGGTTGTTGTCGCCGAGAAGGAGACATCCAGCAGTGAGGAGTCGGAGCCTCTGGAGATGTACGGCGACCAGATTCCCTTTGCCGATCCTAGCTGGTACCAAAACGTACGTTTCCTCGATTGCGCCATAGAGCCTAGCTAATGTAACTGCAGTATCACTCTCCTTACTTCAACGAGACTCATGCTGCCCTTCGCACCGAGGTCCGCGAGTGGGTCGAGTCCGCCATCGAGCCCAATGTCACCGAGTGGGACGAGGCTAAGAAGGTGCCTGAGGAAATCTACAAGGAGATGGGCCGCCGCGGCTATTTGGCTGGCCTTCTCGGCGTCCACTACCCTACCGAGTACGCCCCCGAGGGTGTCAAGTCAGTGCCCGCTGCCAAGTGGGATCTCTTCCACGAGCTGCTACTGACTGACGAGCTGTCGCGCACTGGCTCTGGCGGCTTCGTGTGGAACGTCATTGGCGGTTTCGGCATCGGCTGCCCTCCTGTCATCAAGTTCGGCCAAAAGGCCCTGAAGGACCGCATTTTGCCGGGCATCCTGAGCGGTGACAAGCGCATCTGCTTGGCCATTACTGAGCCCGACGCTGGCAGCGACGTTGCCAACCTGACGTGCGAGGCCAAGCTGAGCGAGGACGGCAAGCACTTCATCGTCAACGGAGAGAAGAAGTGGATCACCAACGGCATCTGGAGTGACTACTTCACCACCGCTGTCCGTACCGGCGGCCCCGGCATGAACGGTGTGAGTCTGCTGCTCATCGAGAGAGGCGAGGGTGTAAGCACCCGCCGTATGGACTGCCAGGGCGTGTGGTCCAGCGGAACCACCTACATCACCTTTGAAGATGTCAAGGTCCCCGTGGAGAACCTTCTCGGCAAGCAGAACCAGGGTTTCCGAGGTAAGCATCCCATCACTTGATAAAGCACAAGCATCAACTAACACAGTCAGTCATCATGACCAACTTCAACCACGAGCGCATGGGCATCATCATCCAGAGCATCCGCTTCTCGCGAGTTTGCTACGAAGAGTCGGTCAAGTACGCCAGCAAGCGCCGCACCTTTGGCAAGAAGCTCATCGATCATCCCGTCATCCGTATGAAGCTCGCGCACATGGCCCGCCAGATCGAGGCCTCATATAGCTGGCTCGAGAACCTCGTCTTCCAGTGCGAAAAGATGGGCGAGACCGAGGCTATGCTGCGCCTGGGTGGCCCCATCGCCAGTCTCAAGGCCCAGTCCACCCTCACCTTTGAGTTCTGCGCCCGTGAGGCCAGTCAAATCTTTGGTGGTCTGAGCTACTCCCGTGGCGGCCAGGGCGGCAAGGTCGAGAGGTTGTACCGAGATGTGAGGGCGTACGCCATTCCTGGCGGCAGTGAGGAGATTATGCTGGATCTCAGCATGCGACAGAGTTTGAGGGTAGCCAAGGCACTAGGGATGAAGTTGTAGATGTGGATAGATGGAAGGGGAGCCTTGTATGAGTATGGCATCCAGGGAGGACTGATTCTGGAGTTGGGCCTTTTGCTATTGCGGTCACCGCCATTCAGGTCTAAGAGGCAAATATGGGACTTTTAACAATATTATATGCTTTACATGCCTTTGCTACATGCCTATTGTGAACTTCAAAGTAAGACCAGAGATTTCAAAATGCCGTGTCTTGCCATTTAGAGTCATCTGTGTCACTGCGGATGCGGGACCTCGAAAGTTCCAGCACAGGCAAGGACAAAGAAACATGGCCAATGCTCCATCCACCACTTGCGAACGGAATCGTCCATAGATTGTCGGTAATTTCCCAGCAAATAGCACACAGGGACTCGGAGCTTCATCATTTGGGCTATCTTGGCCATCCATTCAGCTGGTTTGATCTAGTAGCCCCGCGTACCACGTGACCCAAAATGCAGGGCCTTTCGCCGCAACGAGGCACACATCGTCACGTCCAAACTACAAACTAGAGCCTGCTCAACTCCTCCCTCGACTCTCCAACCCAACACACGCATATCGCATACCACGACCTCACACATCTTCCTCCGCGTACAAAAGGCCACGCGCCTCTCCGACGATCTCACCTTCACCACCACCCACGCCTTCGACTTCTCGCCTCGGTGCATCTTCTGCTTCACCCCACGAACCACTCGCGGCTGCTCCTCACTTCCAGCTGCCCACCCGTTCGCCACACGCCCCTACAGAGGCCTCTTTCTCCTGCGCAGTTTTGCATACCTCCTCGACGACCTCAGCCGATCCCGGTCTGCGGACGGAATATCACATATACAATGGCAGATCAGCTAGCAGACAAGCTGAAATCCACCCAACTAAGGTCCGCAAGCCGTTCTCGCGGCCTTTGTGAGCTCGGACTGACCCCAGCAGTGACGGCGCCCCCGCCTCAATCGACGACTGGAAGAAGACGCTTAACCTCCCTGCCAAAGACAACCGACAACAAACAGAGGTTCGTGGCGTTTTCCTTTAGAATGTTTTTTCTTCCATTGCTCCATGCGTTTGCTGACCGTTCGCCCAATAGGATGTCACAAACACAAAGGGTCTGGAGTTTGAGAACTTTGCCCTAAAGCGCGACCTGCTCATGGGCATCTTCGAAGCCGGATTCGAAAAGCCTTCACCAATTCAAGAAGAAGCCATCCCCGTCGCATTGACCGGTCGAGATATCCTCGCTCGAGCGAAGAACGGCACCGGCAAGACAGCCGCCTTTGTCATCCCTGCCTTGGAACGCATCAACCCCAAGGTGTCCAAGATCCAATGTCTCATCCTCGTCCCCACACGTGAGCTTGCCATGCAGACCTCGCAAGTCTGCAAGACCCTCGGCAAGCATCTTGGAATCAATGTCATGGTCACTACCGGAGGCACCGGCCTCCGAGATGACATTATCCGTCTCCAGGACCCCGTCCATATCGTGGTTGGTACCCCTGGACGAATCCTCGACTTGGCTGGAAAGAATGTCGCGGACCTGAGCGAGTGCCCCATGTTCATCATGGATGAGGCCGACAAGCTCCTGTCCATCGAGTTCACCCCCGTCATTGAGCAACTTCTTCAGTTCCACCCCAAGGACCGTCAGGTCATGCTCTTCTCCGCCACCTTTCCCCTGTCCGTCAAGGACTTTTCCGACAAAAACATGGCCAGCCCCTACGAAATCAACCTCATGGACGAACTCACCCTGCGGGGTATCACCCAATACTACGCCTTTGTTGAAGAAAAGCAAAAGGTCCACTGCTTGAACACGCTCTTTTCCAAACTCCAAATCAACCAGTCCATCATTTTCTGCAACTCGACCAACCGAGTCGAGCTGCTCGCCAAAAAGATTACCGAGCTTGGCTACTCCTGCTTCTACAGTCACGCCAAGATGCAGCAGCAGGCTCGTAACCGCGTCTTTCACGATTTCCGCAACGGCGTCTGCCGTAACCTCGTCTGTTCCGATCTTCTCACCCGTGGTATCGATATCCAGGCCGTCAACGTTGTCATCAACTTTGACTTTCCCAAGAATGCCGAAACCTACCTGCATCGCATTGGTCGATCTGGTCGTTACGGCCACCTTGGTCTGGCCATCAACCTGATTAACTGGGAGGATCGCTTCAACCTCTACAACATCGAGCGGGACCTGGGCACCGAAATCCAACCCATCCCCGCCAGCATCGACAAGAGCCTCTACGTTTACGAAAACCCCGAGTCGATTCCTCGACCCATCTCGAACCTTCAAAGAAACAACCTGCCTGCCGGGCAGGCCCCGCAGCAACCCCAAATCTACCAGCAGGGTGGTCAGCCCCAAATGTCTCAGGGCAACTGGCAGAGCCAGAATGGCCAGCACAACGGCAACCCGCACTTTTCAGGCGGAAGAGGACGCGGACGAGGACGCGGGTTCCGCGGCCGTGGTCAGGGTATCAGTGGACGAGGCCGCGGCCCGCCCCGTGATCCTCAAACCTAATACATAACACTCATGCACGGCGTTTGGTGGCGAAAGGGGGGAGGGGTTGATTTTCGACATGATTTTTGTACTGGGTGTTGCTTTTTCACTGTTGGATTGTACATTATTCGCACATTCTACGCGAATGGACGGAACGGCGAACCGGAATTCATTGCTGATGGACACTCGACCACACTACATTCTCGAGGTCCCAACAGAGGATCTCGACACACACTAAAGGGGGATTGGATGGCATTCTGACAACTCGAACTACGACCTCTCATTGCAATTCTCGCAATGACTCGTCGGTCTGTACGTATCCATCGGCTCTGATTTCTTTGTTTTTCTGCCTGGTTCACACGACATCTACGGATTGACGAAAGAAGGCGGAATCGAACGTTTTGAGGGGAAAAATAAACCTTGGGACGGACGGCCACGGCAGACATGCTCGCTTCGGGCTGGGTATTGCCATGTGTGTTGGAAGGGGCGTTGAAAGGGCGAATGGGGGTCGAGGCGTTCCAGGCCTTTCTCACAGGATGGCGTTGCCCTCTGTGTGCATTTGAGGGCTTGCATCGTCTCTAGATGATGGCAAGGTCGAATGGTTACTTGGGGAGAACGCGCGGGGATATGATACCTTGACGACAGAGCTACGTTAGACGAACGGACCTGATGAGACGGGACGTGGGTTCTGCTAGACGTACTGGGGGGTTGGAAGGTCTTTTGATAGCGCCGTTTATTATTGGCGCTCACTACACCATCTGGATCTGTTTGGCTTTTGCTGAATGACACGATATCAGCTCATCTCGACCAGCGCACCTTTCGAGGGGAGCTAGAGCAAAAGTCAAGACAGAAGTGTTGCTGCGAGTAGCAACAAAGGAAAGACGACGAAACAAGAAAAACACGAGAAAAAAATCCCACAAGGGGGAGAACCTGGGCTGAACTGGATAACTTACGAACTGGCTCGATCAGAACCTATGGTAAACGGCAATGTCGTTTGTGTCATCGGCTCTGGTTGGAGCTAGTGAGATGGATAGTTTTGTCTGAGCAAAGCAATGGAAACACCCATTTTCTCTCCCGACTGTATGACTGATGTGATGACTTTGTATGCTTTCAGGAGTAGGATAGCATTGTCCGCCCTTAACAACTCATGAAGCTCTGAGGCTGTGCCGCGAGCTATTAAAGAAGCCACCTAAACCTACCGTACGAATATTGTACGAATTAGATACCAGAAAGGCCACAACAAGAACTATGAGATGCCACGAGCTCTATCAAGGCATTTATCCATCAGGAAAACGTGCATCAAGGTGAGATCGACTAGCGGGCTGCAGGGATGCTAGATCTAGTAAGGGTGACGATGATCAAGGGTCTTGGCCCGAGTTGGCAGCTTGCAGTGATTCACGGCTGAACGCAATGGGTCAAGGATGGAATCAAATGAGACGTCATAGGCAGTACGTATTCTGCGATTCGGGTAAAGTTTGTCCAAGGCCAGGGCGCTGTGGGAGTGTCAAGATCTCACAGGCCAAGTGCTTTGATGCCCGTGATTATGCATAAGGGGTTTTAGGAAGGTGAGTAAATGCTCCGATATGGTGACTGTATCGGAGTGCAGACAGAGTTACGGAAGTAATGAGCCGGGCCAAGGCTGGGCGGTACACACGCATTCCTCGCGGACCCCGAGCCATCCGTGCTGTGACGAACGGGGCGGAAGTTTAGGGTGTCTAGGCCTCTGCGAGTATCGAGTGTCGATAATCAATGCTAGGACAAGAGTACTACTCCTAAGACAAATGCCACGCCATGCCCTGTCACAGGGACCTTGGCCGGGGCCGGGACCGGGGCCGACGTGACGGACAGTGATTGCTGGAATTGCCATGTTGGATGGGAGATGGGAGATGAGAGGCGACAAGGGACTGGTTGTCAGTTGAGCGACAAGCGAACGGCCACAGAATCGACCAATGCTGTATCGTGCGTTGGCCACATGAAGTAGTCGAATGTTTTTGATGGGTGACGGCCAGGGATTGTCGTTTGTTTCGATGATGGGATGCCTTTATTCCGGAATCAAACTGCTTTTCTTCTGCGACGAGACATGTTCGGGATCACTTGGGACGTAGGAGAAGAGCATGCGCAATGTGAGGCACGTCTTGAATACGACATGATGGTGTTGCCAAGCCGTGAATCCAGAGTCTCCCCTTATTGTCGCTTCAGCTGGACAAGGCAAAACAAGGCAGACAAGGGTATTGACGATCGGAGAGAAGAATTTTGGGTTTCCAGCTTCGATTTCTCCCCTTGTGAATGGACAGGTTGCATGGATACATCCCGATGGTGCTCGAGAGATAGTGTAGGTAATAATAGTAACAGCCAAACTTACACATAAAGGCGTACTCATGCACGGAAAAGGATACGGCACGGCAAGTCAGACAGAAATGCAGGATCCTGTGCAGTGAGAAATTGCACTAAAAAGATTGTCGGGGCAAGCAAAGAACGCGCCTCTCTTGCGCCAAAGGCTGTCGCCAAGGCGCCGGCTGCAGTCCCCCTGGCGGGTCAGTCCGCCGGTGCCCCGTGGCTGAGCATCAAGAGACCGGGGTCTTTGGAGAAAAGACGCCCATTGGGAGTGGGAACGCCATGGGAACAGTGGGGTTGGTGGAGGTAGAAGAGGAGAAGAGGAGGCGATGCTTACGAAGTTGGATTCGGCGCTGGAGGGATGTTAGAGCCGGCTGTCTGTCAGAGGGGGATGTCAGTGCGAGGGCTGATGATGATGATGATGGATCAGCACTGGCGTTTTATGTACGAAGTATCTAAAAAGCCATGGCTATTCACGTCATGTATACACTCATGCGCCTTCAATAAGCCCTTTACGATACCTGCGCTCGACCGCGAAACATCTGACGAACACACAGATAAAGAACTCAATAGCCTTCCGCAGTTGGCAGTAAAATCCGGTGACCCAGGTGGACGCTGTACTTGGCACTGCTCTATGCTGGAACGAGGTCCTGGAATGGACGGGATGCGCCAGATGGAGACGATACCCTTGTCAGTGGGGATCCATCCGATCCATCTTCAGAGTGTTCCCCTTCATTAGCATCAGCAATCCGTATCCGCAATCATCGTCATTCATCATCTCCTACCAGGTCCATCAACTCGGTCTCGGACTTGGTCTTGGCTTTTGAAATGGAGAATCTGGATTGCTCGTTCATCAATCATCGTCCATCTACCGTATCTTTCTCCTCTGGTCCACATAACCTGTGCCTGAACCACCATCTCGGGATGGCGGTAGTCGGGCGTCAGCCGGGGCTGATATTATTCAGTGGCTTTACGCCCATCAGGTACGAGAGCACACGTAGGGTCCGGCCACCAATACGGAAGCGCCAATAAAGGCTGTTTATTGTTAAAAAAAAAAAAAAAAGTCGTCAAGCCAGATGCAACGACGGGGGATGCTCGCGCTAAGTCGGCTCGTAGCCAACTCAACGTCCGCGTGGTGGGATTGATTGATGGAAAGGATCAAGGCTGCCGGGTCGCATCCATCATGTCCAGGCCGCTAGGCTTGCAGTGGCTGATAGCGCTCTCTCTAAGAGCCCTCTAGGGGATCTAGCGGCAAGTCTACAGGGCCGCGGCCAAGCCTGGGCCAAGCCAGACCACCGCCGTGCCCAAGAGGGAAGCCCGTCCTTGTGAGTCGGTCCCTGCCAGCCCGCCCCTGTAGATTTGCCCTGTAGATTTGCCCTGTCGTTCCTGGTAGCCCCTATGGGATGCCCTTCCGCCCCTGGAACTGCCCCAGAACTCCCTAAAAGCCACTGTAAATGTAATGCCCAACCTCCGCTGAGTCCGCTCTCCCCTGATGACGGCCAGCGCCCACACCCCCGAGCGCCTCATTTCCAGCACCGAAAGAGGCCCAATTTTAGGCCAATTTTAGGTACGTACCCTCTGTCCAGCGCCAAGTTCCACGGGGTCGGTCCCGTCGCTTTTGGATTTTCTTCCAGCCTCACCTCCCTCACCTCACTCTACTGCCTTCATACGCCATTCGATCACCCATCATATTCATCATCCACCACCGCCTTTCCTCTGCTTCGCCGTCACCCTCCGCCACCGGATCGAGCCTCTCTCAACTCTGCCATCTCCAGCGCGTCTTTTCTCTTCATCTTGGCATCTTCTCGTCTCCCGATTCCCACCTCTTCCCCCCTTCTCTCCTACGCGACCATCCCCTCCCCCAGCTCCGCCCATTGGTCCACCCGCCAAGAATCCCTGGTGCGCCAGCCAAGCAACGGCCCTCGCCAATTTCCTTCTGGCTTCGCCCATTCTTGCTCAACATCGACATGGTCTGAGAGGCCTACAGGAGACACCGCAAGAAAGCCTTCGACGACAGATTCCCCTCTCCCCAACTACAATATTACCATAGACGACACAGAACCGGCCACCAAACATTGCTTCATCCAGTAGCATCTACCGTCTCGCCACTCGCTGGTCCCGGCCTCCAGCGAGTCCCTACTCCCTCTCCCGAGATGCCCTCGTTCCTCGCCGACGACAACTCGAACATCTTCGCGACTAACCCGGACATTCTCAACCTCGACCCGAACAACCAGTTCGGACTCGCGACCACCAAGGAGAGGGTGAACGCGGGCTCCATCCGCCATACCCGATCCGACACCATCAATGATAGCTTCGACGAGAGCTCCATCTCTTCTACACACGCCTCGGACGTCTCCGAACAAAACCAGACGCCTATGAATGGCAACGGCACGCGGCCCACGAGCATGAGCTCCCTCTCCAACGGCCAACCCGTCTCCGCTTCAACAGCGTCAACCCGCGTCGATGACCTCTCCTATCGACAAAAGCCGCTTCCAAATCCCAACGGCACTACCTCCCTCGTCGATCGTACCCTTCCCCGTCTGCCGAGCGACGCCAATGGTTCATACCAATCGGCCCAGAACCACTATGATACGTCAAAACCTCTCCCGTTGCCTCAATCTGGCGACGTTGTAGAAAAAGCCCCCAGCAGAAGCTTGGACGGCACATTTTCGACGGCACCTGCGACGGCTGACCCTGCGCAACCACGCACGTATGCATCTGGTCACCGATTGTCCTCCCCGCCAATCTACACTGGCAACACTGCCACATCTGGCCACCTTCAGCCATTGCCTCCGCCACTCAAGCAGAGACACACCCTCGAGGTACCAAAGTTGACTCCGGGTCGTCCGTCCAAGGATTTGGACACGGCGCAGGCCAGTGGACGGTTCTCTCCCACCGCCGCGGGCCCATCTGGACGACGCCCGTCTCTGAGCCTGGGAAGACGACCTACCAGGTCGATGCAGTCAGATGGACCCCGGGATGAGATTGTGCCGGATGAAGATGCCATTCGCTGGGCTGAAGCGTACCGACAAAAGCGAGCCAGCAAGCGCAAGCGCAAGGAAGAGGAGGACACCGACCGGGTCTTGGTGGGCACTATGGTTGACGAGAGTCACGCCAACTGGGTGACGGCTTACAACATGCTGACTGGTATCCGAGTATCGGTATCGAGGACAAATGCCAAGCTCGACCGGGACTTGACCGACGCCGACTTCGAGACTAAGCAAAAGTCGACGTTTGATATGTAAGTTGGTGTTTGCTTGTTTGCAACGTTGTACTGACCTCGGCAGTGCCGGTAACGAAATGGTTCCGTCGGCCAAGTACGACTTCAAATTTAAGGATTATGCCCCGTGGGTCTTCCGTCGTCTACGAACCCTGTTCCGTCTAGATCCCGCCGATTACCTCATGTCCCTGACGGGCAAGTATATACTCTCGGAGCTGGGCTCGCCCGGCAAGAGTGGCAGCTTCTTTTACTTTTCCAGAGATTACAAGTACATCATTAAAACGATCCACCACGCCGAGCACAAGTTCCTTCGCAAGATCTTGAAGGACTACTACTCGCACGTCGAGGCGAACCCCAACACACTGCTGTCGCAATTCTACGGCCTGCACCGGGTCAAGCTGCCGTTTGGAAAAAAGATTCACTTTGTCGTCATGAACAACCTTTTCCCGCCGCACCGGGATATCCACACCACCTTTGACCTCAAGGGCTCAACTGTGGGACGAGACTATCGGGAGGAGGACCTAGAAAAGAACCCGCGGGCGACGTTGAAAGATCTCAACTGGATGAGGCGGCAGCGGAGCCTGGAGCTCGGCATTCAGAAGAAGCGGATGTTCCTCGAGCAACTGCAGCGGGATGTGGTCCTTCTTAAGAAGCTCCATATCATGGACTATTCCCTACTGGTTGGCATTCACGACCTCTCGCGTGGGAACGAGGAAAATCTCCGCGACAAGACCCTGCAGGTATTTAATCCCGGGGGTGAAAAGGCCCCGGATGACGATCCTGCGTCCGTCTTACTCCGAACGCCTTCGAAGCTAGAGAATGCCCGCAAGGCCAGGGAGTTAAGACAGATGATTCGATCAGAACGACCGGTTCCAATCGGCCAATCGATGAACAAGATGCCGGATGAGCTAGAGGAGGGCCACAACCGTTCCGGATTCGTCTTCAACCAGGACGACGGCGGCTTCAGGGCGACCCACGAGGACAATGAACCAGCAGACGAGATTTACTACCTCGGTGTCATCGACTGCTTGACTCACGTAAGTTTGTTGCGTCCCCGATAAGACTAAGACTAACCCTTGCAGTATGGAATCATCAAGAAGATTGAAAACTTCTGGAAGGGCCTCGGAAGCGACAAGACGCAAATCTCGGCCCTCCCCCCGGAGCAGTATGGAGACCGATTCTACCACTTCATCGAGGGTGTCACCATGTCCACTGAGGAGGCCCATCGAGAAGCGCAGCGGAGGGATCAGGAGATGATTGAAGCTCAGGGCTCCAACCAGCGCGTGTCTAGCTGGAATTCACGTCGCAGGTCGCAAGTTATCCCGCCCATGCCGACTCATATCCCCCCAGCTCCCCCTGGACGAACGTCAGATGGCCAAGATGCAGTCGAGAGAGCCATGAGGGAAGCAGAGGCAGACCCTCATGCGGAGAAAAACATCCCCGACCGGACCTTGACGACCGCCGCAAGGGACACTCGGGACTCCATGCAACGGGAGCCCATCCTCCCCGTAGTGGAAGAAGCCGGTGAGACTCGGCCTGAGACGCCACCCAAGGACTACAACAAGTCGCTCCCGCCAACTCGGGCGCCACCACCGACACCACCCAAGCCAGGCCACCTCAAGCCGGAGAGTCAGGATAGCGGATATGCCGCCACCAACCACAGCCACGGGGACCACGGTCATGTGCTGCGAACCAGAATGAGTCGCGAGAGTTTAGACAAGGAGTTGCCGCCTCTCCCTCCAAAGGAACAAGGATTACGGATGGTCGCATAGGTCGCCGCAGTCGTTTCTAGTTGCCTACCGAAGAAACGGTCAAAGGACTATTCATAATGAAGCACGAGCAAGCACCAGGCTGCACGAGGGACATGGGACATCAACCCAAACGATGCATTAGAAAGGCGAGACAAACGGCGGTTCTCTTATTGTTTCCTTTCCACCTTCATTCTTCCGTTGCAACTTATTTTTGACATACTACGTCTACGACCACAGCCTCATCAATTTTTTTTTCCTATGTCTGGCGGGAGGGAGAAGCAGCGCAGTGCGGAACCATGTCGCGTGGTACGAAGGACCGAGAGGAGGGTAGAATGTGCAGATAATGGCTGTTTTGGTTTTTAAAAAAAAAGACATGGATGATACCACCGCTGCATCGAGCATGCTTACAGTTTGATTTTACTTTTTCATTCTGTGATTCTCTTTGATGGAAACCCTCGAGTCGGGTCTCGTTTGTTTATTTTATCAGGTTGCACTTAGGGACTGGATGGGTTAGGTAGTAGGGATAGATACGATAGGATACAGAGTTGTCATTCTTCTCAGGTGTGCTTGTGTACAGCCGCATAATACGTGAGTGGTGGGCGTGAGCTGGTGTACATTATAATACATTTATTTGCGACCGGTTGCTTGGTTCACCTCCCCTTTTTCCTCTCCAGCAAGTCCTGGATGTCTTCCTTGCTCTTGCCCTTCTCGTCAGCGCCTCCCTCTGGCGCAAAGGTTGATGTGACGGCCATCTCCTGGGCTCCCTGGGCACGCAGCTCGTCAAGGCGCTTGCGCTTGGCGATGTCGGCGACGCGCCACTGCTTAAAGTACTTGACCCAGGCGGCGGAGCAGTCGCGCTCGAAGTCGGCCGAGGGCTCCGGGCAGAGCTTGCGGGCGGCCGAGGCGTCCTTGTTGGCGTCGACGATGTTGTTGGCGTCGAGGCAGGCGAAGTAGGCGTCGCGGGCGGCCCAGCACACAGTGCGCTCCTGGCGGTTGGGGATGGCGGTGCCGGAGCGGATGGCGTCACCGCGGGTGTCGGAGGAGAAGGGCCACATGGTGGGGGAGGTGGAGGTGAAGCTGTAGAGGATCGTGAGGATTGTGAAGCTTGTGAGGAGCTTCGCGGGGTGGTGTGGTGTAGTGTGGTTCTCGTGGGGGTTGGCGACGCGGCGTCAATTGGCCCGACGGGTCGCTAAATCCTCGAATGGAATATCTCCTTCGAGACGGCAGAGCAGAAACGGGTCGTCAATGCTCCCAATGAATGGCTACTCGAGGCGCGGATGCTGCGGGCTCTTGTATCGTGTCTCGCAACCACCCGCACCAGCCATGACGGATCCCACACTGTGAGAAATGGAGGGCGGCAGAATCCCTGGGCGGTGAGCTAATGCACAGAAAGCGGGAAGCCGCAAGCCACATGTGTGGGGCGCGTCTGTGGCTTGGTGCACCGCAGATGGGTGGCTGGTGAGGGTCCAAAGTGTCCTCCTTCGCGGCGGCCTGGGGGGGACCTGGAAGGCTTTCTTGCAAACGCCCTTCGTCATCTCCCTCGTCCAACCCTGCGAGCTGGGGGGGTTTTTCTTATCCTTTCCACTTCATCTCCTGTGTCATCCAGCATCCGGACTGTGTTTCGTTTCTTTGCTCCGTCGCCGCCCAATTCGCCGTTCGGGATAGAACCACTCCGTACAAGGCTCCCACGTGCCACCCGTTGAGGCGCAACACCTTCGAAGACCACGAGACATGCTCGCCCGATAACCGCTCCTCTCTCAAACAAACCACTAGCGCCGTTTCCCTTCCGACACCTCTCTGCTCTCCTCTACCGCCTCACCAATGGCCCGACGCCGCAGACCCCCCCGGGCCGGCGCACTGACGGAGCTGCCGCCGCTCAAGATCGCCTCGCAAATCGTCGCGCTGCAGGCGCTGTACTATGCGGCCGCCCTAATACTCTTCCTGTTCACCGCGCTGGTGGCCGGGTCCGGCTTCAGCTTCGGGCTGGTGTTTGGCTGGGAGTCGGTGCGCGGCGACACCACGGCCGGGTGGATGGCGGCCTTTGTGTGGGTACTTGATGGAGGATTGTGCATGTAAGTTAGAACAAAGCACGGGAGGCCACTGGTGTGCTCTACAATCGCTAACTCTTCCAGGGCCGTTGCTCTCGTCGTCCTCATCGCCCGCAGCAAGCTCGTCCCCGACTTCGCCATCACCATCCACTTCCTCCACCTCGTTGTCACCTCGCTCTACAACGGCCGCATCCCGCGCAACGCCATGTGGTGGGCCACCATGCTCGCCTCCTCCGCGCTGTCCGCCGGCCTCGGCATCTGGGGCTGTCAGTACCGCGAGCTGCAGCCCGTCTTCTTCGGTGGCCGCCGCATCCTCGGCAACGCACCCGCCGCCACCGGCAATCAGGCCTCCGAGGGCGCCGGCGAAGACGGACCGGTCGAGGGCGACGAGGAGATGGGCTTCTCGCGTGGCCGCGGCAGGGGTAGGGGCAGGGACGGCGCCGGAGAGTACGAAATGGCTCAGATGGAGCCCGAGAGGTGAACTGTTTTATGGGTTTTGCGTCAAGTATAGAATAGGGGCTTCTCACGCGTTGGTATAGCGTGCATTGTCGGGCGTTGGGGCGCTGTGTCTCGAACTGGTCATCTTTATTCCTAGGGGGGCGCGCAACCTGCCGTATTATCGAGGGTTGTAAAGGCGCGGGAAACGGGCACTTGTGATAGAATACATGTCATTGGCATAGTACCAAGGGACGAATCGGGTCAATCTTGTCTGTAACGAAATGCTGGAACCCAACCGCTTGTGTCGAAATGTCGGCGCCAGTGTCTCTATCGACGGATATCCTTCGAGCCCACCCACCACCCATAAGCTCCCTTTTATTGTGCGTGTCTCCCAATACATACATAACGTACAAATGCGCCGTTTCCGTAATATCCCAATGGCTTGCAATCGACCTGGCTGTCTATCGTCTAGGCACCCGCCACGACGGCCAGGTTGTCGTATATAACTCTGCGCACCTCGTAAAAGGTGGTGCGGCGTCCGGTGGTCGGCAGGCCCACGCTCTCGACCTCGACGCGTCCGGCAGCCGTCTTGCGGACAGCGACAGTGCCATCGACGACGAGCGTACCTTCGCCGCGGAACTCGGCGCCGTGACCGGCGGCCTGCATGGCGCGACGGAGGTCAGCGAGTCGTAAGTCGCCGACGTGTAGAGGCTGGGCGGCAGAGCGCACGGCCGAGACGAGGTTGGACGGGAGGACGTCGAGAGTCGGCAGGGCTGGCTGGCCGTTGGTGAGGGCGGTCGAGACGGCTGTGGGCTCCGTCTTTTGGCGCTTGTTGGCAGTGTCCTCGTCTGCGTTGTCGAGGTGCGTGGCCAGCAGCTGACCGGTGATGGTGACGATGCCGAGCCCGCGGACGTTCTGCCACTTAATCTTCTTAACGAGGGGATCGGCCAGCTTGACGACCCAGGCGTTGGTGTCGACGCTGGCATCGACGGCCACGCCGACCTCGGGCGTGTAGACGTCGACAGCACGCTCGCCGTTGGCACCGAGAGCCTTGCGGCAGTCTTCGGCCAGCTCGAGCGTCTCGTCGCGGCTGCCTCCCACCAAGATGAGCTTGCGCGGCTGGATCAGTGGGATCAGCATGTTGAGACTGCGCTTGTCGTGCAAGCCGCTAAAGTCGACAAAAGCGATGCGCAGGTTGGCCGTGACCGTCTCCGCCTGGTACACGAGCTTGCATGGGCCCGTGGGTTCGTTAGATTCGGCATCCTCAACGGCGTCCAGCTCATCCGGCACGAAGCCGTCGCCAGGGCCGTCGCCGTCCTCTACGGATCCAGCACGCCCGGTCTGGTTCCGCTTGTTGCCGCCAGGACCGCTCTTTGCCACGTCATCCCACTTGCGCTTCTTGCCCAGCTTGTCGTCCATGGCCGCCAGGTTTGCGGCGTCGGCGTTGTCCTCCTCCTTTTCCTCTGCTCGCAGATAGTCCTCGGGCCGGATCAGCTCTCCAAAGTCGTCGTTGCGTCGCCGCCGGATGGCAACGGGAAACGACCTCTCCCTGCCCTTTTTCCCTCTCGAGTCGAAATCGTACACGTTCTTCTTCTTGATGAGCACGTTAATACCGAGATCTTCGTCCTTGAGCACCACATTCTTGCGGCCGACTTGGCCGAGGGTGGTCGACACGTTCAGCGCCTTTCCTTGCTGCTCGCCGTCTTCGTCTTCTGAATCGGATGACGACTCGGACGAGGCGTCGTCCACGACGTCGGCTGATGCTTCGAGGGCCGACGCTCCACCGCTCTGCTGCGTCGCCTGGAGCTGTCTCTGCGTGGCCAACCACTGCTGGTATACGGACAGCTCTTCTCCTTCCAGAGCCTGGCGCTGGGCCTCTTTAATCTCCAGTTCGCGGCCGCCAGCGTACACGAGTTCAATATCACCGCTTTCGCTCTGCTCCACTGCCATACCGTCTCTCTTTTCCTTCCACCAGTCCCAAAGCGTCCTTGCGATAGACGGCTTGTCGTCTTTGGCCAGTCCAGGCTTATCCGTCAAAATGACCAGATTCCTCGAGTCCTTTGCCAGCCCCCGGATCAGGTCCTTGGAAAATCCCCACTCGATGCTGGTGTCGCTCGCCAGGATAACTCGACCCTCTGTCGCGCCATTCTCAGCTTGGTGGCTCAACAAGCGCTCGATCTGGGCCTTACGCTCCAGCAATCGCAGGTACTTGAAATCCAACGGCCCTCCCTCCTTTTTTCCAGTCGCGCCGTTGACCTTTCGCTGGTCCTCGGCAAAGGCTTCGAATTCTTGAACGATGCTGTCATCCATCCACTCTAGCATACTCCGCGCGTACCGCATTGTGCTGGACATGTTACGACCCGCGAGATACAGTTTAGCTGACTTGAGGACGCTCTCGGCGGATGCAGCATCGGCCCTCCAAGCGTGCTCCAGGAGATACGACAGCTCTAGTACTCGGGCGCTCGAGTCCACCGGGATCAAGACGGTTCCTCCCCGTGTAACGCAAGCTTTGATGGTGTCAATTAGCTGTTCGTCTCGCTTGGTTCGACCTCCAGCCTGGGCATTCCTATCTGACCCACGGCTACTGCAAATCAAAGCGGTAGGCTTGCGCAGTTGTTCGATAACCTCGGCACCACCACCTCCGGCGCCTCCCAACCAGGCTGCACCCGCAAAGACATTTTCACGGGCCTGATTCCAATCCACCGCATAAACAATGGATTCCAACCCGTGTTGGATATGCCATATCGTGCCACCGAGCGTGTGTCCTGAATTGTACGCTGTAATAGTCAACCCATTGAGGGGGGGCGAAAAGGGAGATGGCAGAGGTTGATGCGGTTGTGAGTATTTGAGAGGTTGGATCAAGGAAAAGTAGCGCGCAATGTCCTCGGGGGTCGGCGATTGTAGCAATAGGTTCTGCGCGTTCGCCGCGGTCTGAGAGAATGAATATGCCGACTCGGAAAGCCAGCTCTGAGGGATCGTGGTCGCGGCGGCGGGTGTAGACGAATACAGGTCCTGGATGAGGGTGCGGCCTAGATCGATAACTGGTCGCGTCGCATATACGGGAATGCGCGTAAACTGAGGAATGTTCTTGCAGCAATGAGCGTATGCGGCGAGATGCGACGCCGTCGCGTGGGTGACGAGAATCAGCGAAAGAGTCGTCACTTGTCTGCCAGCCAGTCAGCATCGCCCCGTTTACCAGCACATCCACGGCGCATACTTTTCAATATCCTTGAGCTTCTCCACGTCAAACGACTCGTCCCAGCCCAAGTCGACGAGGACCTTGACCCCTCCGTCAAGCTCGAGGAGAGACTGCGAGGCGGGCGAATCGGACAGGGCGCCCTGGAGCGGGCAAAAGGTGAACATGGTGGGCGCTGCACGGGTATCAAATGGGTCTCTTCAGCATGGTCGCAATAGATGCTCGATTGCGAAAGATGAAAATCCGTGTCTCTTTGCTTAGGGCGCTGTCGTCATGACGTTTTTGACAACAATGAATCCGAATCGAGTCGCGTAGAAAGCTTCCAAGGATCCTGGCTTAGATCCAGCCTAGTGCAGGGGAGGGAGCTGTGGCCGGGTCGGTGAAACTATTCTGCGATTGAGCCGGGCTACCCTACACATGAAATGGACTTCAAACCAAGTTGAGGACTCCGATGAAAGTCACTACCTACGCAAGGAACTATGAGTCCGTGTTTGAGGCAAATACTCTCAGTTTTGAAGTATGCACTAGTCGTTTTTCTACTGCGCCGTGAGCAATGGGTTGTGAATTGAAAATAATGCCTGGCTCAGAAGTCTTCAGCCTGACGGGAAGCTTGAGATGTGGAGAGTCGAATCTTCTTATTATAAACATCCAACTCTTCGTAATAGCGCTTGATTGATGATCTATATGACTACGGCTAGTTCTTGTGCGTGATGTGTCCACTGCAGCCGGACGATAATCAAAACCACAAGACGGCTCATCGCCCCTTGGACTACCCCGATTGCTTAACAAACAACAGAACAACTACACCAAGTTTAGCATCGTCCGTGGTATCCCCCGTTTGAAACAAGCCTCATATCCGTCGAACTAGCCAGTTAAATTCATCAATAGCGTCTTGTAGGTCCATCACTCGAAATCACCCAAACACCAAATTCACACGCCCCAACTTGATGATACATTCACCCATTCGTGATACACTCACCCATGCATCGAAATACTGCAAAGCATACGTAAAAAGCACACCATAGAATAGCCACGGCCTCCATTCATCTATTGACTCACCGGCACGAGAGCTAAAAAAAGACGCCATCCCAGAAGACGCACTTCAGCTCAGCCTCTCTCACAACCTCACAAATCACACCCGCCACGCCCACGATGAAACAAACTCCCCAGCCGAAAAAGCTCCCTATTACGACGTCTCCCGAGTAGCTGGCGCGGTCCTCTTTACATAGTATCAACAATAGTCTCTCAATTAGTAGCTCCCTCCCGGCTGAATTCTTTTACCCTCCCCGCTCTAACGGTCTACGATGACGCGGCCTCCACGCGGCGCCCAGCTGGTCGGTTCGGACGGCGCCTGCGAGTCCATGGGATGCTAATAGTCGACTCAAGAATGCGGTTGCAGGGACCATGGGAACGGTAATTAACAGGGACGCTTCGAGGTGGGATTCAACACCCCGGACTGGCTAGGTGGCTGTCGTAAGCTTATCTGCAAACCTAGTGTCAATCTCACCCCAAACATGCCACGACGAAACAGTTGCAAAAATAATACCAAATGATTGACATTCATATGTTTGTTGTATTGCTATGTAGACTACAACCCATGATATCCTCGAATCGTCACCGACGATGTCCGTAACACCGTAAAAAACCGGCATATCTTTGATACTACCGCCTTGCAAAACACCAGTCCCCTTTGATGGTCGTGATAATATCCGCTCAATGCAACCGCGGCAAATCCCCTGCCGCCCTGTAAATTCCAGACGCCGTGACAATGCATGAGACAAAAGTGAAATGCTGAATGATCCATGAGCCTCTCAGAGCCCAATCCCCAACACCGTGATACAGGCTTGTACTTAGGACTTGTGGTCGAGTACGTCTGTTGCATCCCCCTAGATGCAAAACTTGCGATCCAACATCCTCAATGCTCGTGCATCCTCGCTCACTCCACCCTTTTCTAGGCCGCAGATGCCATTGGCTCTGGGGCTGCTTCCTGCACTGCCCGTTGTGGCGGTGTTGTTGCTACCAGTCTCACTGCTAGCAGGGGTGGGGTGCAGGAGAGCTGAGAGGCTGGCCTTGTTACCAGAAGTTGTTGGCACATCTGCCGAGTGAGAACTTCGGGGAGGGCTGACGCTGAGCGCGCGGTTAGGAGGCGTGCTGATTGCCGCGAGAGAACTGTTTGAAGCACCGCTGGTGACGGCACCGAGAGCGGGAAGTGGTCCCTGTTGACCCCGGTTTCCGTTTAGGCGAGGATCGAGAATTGCACTCTGAGCAGCAGCCTGGAGATGCTCACGAGGCGAGTCCTGTCGAGGCAGTGGGGTGTGAGTGTAGTGAGGCGAAGGATGCTGAGGGTAAGAAACAGCAGCCGGCTTTGCGTGTGGGGGCGGGAGGGTCGTTCGCTGGTCGTACGGTGCCCGATGCTCGTATGGTGGAGGAGGCAACGGGATTTGTGAGACTTGGGGAGGGAGCTGGTGGTGACCAGACTGGTGGTAAGGGGCTGCGTATTGGCCATACGGAGGCGTGGCCACGGGCGAAGGAGGCCAGGCGTATCCAGGTTGTCCGTATGGAGGGGCATAAGGGTGATGGGGATGTTGAGGTGCCACCATGAAAGGAGGCTGTTGCATTGGAGCTCGTGTGAGAGCGGGAGTCGGGTTTGACTCTCCCATACTGGACTCCGGGTACATGCCCTTGACAGGGACGATGCCTCGCAGAGAAGGGTCGGAAGTCGGCTGAGGTAGGTCGGGCTGGCCGGGCTGTGGTCGGGAGTAGTACGAGATGAGATGGAGGTGTTGGCCAGTGGAGGTGGTGATGCTAAAGGACTGCTTCATAAGACCGTCGGCCTTGTATCGATATCCCTCAGGCTCGCCGTCATCTTGGTCCTCGTCGCTACCGCGGCCAGAGTCGGGCGTCTTGCCGGCGTTTCGTCGACCGGAGAAGCCACCACCTCGCTTGCCTTCCATTTCGCGGTAGGTCAAGAAGCTACCAGACACTCGGCTGGCGCTCCACGACTTGCCGTCGGTCCATCGTCGCATGCCGGCTTCTCGCTCATCCCAGACAAAGACGGAGCCGGATCGAATTGATTGCCTTTCCTTCTCAGAGAGTCGTCGTTGGACTCGGGGCAGGACGCCCAATCGGCAAGCCTCAAACAGCCGAATGGCGTCGGCGGGGGTTCGTACGTAACCGTGATATGTTTCCATCTTGTCCAAGAGGAGAGGGTCTGGGTTCTGTAGTTGCCGCAGTTTGGCGGTTGTAAGTGCTCCTGGCGTAAGCGCAGGAGCTGGACGGGCGCAGAGCCTTTATAAGAAGAATCCCCCCGTGAGAACTAGTGTCCGACTTCCACGCGGCGCCCCACCAGATCTAATCGGGCCAGGACTGTATGCGGATATGCGTATTTTGTTGGCGCCAACTCCACAAGGGCCAAAAGACTGAGCGGAATTCGTGTGTCTCCACCGATGGGCGTGGGCTGCTGCGTAGGTTTCTTGGCGTTTCTGGGAGGGTTGGCAAGGCAAGAGTTTGGACAAGCCAGCTGCGCACAAGGTCGAAACGCAGCCAAGCCAATCAAGTCACCCGGGGGTGTCGTCGGATTGTGGGTGGGCTGAACAGCCGGGACTAATGTGGTGATGACGAGTCAGTATTGGAGAGCCAATGTTGGATGATCACGGCAGGCTTGGCAGATGATGCTTGGCGAGAAAGGCTTGGCAATGCTAGGCAGTCTGGGCGGAAGTACCCAAGGACGAGAGAGTGCAAGGACAGAGATGGGCAAAGCTTGCAAGGGTAACGGGGTGAGTGCGTAGGAGGAGCACGTATGCCCTATATACGTAGTAATGCTGATACAAAGGCGCACACCCGTGTGCCGTACCGTAACACCCAGTGCTGTACAGGCAGAACAAAAGGCAGGGGTTAGAGCCTCGACTCCCTTGAGGAAGAGTGCCGTCGGAGCCGATGCTGTGGGGATCCACTCGACTAAAATTTCCCAGAGATTGAGTGTGTTTGCCGCTTGGCGATGTGCATGACGACGTCCAAGAACCATTGACAAGCCTCTGGGGTAATTCCACGCTCTTGGCACCGGAGAGACCGAACTGAGCATGAGCCAAAGAGCGAGCCAAAGAGCAGGAGCCAAGTTGACAAACGATGCGGCTCCGACTTGTGATTTTGATCGCCGCCTGTCGTGGGATAAAAGGAATACAAAGTTGCCAAATGCCAAGAGGACAGGGGCCGTTGAACCGGGGTCACCGAGTGCCCAAAATGCAAAGAAAAACACACCAAACTTGATAAAAAGGAATTACGTACCTATTGGATTTGGCGTGAGAATCAAAGACGCTGATCTTTGTACGCAGAGCTTGAAGCTTGAAGCAGGCGTAACAAGGTGCTCGGTGCAACAATGTCAAAGAGAGTTCGACAATGTATGGAAATGCTGGCCAAGAGTTCGGTTAACAGGGTCTCTTTGAAGGCGTCCTTGGCCAAGTACGAAAGCAGAATGGGGGGGCCAAAGAGCTAGATAAGGTTGCGAAGAATGGTCAAGAATGGCAAGACTGAGGATTGGGAGGTGGTGGATAACTCGGCGACACATGGCCGGCCGTGTGGAGATGGACGGAGCACGGCAGAGCCAAGAGGGAGTGCGAGTGCGCCTAGAGGGCGTGCGAGAGAGCTTCTGGGGTGTGTCTGGTGGACCAGCTGGGTGTGGTTACAACCAGGGTTGGGAGGGTTGATCAGGACAAGCTTTTGGAAGCCGACCCACTGTCAAGGGGTCAAGAGTGAGGGATGACGATGCAGGGCGTGACAGGGCAAGCCGCAGCGGAATGTGGGAACGCTGGCTGGCTGAATAGGTAGTGGGAAAGAAGAGGGCCTGGACGGATGAAGCGGCGCGCAAGCTCACCACTGGTGTCTCGAGTCCGTCAGGGCATCTGCGAGTCTGGAACACCCAGAGGCTAGTCTGTGGTGTTGTGAATCGTCAACAAGCCGTGGGGGAGGCGCTTGCTGAACCTGCCGGTCGTCCGTCCGGCGCTGCAGCTGAAATATCGTCGGCTCGTCTGCAGCGCCTTTGTCTGCAGCAGCGTGCGCCGTCTTTGTTTAGATTATATTCTGTACCCAGGCGAGGGCTTTTTGGCTTGAGGTTCGAGGGGGGTCAAGTTAAGGTGGGAAGTAAGACTTGGCGCCTGTTCCCCCGGCTTGATGCTTGTTTTTTGTTGTTGTTTTTGGCCTCAGGAAGCCACCACCTAAATTTGTGTGAATGGGTACAGGACTAAGGTAGCAAGAGCTTGCTCTTTGACAATAATGGCACTCGTCAATCTTTCTTTTTTTTTTTGTCACTTCCAACAAGTGCACCTTTGATTTGTAGGAAGAATAAATAGGATATACTCTCAATTACCTACTCCTTGTGTGCCCCATTCCGGCACTCCAGACCCGGTCGCCAGTGCGCGTATTCAGCCAGGACCTAGGTGGATCAGACCATCCTCCAACTGGGCGATATCTTCAAGCCGCCTTGCCGGTCACCCCAAATTGCTTGTGTCACTGAAACAGCTTCTGACGACACTGATAGCGACGACGAACCACAGGGCGATGGCGTCTACTATTGGGTGTCCGCTGGAAACACAAACGCTAGCCAAAATAGGGGCATCGAACAAGAAACAGACGTTGCTTCGTGGTTGACTCGTTGAGGGAAAAACGAGGCATATTCTATGTACCTGCTCCGTACGGAGTAATCGATTCCTCTGCAAGCGGACAAGTTCCAGGAGGGGCCAAGGGAAAGATGGGGGACATGGGTCCTTGCTAGAGTCACAACAGAGAGATAAACTTGCACGAACAAAAGAACCAGACGAGCAGATGGTGCGGAAGATTTCAAACCTCATACAAGCTACAGCACAGCTACATGAGCATCTGCAGAGTGCAGCACATAGCTACAGTAGCTTCGGAGGCTCAGACTGAATGAGCCTTGGCTTCCTGACACTCTCGACAGATCGTGACCTCTCAAAAATCCTCTCAAGAGACCATGAGCCTATTGTCTGCCCCGGCAATTATGATGTAGGTACGCGTAGCCGGTGTCATTGTCAGCGAGCTTAATTCCCTTTAGCAACTCGTCTCCTTTGACCGCCAACAAGGCGTTTTTTAAGCCCTTCATAATCCTCCTGTCTATGGAGGGGCCCAGAACTCGACGGCTGGAATCATTGGGACATGGAATTCTCCGTGAAAAGGGGGGGCGTGTGCTTGAATGCCTCGCCATGGCGTGGACGGTGGACTGCAGGCCTGCTGATCCCACGCCTTGGCTTTTCGTTTGTGGTGGGTTGTGTAGCGGGCCCTTCTGATGTAAGTGACGCTAGCAACGGTCACGGCAGCCTACAGATTCCGCGCACAGCACAACTGCGTCTTGGAAGTTGGTGCGCTGGGGGCGTCTCTTATTTTTCCTTTTTATTTTTATTTTCTCGGATGGCGAGCCCTAATACGCTGTGTCATTGAACAAGGACCCTGGGGTTTTCAGTGCCCAGCAGACACACTTGGCGTCGTGGACTTGGGAGAAAGGAATTGCTCCGTACTTGGCACGAGCCGCCCTGGGATTTCAGTTGGGCGATGGTTACGGGTGACCGACGGGGACGAACCCTGCAATACTTTAACCTTGGGCTTTAAGACGTTGCGGGCGTCTTGTGTCTTGGGGGAGAGCAGAGACACGCCAGAGACACGGAACAAGAAACACATGCACGCACGCACACACTCACTCACACTCAAAAGATGGGTATCGGCACGAGACTAAACCCCCCTCCCCTACTAGACGGTACTTTGGACATGCGCTGTAAAGAGGTACAACCATTAGTCACATTTGCAGGCAGCGGAAGATACGGCTTCTAGGCCCAATGATGGCTTGGCACCAAGCCCGCCACCGACCAGCACCAAGTGCCGTGGCTGCCGGGCTTGCGACATCTGGAACACGGTGCGACAGGAAAATCTGGGGGTGGCCAATCTGCTTGTACTTTGTATATTTGGAGCCGGGTAGTTCCATTACTCCCCTCTCTTTTTGATGCTGCTTTCTCCTTTTGAGTGGCTAGTGGCGTCTAGAGCTAGGATGAGGCTTGGCCTTCTTCCATGGCTGCTGACGAGCTGAATGCAGATGATGAATTACCATCTCCGAGCCGACAGCAATGGCGATGGCGATGGGCAACGCTCAGGCTAAAGTTCCAGGGCTTCATTTCCCATGATCCTTTTTCGGGCTCTCTCTCCCTCAGCTCGCCTCCATGGTCACCGGAGGCTCTGCTTGCCATGATCGACCTGACTGACCGCACACACGCCCCCCAGGATTGATTTTAGGCCAAACTGGCGAGGTTCGCTCACCAACAACCAACCATCGTGACCAACCATCAGGAATTGAAACATCAACGTCGTACTGTACTTCGTAAACTCGGTGCGTCCAAACGGAAACCCTCTTCATCTGCCAGGCTAGCCCCTTGTGTCCAATATACCACCCTTTTAAACTAAGGCCATCCCTCGCTCGGATGGACGAGCCAAACGCTCCGATGCCCGGGTATCACAACCCCAGAGACAGTCTCGAAAAGAAGCAAAAAAAAAAATTGTTTGTCGTCGCGCAATGCCCGTTTCAGTGTCCCGTGTGCCGTGATACTCTCTGATCGACTCTCTCCGTGTGTTTCTACCAGTCCCAAAATCCCAGGCCTTACCCCTTCAGAACCCACTCGCCTCGGTCACTCCTTTCCTCAAATGGAAACCGACCCTCTCACTCTCATTCACTCCCGCGACAAGTCCGAGCCAAGCGGACGGCATTCGTCATTGTGGTGCCGGCGAGCCGATCATCGTGTGCGCAAAGCCTCCACCAAAACGCGTTCGGTGTCTTCAGCAGAGGGAGAGAGGAGATGGCCAACGCAAAGTCACCGAGGAGAGCAATATCGAGCACATTGCGCGTTTCGTCCTCGTCCAGTCATGTTGCGGCGGTCGGAACAGCCCAGCCGAACAGAATCCGTCTCAGCAGGGCGATGCGCTGGGGACAGACACAGTAAGCTGGGGTCTTATGCCACACCCAACACCGCTACATCAACTCGGGATTGACCTCTGAAGCTTGAACTCTGATGCTTGATGACTATGCTTGACCTCTCGTGGCCTGGAATCACTGATGATCCTCATCCGCCAAGTCCGAGAGCCGCACGCCCTACTTTGTAAACAACAATCCCTCCGAAACATCCCAGCGTCAGCACTTAATCCTCTACGAGGCCCACTGGCCTGTCATCAATCTCCAGTTTCTCACTGCTATTTCTGGATCATCTCGGGGGCTGCGCATGTTTGTTGACTTGATCATGATTGTCGGGGATTAGCATCGCCACTCAATCCTCTTTTGATCCTTCTGTGTACGTCGGGTCGGTTCCATGATTCCATCCTTCATCGGTGCTTGGCCTCGCACATGTACACTGTTTGTTGGTACTCCGTGATGGTCGGACACTCCGCGTGCCAGCAGAAAAAAAGGCGAATTAACCTCAAGCCCCCCTGGGGTGATGCCTGAATGACGATTCAAGGTACACGCCGTTAGCTCTGGCACACACTTGCCGAGCAAATGAAAGTTAGGGTCCAAGTGTAAGCTTAAGCCAGAGAAGCTTCAACCAGAGACCTTCTATGGCCTCTTCCAACACCGGAACCAGCCACGCCCCCAAAAGTAACCGAGCGTTCTAGGAACACTCATGACGTATTTGTGTGCAACTCTGCGGGCCTGTATTCGTCGCGCAGGACTCCCCAATGCGACACTTGTTCTGCAGGCAGAAAATTCTTCTCCAGAGTCTGATCGAGGCAGGGGCAGAAAAGCCCTCTTCTCGCCGCAAAGGCACCGAGACACGGTCCTCTCTGGGGCGTCAGCTTCGGCCGACAAGGCGCACAGCACGATTGGTCGTTTGAGCAACGCTGGAATCAATGCAATCAGCTCGAAAAGCCCATCTTCGGTAGGTAATTGCCATGATGCGCCAGGCAGTGATCAGTGATGCTTGATGAATCATCTTGTGGCTGTGCCATGAATTACGGGATTACGGTATTCCTTGATCCCAGAGTACTGGGTTGCAAAACAGCGTCTCAACGAACACGGCCTTGTAGTTCCAAAACGCCGCGTTGTTCGCAACATAGCCCATCTTTGTCATGTGTGCCTAGGTGAGCGATGTTTCGACGTCTAGACAAGAGACGGCCAACCAGGAGAGGCGGCTCGGGAAAATCGGCGTTTCTTGTCGCCCTGGTCCATTCCCCACGGCCATCACCAAACCCATGATGACGTCGAATGTGCCGCGCTGCCGAGTCGTCTTTACATGCACGCCCCACTGATCAGACCCAATATTACAGCATGGGAAAGTCATCCAGTACTGTGTAGGCACCAAGATTCGTCCTCGCAAGTCCTCCACAGAACGGCCAGACACATGCTGTCTCATGAGATCGACCGCCCGTCGGCCGCCTTTGGCAACCGACCAGCACCACCTGTCCCAAATTCCCAGAGCCAAGGGGCCCGGCACGGTTTTGGCACTTTGGGTGGGCAGGGCGTCTCAAATTTGAGTTGAGCTCGGCAAACCGGCTCTCAGATGCCACTAGCTCACCAATCTATCAAGGCGGGCAGCCGCAATAGCTCGGCGGTAGCCTGTCCAAGTAAGGCAGCTCAGAAAAGAAATCAAAAAGGTCTTAGTCGTGCCCTATGACGGCTTGTTCCATCTGCCATGATCCCGTCTTTTCCATGAACCTCTCCCAGCATGTGGAGATGGTATGCTGCTTATGGGCCTTCATCTCGGTGAGCGCTCAGGTCACGGATTTTACGCGACCGTGAAATGAAGACTTTTGCCGATTGCCGTGCATCTTGAACCGACGGTTGGCGATGCAATGCACCGGCTGGTGAACCGGTGAGACAAATACAGCATGATAAGAACTCTTGGAGGCCCGCGCCGCGGGTCATCTTTTCTGCTACCATACGGGTCAGGTGTTCTCAGAGCAACAGCCAAAGTAAAGGACACACCACGCGCTGGATTAAGCATGAATTTAAGCGTTGCCAGCCATTTGCTTGGCACGGTGTCGATTCCGCGAGGGGCGTGTACGCATCAAGCGATTAGAGGCAGGGCACACGGAAGGTCTCGACAGGCCTGTTAGGCTTTGTGGAGGGATTCAGGTGCCGTGCTAAGCCGGGCAGGGAGAAAAAGGACACATTGCCTACACGGGCTGCACCAACTGCACCGACTAGAGCATGTGGCTTCTGAGCGATGATGCCGGCGTCAGGATGATGGTGGGCTTGGTGTGGCTACGAGATGCCGTCCGAACCGACTTGGCTGCCAGGGCGTGAGGGGCTGGTTTCAAGGTGATCCTGGCTCGAGATGATCCTGGGGGGAAGAGGGAGGGGGGCCGTTATTCCCGAAGGTGTTCGCGGTGCCGGGTGGGTCGGGCTTGGCTGTGGTGTTGTGGTCCACCAGCCGTGACCAACGGCAGCTTGGCTGAAGCTCTTGTCGGGAAGTTATTCAGTCTGGGCGCCAAGGCCCGGGTTTCTCGCGGTCAGGGTCCTTGCTTGACGAGGAGCGACGCAGGGGGGATGGTCTCGTGACGCGGTGGGCAGTAGGCATTACGGAGCACAACGTACTGCAGCTTGCGTACCGTAGTAGACGTGGTGGACATTGTGGATTCCAGAATGCGAGACGTGCACCCAAACGGGGACGTCGATGATGTGGAAGTCGTCGTCATCGCGGGCCACCGTAGGCAGGGCGGCCTCACCCTCTTGAACCCTGGATGTAGTCTCGGGGCGCCTAGAAATGGGTTCAGGGCATTTGATACTGTGAAGAGGGTCACTAAAAGGCACCTGGATGTAGCGGCTGGATATGTCGGCATCGGCACCTCCATCCCTGGCGTTCGGACGCATCAAATTAGCCAGCCGGGACGTCGAAGGGGGCTCTAATAGCCTCTGGTGTTTCTGATGGAGGGTTATTGTGCCGATCTGTCCGTGGTGCGTCGGTGTCTACTGTGTGTGGTCACGCTGACTCGGCCGGCGCCAAACTTTATTGCCCACGTCCGAATGCGAAGCTTTTTGAGCATTTTTACCTTGCAGCCAGAGCAAAGCTTGGCACTCTGTGGCTGCATGCTTATTTAGCATAAGGTCTCGCCCGACACTAAGAAGACGAGAAAAAAAACACCATGGGGGGCCGTGCGCGCCAATTCCGCGGACCAATCGCGATGCAGGGAACGCCAATTGAGTAATAATAACGCGACGTGGGATGTGAGGCGCAACGCCATGTAAGCTCGGCTCTTGAAGCTGATGCGGTGTGTCATTTGTTATTGTGGCTAAAAAGTCTGCTGAGTGAATGACAGTTGCGGAAAATATAATTTGTCGCCAAGGTTAACATGGAAGGTTTAATGGCCCAGTGGTGTGGTATTTGAGACAATGCCAAGTCTGGATGCTTAAAATTGACAGCGCGGCTCGCGACGATCTGTTGGCTGGGGTGTGTGGCTTACGTAACTTGTCTCTGAAACACCAAGCTGTGACTCAACCATGGCATCCAAGCTACCCTACACTTGTGCCTTACCGTTCATTGATTCAATTATTCATTCATTCGTGAAGGGAATGAACTGTCGTGTAGTTGGTGGGATATTCAAACATTGCCAAGTCTTATTTTATTTTGGTGGGAATCATTTTCCAACGCCATGTTATCTAAGTGATATCATGAATGTCTTTCCAATTCGTTGGTGACAAAATACTTGTAAAACGCGATGACATAAAACCCAAGCTGCTGCATCAAGTAATCGCATACCAGTGACACATGCTTAACGCCAGGTCATATCAATTCCAAGCCACTCTCTAAATCGGGCCCTCTGCATAGCCAAGACAAAAGCCTCACGCGTGACACAATAGAGGCTTATCCCAAGCCTTGGACATCAGCGCCAAGGCTCAGCCTCACCGAAGCCCCTACCATGCACCGAATTGCGGTTAAAAAAAAAGCCAGTGGGCTGATGAGAGGACCCCAGGGGTTTTTTTCTTCTCCCCAATCCCAGTAATTATGATTCCTCTTGCTAATTGAATGTCTGTCCAACACGAGCATTCGATGGACAGATTTTACGAGAAAGGCGCACCCGGTGGGCAGGGGCAAAATAGGCGGTGGTCAGTGGTGTCGCTTCCTTGCATTAGTGGCTCATGGCAGGCGACGAAAAGGGCCAGGCGCCTGCAACTCTAATGGACCCTTGCCCGCCAAGTCGCCCAGTACTTGGCGCAACCAGTCTGGACCATGGTCTTTTCGTCAGGTGTGCATTTGTGATTTGTGATTTGTGGCGGCATCGGCGTTATAGGATTTGGAGCGGGCAACAAAGAGAGAAAAGAGGCTGCCTGAATTGCCGGTAGACTTTGTGGCAAATCCCGGGATCATTGCAACGACAGATCGTCCGCGGACGCACGTACATTGCATGCAAGCCCATCATCAGTCATAGGGACTTTGGTATGCTTTGCTGGGCCAGTAATAGGCTGAGGCTTACCACAGCCATTTTACAGGCTACAAGCATGCACAGTGAGGCAACTCTAGAAGGGGATACGAGCCATGGATGGGGCCCCGACTCGACTCGACTCTCAGGCCACGAGGTTTCGTGACCTAATACGTTGCCCACCGACAAACGCAGTTTCTGGCTTACGCTTACTCGCAAGGTCAGGAAAGGATCATGCTTAATCCACGGGGGGCCAAGAAGAGGGGCCATTTGTCATGATTGACCAAAGAGAAGGCGGCGTTAGTGAGAGTCTAGAGAGGATCCTGGTGGGTTTTGGTGCCCCATCGTGCCGCCGATCCAAGACTCTTGGCCGCCGGGCCCTACCTACTACCTAACAGGCAGTACGTACTGTACATGGGGCTATTTAACCTAGGTAGGTATCTTGCTAGCATTATCCAACGGAATGTGCACCTCATTTTCCGCCATGGGACTTTGCGGGCTTGGTTCGAAAAAGGAGGAGCCGCAGAGGGGCCGCCCATGGATAAGTCGGCATCGCAATCCTTGGGACTTGTCGACTTTTGCATGGCCGGCCCTTGGGAACGTGTTGCGGGTTGGTTGCAGATCTAACGCCGGGTGCCAAGCCCATCACTTTGTCTTCCTTTCTTGCCCATTCAAAGGCTGTGTTGATCTTGGCTGCCTCTTGGCCATGATGCTTTCTCAAACTCTGCAAGTTGGGTTGAGTCGCCAAGTCAATCGCGTCTTGCCAACCAGGCATTGATGGCTTGGCCGTTTGATTTCTGCATCGGTGTCTTCATGACGAATCCTCTCTCTCTGGGGCGGATGGCCTGTTCCTTTCGTCTGGCTGTCGCAATTTCCCACCACGAAGCCGCTATCGTGCCGGATATCCCCCTCATCCACCCTCCTCATCCAACAAACCCTGGCAAATCCCAGCGGCCCCAGGTCCAGATTGCCTGCTGACAATACGCCGCAGAGGCTATTTTGCCCGGCTTGATTGACAGGCTTGCCAGCCCTGGTCCCGACATCTGGCTTAAGCTTAATTCGTGGGAGGGGGTGTCGTCGCTAACAAGCAGACACGACATTTGCTACTTGCAGTCACTAGGGTCCTTTTTGGTCCTAGAGGAGTGCTATGACGCCCCCCCCCCCGGTGCCAAGCTGACGCGTTGGCCGGCAAAGTCGGAATAGAAAGACTCCCACATTGGACGCCCAGATCCCTCAGCACAAACGGGGGCTGATGTCAGCCCTTTGTCGAGACCTAAGGGAGGCGCTGTTGGTGCAATTTATATAATTGATGTGCTGCGGCCACGATGGTCTCTGGCAGTACGAAGGACAGCGGATGGAATCCCTCACCAACAGCTTTCCAGAGGCCAACTCTCTTGGCCATCACCATGGCTGAGACGGGATCAACGACGACCAATGCTTGGCACGGCAAAAAGGCTTCTCGAAGCCTGGCCCTGTCCAAATGATCTGGATACTGCTGGGGAAGCAAGCTGGGAGGGACTCTTGAGAAGCCCCGGAAATAAATGGCCCGTTTGAGGATCCCACACGCCCCCTTCAGGCGAGCCATCCATCCTGACCCTCTTCATCCACCCTTTAGACCCTCTTCTTTCTCCTCCCTGCGTGGCCCCTAATTGGCAAAAATCCCGCCAGCCCATCCCCCCCGGACGGCTGCGTCGGCACCAGCACCAGTATTGGTGCTGTACCAGTACAGTATTAGCACCAGACAACAAGCATTTCGCCCGTGCCGCAAGATGATGGCATCGCCCGCCAGATGGTCAGATATGCTTATCCAGCCGGGCCAACTGGCGTCGTCCGTCGTGGATGAAACGGCTCCTTCGGACACATACGCCCACCCCCAGTACATATGGTACAGTACAGTACGGTTACGCAGTACCTGTACAAGTAACATAGACAAGCTTCGCAGGTCGCCCGCTACCTGGGAATAAGTCTCGCGGCATTCTTTTCACGATTCCCTCACGGCTCGCATTGGACTTCTCCTCGGAGCTTTTGTTGGGATTCCCAGGGACCGCTGACGAGTCCTGTGCTGCGTATCCCTCCTCCCTACCTGTAGGGCATCCCGTCCCATCCACTTGAGCCGTGTGCCCCGTCGCAACACGCCATGGCCTTGCCGATTTATCCAGATCTCCCTATTCCAGGGATGGTTCGGCCTACCCTATCTCACTCCCTAACCCTAACTTAGCTGACCTTCCGGGGAGGCTGTGCTCCAACGGCGTCCCGTACGGTTACGGAGTTGCTATTAGTTCGTCTCGTACGGCACATTGTAGCCGTTCATGTCCTTCCGGCTTGCCGTCTTTCCGTTTCACCCTCCGTATGGCGGCTAAGGGGGTCAAAAGGCCACATTGATGATACGTTTGCTGTTATGTGTGAGGTGTTTGGTTGCTGTAGCTGAGCGACGGATTGTCGGCGGCTTCTCTAGTGGGATCTGGGACGCTCGAATGCACCCCGAGTTCATAGCGAATCGCTGTCGTTTCCCTTTGGAGTAGACACGTTTCGACTGCATCCCCGTGATTGTTCCCTCAGCGACTCGGCGACTCGGCGACGAAGATGTCGGGAAAGACGGGAAAGACGGGAAAGGCGGGCGAAAGAAATCCTGATGCCGTTGCTCATCCAATCGACAACTAGAGGCATTAAGCCCCGAGGCGAGCAACTTACACTCGATTAGGACAACTTGTGTTCCCGTCGTCTCTCAGTCTATTGGCATCTATCTATAATACAGAGTCTAGTTTTGTCAGTGTTGTACATGACTCTTACATGTTGTAAATGGCTGGTAGTGTACAAGAAATAACAATCACCGACAACGACCTTGATATCGAATCTCACTCTTCACGGAAGATCCGGCGCCTCTCGTCGGACACATGTCGGGACCATATTCTGCAACCTCGCAAGCACGCTGCCGAGACGGACCAGGCCTTCACCGCATCGACAGAGGCAAAACCATGTTCAAATCTCGACTCACATCCTGTGGCACGGTTGGTCATGTTGCATGTTACGCAACGTCGGGGGAAGAGTCCTCCTGACTGCCTTTGTCAGGACACACAGGCATCGCTCGGCTCGATATGTGTGCCATGTTGCACGGCGCAGAGACACGGGTCAGCGATCGCTCGCCGAAGTGGATCATTATCTCCGTGACTAGGAATCGAGAGAGCAGTTGATACGTTGTCCAAGGTAGGTAAGCGTTAACGAGAACGATTCAAGAGTGAGGGGGGTGGGAAGCTCATTGAGAGTCAGTCTCGTGGTAGCAGACAACTGAGTAGGATGGATATGCGTTCGCATCTAGCAATCGCACCGCTCGTAGTGGCGAGGAAAGGGTACAACGTCGCGAACGTTGGGCACTCCGGTCAAGTAGCTTAGGAGACGATCAAAGCCCAGACCGAAACCGCCATGAGGAGGAGATCCCCAGCGGCGCAAGTCAAGGTACCAAGCTAGTTCCTTGCCCTTCGTAGAGCGCTTGTTGGGGACTTCGAGGCCATGGGCGCGCATATTGTCCTCGAGTTGCGGTAGGCGGTGCTCACGCATAGAACCACCTGCGAGCTCGCCCAGGTTGGGAACCAGAAGATCGAAGCAGTCCACTGTTAGGCCTTCCGCGGGTGAGGCAGCAGCTTGACGCATGTAAAAGGCCTTGATTTCGCGCGGATATTGGGTGATGAAGACTGGGACGTACGCATCCGCGACGGGGTCGAAGCCAACCTGCTCGGCTAGGTATTTCTCGTGCTCTGACTGTAGGCCTGAACCCCAGGTAGGCTTATGCTCGAAGCGGTCTGCGACGGGCTTGAGCATCTCGATGGCTTCGCTGTATGTGATGCGTGGCCACTGCTTGGAAGTGAGCATGCCTCGCCAGCGGCGGTCGAGTTGGACCTGATCGACCAGATCTTCGTATGCCAGACGCTCAGCTGGATCCTTTGAATCAACGCGGTTCTTCTCGAGCTCCGTCGCAGCGCTGAGCTCTTTGAGTCCTCGGGTAAGAGAGTTCAACATGCGCTGCGCCAGGTCCATAACCTCATCCATGTCCTGGACAAAGCTCATCTCGGCCTCGAGCATGTAAAACTCGCTCAGATGCCTCGAGGTATCGCTCTGCTCGGCGCGAAACGTCGGGGATAGCGTCCAGACGTTGCCGAGGGCCTGGCAGAGAGCCTCAAGATGAAGCTGGGACGAGACTGTGAGATACTTGGGGTCGCGGAAGAACTCTGCGGGACCATTGGCTTTGACGGCAAACGCCTCGCCGGCGCCCTCGCAGTCGGAAGAGGTGATGATGGGGGGATGCGTTTGCTGGAACTTTTCGCGGAAGAAGAACTGGGTGACGAGGGCGGTGGCATCTGAGCGGAATCGCAGCAGCGTAGAGTTGAGGGGGGTGCGTGGGCGGAGGTGAGAGATTGTCCGAAGGCTCTCTGGTGTTTGGTATTTGTTCTGGATAGGGTAGGACTGAGTTGGGCGTTAGATACGAACTAATTTCGCGGATATGCCATTGGCAGCCATAAACGTACTTGAGGATCTGAGGGGCCGAGGAGTTCCGCCTCGGTGACTTGAAGTTCAGCAGTGGTCGACTTGGAAGTATTGGCCGTGCTGGTCGAGTCCTCAGGGGTAGCAGGAGCGGCAGGAGCAGCAGAATCAGTTACGCTTCCACTTTCATTAGAGCCTGAGGGGCGATCCTGGGAAACAGTCTCAGCTCCGAGTTGCTTGCTCTCATTAATCCACGTCCCCTTGAGACGAACTGCGGCACCAGGTCGCATCCTGAAGCCATTAGCAGCTGATCTCTCGAGAGGGGAACGCCGCATACTCTGTAGCCAACGCCTTGTCGACGACGACCTGAACCGGCCTCATTGAAGAGCCATCGGTAATATCGATGAAGCGCACGCCTGAGCTCTTGCGCACCGATCTCACCCACCCACATACCTCGACATCCGGAACCTTGGCGGCCGGGCTCCACGCCTTTAGGTCCGCAACCGTTTTGATGTCTCGCTCGCACTCGCCAAAAACACGGACGGAATAGTACCTCCCTGAGGCCCAAGCCCTTGCGGTCCCAGAAAGTCTCGCGGCTTGCAGCGGGCGCATGGCGTGAGATTATGATTGTGATGGCGGTTGAAGCGGGAGACAGACAGACGCGAGGGGTGGAGCAGGCTCTAGGCTTGGGCACTGTGTGGCATTGGACGATCAAGCTGGGCCGTGAACGAGCAAAAGAGGCTTGGTGGTGACGAGGTGAGTTGTCTTTGATGACGAGAAGCGAGGCCGTTGAGTGTTGGGCGTCTGCAAGGGATGGGATATTGGCGGCTCGTTGTGAGTCGGAGGAGGTTTGGGTGGGGATTTTTTTGACCGATTGGCGATGGTGAAGTTGCGATTGGTGGGCGACAAAACTTCCCTTTTCAGCCAGCAACAATGCGGTAGTTTTCCGTCATGTAATCTCCCCCAGAGTGCTTTTTATGGAAAGTATGATGATAAAAACGGCATTTGACTAGCAGCAGGGTGTCGATCCATGCCGTTTGGTAAGAATCCCACCATTGTGGCTTGATCCTCTAGGTTGAGAGGTTGAGTTAAGGCCCAAGCAGCTGGAAAAACCGTTACGCCGCACAGCATACGAAGTAGGTCACCGCAGCGGGTCCGAGTCGCTGGGAGCGCTGGAGTGACAGGCCTACAGAGCCCTGGAAAGCGCTGGAAGCTTGGGCGGCCACAAGGACGCAATTAATTGACACTGATTTCTGCTCACAACCTGGTCGTCGATCAGCAATGGCGATGTTGCCCCCCCCGTTCTATTCATAGTGCGAAGCAGGGCCGTGTTAATACCGGTAAAACACTTTGTACTTTTCACTGACAGAACTGACAGAGACAGACTAACTCGTAAATGTCATGGCCATGGCGAAAACTGAAGCTAGCTGAGTGGAGAAACATGGGCCTGTCGGGTTCTGTTCAACTTTCTTCTTTCTGACATGCCAACGTCACCTGCCTCGCTAGGCCAAAAAGGCCAACGGCCGCGACAATCACATTGCGCAACTCACTTTGCTTTTGATGCCGCCAGTCTTGCTAGAGCCTAGAGGAGTTTTGTGTCTCACTATGACTGTAGTGTTTAGGTCACTGGACTGGGTTGGTTGGGATGGGGTTGGTCTGATGTGAGCTGTGATGTTTTGTGCTCTAAAGGCGAACGTTGTTGAGCATGGACAGTTGGAGAGATGTGAAGATGTAGACGCGAAGATGCGTCAACATGGAAACGCAGAGATGCAGAGATGCAAAGACGTAGAGGCACAAAGACCCTCTGACCCTCAGGTGCAGAGATGCATCCTCGTACTCTCGCACAGCAGATCCCAAAACACACCGACAGCGAAAAAGCAACTCCAAATCCCACACCGCATCGCATTCTCCCGCCACCATCTCAGCCTCGACTCCTTCGTGTCTCGCAACTTGCGTCGTAACTGGATGTCTTTTTGTCTCACGCCTTGCTTTCGGCCCACTTGGCCTGCACCTGTTTGCCTCTCGCTCTTGGCCACTTCGGACCGTCATCTCTCACTCGACTCGACTCGAGGCCGAGTCTCTGCTCGCTACAGTCCAACCACCTCGAGGTGCTTTGTTTCCGCACAATTGAGGATTGTAATCATACGCGAGACGAGGCTTGCGTGTTCGGTTCTGCGTTCTTGGTTCTTCGTCCTCGGATCTCCGTCGTCCTGTCTCCGTTCTCTTGTCTCTCTATCCGCTGGTCTCCATATTGGCCCCCTCCGATGGTATCCATAACTGGTCTCCATCTCGGGTCTCCGTCTTTGGTTCTCCGTTGTGGCCACTGTTTCTCTTTCTTCCTCTCTCTCTTCTCCTCTCGTGCATACATCTCCACAATGTCAGGGGCCTATCGGGCTGAAGGTTGCACCCCTCATCACACCCCCACACACACTCTCACGCTCAACTGCATCTCACATCCCTCCGGCCTCTCTTCCCCCGGCTGCCCACCTCGATTGTGGAATAGTCATGGCGGGATATCCCAGCCAAGAGCACAGATGTGTGGACACAAGCTTCGACCAGGCGAGATGATGGGGTTCCACAGATCTAGATTCGCAACAATGTCCCGGCCAGCAGTGTCTTACGCCTTCGACCAACATGGTCCTCGTGCCCTGTCCCAGTCGTCAAGCTGCCCAACCACGAGTCCACGGCGCCCACTAACCCCGTCCGAGATGGCGGCGCCGCCTGTGTTGCTGTGAGATCTTGCAGCAAGCTCCACGGTTCCCGACAATTCGACGCGGCGTCTCCCAGTGTAGCCCCCGTCCCGTCAACTTGGATACCGGACCGCCTTGTTGTGCTAGCCGTCGTGAGCGTCTTTGGCGTATCCCGGAGTGCATCCCCTTGTCCCTTGTCCCTTGTCTCCAGTCTCTCCCATCTACCACAAGTCTCTAATGAGTCCCGTCAGTCCTTATCCCGTAATTCTCACTCCCTCTGAGTGCGGATCCATACAGGCTCAAGCGTCTCTTTCCGTAGTCCTTACCCCCCCTCCCCCCCTGGTCCCGTCTCCGTCCCCATCCCCGTGCCTTTCTCCCTGCCCTGTCTTGGCCTGTCTTGCACTGAACCTGAACCTGCCTTGCCCGCTTTGCCTTGTCTTGCCTCGCCTGGCGTTCCTTAATGTGTGTGCCGCCATCTGGGCGCTGGGCTGTGTCGACAAGCGATAGGTCCCCCCTCCCAGTGAAGTTCCATGCCTGCCTACCCAACGAGAGCACCACTGAGCTTCCCGTACCCATAAAAGCCGGCATGCTTCTTCTTTTCTCCCAGTTGTTTGGCCTATTTTCTCGTCTCTGACCGAACTTGTCCAAAACAAGTGGTTCAGATCTTGGACATATTGGGTCGCACAGCCAGTCAACATCCTTTCCCTTCTCGCTTGCCCTGGGGCAGCAGGTTGATGTGAGTGAGGCTTTGGATGCTGCGCAGTGACAAAGTCTTCTGACCGTGTTGCCTTTGCAGAGTCACTGTCCAATGTGCATATAAGAGCCTCGCCGCCGTCGGCTGGAATCGTTGCAGCCATCTTCTCTTCATCAGAAACCCCATCCACAACAATTCTTCTATATCTTAGACGGCTCCCACACTCGCTACCCTCCCTTCTCTTCTCTCACAAACCCCTGTTCTTCTACACCTTTTGTCCTATTTTCGCAGGGTCAGCAAGCCCTCCCACTGCGGCTCTGCCTCTGGTGACGACATATATCCACACCCCAGTAACGCTCTCATCGCGATCGATCATTAATTATCATGGCTCCGTCCAGGTCAAACCGGGTGCGGCCTTCAGAAGTCGCGGCCGACACCAAGAGAAACTTCATCCCGTTGGTTAAGAAAAACTACGGCGAAATGTTTCCTCCTTACTCTTTCCTCTATCACCAGCCCATCTTACAGCTCACCATTCAACGGAAGCCCTCTACCCACCCGCCAAATTTCCTGATTGAGGTGGGCGACCCGGTCATGAAAGCTGTGACCTACGCCGTGGGGGACACCCAGGCCAGCGAGGCCGTCGGTGGCCCCCGGATCCGGATTCCATTCATCTGTGCCGCAAACGAGAGACGGCCCGGCGGAGACTGGGAGACTGGATGTGTGGGATATGAGGAGAAGCTCTGCCGACGAAGCAACCTCTCGGCTACTCTTAGCAGCCCGTGGCCCGACTCCCAAGAAACCAGCAACTACCCTATCCCTTCGCAGGGCGGGATCCTATCCGATTCGGTCGTCGTCTGTCGAGGACCTCACGACCGTTACGATAGGTTGGATAGCTGGTTCGACCTCCCCGTCGTGTCAGTGCCGCCAACTCGCTGGCCAAAGCTCAAAGACAGCGGTCTCAAGTATTCGTTTGCAGAGGAGCGCGAGATGACGAGAGATAAGCTCCGCGGCGCCCTCCGCATCTGCCTATACAATGGATACGACCGAGTCATCATCGGAGACTTTGGCCTGGGCAACGGATACCGCAACCCGCCGCAGGAGCTGGCCGAACTTTGGCGGGACGTCTTTCTGTTCGACCCGGACCTGCGCGGCCAGTTCGCCTATGTTGTCTTCGTCTTCGAAGACCCTCTCCAGAGTACGACCCGGCATATCCTAGACGAGATTGCCAAGAAAGAGCACGGCTCCAAGGGGAAATCCCGGGCAGGCTCATCGAGCTCGTCAAGCTCGTCCCGAAGCCACAGCTCCGCCCCGACTGACCGACACATCTTCGAGCATGTCTTCAACCCCGCCGAGGTTGACCGAGTTTTGAGACAGCCTGACCCGCGGTACGGACTCGGCATGATTACAACATGATTCGTGGACTACTCCAGTTTGTACCCGAGTGACCTGGCATGGGCCATGGGCCTCAAGAGGCGAAACTCGGGAATGAGGCCCGGGTGCTGAATTTAGGATCACAAGCAGCATGGGTTTTCAGGCGTCTTGCCAAGTAGAAGCACACCGGCCTGGACGGGATCTTGTGTGACGTTTCCTTTTTCTTGTGTTTTTTCTTTTTTTTGCTGCAGTTGTCCGCATTTGAGCGGTCAACCAACGTTGTTGGGCGCTTAGACGGGACCACATGACGCAAGCTACCGTGCAGCAGGGCAGCAGTGCTTCAGTCAGCACTGCTTCAGTGCTTCAGGGCCTCAAGGCTTCAGACCTCAGGGCTTTCAAAGGGTGTGAGGGATATGGAACAAGGACAAGGAGCAATTCGGGAGCAAATTCGGGATGATATGATGGCTGGCGTCTTTTTGTTGACTTTTTTCCTTCTCCGTGTGGGCATCTCCGAAGGTTAATGGGCACTGACCCCCTTCGGCGAGCGCCATTTCTAACCATTAGTTCCCTTCTTTTCTTTTCTTTTCTTTTCTTCTTCTGGTCAACGGTGGGGAGTAAAACTTGAGGGCGTCTTGATCGGTTGACAAAGGATCCTGCGAGGCGGCTGTGCCTCCCACGGAGCCGAGGGTTAGGGAGTCAGGATTGTTGGGCGTGCGCCTGGGCAGGTGACTGGGCTATGGGCGACTGGGTGTTGGGTGTACTTGTTATTAGCTGATGTGTCTAACGAGTTTGTCTTGTTACCTCGTGTTGCAACCCTGGTCCCCTCGCCTATTCGTCTGTGGATCTGGGACTCTGATGTGCAGATCGACGGAGTGAAACTCGGCCGAGACTACCCTAACAGCGGCCACGGGTTGGCGATGACATGCTCTGACTTGACGTTGACGATGATTGACGGCAGTTGCGGATGGATTTTCCGAGTTGGCCATCATCAACACTCTGAAGTCATCACGAATCACCATATCCAGCTTTTGCAAGCACTCGGTCATGATGCAACGCTCGACCCACTCCAGCCCGTCATTGCGGCCCCCAAATCTCATCCATAAGCCAAGAAACTGAAAAGCCAGTCTCGGTCACAGCATGTAGAGACGCGGGTATCCCCAGTCCCAGGCTGTTCTAAATCCCCATTCCCCCATCTCCAATCCGCGTTGCCAATCGCTCCCGCCCACTGCATCTGCACGCAAGCGCGAATGCAACTTGACCCTCCGCCTTCTCCACCTTGTGCCGCATGTCGCAGGTGGATATACGCTCTGCCGCTGACCGCCTTGTGAGAATGCCGAACGTCGCTGTATTGAGGCCGGACGTGGCGAGCTGAAGGCGGGGATGAAGGCAGGGTTGGCGGCGGGGACGATGGCGGAGAGAATGACCGTCTGCATGGTTGAATGCCGGAGGATGCAAGCTGGCAAGCTATCGACCAGTGCGTTCGTACTTGATAAGTTGAAGCATCATGATATGCCGAATATCCTCGGCGTCGCTCCCTTCGGCATCAGACTCTCCTCACCAAGTCCTCCTTCGTCCTTCCGTCCCTCTCCGAACCCATTCATCCACACACCAATGCAAGATAACGCACCCCCCCGGGAGAGACACGCACCCTCGATCGCAGTAGTGCCTCTCCTTCCTTTTCAACCTCGCGTGTAACGAAGCCTTTCCATCTGGCCAATCTGGTCCATCAGGCTCCTCTAACTGCAGCTCGCTGGACTAGTGGAAAGGCGCGCGTGTCATGGGCTCGAACGTCAGAACATGTTGGTATACCGCAGGACATCGGAACCGCGGGCCACTAGAGTGTACTCATCATGACCACGAGGGCGTTCCGGTCCGAGATACTGCATCCGCCGTAATCAACCGTGCCTCAATACCGTGCCTCACCACAACCGGCCCGTTTCCCAATTCACGGCGTGCGCGACCTTTCTCTCCTCCACCGCTCATCGTTGTCCGACAGCGCCCGGCGATCGTCTTTCGTCATGTTGCACAAATCTCGATTGCACCACCCGACCACGGCATTTGAGCACCCTCATCTCGCTGCCAATCGAGCCGGGAACAAGAACAGGACCCTCATTTAGAAAATGAAAACACGACAAGTAGTACCTTTGTGCCCTACCCCGAAAAAAACCCCTCATGCTCTCGCTCTTGTCTCGGATGGATATGCGTCCAGGCGAGGTGCAGGCAGTAGGCGCCGGGAAGACTGACCGCTAGAACAGCGATGCTAGAACTGATGCTAGAAGGTTGTTTTGGATCTAGGCAAGGTTACGTAAACGAGTGTCAATAGGCGAATAGATGGCCCGAACGACTCGAAAGATAATTTCCATATTCCATAGACGCCACGACGGATTGGCGCGGATTGGCGCGGATAGGCACAGAAATGAAGGCACGAAGCAGACATCGCAGGGATATGGTTCTTTTGTTCGCGAATAGGTTGGGCTGGCTTTGACCATTTTGTCGGTGTTGTCTTTCGTACTACCACTATCCGACTCTTCTCCCTCCTCCGTACCCTCAGATTATTGATGATTTTTGTATCAAATGTTGTGTTGCATAGACGGGCACAACTTCCGCTTACCAGTACGCCGGTCTCAGACCCGCAAAGTTCGACAACGCCGCCGCCGGGTTTTCATCGCTCTCCTTCTTCCGCTGACCGCTCAACTGGATATGTCGTTAGGATGGGCTGATGGAGTGATGTTGGTGAGAAAATAGGTTCAACTTACCTCGAGCTGGACGCCCTTGTGAATGTGCACAAGCCAGTCCACATAACTCTGCGCCTCGTTGTTTCGATCCTCAACTAGCATTCTCGCAAAGTCAAATTCGGCGCCATCGATACCCTGGCGGGCGAGCTGGATCGTGAGGCCCTTGGATCCACGCATCGTCCGGAGAAACTCGATAATGTTGCGGACCTGAGCATTGAGATGAGTTTCGAGCACAGGTAGCGCTGACGTGTAGGCATCCAAGCCCTTGAGCGAGTCCTTGTCCGAGCCGAATAGGTCCGAGATGAGATTGGGCGATGTTTGAGAATGGAACCAGAGGAGGCACTGCTGTCCATTGTCAACCAGATAGACACCGCCAGGCTCAACGCGCGAAAACGACGTGCGAATGGAAGGTGGCATCCTCAGGTGGCCAGTCTCAGCGTCGGCGAAGCCATCCTCGGGCTGGAGGTTGTGAATGGGAATCATGCGTGGGTACAGATACAAGCTAAGCTCGAGAGCGCCCATTGAGCGCAGCATGCGCATCTCATAGACTCTTCGGTCAGAGTTCTCAATGCCGCCCTTGAAGGCACGGGATTTGATGAGACCCAGTAGATACATGCAGAATTCCTTGAGTCTTTCGGGCATGACCAGCTGGCCAGGAGGGTATTGCTGAGCAGAGTGCTTGCGATGACAGGCCAAAATATCAATTGCTTTTTCGCCGAGCCAGTTGCGGATATCCTTGAGGTTGCTCGAGGTCGTTGCCAACTTCGTGCTTGCCTCCTTGGCTAGCATGCCTAGAACTGCGTCTTGGTCCACAAACTTGAGGCACTCGCGAATGCCCTGCTCGCGGTTGTTCGATTCCTTTGACGTCTCGGTGACACTAGCAATGACATTGGAGCATCGAACGCGGCGTTGACCGGAAGCCGTTGTGTAGAGGAGGGCGGATTGGAAGTGCGCGTCTAGTTTGGCATCTAGCTTTCCGTCATAGGAAAAGGACACACCCATTGCCTTGTCGGCATCGATGACTCCAATTTCCAAGTCCGCGCCAAAGGTGTGCTGGATAAAATTTCCGTGATAGGCCGAGACTTGAAGCCCGTTGGAGCAACGGACCTTCATTAAGGCCTGGAAACCTGTCTCTCGCGTCACAGCATGTGAGATTTCCAGAGACAGTTTTCGGCTGTCTCGCGGGGCAATAAAGTTTGGATAGTAAAACGTCTCACCCCCAGTAGTAGCGGAAACATGACCTACACATTATTAGCCACAAAACTATGATCAGAGCGTCAAACATACCGATTGTGGCAATATCCAGGTAACCACCAGATGGCGCAGCGAGGAAGAAGTCAGCACCGATACCTGAGGCTGCCATCTTCTCGGAGACCTTCTTCCAAGCTGGATGCTCGGTGGTGTAGAGCTTCTTGTCAATTTCACCTCCGGGGTGGTTTCCATCGTCACGCATAAACAGCCGTCCAGGACCCCAGGTTGGGAGCGCCGAGCATGAAGCAACTACCTTGCCTCCCGTGGGCTCGAGTGCAGCAAGCGCCGAGTTAAGGGCTGCAAGCAGAGCGGGCTCAGGGTTCTTGATGACCGAAAACATGTCGGGTAGTCGTGTGAGGAGAGACGTGATGACCTCCTTGGACTCGTACGGGTCGACAAAGAGGCCCTCGCTCAGGGGCACGAATGGGTCTTCTAAGTCGGGCATGATCATCATCTGAGCTTGATCAAGAGCGGGCTGGTTGCGGTTAGAAATTTGATTCGTTAAATGACTGACAAAACTTACATTGACGTTGTAAAAGTGAATGTCCTTGTCATATGTGACAAAGCCGACCTTGGCACCCTCTGGTATCCTTCGCTTCGGCTCTCCGTTCTCATCCTTTTCGTGATCCTCGCCTCCGTATAGAGCGACCAGGATACCTTCGCAAAAAGCCTCGACGAAGCCCTTGTTGTAGGACTCCTGAGTGACATCAATCAGAAACAACCATCGCAAGCCAACGGGCTCTCTGGTCCAGTACTCCTTGGGTACTACAAATTCTACGGTACCACGGTGGAGCTCGGGTCGCGAATCCCGGTCAACTCGAACGCCTTGGGGTGAGGTGGCGCAAAAGTATTCGGGGGCGGTGTCGTTGGGGTATGAGCAAAGATTGCAGACAAACTTGTTGCCGCCGGATCGGAACATCATGAAAGGGTTCATGTAAGCCCGGCATCGCCTGCATCGTGGTGGACCAGCATCTCCAAAGTCGAGGACCGGAATCTCAGCCTCTCCCGGCTGGAGAGGAGCCAGAGGTTGCAACAGCATTCCCAAGGAGAGGCCGGTGGCAGTGAGGGCATCGGTCGTGGAGGGAATATTGTTGAAGGTGAGACGAGTGTATTTCGGAGACGAGTTGCCCTGGTCAAAGGCTACGTATGAGACAGTTGCAGGCGGAGGGACGTGTCGCTCAAACGTAGGATAGACATTCTTGAGATAATGTTGCTGGATGACGTCTCGCGATGTTGGCACACTGGGCAGATCCTCTGGAGAGGCAGTAGATCCGCCAGATGCGACGTTGGCGGCATGGCTGATCCCGCCCTGGTCTACAGATGGTCCAGGGCCGTAGGCAGAAGTTGGCGCTGAGAATTGGCTCGCGTTGACCATCTGGGGGGTGCCCTGGGGAGTGGCCTGTGGGCTGCCGAATTGACCGCCAAAGCTTGGGGCTCCGACTGTATTATTGAGGAACTGGCTCGCAGGAGTTCCCGGGGGAGGCATGCCATTGAAGGCTTGCGAGGAGCCCGTGGGCTCGACGGTGTGGTAGGCATGGCGGTCCTTCTTCTTTCTCCTCGCAGTGCCATGCCCGTCTCCCAAGTTCATTCCTCCGAGTTGCGCGGCCAGCGAAGCATCTGCGGAGGGAGGAGCCTGACCGGCCTGATAACCTTGCTCTTGAGGAGGAGCATATCCATAGCCAGGTGCTGGAGCTGGAGACCCGGTCATGGGAGGAGGAGCGTGATGGCCACCGAGATATTGGGGCCCGCCATAACCCGGAGCTGGAGGAGCTTGTTGCTGGTACGGGTTTGGTGCTACGGGATGATGGAATTGCTGTGGCGCCGGCTGAGGGGATCGATTCGAATCGTTGGGGTCAACTTCGCCCTGGCCGAGAGCGTGATACTGGGCATAATCGGCCATGGTGAAGATGGAGCTGCCAGGAGGATGAGGATCGCAGGTGTCTATCGGACGAGCATGCGCCGGGTTAAGGAGTACGTGGGGCAAGTCAAGCCTGGTGGTCGGTCTTCGGGTAGGTCGGTGGCTGGCGAGAGGGAGGGACAGCAAGGAGACGCTGAAAGACAAAATTCGAGAGGCTCAGACACTAGGAAAGGCGGACATGATCTCGTAAATACTGCGTCGGTGAATCGTTCGGAGACGGCCTGCAGTTCCTGGTGATTCGATAACCGGAAATACTTGGTACCCTCTCTCCTGCCTCGCTGGCCTTTTCGTCGTGGTGGCTTCCACTTTTTGGGATCGATCGTGCCCGTTTCCGCCTTACTCTGATTGGCAAGGTTCGGCGTGTCAGGATAAGCCTAGCACTGTGGTGTGGACTGTGTCCTATCGGTGGGATCATGTGATTCCACTGTGTCAGTGAGGGGCGGTTCCTGCGCCTGAGCATGCAAAGAACGGGATGCCGCCCATTTGGCTCAACCTGATTCACCAGATGGTGAACTTATTAGATAGTTGAAGAGGGGCCATTTACTCATGGTGGTTCTAGGCACGAAATGCATGCTGTCGATTGACGCGACATGTTCCTGGTCAAGCGCGTGCCTCCACAGGACAACAGGGTCATCTCAAACGCCAACACGTGTTAAGTCATGGAAGGATAGGCGCCTGTAGAGACCGTACTATCCTAATAAAGGCCCAGTAAAGACAGCACATGCGTATCAGTGTGGATCTCGGCTAAAAAGTGCACGCTTGAAGATCTCATGGTAGCACTACCGTAGGTAGGTAGGCTATCTACACTCGCTCGCTTGTAACGGCCGAAGAGACGATCATGTGTATCTGTAAGTCGCATTGTGAAGAAGCCGAGGAGCTAACGATAGAAATTCAAGGACCGAAGAAACCGGCGTTTATAAGCGCTTACCTCCAGCGACCCATTGATCTAGGTTATGGATGAGGCCTTCACGATGCCTAGAGGCACGCCGTTACTGAGGGAGTAAGTAGGAACAATAGCTCCGTGCCTCATTGAATGCTTATAGACACCTGGAAGCCTCGACCATCGTTTACGCATCCTTGAACAATAATGATTGCTCTGGTGGCTGGTCTGGGCCTAGTTGAGCAGCTGGCTCAACAGGCTGACGGACACTGAGGCTGACGCGCGGCTGTCTGTGGCAATTCTCTAACACCGAGCATGTAGGCAGTAATATAGTTGTCCAGCGTAAGAAAAAGGCCAGATGACGAAAGAAAGTTCACTTGAGTTACACCAGTGGCAGGTGATTTGAGGTGTGGGGGAAAATCTTGGTGGCGGGAAGTGGCCGTCTTTGGTCCCATGACGCCCGTCCGACCGTGTAAGTCTTGACCTGGCATCAACGCGCTCCCTACCCATCGACAAATGCTTGAGCGTCCATTTAAAATTGCAAAAGTGTCCCGGAGATGCATGCACACATTCCCAGAATGATAAAATGAGTAAATAAGGAGAATCGTGCTGTGAATGGAGGGTGGTTGTTGGGAGTGCTCGAGAGTGTGGATAGCTTCAGATGCGACGCGGAACGCGGCGATCCGACGTGGAAGTGACTTTGGCCTCTTTGGGCGATTTCACAGCTGAAACAAATCGGAGCAACACCAAAACACATTCAAAGACGATGCTGATACCGTCCGATCCATCGACGAGCAGCACGAGGAGTCAGGAGGAGCTGGCGGTGCGGCAATCTCGAATGCGACAATGGGCAACGGTATCGTTGATGCGCCATCTAGACTGCACCACGGTGAGGATGCCTCGTCAGCAAGAGCCAACAACTCGGCGAATCTAGGCGCGGTGACCTAGCGCAAAATCCTGGAGCGAATTCCAAAGGGCACTCGGAAAATGGCGCATGAAAATCGTAAAGGAGGGTCAGTCGAGAAGCGCGAGAATCGAGGGAAACGAACACTCGGGGGGACGACGTCCTCGCCCATTCTGCCAGACCAAGATCACAGACTGGTACACCTCACCCGAGGTGATGTCGGGGCTGGCCAATCAGAAAATTGGTCACGCCGCATGTATTATTTTGGCATTTTCGGCGCCCCATTTTACTTGGGCCATATCGCGGTCGGGGTCTACTTGGCATCTCAAGGCCTGTTGTGGCTGAAGCTGATTAGTGGGGGCTCCATTTTAGTGCGGGCGGATGCTTGGTTGGTGCTAGTGCTTGTTGTGCAGGTGAGTTATGCAGTGATGGAGGGGCTCTGGCCATGATGGTAGAGCATAATCGACCCTAGCTAGCCCCTCTCGGACTGTGCACGCGGATGTGCACGTCTTTACAGGGATGAGTCGAGTCCATGGTGTGGCGCTTTTGCTGTGCCCCTCCCGGGGGCAGGTGGCACTTGCAGGTGGTGAGGTGGGAGGAGCGAAGAGCCTGAGCGAGCCGGGTGCCAGAGCAAGAGCTACTGATTGCGGTCCTGCCCCCGCCCGATATATAAACATGCCCCATCCCCTCCACGCGCCCGACGAGGTCAACCTGTTCGTCTCTGCTAGCCATTTGATTCAACGTCTCTCAAACTCTCACCAACTTTCGTCTCCGTCGCCTACAGCTCGGTCATCATCCAGAAACGACACATTTTCTTCCAATCCTCCAACCCACTTACACACATCGAAATGGCTCCCACCAAGGCTGCTTCCACTTCCAAGAAGTCTGGCCATGCCAGCTACCAGGTAAGCCCAGTTGCAATCAGGGACGCGGTCTTTTATAAGGACAGGTGGCTAACATTTTTCTAGGACATGATCACTGATGCTATTGTCAACGTATGTTATTTCCTCGCTTTTGTTATCCCTTCGTCGCGTCTCCCCCATCGCAGCGCGCCTTCCTGCACCTCCCGGTCGCGGATTGAGGCCATCGCCATGAGCGCCCGCCCGCCCGTGTCAAGTCGCATGCCGATTTTGCTCTCGTCCCCATGACCATTTTTACTGACGCGCTTTCACCGCAACAGCTCAAGGATCGCAATGGCTCCAGGTAAGCTTCATTCATCGCGCCACGCAATCATGTCGGCGTGCATCTCATCTCATCGCGTCTCAGTTGCTAACCCTCTCACAGCCGTCAGTCTCTGAAGAAGTATGTCAAGGCCAACAACACTCTCAATGTCACGGACAACATGTTCGACTCGCTCTTCAACAAGGCTTTGAAGGCGGGTGTTGAGAAGGGTGCCTTCGAGCAGCCCAAGGGTCCCTCTGGTGGCACCAAGCTGGCCAAGAAGAAGCCTGAGCCCAAGAAGGAGAAGAAGCCTGTCGCTAAGAAGGAGGCTGCTCCCAAGGAGAAGAAGGCTGCTGCTCCTAAGAAGGCCGCCGCCCCTAAGAAGGCCGCAGCCGAGAAGAAGGCTCCCGCTGAGAAGAAGGCTCCCGCCAAGAAGGCCGCCGCCGCCGCCAAGCCTGCTACTGAGAAGAAGGCTCCTGCTAAGAAGGCTGCCGCTCCCAAGAAGGTACGAGAAGGCGAACCCTCATCAACGCGACACGCACTGACATGATGACCAGACCGAGAAGGCCGACAAGACTGAGACCGCTCTGACCAAGACCAAGACTGGCCGTGTCACCAAGGCTGCTGCCAAGCCCGCACCCGCCAAGAAGGCCGCCGCGCCCAAGAAGGCGGCTGCACCAAAGAAGGCTGCTGCTACCAAGGCATGAGGCAACTCATCTTGACATGTGGAACCTTAATGATAATGGCGTTACGGGATTTGTTCATGGGCAGGACAATGAGATCAGGGTTACTGGATTTTTGCAGTTTTTGAACGGGAGCGCGGGAATGTTGTTTGTGTTTTGATTGCGCGCGCACAGGGATACGGCGCCGTCGTATCTGTAGGTTTTTTTCCAACCCTATGGGCGTCTCCTTGAGACTGGAGACGGCTGCGCGCCAGAGAAGGGCAGTGCTTTCAGTAATGTCCTCTGTACTATATCATATATGGCATGACGATTTTTACACGGTGAACGGGATGGGAGAGCCCTGTGATGACGGACGCGCCTTTTTCTGGGAGGGTTTCAGTTGCAACGTACGGTGCGCGCGTGTTGGGATGCGATGGGAGTGGGTGGGGATTATACCACAGTCGTTTTCTATCCAGTTCGATTTTTAATGAGATGTCAAGTCTCCTCAACTTTTTCTATTGACCATTGGGCACGATTGTGATTGAATGTGTGTGTTTGCCTAACGCGGTTCTTTAGGGTTTTGTTTACACGACTCGGCAAGGCGTGTCTTGCCTGGCCATGGGCCTCGCGTGGGTCCGATGTTCTCACCTTGAGGTCTAGCCCTCATGAGTATGATTTAGATATGTTCTAGTGCCTTGTGGGAAATGAATCTACCAAGGTCGGAGCCCGCGACAGATAGAAAGTGATGTTGTGAGGAAAGGGGATGTGCATTGAGACGCGGTTATCTTGTCCATCGCGTTGGTCATGCAGTTTGTGTTGGAGCGCGGTGCTCTTCCAGCCATCCTTGCGTGTAAGTGGGTTTGTATACTAGGGAGTTGGGTGTCTTTAAAACACCAGTGATGGTTCAGAGACTGCAGGGCCTAGTTGGAACAAAGAAGTGACAAACTTGCCTGTAATCTATGGCGTTTGAGTGTCTTTGAATACTTGCTGCCTCGAACTGGCGGATTGTTGGAGGGGCCTCGTGGCTCACTGAGTTGATGGGCATTGAAAGACTGTTGGCTTGTGGGGCCAGTTCCCTCGAGTCCTTCGATTCCTTGAGAGCTATTTTCCTCGCTAGCTACATGTGGAATGCGAAATACCAACACCCTAGGCGTGAGGATAGAATTCAATCGCAACTGGTTGGGCCACATGCGTGATGATGAGAGAGAGCATCAACCTGTCGGAAGACGAGGAATCTTCGAATCAACGATGCAACCCAACATTGTTCGCATTGGAATGCAGCAAGACGGAGATTTATTCAGCCAAAGATGTAGCCTTTCGTTTTATTCTCCGTAAAGAGCAGCGAGGGGTATCAACTATCAACTATCGACAATCTCATCCGTCCGAATACGAAGGCTGACTGTGCAACGCGCAATGGAGCGGGGTTGTGATGGCTTGCTGGCGCGGGAGCACTGGTTGTGATGGTGGGTGGCGGGTGGTGAAAGTGGTGAGGTGGTGAGACATGAGATGCGTTAAGACGCTCGTCACAGGCTCACGTGCTCCCGTCATTTCTCAGTTGACCATTCAAGGTTGATTGTATTTTTCCTCCGGTCCTAGCCTGGGTTTTTAGGCTCATGCCATGCCAGGTATCTCGCATGCCTGACGGGAAGGATAGGTAGTGTACCTGCCGCCGAACGCACAGGGCGAGCAAGGTGCAAAGCTGTACGTACCTAGGTAAGGTAGAAGGATGGAAGGAAGTGGGGAGAAGTACGTACCTGCCTCGGAGGGAACAACGTCAGCGCCCCTCCTAACCCCGACCTAGGACCTGCTAAGGAGCTCCCACTTGGCCCGTGCGCCTTCATGCCGCTGCCCTCCGCGCTGTTCTGCTCCTTCATCGGTGAAGACGTCGTTCCACGCCCCCCTTGACGGTGACCCGATAAAGCGAATGTGTTTAGGAGCCAAGCCTGTTCAAACCCGTCCAGGCATTCCGTGCGTCAGTGTAAGTTCGACGCGTATCACGGATTCCCAAGTCTTCAAGCTGTCAACCAACAGCTTGCAGCGCCTGTTCCCCAGTCTCTCTGTCCCCGCGAGAAACGACCGATACTTCCGGCGCTGACATCAGAGTGGTGCCTTTGGGGACCGGAGCTTGTGCCTCGTTTCGTACCTGTGCCTGGTTTCTCGCGCGCGCGCAGATCCCCTGTTGTCGCGTCTCGGTCTTGTTTCTTCTCGTCTCTGCTCATCGTTTGATTATTTTGCTGTAGCCTGGAACCAGGCTGAGCTCTTCCTCCTATTGCTACCGCAACTCGCGAGTGAGTCGGAGCATACGCAAGCGCTGCGCATTTCGGTGCCTCGCTTTCCATCTCGTTCTCACACCCACCCCTCTTACCCCGGTTGACGACGACTCCGACAACCCCGACTCCAAAGCTCTTCCACCGGCGCTGCCGAAGATGGCGGGCTGGTTTTGTTCGCATGCGCCTTGACCTGCCACTGCATCCAGAGTCCCATTCAACTCCTCCCTTTACAAGTCACACAAGCCACGACCAGCTCCGACGGACCCAGCAGAATAAAGGAGACCGCTGCGGCTCATCATGGCCTCATCCAATCCGTTTCGCAAGCAGACGGCTCCCACCGCAACCACAACGGCCTTTGCGCCAACCACTACTAGTCCTGCCGCAGCTCGCTTCCCTCCTCTCGAAACCATAGATACGTCTTTCGGTCTCACGGATCCTTCGGTTGTCGACAAAAAGTCGAAGCCCGTCAAGAAGGTCCGCGTTCTCTCTCCGCCACCATTATCCCCCGACTCTCCCGAATGGCCCTTTACAGCACCGCTCGCCGCCTACGGGCCCGGACAACCCGGAAACAATGACCCGTTCGACGCAGCATCGTCCGACGACAGCGATCGCGATATTGTATCTGCCGCTGCCCCACCCCCACCGAAAATTGGGAGTCGAGTTCCCGCCAACCCGTTTAGCAAGACATTGCGAGATTTGGAAAATCTCAGGGCGGATCACAAGCTGGAGAAGAGCAGACGAGAAGAGGGAGACACTCTCAAAGCTTCCCATACGGCTAGAAGGTCCTTGGATGTAAATTCGTTCAAGCGCCTGCTCATGACGGGAAACTCTGGGTCTAGCACGCCCTCGGCACCTCCAAGGACACAGCATTTAACACCTTCTCAGAAGAGCGCCGCGGACTCGTCTTCAGTGTCTCTCTCGTCAACGTACGACGGCTCCAAGGACGGTCTTGCGCCTGGGAGCGAGTTCCAAGAAGTATCACTCATCTCTCGAGACACCTCGGATACTCCGGATGATGATTTAGACCCGGGAAGCGTGTCCGACTCGAGTACATCATTTCACCTGAGCAGAGACAAGAAGCCTCCCCCACCGCCTAGCTCACGACATGGAAAATCCATCAGGCTGGAGCTGAAAGGAGAGCATGGTTCTCCTGACTCACTTGCTCCCAAATCGCCCTCAGATATAAATAAGCCGCTGCCTCCGGCGCCCCACCCAAAGAGTTTCGACGACGATGCCGAGTCGCCCTTTGACCGGGAGTCAGCTGGCAAGACTCCCGAGAATGATCAAGCCCCTCAGAGTACTGGCGGTGGCAAGAAGCCGGGACCCGCGCCGCCGCCGCGAAGAGGTCATGCGAGGGGAGAGAGCAAAGCATACGTTACGAGTTTGTTGAAGGAAGGACACGATGAAGAGACTCCATCTCGGTCGTCGTCGATACGATCCAGAACCGACCGCATTCGCCACGACCCTCATTCACCTGTTCCCCCACCACCTCCTCGAAGACTTCACGGGTCGAAGCCATCGACGCAAATATCACCGGCCGTAGCCGCGTCTATCGGCGCGGCGATGAGTCAAACGTCTACTTCCTCCGATCCGCAGTCGGAATCCGACAGGCCCACTGCCCCGACACCCGCAATTTCAATTGAACCGGTCCCCCCTCGCGATGCTCAGCTAGGAAACTTCAAGGTATCGGCTCCCCCCCCACCACCAGCGCGCAACACATCCGTACGACGTCCTGCAAGCGTGAGGAGCATGGATAACAATGGCCGACGTACGTCTGCCGAGGCGAAACCGCACAGCGGCATTGCACCTCCGCCACCCCCACGACGACAGCGAGATAGCAGTCGGAGCAGCATGGACGCGCCCTACAGGAGGACTAGCATTGACGAAGTGCCTCGGACGGAGGAGAGACGGCTGGACGAAAGCAATCCCTCAGGTCTGGATATAGGTCCCAACCCAGACCACGCACCTCCACAATCGGCAGATGCTCCAGGAAAGGGCGTCAACATCTTGGCTGACCTTGACGCCCTGCGGAGGGAGGTTGATGCACTGCGGGGGAAGCTGGGATGACGAGTAGGCCGTGCGTTGGTCCCGCACATACCCGCAGGGGGTGTTGCGTGTGCCAGGAGAGCGGGCAAGCAAGCAAGTGTTGCGACACAGGTTGTACTCGAACATTGTGCGAGCATGAGGGCCGGATGATGATTACACATGGCGTTCTTGGGGTTGGCACTGTAGAGATATGGACTTGCCTTTTATTCTTGCGCTGTGTGCGCCATGAGGGTAGTTGTATTGTAGATGATTGTGATGCCAGTGTTATACGAAGTCGATGAGAAAAGAGAGGTCTCTTGTTCTCGTTACTTTTCCAGCTCCTATATGGAAACAGAGGTTAAGATGGCCAGCCCCCCGTTCTAGCTTTAGGATCTTCTCCACCCCCACCCACACTGGATAGAAGAGGTCCGTGGTCATTGCTTGGAGTAACCCGAAGGAGCCGTGACAGCCGGTAGACGAATGTAGCAATTCTGCGGGCGCGCTGTTGTCTGTGGCAGAGTATATTGGCTTGACTGGGCCAGGATGGAAGTGTACACATGACTGTAGATCCAGGGATGGTGACGGGAGTAACCTGAGGGGGAAGAGGGATATGAGGGACAGAAGGGACATGGGTAACATGAGTGACAGACCTGGGTGACAGGAGAGCTTGTCATGGATGGCGACGGCACAGACTCCGGGGGATCCAAGACTGATCAGGGGACGTGGTTTGCGGGCGTGGTTTCTAGCGAGGTTCCATCTTTCCATGCCACCATTGCTCATACGTAAGGTGAGGGATCAGGGCTCCACCTGTGCCTCCATATCTTGCGTCTTGTGCGCCCTGCTGGGTTGCCTCGGGCTGCGGATAGCGGATAGCGGCTATGGTGACGATGTGGGTTTGAGGAGTGGATAATGGGCAATGGATGATGGGCAATGGGGAGCTATAATGGGGAACAGGCAATAGGCAGGTATGGGTGATGGGCATGAATAATGGGGTGTGTTGCTCCTCTGTTGCGTGTGTCGGTGAGAGCGGAAAGGGAAGCTGTTCCTCTCATGATACAATCGGTTGATCAAATCACCCGTCAACACCAGATCAAGAGTCGGTCTGTCGCGACGACACCCACGACAACCCAAGACAGAGAGTCACGACATTACGACACGGCACGACAGGGCAAACGAGGGAGTCCGTGATTCTCGCACCCAATCCATTCACCCAGTGGAGAGTTTCTCCTGAGATTTCAGGCCGGTCCTTTAATAAAGCCAGGTGGGCGGTCGACTGGGTAAATCGGGAGAGCCATTTATTTGGTCGATATCGAGGCTGGAAACTGAGCCCGGACGCACGAGGGATCTGGGATTCTTTCTGGGCACCTGGACGAGAGAGCAGCATAGTGCGAGCGCAGTGAAACGGCCTGCTCTTTCCATTTAAGAGTGGCTATTCTTTGGGTGGACTTTATTTGACCTTTCTCTGGCATTCATCCACCTCTTCATCCATACGCCTGCGCGACCCCATCACGACCCTCCTCCGTCACTGCACCTGCATCTGTGGCTGCCGAAGGTAGTCATCTCTCGTCAATCACTGTGGCATCCTTTTCCATTTTCCTACTCTTCTTCGTCCCTTCTAGAACCCCACCCTTCCTGCTCTTATCGACTTGTCAACCCCGGTTCAACATCAGTTGCGCTTACACAGCTGCATCACGACACCATCACCACCAGTCCATTGTAAGGCAGCAACAGCAACAACAGCGCCAGTATTCGAGCTTCAATATTCTCGACTAAGACCTTACATCTACTACCCTTTTCATAAACGATATTCCCATCACTTTCGCAGCTGCGCAAAACCGACACATCCGATAGGAAGACAGCCATGTGCTACCGCAACCTAGGCACGCTGGTCTGCTTCTCCTGCGCGCGACGTGTGGGTGAGCAACCTCTCGGAATGTCTCCGTGCCTCGCAGTCTGCGGCAAGTTCGTCTCGAGGGTCACCGGCGCCGTCGTAGATGGCGAGTGCGGTGTCTGTCGCCAGGCTCGCGAGGAGAGGGCAGATCTAGCTCGGAGACTGAACCAGGCTTTCGGTAAGTGGCTGCGCTCCCCAGAAATCTGCGAATATTCCTCTGACAGGGCAAAAAGGGAGGACATAGATGCGAAAGCGGCACGAGTCGCGGCGAGAACGGGCCAAGTGTCGGTGAGTTGAGGTCGAGGGCTGCGCGATGACGAGTTGCCTGACGATTCTAGCAGCATGACCATGTCGACTCAGGCCAGATTCAACGCCGGATCTCACACCGAACCATTTCGACCCCGCTGTCTCTTCTTCCACACGGGAGACGAAAACGACACGAACGGGTCTCACCATTTGTGCAAGGCCTACAGACCGTGGCACGGCATGCCCCTTGCTCAACCCAACCTTGCACCACGTCGAGCACTTTTTTCTGACTTTTTTCATTCTTTTTTTTTCACATACTTACGACGTTACGGATCACGGGGGGCTTTAGACTGTTTCTCAAGGGAATTTCAGAGTAGCAGCATGTATTTTCAGTCAGTATGGTTGCGTTTTGCGGCTGGCGGGCGGGCTCTTTTGCATTTACTAGCAGGCAGGAAGGGGGACTAATTTCCACGGCGTTTTTGTTTTCTTTCTCTCCACCTTGGTTTTGGGCATGGTCCTGCAATGACGCGGTGGAATTGTCGTCTTGGGATGAACGGATGTTGCTGATCGGCCCAATGGGGACTGGGAGAACCCATGTCAGGATGCTCGGCAGGGAGTCTGGGGAGATCAGATTAGGAAGGACGATTCGAAACGAAACAGGTTTGCCATTGGTAGTGATTGTGGTCGTTATTACTACGTCTATCGTATTATTACAGCCCAATTTCGGGGCGAGCATTCGGGAGACTTTAAATCCCCTTTCTATGAATCTACGATATTGCTTCGTATGCCCCTTCTATAATCCCACGATACTGTGCCCTTTCTTTAAACCCATGATAGCACCCCTCTTCTATAATTCCATGATGGCATCTTTCTCTCTATAAACCGACAAGGGACCGCACAAACGTCACTACGGGTGGTATTGACGTAAATAGCACCGTGATGGTGCCAAACAGGCTCATCGACAGACTCGACAGCGCAGCCGCGCGCGGATCTGTCCGAAGCAAAACAGCAGTGGCAATGGCGCTTGAGTTGACGCCAAGCGTAACACCCCGGGTGACGTAGTCGTCCTCGGGGATTCGCAGCCAGGCCAAGATGCGGGCGCCAAAGATGACGCCCATGATGCCGCTGATGATGGCCAGCGCAGCCACCGTGTTGACGTCGCCGCCCAGATTGGACGTCGCCGGCACAGCTAGGGCCAGCGTCAGGCTGCGTGAGGCAAAGGCGAGGCTGCGAGATGCCGAGATGCCTATGGCTCGACACAACGGCGGGTAGGCCAGCAGGGAGCCGACGCTGATGGCGACGTTGGGCACGACGATGGATATAAAGTGCGCCCGCAGCTCGCGCCGGTACTGGAACATGGGCAGTGCGAGGGCCACGATGCTGGCGTCCAGAAGCGTCCCGAACATGTCGCCCGCGCCTGGCAGCGTCTTGCTCTTGGTGTTTTGCCACAGCTCCAGGTACTTGGCCCCCGTGCGGTAGGCCTTCAGCGTGGTGTCGAGACTGTCGCTGCGCATCGCCGCGAGGGCCCAGATGAGGAGGACGGTGAGCAGCGAGGACACGAGCACCGGGTGCAGGTACTGGCGCCATGCCCCGGGGATGGACATGGCGGCCATGTAGGCGAGGATGTTGACGGCGAGGTGGATGACGAGGGCATAACCGGTTGAGTAGTAGAGCGGGATGCCGACGAAGAGAAACACGGCGACAAACGTCAACATGTCTAGGTGAGCGGCGATGACGGCGGCCCATTGCTCGGCCGTGGGCGACGGGATGGGCGCCTGCGACGGATAGCTATAGCGGCTGAGGGCCTCGACGACATTCTCCGGCCGGTGGCCGTTAGCATAGTGGTGCTCCTGGAGCCGGAGCAGCGGCGGGCTCTGCGGCCGCGACGGAGGTACCGACGGCGGCGCCGAAGGGGGGCCGGACGGGGGGCCGGACCCGGGCACGGCGACTAGCGGTATCATCGACGTCGCCTGAGAGAAGCTAGTCCGCCGGGACACGCCCGGCGTGGTCGGCTCGGAGCTGGTGGGGATGTCCGGGGTGCGCCGGCCCAGCTCTTCGGCACGCTGCGACTCGGAGCGCTTGGAGGAGCCCAAGGCGAGCTGCAGACCGCGAGTAATCCACGCGGCGAGGGCCATCATGATGATGAAGCCGATGACTGGGCGAGTCAGTCGGGGGGATGTGCCGTTGGGTTTAGGGCTTACTGACGGAAGACGGCGATGATTTTAAAGACTTCAGCAATGCCAACGGGTGGACTGAGAGGGAGGAGGACAAAGGACGGCGTAAAGAAGACGCCCATCCAACGAAGCGACCAACCAGCCTGGAACCATCAGCATGCAACCTTTACTGCTACTCATACTAAGACTCACAGAAACATCAATCACAGCAATCAACTTCCTCGTGCGATGACTCCCCAGCGCAGACTCAGACGCGAGCAGCGCCAAGAACAGCAGCACCAGACAGGCCACCGACGCGGGGAATGCAACATCGACCTTTCTGAAAACGGTGTCGAGGCCGAAGCAGAAAACGAGCGTCACCATGAGGCCGAACGGCACATAGATCCATTGCCGCACGAGCTTGTCGCGGGACGATACAACGGCCTAGCGTGGGGTTTGTTAGAGAGAGCAAAACGGGGGCTTCGGGATAACGTACTATCTTGATGGCACGCGGGAGGTGTTGGAGGTCGCTGAGCTGCGCCATGGTGAGGGTGAGAGGCGCACTCGAGGAGGGAGAATGGGAACGAAAGCGCGAGATCGCTCTAGGGGACCAATGTTTAAAGTATTCCGGCCTGAACGGGGCCGACGGACTTGACACTCCGACCATGATGATGGTGCAAAGTTCCACTGTCTTGGTGGTTTTGAAGTGTAAGAGGTGCTCTGCTCCACCCATTCGGCTACTCCGTCACTGAACAATAAGAGAAAAAAAAACAGATTCAACGCTAAGGCACAAGGACCCGTCTAGCATGTCGAGGCCCCTAGATATATATCTCTTAATGGCTGCTTTTTCTTCTTCTTCCCTTCTCGCTGCTGGGGTTGAATTTTCCAAGAGTCATAGCAACGCAACGGCCCCTGCACGTATAAGAGGCGAGGCGTATTCGGGTGGACTACCTACGGAGCCGGACGGGCGACTCCGAGGATCGGCGCCCACCGGGTTGGTTCCGTCTGGCACTAGCAATTATTGATCCATATCGCCCGCTATCTGTCTAATCTGAGTCGTTACAAGGAAAAGCTTCGACGGGGCCGAGTTGAGATATCGGACCAAACTACCGAGTGGCGTTGTGAACTCATCCGAGATGTCAAGTCACGGCTGTAGCAAAGCCACAGCAGCTGTCAGTCTTACATCTCTGCAGTCCGCAGTCTGCGATCTGCAATTCCTGGCCGTCATGACCTTATCATGAGGCTCCCAGCATTGCAAGTTACCGAGATTTGCGGCTCAGGGAGATCTGGTCTGCACCCTTGTCTCCCGGGGGGACGGTTCCCATATCACTCGACTTGGCTGTGTAATGGGCAGATGGCAAGGAATAAAATCCAGCAAACCCTCAAGGTCGAGTACCAAGTACGAATACCCAACGAACCCAACGAAGAGCCTTCGCGCCAAGTCATCAACCACGTCGCATGTGTCGGTCCTGTGATTCGTCCCTGACAGGTTGAGAAGACCAGGGCAAGCAGGGTTCAATCACCCCTCCTTCACCCCTTGACCCCTCTAATAGATCGTCACAGTTTGCGTCTCCTTGCCTCGTTCAAATGCCTCGCCAGACATGATTCCCTGGACGTAGCAAAGACCTCCAAAGTCATAATCGTTGTCGCCTCCCTCTCTGCGGTTCACAGTAAACGGGAAATTTCCTCCGTAAAATACCCAGACTTCTTCTCCTGGCTGCGTCTTAAGGTGGCCGATGCCCATCAACCCTGTTTTGGTGACAAACATCCGCTGGTTCGTCATCATCCCCTTAATTGTTCGGTGAGTCCAGTATTGCTCGCCGGTCTCGAGATACTTGTAGACCGTCTCAACGTCCTCGTCGTCGGCCGGTGCCTCGACTCTCTGCTCCTCGTTTCTCAAAAGATCGCCCAGCATAAGCCTTCCGAATGCCTCGCGAAAAGATAATCCTCCGAGATAGGTATCTGGTGTTTCTGGTGTTAACTGTTGGATGTGCTCTTTGGCAATATGCTCCCAGTCCTTGATGAGCGCACGCTGGTCGGCATTGTAGTCGGAACCTGGTGGCCTTGGGCTAAGCCATACTTCGCCGACAGTTTCAATCGTGTCGACAAAGACTCCCTTCAGCTCTAGAGTATACTTGGTTTTCTCCCGTCGCTTCAGCAGTTCGCCAATGTTGAGATGCCTCCCGCCATGGGCCTTGTACTCGGGCCAGGCAAACATGTGAAACCAGTCGGTGTTGTGTTCAGAAATGTACGATGCATCAAGTGCCCAGCGGGGCATTCCGGGCGTTGCTGCTTCGCCCTCTAACCGCGGGTCCATGATGAGAGGGAAAAGACTCTCGTCGCTCACCATCAGGCCAAAGCTCAAGTCGCAAAAGACATCCACCACGGGCCTATCGTAGTCGCAGTCCTCCACTGTCGGTAGTGATCCAGCTGGTAGGAGCCCCATCAATGCGTAGGCCTTGTCACGGGGATCCGTGGCTCTGCGGTTCCGGTACCGATTTATCACAAACGCTGGGACGTCGTCGCTGCCTCTGGCACTGTCTACCCAGATTGCCATAGCCATTAGATCGGCCAAGGTAGGGGTTTTAAATGAAGGAGTAAGGCGTTCATAGAGGAGACTCGGGATGCCTCCAGTCCAGGTTCTCGTGGCGTGTGTCAAGGTTTTCCATGGAAACGTCGTCGATCCCCAGAGGATCGTCTGCTGCGGTGGAAGAACAGCTTCCTGGACTGTCCATACTCGGCTCCACCAAGGTGTTGTATGCATCCCCAGAGACTCTAAGGCCTTGAGTGGTCCTTTGAAAGATTCGTCAGACTCAAGCGAAGACGGAAGCGTGATGCCTTCTTCAACCCCTCCCGCCTCGAACAAGGCGGCCATGTACTTGAGAATCTCCACCGCTTCCTCGGCGTCAGCCTGAGGGATTCCTTGATTGAACTCTCCCATCCATATCTGACAGGTCTGACACTTGGAGTAGATTTGCCGCATCAGACGAACCTGCTGGGCCTTTTCTTTCGTATCCCACTGGTTGATGCAAAGCTGGTCGATCCAAAGAGCTCGAGATTGGTCTGCTAGTCGCAAGCGCTGTAAAAGCGAGTGCAGATTTTTCGTCACTCCCACTTTGCGACCCGAGATTTCAACGTCAATGAGGGATTCGCTGTTCCCCCAGACATATGAGATGGCATCATATTCCGGGTTCGTCTCCAGCGCCGCAACTCTTAGATCACCCTTTAGTAACGACTCGCTGTCGCCATTGTGAGGGAGGAGGTACAGTATGCGAAATTCGTTGCGTGAAATCATCTTGGCAGATTGCAACAAGTGTTGGTGCTGTCCCTCCAGAGATGAGGCGTTTTCTCCTCACATATATGGGTGGACCCTGGTCAGCAGGGGCATGAAGCCATTGGTACCTGGTCCATGGACGTCAGCTTACTGATAGAAGTCCTTGGTTCCAGATTCGCAGACGAAGTGTAACATTCTCGGGATTCAGGTGCCAATGACACTCGACCCTTTGACTCAAGTCGTTGCAGGTCTGCCAAAGGAGCCGTTCATCGGTTGCATTCTGAGTCCGAATAGACGTCAGAATGTTTTAGAATGCGCCTGGAAGTAACTCATGTCTTGATGAAAATAAAAGCCGTGATCTCTGCTCCGAGAAAACCTAATAGAATTGTTATCACTAAGCGGTTTATGCTGGCTGCTAATGAGAAAGAGCCACCCATACCTGGCGGCATTCAGTGCCGGAGTCACCTGAGTTGTAGCATCATGTGCTCCTTCCATTGGCGCAGATCAATTTCCTAGGTGCATCAAATTAATCTAGTTTCTAAATGTAGGTAAATCAATAACCTCCTCCATCCATCGTCGGTCATTCTTTATCGCTTCTCACCTGTCCCTTAGTCTTGTATTTTTACCATGTTCACTGATCGCAAAGCATCTCGAGTTTGCTTGGACAGGGAAGCCGCTCAACCAACTCCTCTCCCGGAACCTACAGAGGGAAATATGCCAGGACAGATTCACTCACCCCATGGCCAACTAGAAAGGCCGATGCTCCAACAGTCAACCTCTCGATTGAAACACTTGTAGGACAGGCAGTTGCGGAAAAGGTTAGCACGCGGTTCCGAAACGACAGACTGTGGGGAGCGCGGTCTATCGTTTGAGCACTTCGATCATCGCATGACTTCATGTCCTGAGCTGAGACGTGCTCCTCAGTGCTCGTCGGTTCGTGTGCAAGTCCAGGCTGGGCCCTTGAAAAGAGTGCTGACAACTCTCAGGAGATAACACCACCTTCCATCGGATCGTGCCACAGTGCTGGGGGATACAATCAATACCAGGCGACTCGGCCGACAAGTCTCCGTAGTCGCCTTGCTCAACGGTTTCGTCGGCGGCATTGGACATCTCCACTTGGATCAAGCCGCTCAAGCTTCCCCAGCTCACCCGGCGACCCGGAAATCAAGGAAATCAAGGTCCACAATGGAAGGGAGCGGCGCCGGAGAGCACAAGAGTCGGAGACAGAGACGGAGAAAAACCGGGGTTCATCGGGCGACGGAACGGTCACGGTTTACTCGGCTCCGACGGCGGACGAGGGCACTCGGCCGCTCGTGATGGCCGGAATGGTATTGGCGACATCGGAACTAGACCGGCTGAGTTCCAAGGCCAGGCGCCGAGAGGAAACGGAACAAGGCAAATAGAGCCGGATAAAAGGGTCTATGCTTGGGGATTCAACGATTCATTTAGACATCTTTAGGGAATGTGCCCTGGTGTGCCGCGTTTATCCAGGGCAGTTCTGAATCAAATTGAATACTGCCATCGGCGCTTTGTTCAACTTGCCGAAAATCAAAGACTGAAGTGTCGGCGAATCGTTGCTCGGAACCGAAAGGGGTAGCTAACAGCGTTACAAGTTCGATCGGGCATAGACCGAGGCATAGAATGGCAGCCGTTGGTTGGCTGTATTTGAAGTAGTGGCTGCCATCGGCTCCGAGACAATGGGGTTGGTCTGGCTAGAACTGGAGAAAGCTGGGGTTTATTGGCGATTGCCGCCCGGGTTGCGTCGGATGACTTCATTTATTTGGAAGCTTTTCCCGGTCGTAGCACTGTCTCGTGCGTTATCTTAAACCATTGATCTAAGCTTCAGTTGCTCTCTTCTTTGACACCTTCAAATACCCCGTCCAGCCGTTCTTGTTCTCAACCTCCAACTCTCCACTACACAGCAATTCACAATGTTCCGACCAATTCTAAGGACATGCACTAGAAACTCCCGGGCCATCGCTCCCATGCGAGCTTGTGCTACTCGGAGTTTCGCCTCTGCAAAGGGCCCCGCCTTCAACTGGGAAGATCCCCTCAACGCACAAAATCTATTGACCGAGGACGAGATTGCCATCGGCGAGACTGCGGAGCGATATTGTCAAGAGCAATTACAGCCCCGCGTGTTGCGTAAGTCATAACCTTGGCCTGTGCCCCGCGCCTGCTAACGTCCCCTAGAGGCCTACCGCGACGAGAACTATGACCCCAAGATCCTCGAAGAAATGGGAGAGCTGGGCCTTTTGGGCGCCAGCATCCAGGGTTACGGTTGCGCCGGCGTCTCGTCCGTTGCCAGCGGCTTGATCACGAGAGCGGTGGAGCGCGTCGACAGCGGTTACCGATCCGGGATGTCAGTCCAGTCCTCGCTGGTCATGGGTGGCATCGCCGAGCACGGCACCGAGGAACAAAAGGAGAGGTTCCTCCCTGAGATGGCCAAGGGAAAGCTTCTGGGCGCCTTTGGCCTCACCGAGCCCAACCACGGTAGCGATCCTGGCAGCATGGAGACGGTAGCTAGGCCGCACCCGTCCAAGAAGGGAGTCTACCTGTTGAGCGGCGCCAAGACCTGGATCACCAACAGCCCCATTGCCGACGTGCTGATGGTCTGGGCCAAGCTACAAGAGACTGGCAAGATTCGAGGTTTCCTGGTGGAACGCAAGGACTGTCCGCCTGGCACCCTTGAGACTCCTGCCATCAAGGACAAGAACGGTCTGCGAGCCTCCATTACCGGCATGATCCAGCTCGATAACTGCCCTGTACCCGAAGAGAACATGTTCCCCAACGTCGAGGGTTTGACTGGCCCTTTTAGCTGTCTCAACAACGCTCGTTACGGCATTGCTCTGGGTGTTATGGGCGCTCTGGAAGACTGCATCGCGCGGGCCAGGACCTACGCCCTCGAGCGAAAGCAGTTCAAGGGCAACCCTCTAGCCAAGTATCAGCTGGTCCAGAAGAAGCTCGCTGATGCCGCCACCGACGCTGCATTCGGTACCCTTGCCGCCATCCAGGTCGGCCGGCTCAAGGATGAGGGCAAGGTGGCGCCCGAGATGATTAGCATGATCAAGCGCCAAAACTGCGATACCGCGTTGAAGAACGCCCGAGTGCTTCAGGAGATTTTTGGAGGAAACGCCGTGAGTGACGAGTACCATATTGGCCGTCACGTGGGCAACCTCTACGTAACCCAGACGTACGAGGGACAAAGCGATATTCACAGTACGTATCCTCCGATTTGTGATGATTAATAAGAACACACCAGCTAACTACTATATAGGTTTGATTTTGGGACGGGCGATTACTGGCGTCCAGGCGTTTGTGTAAATGGGTAGAGGATATCATGGAGGCGTACGACGTGTAACGGGCTAGGGATGATTCACAACGCCACGTTGGTAAAAGATACATAAAACATGAACAAGCAAAAAAAGCCAACCCAACCTGACCCAGATGAGTGCCTTATTGTCGTGAATGAGGCCAGACAGATTGCCAACTGTCGTCAAATACTTATCCAACAGTCCCCTGGTGGTGGGTAATCAACGACTAATAGCGCAGCGAGCGGGCCGGATATGTCGCCCAACGTCATGAGCCGGGCCGGAACGGTGTATCCATCTGGGGCATCTTTGGGTTCGCCGCCAAGGGTGGGCCAATGCTTGCGTCAGGGACGGACCCGGCGATGCCGTCGGGGCAAAAGCATGGTGTCTTGTTCTGGGCATAGATACCTGAAGGAGGCTTTGCCGGCAATCCGAGCTGAGTTGGAAATTGATGGCTTGCTCAGCCTCAGTAGGGAGCAAGTACTCTGGACGGAGGACACGGGTTCTGAGTACGGTGTACACGGGGTCTGAGCGAGTTGGGATTACAGGGGAGAAACTGGCGGATCAAGACAGAAGCCAATAGCGAACGCATGGAACAGTCACCGCTGCTCTCCGTACCTGTAGTCCACTGCTCGTTCTCGGCCACCGCTCCAAACCAACCCGGATAGCCCTCCACCGCTGAACGGCGTTCCCCAGACATCGTACTGTCATGGAAAATAAGCATCCGATGGCGCGAGCCCATCGAAGTCAAGCGAAGAACATGGTGCTATTGCCTGGGGCGAAGAGGCGAAGAGTGACTCGTGCAAGTTGCTTGAGATTCGAGGCGGTCATCGGCCGCAGCCCCAAATTTACGTAGGGGAGTGTTAGTGCGCGCGTACCACACCCTTTTCCGCCCACAAGCCCCCTTGAGCGTGGCCGTGCTTGGGCTGCTGTGGCCCAGTCAGCCACGGAGGGGGGGCCTAAAAAACCTGACTTTTCGGGCTGCCAAAATGCAGGATGCAGGCAGGCCAGCCACTCTTCCCTCACCTCTCTTTGTTGACCCTCCTCTTTCCTCCATACTACTACTACCCCATCGCCGAACGGCACTCCAAATCCCGCCTCCCGACTTCAGCCTCGACTGAACTCTTCCCACTACATCCACCGACGACTTTTCAACAGACAAATTTACTACCAACATCAACCCATCTCCATCTTGTTCGAACCCTCGGACAAGTCTTCTCATTGCAGTGTGCGTGCTTTCGCTTCCCCTTCTTCCCTTCTTCCCTCGTCGTGGTCTTCAAGCGCTGACATCCACTCTCCCTGCAGCACCGCGATCACTCGCACTTCGTCCTTTAGATACCCCTTACAAACCTCACAAGATGGCTCTCAAGCGCATCAACAAGGAGCTCACTGATCTCGGCCGGTAAGTCGTCTCGTGCTCTTTTCCGACAACCCGAGGGGATGCTTTCACACTCAAGACGTTAGGTGGGGCTACGGTAAGCGGGGTCTTCATCGAATGCCTCACTTTACGCTTCTCCCGCCTGTGATGACGGTGATTGAGATGCCCTCGGGATGGAAAAACTGCTCCTCTTGGTTTTCGCAGTGTACTGACCGTGATTCACAGAGACCCTCCCTCTTCCTGCTCTGCTGGCCCCGTCGGCGAGGATCTGGTATGCACAACCCCTCCCCCGCTTTGATAAGCAAGGCGGCTCTCTTGGACAACATGAGCCACTGGAAGCGAAACCTTCCACGACTACATAGGACGATGAGACTGACTGAATGCAAAATAGTTTCACTGGCAAGCCACGATTATGGGACCTGTGAGTATTCCCTCCTGGATGGTCGGTGGGCAAAAGTCTAGGCGCTGCGGCGAAGCGCCCAGTGACCAAAACCTTGGCCAACCACATCTCGTGTAGCCCTCGTCTACCATCAACATGTACTAATAATAATTCTTAGAGCGATTCCCCCTACTCTGGCGGCGTCTTTTTCCTGGCGATCCACTTCCCTACCGACTACCCTTTCAAGCCTCCCAAGGTCAACTTCACCACCCGCATCTACCATCCCAACATCAACTCCAACGGCAGCATTTGCTTAGACATTCTGCGTGACCAATGGAGCCCTGCTCTGACCATCTCCAAAGGTATGACTGCCACACCCGTCGAAACGTACCTGTCGCTAACATAATTAGTCCTCTTGTCCATCTGCTCTATGCTGACGGATCCCAACCCTGATGATCCGCTTGTGCCCGAGATTGCCCACGTCTACAAGACCGACCGACCCCGATACGAGGCCACAGCGCGGGAGTGGACCCGAAAGTATGCCATTTAGCGTTCGCAATCAGACCGGCGGCGGCTAGACCCTGGCGTGGATTGCCCTCCCGTTGATACGGCGACGTGGAAACCAATTAAATCATTGCTTCGCATGCGGTTGCGAAATGTCCTTGGGTCATGAGTGGTATTATAGGCGTTGTTATCGCATCATCGCTGGAGCTTATGGCTGTCGTGGCAGGCAGCGAAGATGAGGAGTGGCTTACGGCGATTGAGGGAGAAAGGACAACCAGACAGACAGATTAACTACTAAGGGATTTCATGCGGCTAGGCTTTGGGTTTGCATTGACAGTGTTTTTGGCATCCAGAAACAGGCAGCGTATACAATTTGTCTCTAGCCTTGACGGGTGTAACTCTGACCAGTCGTTGATTGCGTGGCATTGAAACGTGAAATGATGTGAAAGACAAGTAGACGGATAGAACGGCTTTATAGCATGACGAGTCGATGCCATGAGATGCCAATAATGTTAGAGCACTACAAATCCTAGATGTGCTCCAACTTAGCATGCAACTTTTACATAGTGGCGCCACGTTGATGTAGATTTTCTATGTTTTGCAGCCATGGACCAGAGGGGATTGTCGATCTCTCATGACGGACCACCTGGAAACGAATTTGGAGAAAAAGAAAGGCGTAGTGTTCTAGCAGACATCTCACGTGGTTTCCGTCTGCCACCGGGAAGATCACACTCCCTAGGCCAGAGGACATTGGAGATCAGCAGAGAGGGCACCCAGGCAACCGGGGGGTATCACATTCTGCTCACATCCTCCCTCACATCCTGATTTTCTTCTAGCCGAATACTCACATGAGCTGCGACGATTGAAACCTGTCAACGTCACCAACCCCAGCGTCGCAGGCGCCACGAACGCGAAACAGCAAAGTCGAGCGGGAAGTGGACAAGTGTTTAGGAGAACGTGTGCCGAGCCCACGAATCTGAGCCGCAGTGCCGGGCATTTCGATAAGCGAAACTAGCACATTTGGTAAAAATTTCCCATGGTGTCGGAGGATGCTTTTGAAACGGGTTTGACCAAGTCTTTGAGCGCTCAGCGGCGCTTTCTGACGGACACAGAGGCCTGGCTCGGAGGGAGCGGCTGGGTGCCAAGACTTGCAGACTTGGGGGTCTTTGGATGTGCTTCTTTGATAGACAGCCGCTGGAATGATCCAATAGGAGAGTGGTGGATGACCCGTGGCTTCTCATAGTTCATCATGTCATGTCTCGTGCCCCTACCTATGGCAGAGAGAGAGGGATGAGATGATAGCGCAGAATGTGCTTTTGCCTAACGCCACATGCATTCACCAGCCAGCAGCAACCCAGTGGATCTCGACCAGCTGCGACAAGTGGCTGATTTCCAGCCAAGCCGTCAATATGTGAAGCGAAATAGAGGCGAAATAATTAGAGGCAACGGGCTTTGGTTGCTTGGGCAAAAACGATGATTGGAGGGGACCCGCTATGGGTGCAACTCATCCGGGGGGCTGGCCTAGAGTGGTCGGTGGGCAAACCTGTAACACGGGGGGTCTCGGATGGGGTGGTAGATGCTTCGAGACATGACACGCCCAGGCAAGATGGACGATGCGACAAGCACGATGGGGCCAATCACGAGCGGCAAAGGTGACCCTGGCGACGCTCACACGCACTCGAGGGCTGCGGTGATTGAGAATCGAACCATTTTCCACCTCTTCGATGCTGGAAACGCCGTAGATCATTAGATGCCGCCATGACTGACCCTAGTCGTTCAAGGCGAGGCCTCACTGTAAAGCCTGTGAAGCCTGTAATGCCCAGTGGATGACCGCTGGAATCACCTGGGCCGCCCTGTCGTTGCCAGCGCTAGAATCGAACTGGGCGCTAGCACGGCCACTTCGAGACGTCTCCGAAGCCACCCCGCGCCGAGCCTCTTGTTCCAGGTTCCAACGATGGGCCTTGAATGAAGGATAGGAGAAGACGCGATTGGACGCGGCCACTGGAACCAGGTGCGACTCTGTCTTTTTCAGAGGGGCCTTTCAGGGACCTCACAGGGCGCATGGCGTGGTTGTTCGGGGGTCCGCCTGAATGTCATGTCCGCATCCCAGGCCTGCCCTACCGTTATTACGGTTCTCTCGGTCGACGACTTTCCCACCAAACCGACTCGTCCTGTTCGCCTTTACGTTCGTCTACTATCTAGGCCCAAGTGCGTTGCCAAGACTCTCTCCCTTCAAGGCCCAAGTTTCCAAGCAAGGGTTGTCTGCCGCAGGTATGATCTCCGTCGTGAGAAATCACCCGATTTTTGTTACCCCCCACCAAGGTCGAGCCCTTCGTCCCGTCTCATAAGTGCCCACCAAGCCGCCCCCTTGACCAGTTGTGTGGTTTCCCTTTTTCCTCTCCTTCCGAACCGCCATTTAATTGCAGAGTGCAAAGTGCGCTGACAGCCTCTCTCATCCAGGCTCTAGACAGCTCCGTTCTTTTTTTATTTATTTCTATCTTCGCCGTCTATATTCAATCTCTTTGTTTCTCCCGTCTCGGACGCCACATTGTACATTCAGCAGGTTCTGAATCCACATCTCCCACTCGCTCGGCGCCGAAACCACCACCACATCGACACTCGTTGCGACGGACTACTAAAACATTAGGAATTTGAACAACTCCAGACGACTCGCTGTTGATCATCTGCACTTTGAAGAGGAGGAACGACTACGTCGCGCGGTGATTGGGCGGTTCTGCGCGCTGCGCTGCTACCGGAAGAAAGTCAGAAGCGACGACCACCCGCCATGAACTACGAGTACGACTACTCGGAGAAGCCCTCCGAGCGATCACGATGGACGCCTCTCACGCGTATGCTGCTGTCGGGTGAGATGACCCAGGAGAAGCAGCAAGAGCTGTCATCGAAGGAAAAGTTTGATCGGTGGATGATCAACGAGGGTTACCGAAGAGTGTATGTTGTGATGCCCCCCCCTGAGGTCTGCATTCGCTTTGACTAACACGGGATAGGTTCGTCTTCGTCTTCATGATTACCCACGCCATGATCTTCGGCTTTGCTTGTGTGCACTACTCGATGAAGGAGAGTCTTCAGAGCTCTCGCGACAACTTTGGCTTCACCTTTACCATTGCAAGATCCGCGGCCCTGGTCCTGCATCTCGACGTCGGCATCATCCTGTTCCCCGTCTGCCGAACCCTCATCTCCCTCCTACGCCAGACGCCGCTCAACGGAATCATCCAGTTCGACAAGAACATCAGCTTCCACATCACCACGGCATGGTCGATTGTCTTTTGGTCGTGGGTCCACACCATTGCCCACTGGAACAACTTCGCGCAGGCCGCGATCAAGAACAAGCTGGGCGTCTACGGATGGCTGCTCGCCAACTTCGTCACCGGCCCCGGCTGGACGGGATATGTCATGCTGATTGCTCTCATGTGCATGGTCCTGACGTCGATCGAAAAGCCCCGCCGGGCCAACTACGAGCGGTTCTGGTACACTCACCACATGTTCATCATCTTCTTCTTCTTCTGGTCCATTCACGGCGCCTTCTGCATGATCCAGCCCGACGTTGCCCCGTTCTGCACCAGCGTCGGAGCCGCGGCTGTGGGCGTCTTCTGGCAGTACTGGATGTACAGCGGATTCTGCTATCTCGCCGAGCGAATCGCCCGCGAGGTGCGTGGCCGTCACAAGACATACATCACCAAGGTCATCCAGCACCCCAGCAACGTCTGTGAGATCCAGATGAAGAAGGAACACACCAAGACTCGGGCCGGTCAGTACATCTTCCTGTGCTGCCCTGCCGTCTCGCTCTGGCAGTACCACCCCTTTACCCTGACCAGCGCTCCGGAGGAGGATTACATCTCGATCCACATGCGATGCGTGGGCGACTTCACCAGGGCTGTTGCCGCCAACCTGGGCTGTGAGTGGGATAAGAAGAAGCTTGCTGCCAGCAAGGTGGTTGGCGTCAACGGACAAGATGGTCAGGACGTGGACCCGGCCCTCCGCCGGGTTCTCCCCCGCGTCTACGTGGACGGCCCCTTTGGTTCTGCTTCCGAGGATGTCTTCAAGTACGAGGTGGCTATCCTCGTGGGAGCCGGTATTGGAGTCACCCCGTTCGCGTCAATTCTCAAATCCATCTGGTACCGCATGAACTACCCCCAAAAGAAGACGCGCCTCTCCAAAGTCTACTTCTTCTGGATTTGCCGAGACTTTGAATCATTCGAGTGGTTCCGCTCGCTGCTGCTGGCAGTGGAGGCTCAAGATCTGGATCACCGCATCGAGATCCACACGTACCTGACGGCCAAGATCAAGGCCGACGATGCAACCAACATTATGATCAACGACGCCAACGCCGACAAGGACACCATCACGGGCCTGCGAAGCCCGACCAACTTTGGCCGACCCAACTGGGACATGATCTTCCGAGGCATCAGGAAGCTGCACAGTCCAGCCGAAGCCGGTGTCTTCTTCTGTGGCCCCAAGGGATTGGGAAGTGCACTGCACGTGTACTGTAATAAGTACACCGAGCCTGGGTGAGTTTCAAATGCCTTGCACATGAAAGATGGAAGCGCTAACTATGACGTAGATTCTCCTTTGTCTGGGGCAAGGAAAACTTCTAAGCCGGCCTCATCGACCAACTCCTTTTCATGCCGTGGCCTGGGGCGGCTTCTTTCTTCTGGGCACGAGTCCATGTACTGTTGCTTTACCCTTCCTTGGATGGCCCCGATAGAGGCCATGTGAACCTATTTAATATGTGCGCCGGGCGCAGATGTAAGGGGTATATCGTGGGGAGAGTATTTGAAGATGGCTTGAAGATGGGCGAGCAAAGTGATTAACGGTCGTTTGAGCTCGGAGTTTGTAGATGGTGTCTTAATCTGTATTGTAGCCATGTAGCCAGTTTCGTCCACGGACTGTTCATTTCGATAATTGACAAAAAAAACTGCAGTATTCTTTTCGCAGGAGTTGTGGCGTGCATGATGTCACAATCCCCGTGAGGCGCAGTACCCGGTTGAATGTGAGACTTGCAGCGGCACGTTGGATGGCCGAAGCAACTGACAGCAGTCGAGACCTTCCTGTAAACAGGGGGGCGATGACAAATGGGTGGTTCGGGAGGGTTATCAATCATGCGTGACGAGGCACCACGCAGGAGGCCTGAAACGGGCCGTGTTTGAAGAGAATGCTGTCTGCTGCAACCTGACAGCAGCTGACGATAAGTGGAAAGTCTTGTTATCTCGTGAGCGGTCTATTGTTAGGGATGTGTGGGATCATGACAAGGCAAGTGGTGGATGGGTAAGCGGGCAGTTGGATGACATTGGAACAGCCATGATGGGATTTCTTTCCACTTTAGCGTGCAGGCGTATGTGCCGTGGTGTTTCGGGAGAGGTACGATTCGCAATCCCAGGCTGCCAAAGAAAGCAACTAGGGGGGATTCATGAACTAGACCGTGCTGAGCTTGTGAGTGGAGGGACGTGTATCTGTCGGTTGAGCAACGCATGGCGAATCGGTCAGTGCAAAGAGGCAACTCCGCTGACAGTTACAGTCAGCCAGGATGCGCATTAACGAGTTTGCCGGTGGCGCTGGCAAAAGGATGCCGTCACTCCGGCCGGAGACGAACTTCGGAGGCGGCTTACGCTCCCATAGCATGAATAACCTCCCGGCGTGGCGCGGAGCGGAGGTAAGAAATCAGCCCTCCGGAATATCTCACTCGGCCATGATTGTCATGTCAGCTCTTTTTCTATACTCGCGCTATACTGAGGCTAATGATGAGTGGCCCTGCTAGAAAAGCTGGGGCAACTCGTGATGGGGCGAGTGCTGGTCTGGACCGGATGTGTTGATCGTGGGGGGGACGAAAGCTTGATTGCAAATGCCATTCAGTTAGCAGCAGCGGCATAGATGCAATAGCGCGAACAAAAGGGAATACGCACACATATTTCATTCCTCATTGGGGATCGAGATGCGAAAAGATGGTGTTGATGGACCATGTCATGGATGCATGGAATCCCTTCTATGTTTGTCTGCGTACCCCATCCGCACTGCTCCGCCACAACCATTCCATCCCCGGTGTTCAAAGCGCGCCTGATGATTGACGAACCTGGTAACTTGTAACTTGCAGACAATGCCCGTGGTTCGTGCATTGTCCTTTTTTGCGGCGGCCCGTTGCCCGTACCAGAGTCGGGCAAATCAAACGTGGACTGATGGCATTTCGGCTGGGTCCAGGCTCGTCCATCCTGAGCTAGAACTAGCGAATGCTCGGAGATCGGGGCTCAAAATGGACCCTGCCATGTCGTATTTGCGTAGGGAATGCCATTGGCGAACTGGCACTTGATGGATGAGCCTGAGCCATGTTGGCCCGAAGAGGCAAAACGCCATTCCGGTGGAGAGCAGATTTGGCTTCCAGAGTGTCGGAGAGTCCACGAACTGACAAGTCTGCGGCCCCATAAGCAACGTACTTCAGGAAGCTGGCTAGCCTGCGGCAGACAAGAATAGTGCACCAGGCGCAAAGCAGCATGCTCGCATATGCATGGCTACGATTAACCGTAACCAGAGAACGCGCCAAAAGGATGTGCTGGCAAACTAGTTTACTCACCACTCTGCAGTCCAATGACAGTTTCAGTTAGCCCTGCGATTCACAATCAATGGCGTCGTCGACCGCTCGTTCGCTGGCGGCGCCATGGCTCGTGTGGCGGGCTTCTTCGGGCTTCAGCTGATTGTTTGGCTCGTTTTGGTGTGGATGGGCGGATGGGTTCAGTCCTTCACCTCATTCCAAGACAGAAGTGCTTGGCCATGTCTTAGGTTTTGTCGATCGGGCCTTTGCGTTGTCTGGATCCGCAAAAAAGAAGAAAAAGGAACAATTGGCTCCTTGAGATGGGGGCATACGTCAGTTGCCACCCATTGGAGGCCCTCTTCAGATGGGAGACATCATACGTAGGACAAGTCTTGGTGAAGGCGCAAAAGGTACGAGAGTACATAGACCTCGTATAACGTCTTGACCTCCCACCCACCGCGCATCACGGGAGATGGTGGGTCGGCGCCACGGACCTGCGCTAGGCCAAAATTGGCACGAGTCGTTGGTGTCGACGAGCTTGCACCTTAAGGGCATCGAGTGACACATCGCAACGTGCAATAGCCAGCAAAATCTGTTTGGTTATTCTGCGACCGAAAAAAGCACTGCCTCGTCTCTGTCTTCTCTAGCCGTTGAGTTTCTGAGTTTATCGAATGGAGACGTCTGCTTACCTGTTTCTGGTCGTCGGCCAATCCGTTTTCTATTTTCTGGGTATCCGCATAGCGCCCACATGCTACGTAGTATGTGCTTCCCACCCGCGCCGTTTCCCACGTCGTAAGGTACCTGAGAGCTTTGCTGTCGGTGCCTGTGCCGTCGCGGTGTTAGATTGCACAACCATGTACTCCCGTATACAACCGCGTAGTCCTACAGTGTACCCCATAGGCCAATCTCGCGTTCCCACCTCATCAGGCTGTCGATATTTCGCCACTGCTCGTCTACTACGTACCTCATCGTACGCCCGCGAATCGCAAGCGTTGAGCCCTCAATGCGTGTACAATGCAAAGAAGAACGGGTTGAAGATCGCAGTGCAATAAACCTGTTCATCAGATTGTTGGGACCACCCACCACAGCCACATGCAACCGCTACCTTTCGGGGGGGCTGTTACCACCCTCAGCGCTCTCTCCGGCGTGTGCGCCATCCCTCCTTTCCCTAATCCCACTGGCAACGCGCGCCCCGCCGCTACTTTTGGCGGGTGTGGCCCTTGCGCCAGGCCCTGGCAGCCCGTTGTGGGCTGTGTGCCAGTGTGGTACCTGGGCTTGATGGGGCCCTGCATCTCCTGCGTCTCCCGTCTCCTGCGCTCTTGCCGTTGTTCCCTGGTCCTGCACCAGTGACCACTGCCCACCACACCTTCCATTCTGTCAACCCCCCTGCAGTCCCTATTTTCCTCCGGTCCCACGTCTCTTCCGATGTCCCCGTGTTTTCCTTCATTTCCCCTTCTTTCCCATCGTCCTTCGTTCCTCCGACCGACTGATTGATCGAACCCCTCTCCCTTTCTTCCCTTCGTTCCTTTGTATCGCTCTCCGATCTCAGATACACCACAATCATTTCGAGATGCAGCTAAAAAGGCTTCTGTTCCTGGGCCTGCTCCTCGGCGCCGAGGGCACACGAGTCGTCCGTCGCCAGGGCAGCCATGACGACGCCCATATCGACCGACGCCAGCTAGACTCCAATACCGACAGCGCGACTGGCGGCGACGATTCCACTACTGATGCCGTCATCAGCAGCAGCAGCAGCCCCCCAATCGATGAAGTTACTACCTCGACCAGCGCCGACCAAATCACCACTACCACTGCCGACGAAGTCACCACCACCAGCTCGTCCGAAGAGGCTGGCGATACAACCATCAACCAGACCGTCACCGTCACCGATGACGACGCTTCAGCCATCACCAAGAAGACCACCGTCCAAAAGACAGTCGTTTCTACCGTCGTCGTGACCTCCACCCTGTTCGAAACCAAAACCGTGACAAGCGAAGGCGAGACGTCCACCAGCACCGTTTATTCGACGACTACTGTCTGGGCCAACGAGCGACGCGCTTTGAACCTAGCCCCTCGCACCGTGGATTCCGATGGCTATGTTGTCGTCGACGCGATGCCCACTGGTGTTACCGAGGTCGCCCAGGACGAGCAGCACGACCTCAAGGCGCTGCTCCGACGCAAGCACCTAGCCGAGCGCGCTCTTGTTACAAAGGTGGTCACTGTCACCGTCGGCGGTAACGCAAAAACCACCACGCAGACAGTCACGCAGACAGTTATTTCTTCAACCAGCAGCGTGAAAAAGTCGACGAGCACGGTTACGGAAACCGAGGTGTCCGGAGCTAGCACCACGATCACCACCACGAGTGTCCTAACCATCACTTCGACCCGGGTCACCACTGGGGTTGTGGTAACTTCGACGGGTACTTCTTCGGATTCCGACAGCTCCAATGATAGCTCCAACGACAGCAGCAGCTCCAGCAGCTCCAGCAGCGGCCTCTCCACGGGTGCCAAGGCCGGAATTGGCGCTGGTGCTGGTGTCGTGGCCCTCGCCGCTCTCGGTGTCATCCTATGGTGCTGCCTCAAGAGGCGCAACAAGCCCTCCAAGTCGGAGATTGACGATATGTTCGGCTCTTCCGAGGTACCAGTCGGCGGCGTTCGCAACACCACCACTTCTCCCCACATGTCGCAAGCCAACCACGGCGTGGAGTCTGGTCTTGCCCCTAACCGCATGGCCACCAAGAGCGAGGGCTACCGCGGTACTGCCATTGGCGACGGACGTACCGGGTACGCCAAGCCCGCCCCCTACGGCGCTGCCTACAACAACGCTGTGAGCCCCGAGACGGCCTACTCGCGTACCGCCACTGCCAGCCCTGGACGAGAGGATCGCCTTCCTCTGCATCCCTCAGCCGCTGAGATGGACAGCCCCGCAAACACCGCCGAACTGGGCAACGACAACGTAGCCGCAGAGAAGTGGCATAACAACAACGCGGCCGAGATTGACAGCCATCCAGTGACGAGCCCCCGGCCAGCGGCGCCCGCTGAGCACGTGTATGAGATGCCTGCCCAGCCATACCGATAAACGATATCTGCAGTGTCGGAAAAGTGCTTGGTGTACGGCGAGCGGACACTTACGACTAAAGATCCAAGTGGGTTGGAGTTCCCGAGGGATATGCCGACAAGGAGCCTATGGGAGGGGGATATTAATGTCAGATACTGTACATACGATGTAAAATCTTTTTTTTTGTCATTGCATGGGGCTTCCTCACAGTGGATGGGAAGAGGTTCTGCATCTCAGATTCACCTAGCCGCGCGCTAGTTTTCTTACTTATCTATCTACTACTACCTACTACACTACATTACACTACATTGCGAATCTTGAGGACAATTCTTTGGTTGATACCTGGGGTCGTTGAGGGTCAAGAGTTGAAAAGAGGAGCTTCGGGACGGCTTGGTTTTTTTTTTTTTTCTTTATGTTAACTGACTTGAAAGATATCCAACCTTAATAGCGATTTTCTTAATTGGAGTGAATGTTTGCATTTAGTTGTCTTTAGCATATGCTCGCGTGTTGTTGAACTAGGTCCGGCCATTGGGGTTGAGCAATTGAGAAGTGTATACTGCAACCAGCAACACAGTGCAAATCCTTCCATTCATTGTATCATGACAGAATAGCTCATCTCATTAGTATCCTCAAAGTGTAAATTGAAAGATAATAGCTACCTAGACGTAGGTCAATTATTAAGTTGGTTCTTGCAGCGGGAGGGGCTGCTGTCAGGCACTCAACCTGGTGGACCGTGGCGCCATGCGGCTAGGAGCGGGAACGCAAGAAGAAATAGTTTGCATGCATGTTTCCTACAGGGCCTTGCTGACTTTTACAAAACAACAGGGGATTCTCGAGGTGAACTAGTTGCACCAATATTCAACGACTGGACGATGAGACGGCCCTTTTACCGGGCTGGGTGCTCCGAACGCCACCCCTTGGCATCGTGTCAGTCAGTCTCTTGACTCATAGATAGATAGATCCAACACCAAGTATATGCCGCAATGACAAAATCTACACGCTCTTGTCCGCTCCCCCTCCGAACCTCGCAACGGACGACGCTCAGGTCCGAATTTTCCGTCTGACGAGCCTCTCATTGCGCTGGCGGCCGCGCCCATCTGATCTGACCACTTTTCTGCGCTTTTAGTTCCTTGTGTTGCGGGCATCGGCCAATTACTAAGAGGAGTCGGTCCTGGGTTGTGGTGAAGCCACCCGCCTCGTGTGGTCCCCCGACTAGTTTTTTTTTTCTTCGCTCTTTTCCAAGGTAGCCCTCAGTTCATTGCCAACAAGAGTGGCGCGGCCCTTTCTGTCGTCTAGTTTGCATTTTAATGACTACGACGGCTTTTGATCTTGTTTCTTAAAAGTCCAAAGCCAAGTTGGTAAAAGCCGAAGAGTAACCTAGAGGTGTGAGTTCTCGGACTGCACTGACGGGACTCAACTTGTGAGAACCAACCCTCGTCTCTAGTTACTCGCTCAGTCACGGATTCACCATGGATGTGCATCACAATTCCAAAGGCAAGTCGACGCCGCCGGCGCAGACTCATAGCCTTGGCGATGACTCTCCCAACGGGCTCGACCTCGACAAGGCCGAAGCAGAGCGACGCCTCGTTCGCAAGCTAGATCTACACATTATCCCGCTCATCATGACCCTTTACCTGTTTAGTTTCCTCGACCGGTGAGTCAGCCAACTTCCCGTGGCCTGATTGTCATGGCTCACAACGCAACGACAGAGTCAACATTGGCAACGCCCGTCTGTACGGCCTTGAAGAGGACCTCGGGCTCTCGCCGGAGCAGTTCCAGGTCTCCGTTTCGATCCTCTTCGTCACCTACCTTCTCTTTGAAGTGCCTTCGAATCTGGTGCTCAAGCTGTTTACGCCGCGCCGATGGATCGCCTTCATCGCCGCGGCCTGGGGCATCATCGCAACCCTCATGGGGCTGGTCAACTCGTACGGGGCTCTGCTGGCCTGTCGGTTGCTGCTAGGAGCCGTCGAGGCCGGCCTGTTCCCAGGCTTGACGGTGTACTTGACCTTCTTCTACACCAAGCGCGAGCTGGCCCTGCGTGTGGGCTACCTGTTCGTGAGCGCCGCCGTGGCCGGTGCGCTTGGCGGGCTGCTGGCGTACGGTATCGGCCACATGGACGGCCTACACGGCATGAGTGGCTGGCGCTGGATCATGCTGATTGAGGGCATTCCCAGTTTCGCCGTGGGCGTCGTCACGTATTTTGCGCTGCCCAATGACCCGGAGACGGCCTACTTCCTCGACGACGCCGAGAGGGAGCTGATGCGGTCGCGACATGCCCGCGAGTACGGCAACACGGCGTCGAGTCGTGAGTTTAACGCGGCAGACATGATGATGGCGTTCAAAGACTGGAAGGTCTGGGCGTTTTGCGTTGCGCAGTTTGGTGTTGATACCATGCTTTACGGTGAGTTTCCTTTGCTCCCAGCCTATGCTCAAGAGACAACTTGGAACACGACGGCCTAACCAACTCAAGGCTTCTCAACTTTTCTCCCCACCATCATCAATGACCTCGGCGAGTGGACCACGGCCGAAGTCCAGCTCCTCACGGTGCCGTGCTACTTCCTCGGAGCGGCGGCTTACATGTCCACGGCCTACCTCTCGGACCGGATGCAGCGCCGGGGTCTGTTCTGCGTCCTATTCGGTGCCATCAGCGTCGTTGGCTACGGCATTCTCCTCGCCGATGTGTCTTCGGGCGCGCACTATTTTGGGTGCTTCTTGGTCGCGGGTGGACTATACGTCGTCGTTGGCCTGCCGCTGGCTTGGGTAAGTTTTCTCGGGTGACTGGGCACGCTGGTCGAGTTGCTAACTAGTGTTGTAGCTGCCAACTAACTCGCCCCGTTATGGAAAGCGGACGACGGGAACGGGAATGCAGCTCACGTGGGGCAACGCTGCAGGCATCATGTCTGCCTTTATCTAGTCAGTATCTCGATCCTCATCATCGATCCTCGTCAACCGGAAACAGCACAACTAACAGAATGGTTAAACAGCCCCGCCAAGGACAAGCCTCGCTACGTCCGCGGACACGCCGTGACGCTCAGCATGGTCGGTCTAGGCACCATCATCTATGCTTTCCTGTGGTTCTGGTACCGCAGGGAGAACCAGCGGCGCGCTGCCGGCGAGATGAAGGAAAAGTACCGCGGCATGGCGGAGGAGGAGCTGGTGGAGCTGGGAGACGAGAGCCCGCACTACCGGTACACGATTTAGACTGAGGAGAAGGGAGAGGTTTGCTCTGGGCCAGGGCACTGTAGCTACATGGTTTTAATGACCCAAGCAGAAAGAGATGGGGTAAAAGCAAAAGTTAATGGATGAGATGAATGACTGACAGGGTTAGAGACCATAGGGTAGCTGTACTGCAGGCTCATGGAACACTTCATGTCTGTCGGGGCTAGATTCAGTTGTTGGATCATTGCGGTGTTGACTTAGGAATTACCGCATCGCATCAGAGCATAATATATCACCATTGGAATAGGGTCTAGGTTGGAACCGGACTGCATCTTGACATTCGTCGTTGGTCAATACGGTTCTCCATCACCGGCCCGAGCTCAAAGAACGGAAGCATGCCGAGGGACCCGACGTGGACTCACAGCCTCAACGCCTCAACGCCTCGACCGTTCATGACGAACGATGACGAGAGCAAAAAAACAACACCAAAACAAGCTATCCAACGGCCGCTTGCGTCGACTTGACGGTCGGCGCGGTTCATCGGCACGGCCGCTAACCCCACCGGCGGCTGTGAAGGTTGCGACGGCGGCGGATACGCGGCGTAGGTGCGGAGGGCAAGAACGGGGCGGAAGAACGGCTCGGAGTACTGTGCCGGAGAGAGGAGCATACCTAACTTATTGTTTTACTCTGGGCGGCCTCGTAATCGTAGCAGTAGTGAGTGACTCTCGGGAATAAGGACAATCGTCATTGTGGTCGACTCGTGTGACTGGCGAGATCCATCGTTTTTGTGTTGGGTGGAGTTGTACATGTATAAATCGGGATACGATGAGGCGCTGCTGACTCTGGTGACTCTGGTGGGTTTAGCGTGTGGAGCTTGTGCCTCTGCTTTGCATACGTCAGCCGCCCCATCATCCATGCGTCGTCAACTCGTTACTCGTCCAGGTTTTTCTCTTTCTTGTTCTGATGGGTGCAGATACGAACAATTCGGCATTGGGCGTGGCAGCACTACAGCGTCCTCGTTGGACCGACGCCTCTGGGTTGTCGAGTCAATGGGCTGCTGCGTTGGTGGGCGACCTGCAAGCCGACCAGCCAAAGACGATGAGAAGAGCCGTCAACAACAACAGCCCATGGCTATTGGGGCTCCACTGGGTCTCATCTCGTTGCTCATTTCGTCCCTCAACTTGTGACGGGCTACGCCTCAAGACGAAAAAAAAAATATGGACGTTGTTTCGGCTTCATCCATGGTCAGAAGAACCCCTACTCATTGTGTTGGCATCTGTTAGCATCCCCCCTTGTGCGAGACATGGCCTGGTGTACCGCCAACCCGCACACGGATACGTAGTGTGTGTCTCTTGACTGGCATTTGATCCACAGGAGCTTTATCATCCATACCCAGCCTGGATGTCCGGATGTCCGTCTTGCCTGATCGCCACGGGAATCATGAGCCGTCTCCCCCCTATTACTCGCCCTATCCGAACCCCCAGATTCCGAATCGCACCCTAGCAGGGCCGTGGGCTAAGAATGGAGCCGGACGCGTCTCGATCAGCCCCGTAGCTTGACTCTTGAGTGGACGCCGGCATTTAAAAGAAGCCAAGCCACCGCACGCCTCATGCCTTCTATTGAGCCAGGGTATGGGTTTTCTGGTCCTGTCCTTGGGTCTGTGTCTTGTGTCTGTGTTCTGCATCTTGTGAAAAAGGAACATTCCCCTGTGACCAAAACTTCTCTCCGCTTTTGATCACATCCATCGTTCGCTTGTTTGCTTACCTTTCTTCAGGCCTTGGTTTCTATTTCTTCCTTTTTGAGTTTCTCCCTTCCTGGTGTGTCGTCTAGGTTTGTTCCATCTACGAAGCCTCCACATTACACTCGTTCTTTCATCACGACCCAAACCGTACCATACCAGTCCACATTGGAATCGTACTACCGACCTCCCTTCATACAAACATCTTCGACCTCCCTTCGAGACCTGACGCCTCCGAGAACCGACATCATGCGTGTCCAGCTCAAGCATGTCCTGCCCTTGGCTCTGCTCCTGACCGGCGTCGCTGCCAAAACGACCACCGAGGCATCTAGCACCGACGTCTCGGACGCATCTACTACGGCCGGCGATACGACGGCTACGCACAAAGTCACAAAGACCAAGGACAGTAGCACGGCAACGGACGAGGCCAACAGCACCGAGACGGGTGACAGCACCGAGACGGGTGACAGCACCGACACGAACACCGATTCCAAGACCACCAAGAAGGCCAAGTCCTCGACGACTACGGCAGCTCAGGAGACAGACACCTGGGTGGCATCGATTCAGGCGACGGTGGCTCCCGACCTCAACGGTGCCGCCGTCTCGTACAAGGACCCAGGCTTGGTCTTCATTGGTCTCTCCGTCGGCTTGATAATGGCAGGCACAGCATTCCTGTAAAAGCAATTACGGCATGCCTGCAAAAGCAGCAACTCTCGATTCGAACACACACAATACAAAACACTTGCATCGGCCATGTTTCGGGGGGGTGGTGGTTTGTACCTCTTTTTGGGTGTCTGGAGTTTTTCTGAACAAATCGGCTTATTTTCTGGGCTTCCCCCCTTGGGGCTAAAGGCGGGCCAGGGTGTCAGGGGATTTGGGGACCGGAATGGACGTTAATAAGACAAAGCCCCCAATGTGGCGCTGAGACCATTTCATTTGTGGGCTAAGCTGCCAAGAAGTAGCAAAAAAGGCAGAGCCACCTGAGGAGGAGATGAGGTCCCCCCTCTCTCTCACGGACCCTAGAGGATAATAATATGCTGCGTTTTGTACAAGGGCTTGTACAAAATGTTGAATAAAAAAAAACGTAAACCAAATCCAACACAATGTGCCACAAAACCCAAATGCTCAAGCCAAGTGTCCACTCCCAAGCTGTTTTCGGCAGAACTAGGATGCGTGTCCGCCCGGCGACGCGGCCCCACTTCGGAGCTGGCGCGGGGCTGAAATGCTGTCGCAGCAGGAGAGGGGTCGAGGAGGAGGAGCTCGTTTTTGGGTACAAATGTGAGGTAAGGTCGTCGTCATGATAGCACATCGTCCTGCCCAACAGTTTTCTCTGATCCCTGGGGTTTTATATATTTCTCTATTTTCGACTCTCGGCCGTCGGACAATTGGAAAATCTAGAGCTTCGTAGACGCCAACAGACGATTTCAGTCACCATGGCACCCATTACGCACATTGTCTTGTTCAAGTTCAAGGCTGAGGTGTCCATTACCCAAGTCCAAACGGTATGTGTCTCTTGTCTGCCTCTCAACCCCCTTCTCTCTGGATATAATCCTTCTATACAACTCCATCCCACTGACGCTGCAGCCCCGTCACTTCCACAACACACGCTGATCCCCTCGCCTCTAGGTCAACGACGACATGCTCGCCCTCAAGGACCGCTGCCTGCACCCGGACACGGGCAAGCCGTACATCCTATCGTCCAAGGGCGGCTCGGACAACAGCATCGAGAACCTGCAAGACGGCATCACGCACGCCTTCGTCGTCGAATTCGCCAGCGCTGAGGACCGTGAGTACTACGTAACCAAGGATTTGGCCCACCGTGAGTTCGTCAGTGGCCTCAGCGCGGTATTGGCCAAGGCCCAGGTGATCGACTTTACGCCGGGGACGTTTTAAACAACGGGAGGGGGAGGGTAGGAGGTTGGTTTCTTCGTCCAAGCGTTTTTCTAGGTTCTAGGGGAAATGCCAACTAACTGCCAACTGCTCAAACTGTTTTCCATGTGTTGCTACCGTCCTTGGTCAACCAGATGTCGTGGAACATGTTTCTATCGCGTCTTGTCTCGAGTGCTGTGAGATGGACGGCCAAAGGCTAAAGGACTCCTAGAGTCCAATCACAGTGCCCACGGTCGACGTCATCACACCCACCCCGCCATACGCCCAATCAACCAGTTATCAACCCCTCCCTTCTCTAGTGTCCCTGATATTCGAGGCGAGCCAAACAGACCGACTTAGAATGACGAGCATGAGAGGATGGTATCCAACGAAAGAGACGGCACAGTCGGAGTACGACACAACTGTTCAGAAAGTCTCCAAGACACTGGACGTAGTTGAGAGAACTGACGCCGCCATGGCCATGGCTTTGATCGGCAGCATTGAATCATCTGCAGTGGGTTGTAAGGCCTAGGACAGGATTTCTTTGTCTCGCTTTAGGCTGTTCCCTCGCTATGGCCCGCGGGACTGCACTAGACTTCCAGGTATGGAGGTCGCTACAGGTGCTGCAAGTGACCCTCTGTGGGGACCCGATCCAGTGGAGCGAGGGCCGTTGATTAGGTGGGTAGGCACCTACGAAGTACAGAACTTGGGTGCTGGTGCAGTTGATGCATCCATCCCTAGTTGCCTTGCATCCATCCCCAACTGCCTTTCCCTTCCTATGGCGGCATCAGCACCACCAACTTGGAATCTATCCACTACATCATTTCCTATCGTCCCAATCCCCCATCCGTCCATCCTCTCTTCATCTCCTCTCCCTCGGATATCGCGCCTCCATCGAAATCCTTCATCGTGCAACCCGTTGCGCCAGGTCCCCGCCTCTTCCCGGACCTCGATAGCGCATCCATTCGCCATTGTCCACACCACTTCGTCATTCCGCATTCACCCATCCTCAAGGTCGCCGCATAAAGAATTCACTCCCAGGCCTCGCCCAGATCTCTCTAGATCTCCAGCCACCTCGACCACGATCGCACGCCTTTAAGAACCGCTGCCATGGCGCAGGCGTCGCATCCCACCTTTATTAACCTCCCGCCTCCGAGCTCGAGACCAGACACTCCGTCTGAGATGCCGTGCGTCCCATCTTCTCTCTTCTCTCCCTCGCGACAATTGTCTCTCCTTTCCCTCACGACAACCTGAAGGCATCGCTTGCAAAGCCCAAACTCACACCGTCTTTGACTCTTCAGCGGAACCCCCACAAGTACTACAACATCGCTCTCTGCCCTGTCGACTACCGCAATTAAAGATGGCCACCGCGGCCACTTTCCTCCAGGCTCCTTCAGTCGTGGCCACCAGCACAACCCCTCAACTACGAGCCTTGAGGCTGAGCGTGCCGATCGCATATCCCGTCTCGCCGGTCTCGAACGAGTCTCGACCCTTCGCGCACCGCCTCCGGGGTCTGCGCCGGGTGCCGCATCGTCCATTTCTCCCCAGACCACTCCAACATCTACGACGGGCTTCCCGACAAACTTCCCACCCAACTTCCCCGCGACCCAGCACTTGACGCCAGCCTACTTTGATAGCAATGGCCAACCGGTCGCTGTCACAAAGATGAGCACCGTCGGAACTGCGAGCGCCACCGAGAGCCACATTGACGACGGCGATGACGAGCGCACAACTGGCGGCGAGCGTGACGAGGATATGCTGAGCATTGGTACCAATTACCGCGAAGCCGATTCCGTCGCTAGTATGGGAGGGTATGCCGACGATCGGATGGATGAGGATCTTGACGGCATGGCCACCCGCTCCATCGGAGGCTACGACGATCGCATGAGCGACGACGGCTCTGCGTCACTCGTTGGTTTTGGCGAGGGTGCCGGCAGCACTGTTTCCGGCCCCATCTACCATCGTCGCCCCGTCCCCGGGTCCACTGCTGCGCAGCATATCTGGGGCCTCGAGCGCACAAACTCAGGGTTGAGTGATGCGCGCCGCGAACGGGACATTCACATGAGTGGCGATACGCCTGTGAGCGCCTCGGCCCTGCAGGAACGCCGAGATGCGCGAATGGTCGACGGGGTAGCAGCAGATCACGGACATCCGTATGAACACGGCTCATTCGTCGACACAACATTCCGCGGGCCTGTATCGGCAAGTCAGTCACAATCTCTGCCAGGCGGAGCCCAAGATACGGCCGAGAGGATCGTACAAAGACTAGATGGTGGCGATATGAGGGCAGGCTCATCCCACGGTCTAGTAAGCCCTGGCAGGGGTGCTGAACCGCTGGGCAAATTCTACTATGAAGGCGACCGACGAGACAACTAACGCGTTACTTGCACGGAGGACTATAAGCTACCAGTGCCGCAAGGCAACGGGCTCGGGGTAGGATGTTTGTGAGAGGAAAAGCGGCATGTAAAGGGCTTCGTCTGTCGATCCCTGTCTTGGGGCCATGTATGGGATTCTTTCCCTTGTTTCTACGCCGTGTTTCCAGTCTGGCTCGGGGCAGAGACGAGAGCTGCCAGTGTGGAACGTCCAGTATAACATAGGACGTCTGGGCACGCCTCGCGATTGTATGTATCATGTGTAAGTGAGTTCCCACTGACTGTGTGTGGTTCCTGGTTCTCACTTGGTATCCAGTCTGGCAATTCTCTATATACTACTACCCTCTGTGGCACTTTGGCCCTGCTGTGATGCGACAACTAAATGAGATTTACCCTGGAGCACGAAGATGTACCCCCATCGCCGAATCGCCTGACGATTCACTGCTCTTCAGCAACGCACAACATACAACAATTGAGAGCAGATGGGACTGAAGATTTCTTCTCATGGGGTACTAGGTCCCTCTCGCTTTGCGCGGTTGTAGTCATTGAAATAATAATAAAGAGCATCGAGGCTCGGCATGACAGCTTGCCTGGGTTCATCGCAGCGACTCTCGCCTTTGCCAAGGGGTGCCGGCAACGATAATGAGGCAAAAATAATAACAGAATATGCTCAAACATGCCTCTCCAATCAAGTCGAAAAGCACAATGGACCTCCTTTCATCACTGCCCTCTCACTACGGGCCATGTTTGTTATCCCGGTGAGCGTGAAGACGAGTCAACGCATGCATGATTGTCCTAAACAGATTCCCCCCAAACAACAAAATTGTAAAACGCTCCCCCTTCCCCGGCTAAGTAATTCACCAGTCGAAGGGAAAGTAAATAGTAGGTCATGCCACGCCACCAAACTCCAACCTGGTGGGAACCGTAGGTGCAACTACAAGGGATCTAATCATCCCACAGAGGTCGAAAAAGCCTGGGATGTAGTGCTTGACCTCGGCTTTCACAAGGTGCGTCCCGTATTGCATTCCACACGTGTTTGCCCGAGGGTCAAATGTCCCATATGGGATCAAGTCGAGTTTCTCAATTCCCCGAATGTTGTATTCTGCTGATGGTCTTGAGTGGTCGAGACGTTGTAAAAAACCAGACGGCCGAGACTCAAATGTCAAACATGAAAGTAAACGATGACAGACTGATGTACCGCCTGGGAGCCGAGTGACGTGGGAGCGAATAGAATCCGGACGGCCTTGCGTTTCGCAAGGTGCCGGCCGACGTTGTTACATCTCCCGCGGCTCATTAGCGGGAGATGATGCGAGGCCGTAACGTATTAATGTTCAATAAATATGTGTTCAAGTGCAGGCAAAGTCGAGGCCCATTCGTCGGGCCAAGCCTTGCCAGTCCCAAACGGCGATCCAGTCGCCTTGCTCCATGGCGGCCCAAACGGCCTCGAGGAGCTCACATGCCCGATCGCAGTTGCGAAGGCCAGTATAGCCGCGAATTGCCTTGATGGCAGTGCGAATCCTCTCACGCTGACCGCTCTCAAAGCATGCCGTGCCGATGATTAAGCAAGGGATGAGAAGAAGGGTCTGAGACGGGTCCGAGGGCTTGAAAGACTCCAAGATGACTAGGGACTCCTCAACGGCAAGGGTAATGCGGCGATCATGATAGGCGGGACGTCTGCTCGGGGGCGGCGAAGAAGCTCTGGGGACGTCTCCGATATGCGAATCATGCTCGTGCATCGAGTTGCTCCTGGACGGGTTCCTGGTTGAAGGGAGGCTGTGAGGGGTGTGGACGCCGTTCGCAGGAACCCTAGCTGTAGGAACAGTGGCAATCATGGAGGCTCGTCGCGGGGGAATAGTTGCCCCATGAGGCAATGCGGGTAGGGTGCTGAAGGTCGAGCGTCGGATCGATGAAGCAGAGGGAGGATAGATGGTTCGGAAGAGATACACCCACATCATCTGCTTGTATAGCAGTGCTACACTGTCACGAGTGTCGCCAGGGGGCCATTGGGGTGACCATTCTCGGATAGCAGCGTCAATCTCAGCTGCTTGGTATAGACTAGTGTAGTCGACTAGAGGGTCGATACCAGCAGACATGTTCTCGCGTATGGTGTTCCGGATGGTGGTGATCTGGGACAGGTACTTGAATAAGCCATCAGCAACGCCGAGAAGTCGGGGAGGGTTAATGGGACCACTAGGTTCCCAATTCTCGGACGATAGGCGGTTAGTCAGCGTCTCGGGGTGCCAGAAGAGATCATCTGCGTAGATGTGGTATTGGAAGAACTCGGTGATAAAAGTATGGAAGGCTGGGTCCTCAGGGGGGGAGTGTTGGATAAGAGTCTGGTAGGCCTGCAGGTGGACGCGATGTTCGCCTCGGGGATTGCCCTCAGCTCGGGTCTGCAGCAGCAAGCACAGCATCTGGCCGTACCTCGCCGATAGGATGGTCTTGTACTCGGGATCGTCCTTGTCAACGGATCTACCCATGTCCTTGTAGAGTCGCTTCATTGCCTGGTCGTGGTGGTAGTCGGATCGCTGCTCCAAGAGTTCCCGACTGGACTGTGGGTTATCTGCGAGGAGCTTGGCGCCATATGGAGTGTCCAGGTCAATGTGCTTGCTGCTCACGGCAAGGATAGAGTGCATAAGTCCTTGGTGCTTGTTGGCGAGCTGTAGGATAATGTCCTTGAAGGCGTTCTTGGCCTCGCCCTCGACCGTGAGAATGTTACTCAAGTGGGCGACGTAGTGCTTCCAGAAGATCTTGTCCTCGGCTGTCTCGACACCATGGAATATGGGCTGCATGGTGATGACTGGAAGGCTCTCTCTTCGCAATCGTTCTGCTTTTGTTAGATGGTCACTCGACTGTTACGTAGAACAACATACCCTCTTCAGCCCGTTCCTTGCCGCTCTTCCAGATTTGTTTCTCATGATATCCTTCGCATACCACAGCATTCTTCTCGCAGTTCATGCCTACAAGCAACGTTAGAGATAGCACAGAAATCGACTTGAGGTTGGATCGTACATCGAGGCTTGGCTTCGTCGCACTTCTTCTTCCTCTTCCGGCAAGTGATGCAACCAGTTTTTGATCGACCTTTAGTGACTTTGCTCGCTCCGATAACAGGGGTAAGAGGATTCTTCCTGGGCCGTCCTCGAGGTCGCTTTTGCTTCGTCGTGACAGCCGGGGCTTCAGATTGGGCGCTGGGAGCCAACGGTGCGGCCTTCAATTCGTCCAAGTCATCATCCATGGGTTCTAGTTTTGGGATGGTGAGGATATCATCGGACCCTTGCTCCCAGTTGTTGTCCATTTCTACATCGTCTCGTTCGGCATATCCAGTACTCCACGAATCGGTGCACGACGACGAAGCCGAATGGACCATGTTCGGCGCGGAGGTATCCATAGTCATGTCCATCTCGGCGCTGATGGGAGACAGCTGCCCCGCCTGCAATTGAGTCGTCGATGCGTTGACCATCCAGGGGGCATCCATCGGCGAGGGGGACTGCGGCATCATGGATTCATGGGCTTCGTCGGAGGACATGCTGTGGTTATCCGACCACGACAAACTTCCGTCTTCGGACACGAGAGCGAGTGGTCGATCCATGGCGTATCGAAAAACAAGTTGGTTTCGATTGTCGGGATATGTCTAGGAGCAAGAATTGACTGAGAGATCGAAACCGGCGGTGCCAGACTAGATGAATGGCTCGACAATGATACAACGGGCTTCAGAGGTCAGAGGGTGACAATTTGACAGACAAATGTGGAGACTAGAGCGTGGCGGCGGTGGATGTTAGGCCGGACTAGCCATCGACGCTGCACACCGGCGGCTGATCGAAGCTCCTTGTGGTCGCCTAGTAAGGGCGACGAGTTGGAGGACGTATACGCAGGATGAAAGGGAGGGAAGTGGGAGGAAGATCTGAGGGATGGAGGGGCCAAGTGGGTGGAGAGCTCTTATTTGGGACGTCAGACTAAAGGGTGACAGGGTGTGGAGGATTGAGATCCAGCAGTATGCCTCTCTGGAGCCCGTCAACGCCATCTCCCCACAGCATCGTAGTCGAGCTTGGGGGGTTCGGATCCAGTCGAAGACCGAAACAGCACACTCCAGAGGGCGCCATAGAGGGCGCCAATGGGCTAGGTGAGTGTCATTTTCCTCCAGGGCCTAGGCCATGTGCCGTCGGTCCCGTCCTGGACGCTGATGGAGGCCTTTGTGGCTTGGAGGTGCATCCCCTCCAACCTGGCTTGGTCTGGGCTGACTGGTGACTGGGCTTGGCTCCTAACGATGGAGGATGGGATATGGAGGGGACTGACTGACTCTGGACGCATTTCTCCACCTCGAGTGATGGGGGGACCCATCTTGCAGCCCCCCCCCCTTCATCTTTAGCGTCGACTGGGGGCCTCGACAGGACCGCGAGGGTACTTCAGGGTACACGGTTCGGTTTTCTGCTAAGCGGGACGCTGGCCTGTGTTGTCGATTTGTGTGAGCTGGGGTTGACGGTGAACTGAGGGCGCTACTGATGCTGAGATGGCCGAATGTGATGCGCGGAATTGTGATTTCTAAGGGCTGCCGCTCTCTGGGAGACGCATTCCCCCCAGTCTGGAGACAGGGACGCCGAGAGCGAGCGGCGATTTGAGCCTTGTGGTTCAAAGAACGAGACGGAGCGTGGGATAGAGGCGAAGTGGTTTGCCCGCGTGAGAGAGTTGTGGAGACTAGGGCGTTGTCGTGGTTCGACCATGTGTTGATCTCCTCAATGAAGTCGCACGACAACGACATCCACCAACTCCTCGCCGACTCGGTCCTTGCAAAAGCCGACATGCTAATGGCTGATTGTGATGCATGGTGCTGTGACATGATATCATGGTGAACTTCAAGGAAAATGGGTTAGTATCCTCCATGGCGGTTGGAGTTCAGTCCAGCACTGCCGTGCATGCGTTTGTGAATGTTGCATGCTCTTCACTGCGGCTAAGAACGCCCAAAAAGACATTTGTCTTGGCCTTGGGCAGAGATACATGGTCCTGCTAATTGGCGGAGGTATTGCTCTCGCCATATTGGACCTGTGGTTTGCCCACGTACTTGGCTCGGCCAATCGACAAGGCATTGCGTAGGTGTTGCGAAACCTCGATTTGCTGCGAAGGCGGCCTGGGATGCATTTTTCAATTAAGACATGCAGATCAATGGTCTGGCCTTTTTGGGAGAGGAGTGGTCGCCGCTGTCGCTTCTTGCTGGCCTCAGCCGCCCGCAATTGCGATCTAGAGCTGAAGGAGGGTGCGAATGGGCTGATGGTGAGGTTCTCTACCTGCCGCCAGAAACTAGGCAGTATTAGGAACGGATTGTCCCAGACTGCAGTGCAAAGTTGTGGTATGCCTTCTCAGAGCGTTGAAGTTGAATGTTGACGGCTTTTGTTCCACATCAAAGATGGGCTTTGGGAAGGTGGCGTTTGAGGTTCCCAGTTCGTTGGAAGTGACATCGGGACCGGGTGTACAGTGTGCATCTTCCTACTCTGAGCACGAAATCCGCGGTTTTACAGTGCGAGCTCAGAGCATTACGGTGCGGACAGAGCCTGGCGCATTGTTCCACGTTCCGACAATACTCCAACATTGCAACGTCGATCATCATCATATAGCTCATCGCAACCACAGGTACATCGAAGTTTTGCCAACTGGCCGACAGTGTGCATGTCAGCCTGCAACATGTACTATGTACTATGCATGGTAGACGCTCCGTCTCGGCCAGACCTAGACGAGAGACGAGAAACGAGCCACACTATTCTTGCGCGCGACTAGACCATTGGAGGGAGGATTACGCCCTTGAACAATTACCAACACATCGACTCAACATGGTGTTTGCTATGGGCACATTCACTGCTCAAAGTACTCGTCCGTCCCCTTTTCATTGTTCTCCCAAGTGCTGACTGATGCAAGTCCAGGACCCCCAATGCATACCGTCCGACCTAGATGCAGCCTACTACTGCAGTGTGTTATTAGCGCACGCATGGCTCTCGGCCAGCTTCGCAAGCAGAATCCCAGGATCAATGCCAATCACACCAATGTCGCTAGACCACTGTCCCGGGTTCTCCTGTTTTGGTACAGCGCCAGTGACTGACACCTGTGATCAACATATTTCGCCGCTCTTCGGAGCAGAATGGAGGTGGGCTTCGGCTGTTGACCTAGGGCAATCCCCTCCATGGCCGATCCTCACCTTCGGAATTGCCCACCAAGCACTTAAACATGGCGCTCGGAAGCCCTCGCTGTTCCGGAAATGGTCCTGGCTGTTTCGATCTTGCTTGCCCAGATGTCTATCTCGGTCCACCATCGCATGCGGGAAGTTGCATCTCCGCAGTCCAGCGCCTCGTCACGGACCTACAGGTGGCCAAGGCGGACTTTCTAGTGAGACAAGGCTTCCCTTGGTCGGTCGATCATCCACGGCCGCTTTTGTTGGTTGCCAATCCACTCGATATGCCGATTCGATAGTTCCACCCTGGCCACAGCTCCCGCAGAACGCTCTATTCTTGCCGACATAATAATTGAGGCCAATGTGTTGGTAGGGCCTCCATAACCCACTCGATTTGCAAGGTCTCCTCACCACCAGTAGCGTCACAACTACAACCTTTTGAGATGCCGATGAGCCCCCACGCCATATAACAAGGATTGTGCTCGGCTGCCCACCTAGGGTCACGTTAGTGACCATCCCTCGCTGTTACATGAGGTAGCATCAGGAAACCTTGTGTTCGGCCGTATGCCCTTCGAGACGCGCAATTCCGACCCAAGAACCACGACGCCCGTTCCTCACTTTTTGCTTTTTCCTATGGCGGGGGGCAGTAGTCGATAGCCCTGGCTAAGATGCAATCCCCTAGCCTTTGCTAGGAACCAGGGCTGATTACTGCTGGTGGGCCGCCGCCTAGCCATGCCGCCTAACATGCTGGTCCTTGCTATTAGGTCCTTTGGATGTGGCATCGAGACCTCGCATTCTGGAGCATTTAAAGCCAGACAAGCATGTCATTTCTCTGGCATCCCGGTAAGGCTCATAGAGTGAAGCTGCGCATGAACACGACCGGCAATACGAGGCATCAAGTTCGATTGTCGCGCCCCAGGACCGATCTCGATAGACACCGACAGAGGGGTCAGCTTGTGCGAATGCAATTGAGCAATCCCTCCACGTCACTGCGGTAGATCTCCGCATTACCTTGGCCTTCCGATGTATGAATAGACCCTCGTACTCCGTATGGGTGCCCAGACCCCCATAACAACCGAATTCATACATGCCTATCTCATTGGGAGGAATCTCTTCTTCTCGACACCTGCGAGTGTCCTGGTGGGGCTGGATGGGGGCGACGGACAAGAGTAACGAGGGTGTAAGACATGCATCCCAGCAGGTAGGTCTTGCGCAGAGCCCCGGCCTACCATTGTCAATTATCCGGATTGCCCAAACAAGCAACCCTCCCCCCTAGTGAAAGGTCGGCTGAGGCTGGACCCCTCCCTCCCACGAAGCCATAACGGGCTTCTAGCTGGTGGTGTTTAGTTTGGCCTTTTGGGTTAGCGAGAGACTCTATTGCCACAGGATGCTTCGGTCATCGACAAAAGTGGAAGAAAAATCGCGTCCCGTTTCCGCCACACTCCTCATTATTACTACAATGAGAGCTGAGTGTCCAAAGCTGAGTGCCCAAAGCTTCACCCGTCAGCATGGGGAATGTGCCACGTTCCATGGAGCAATTTGGAGGCTTGACGCTCGGGGCTCTCGGGCCCACACAGATCCGCCTTCGTGTGTCCCAAGGTCTCTGGAGGACTTGACGACTACCTGCGGATCATCAATGAACAGATGCAGTCCCGAGCAATAGACTGAGCGTGCGCTCGACCTCGACACTGCCAACCACGACCAACTCTTCATAATGAAACGTACAAATACCGCAGTCCCTCAATCATGCCTTTCTGGGCCTAGTCCGGCTCGAGCACAACCAAGGAGAATTGTGCGGATTTGATGCATACAACGGTACTTGGGGGTACTTGATCAACTTTAGCCCAATCACGGCCAGGCGTTTCGGTTCGAGCTGGGCCTTGATTTTGGGAACAATAGACAACGTCCAAACCGATTGTTGGTGTTTATGTTGCCTTGTTCTGGCGCCTTTCAGCAGATCTACCATGATTAGTTTGGCATTCCGTTCAAATCTCATGGCCATGGGCGGCGGCCAGCGGAACGATCGCCGTCTAGCGAATGCCCCCATGCTCGGACCCCTGGAGGTGCGGCAACCATACAAGGGCTAGCAATGGGCTCGACTCGGTTGCAAAGCTGTTAAAACTGGCCGATTGGCTTCCAACAGACAGAGGGAGAAAAAAAAAGGCATCCTAAGGGCTGACAGTTGAAGCTTGAGACACAGCGGAATCTCAAGATGCGAATCACTCTCGGACATGATGTCTCACCGCTCGACGGCTTGGCTCGGGCGGTCTGGGTGCCGTTGGTTTGAGTTCAACGGCGCCCAAGTCAAGGTGCGGACCGTGAGTGACTCCCGTCTTTTCCCTAGCTTGGTGACTGTGCGGGTGAATGGATCCAACCAGGTTGTCGACCTCTAGTCCTACCCAAGAACGTGCTCATCAGCAGACGTCATTATCATCGGCGGCCGCGTGCTGGTGACAAGAGAACGATGCAACGACCTGGTGGTCTAATAATTGTTTCCTAACCGCGCTATTGGTGCAGAGCGCCGGTCCAGCGTGATGTCTTCTGAGACAAGTTCTGGCCTTGATTCTCTGGCCTAACCTGTCTCATCCTTCAAGTAGCGGCTCAAGGAATGATCCAACGAGATGGCGCGCGCGATCTTGACAATGCGATCCTTGGTGGTTGGCGGACCTGCAGCGTTGACACGCAGCATGTCGTTGGATCTCGTCATTCTGAGGTTTACCAACAGAAGACCCTGGCGATCGCTCTAAACCAGCACGGCACATGATGCCCTGGGCGCTACCACGCTGTTGGTCTCGATATTGTTGCAGACGAATCTATACCACCTGTCCACATGCGCGGTGAAGCTCAGCTCGTATCCAGTACACCACCACTCGTACCAGGAACCATACGCCTGGGAGCTCGGCCAGTTGACCGTCTCCAAGGGCCGAGCCTCCGAAGCGCTGCTCGTTGCTCAAAGATGGACGCCACCACCACCAGCCCCTGGTCGACTCACCAGCTCGTCAACTGACACCCTTACCGGCCTAGTAGCAACCACCCCAAGCCAGCCACGCTCTTAGCATGCCCCATGCCCAGGTTGCGTCCCAAACCCGGAGCATTTAGCCCAAGCAGCTCGACGAGGATGAAGCTGGCACAAGAGCGAGCGTAACTCGATTAACATGTAACTAGTCTCGATGACATTGACCAAGGCCTAGAAAAGGGGATCTCCCACCATCCCGGGCCGGGTCGATCTCTAAACTGTTCAACCGGGCCGGCCTTGAGAAGATGCGGTGAGCTAAGTCTTGGCGCAGCCACTGAACAGACAACATCTCGCATGCGTCTGAGACGGTGGCATCTAGAATCAAGAGGCACAAGACAACCAACTGTTGTGCCAATGGTAACTCTCAAGCCACTTAGTCTAAGTGAGACGAGGCCACCCCACGGAACATGTGACGGCGCTGTTTGGGAACTGCGGGTATCGTCTACTGTATGAACGGTCACCACGGTGTGCTTTCGCAACGGCGTCGCTTGAGAATAAATGGTCCTCTTCCGTCGTTAAGGGTCCACGGTCGCCGCCTCCGACCAAAACGGGGCCGTGTACTGTTCCAATACAGGCTTATTTTGGATTGTTCCTCCCAGACAGGGGCTGCACGGTCTTGCATATTCAATGCCCAGCCCCTCGATTATTCCCCAGGTCAATGTATAAAACACCATGCTTCTCAGAGCAGGGCTGGATGCGGGAAGCATTGACCGTGGGTCGTGCCATCTGTTGTTACCTGTTGCGGTTGCGGTTGGCAATGTGTTCTAACCCACAACCCGAAAGCACAATAGCTAACACACACAATGGTCAACCGTACAACAGCCAACCCGCGATGTGTCAGGATCAGCAGTTAGTTGAGGCTGGCTGATTAGTTCTCTTCTGCAATGCGCACAATGCGAACCACAGTACCTCGCTGGTTTAGTTCCGGGTTGGGCGATTCATGGCGCCATGGCTTGTCTCTACCGGCCAAGTCTCCGAGGATAGTGCTGTACTGCACTCATCATAACGGTTTCATTGGCTCAAGGACAGTGTCCTTGTGCCGCTCACCTACCCCAGGGGTTCGGGTCGATCCATCGTCCCAAGCCATGAGTTCGTACGATTGCTCCGGTGTCCAGATCCTCCATCACCTGAGAGCGCCATGGGAGCTTGAGGCTTGCTATACATAGCATGGCTAGCCACTCATCTAACTCTCAGGGGGTGCCGATGGCCCTTGGCGACCCATAAGGTTGGCCTCGCGCAGCCTTCAAAGGCTTTGGATAGGCTAGAATGGGAGGGGACGTGCTTCGGGTGTTGGCCGAAGACCGAGACTTACTTCTTCGTTTTTGCTGCGGTTTTGTGGTTGTTGACTACGGACAGAGCACACACATTATTTGTCCCAGATACCCCAGACTGGGGGGAGGGGAACAGATCTACAGGCCATGCGCCTTGGGAGTGGAGCTAATTATTCATGAAATGAAGCCTGGTGGTGATGAAGGAGGTCGAGGTCGAGTGGGGGCGTGAGGGCGGTGTGTCGTGCTAGCGGGTGAATTGGACGGCTTCACCAAACCACAACAAAGACCATGACAGATGGAATGCCGAACCACTGCCAAACGGTTCAACCGTTACATCATCGCCCGCGGACCGCGTCTCGGCCAAGGCCTCGAAGCCCAACGTTGCGTTGCAGCGCCTCTACCCAACGCTTTCGACCGTAGGTGGCTCTGTCTACAGATGCAGATGCGCCCCTTTTGCCGGATCTAGGCGGTTCTGGTTCTCGATTCTCGCCAGCCACGGATACAAGAGCCAATAGCAACATGCGCAGTACTAGAGCACTGTGAGGCCTAATTAGCGTGGCTCTGAGGCACGCCTGCCCGTGGTATATTCGACCTGCGCGGTGGGATGCAAGTGATTCGGTGGGGAGCCGGTCTCGTGCAGCGTCACGGGGGTCAAGGTAATCCCTCGCATTGTCCTTATTATCAATGCGCAGGTCTTAGTGTGTGTGTTATGCCGTGGTGAAGCGCGATGTTGCTGGCCTCGTCGCCCAATGTACTGTCCTTGGGCTGAGTTGACTATTGAGGGACTTGGGATTATCGCCATGTGAGAGTCAGTCAGAATGAGTACGGTACGTGTGTGTGTGTGTGGGCAGTGCAGGTTTGATTTCTGGGTCGCGATGTGATTCATGCAGGATACGAGTCAGAACAAGACGATCCAACCAACTTTCTTGGAGGTTTCGGCCGACGACGGTCGATGCGTGGGTGCGGAGGGCACATGATGCTGACATGGATGAGTGTCAGCCAAAGAACGAGCCAGAGGATGAGCGTTCATCCTTGTCTGTGGGGTGACCGTGGTGAACCGCCGGTGAGCCGAGTGTCTCAATCCGTTGCGCCCGCCCCGTAACGCGCCGAACATGCGGCTCTGTACCAACCTATTCGAGATGTTCTAGGAAGAGAGGTTCTAAGAAGAGAGGTTCTAAGAAGAGAGGTTCTAAGATGAGAGGTTCTCAGATGACAGGTTCTCAGATGACAGGTTCTAATATTACAGGTTCTACGATAACAGGTACTCAGACAACAGGGTGTATTATCACAGACTGTGCCATACCAAAGACATTCACATGCCTCTCATCCAACATAGTCAGACACACTGCAACCTAACAACATGCATGGATCACTTGCGACATGACATTTACTTTGGGAAACTTCAGCTGACAAGGTGAGTATATTACGACAACTATCTAGTTCTCACAATATGACAACCAGACTGGTATCATCCCACCCTTTCGACTACCTATCACACCAACACTCAGATCTCGCCCTCTACTGTCGTCTCGCTACAACCTCATCCTCTCTGCTCTCCTCCCCTGTCACTCCCCCGCCACTGAGTCGGCTGCTCTCCGTCTTGAAAGCCGATCTAAGCCCGCCACTGCTCGGCTTCGAGTTTGGGGCGCGTGTCGCCCGTGATCCCTCCCGTGCCTGTTTCCGGAGCTTCCGTGTCTCAACGCTGAGATGCTGAGGCTTCTTTGCTTTGTAGACCGCCGCTGCTGCGTCATCCGCCACGCGAGATTTGGCTCGCCCATCCAGGTAATTGAGTCGCGAAGACCCAGGCAGTGCAGGCAGCGGCGGTGGAGGTGAGGCCGAGAATAGGGGTTCGGGGGCGGCGATGCTCTCCATGCTCTGTCTACGAGCGAGACTTCGGTTCTTGCGGCGGAGATCTTCTTTGCTCTGCGCTTTGCCAATGGAAAGTTGTTTGCGGGCAGGCGATTTCCCGTGAGCAACCTCGCCCTGTGCCATCTGCTTCTCCACCTTCTCTCTGAAGTAGGCCGCTCGTTCCATCTTCTCCGACTTGTTCTCGAGTCTTCCAGTCATCCAAATGGATGAGCAAGGCGGAACAGGGTCTTGGTTTTCGAATGGATTCCAGTGCGTAGAGGGCGCAACGGGAGTTGTAGGCATTTTGCTACCACCGCCATGATGAGATCGGAGGCGCTTGCGGAAGAGGCTGCCAAACCCTGAAGTTGGTGTTCGTGGTGTCCGTGGAACGATAGGTACCTTTGGCTCCGCCGATGGTGCGTCGGTCTTCTCTGGCTTGGGCATGTTGATGCTGCTTTGCGGAATTGGCGGAGGGGCCCGGCTCGGCGGGTTGAGTCCATGAGTAGAGAATCGGTGAGTCTCAACAGGATTCACAACAGTCTGATAAATCGACTCCTGGGTGGCGTCATGTGTAGTGCTCGATGCGCTAGGCTCGAGTCTTTGTTTGTTCAAGATGTTGTTTCCAATGGGGTGCCCGACCGACTCCATGTAGCCAAACTCGTTTCGGTGTACGCTGTTGTCATGGGCACGACTATCACGTTGCTCTGTGTCCATTTCTCTCCAAAGTCCGAGGCTGTTGATGCCCGGCGTCGTAGTGGTCTGCGCTCTCTCGATGTTCAACGGGACTCCATGTTGAGTAGGTCGATCCGAATGCGAGTTTGTGTCAGACGAAGCACCAGGGGCTTTCTGGGCAGCTCGCTTTTCTTTTACCGACCCTTTGAGAACCGTTGAAAACTATTCAGGCGGTCGCAGGTTTCGTCTGTTGCCCATAGTCGGAGACTGAGGAAGCGTGGGCGACGAATTGTAGTCTCTGTTGTGTCGTGGGGTGAAGCCAGAGGGCCCGTCTTCTGCGACGTTGAATGTCGACTCCGACTCAATGGTGTTCCAAGACTGCTTTGGGCTCACTGCGGTCGATGAGGATGGTAGAAGAGCCTTGGGAATCGTAGGAGAGTCGCCAACGATCGAAAGCTGAGACTTCATTGTCTCCAAGGCCCCTTCGTCTCCGCTAACTCCAACCGCCTCGCTCTGCATTTGTCCGAGGTCGACCATGTCGAAAAGATCCTGCATGTCGTCTTTGGGTTCTCCATCCCCACCTGTATTGAAGTCTCGCGAACTCTTTGGCCGTTGGCTCTCCTCCTGCTCAGCCGGCTGGGACACGCGGCGGCCCAGTCTGAGCGGCTCTGGTTGCAATTCCGAAATGATGGAACTGCTGTCGGATGCGGTGCTCCAGAAGTGTGCAGAAGATGCTTGAGGGAACTTGGGAAGCTCTACTACGCTGACGCTCTGCGCTAATCTGGCCTTTCTCGCGTCCTCTGGACGCAGAAACCCACCGGCGCCTCCGATGACGTATCGTGCCAGCGTGGATGGTGTGAGTCGTGAAGTCTGTTGGGCGGCAATCGGGAAGTGAGCCATCGGAGTGCTGGTTTCGGGCGATGTGTTTGGCTGAACGCTGCTGTAGTCGATGACTCTGATCTTGGGTCCTGGGTTCGTGAAGTCGACCGAGGAGAAGTCTTCGGTGAATGGTTGAGGTCGCTTTCCGGAAGACTTTCGCGTACTGGGGTCTGGAGTTGCCAAAAACTGGTCCATCACTTTCTCTGTGTACAGGGCAGTCTCTGCACTGGCTTCCGATAGTGGTGACGAAGTGCTGGCTTCTCCATCCTTGCATACCTTTCTCCAAAACTCCTGCTTCTCGTGGCGCTGATGCGGCTGGTCGTGGTGGATGATCATTGCAGGTTCCTCTGGAAGGTCGTTTGCATAGATACTTCCAGTGACTGGAGGAGAGATGACATCGCCGATTGCTTGGTGCTTCTCCTGTTCGTCTTCTTTGTCTGGGGGGCTTCCTTGTTCCGGTTGCAGGTGCAATCCTTGCTCGGTGCGTGGCACGGTAATCTCGCCTCCGTCGTGAGGAGTAGATTCGTCGGATTGTGCAGTCGCTTCAGTCTCAACTTCAGGCAACCCAGTGTTTAAGGATGAAATCGCATCGCTCACGTTATCATAGTGTAGATCCATTAGGGGAGAAAGGTCTGGCAGGTCGTCCAGGTGCAGTGACAGACGCGGGTAGGCTGAGGCTGGTGCGTCTACCTTGACTGTTATCACGGACTCGTTATCAGAGTCATAAAACTCCGGATTGGTGAGGCTGAGAGTGCTCCCACCATTGTTGCCTCCCCCGACACCAAGGTCTCGTCGAATGATGTGCGGGATCCGAGGGATAATCAGGAACTTGTCCCAGCGCGGCGACCAGTAGCGAGCCTCCTTCATTCTGGGAAGTTCGCAGGGCCGATTCTCTCGCTCGGCCAGTGCCTTTTCAATGAGGTACATTCGGGCATATTCCATCGGCGACAGACGTGGCTTCGCAAGCTCGTACTTCATCTTTGGGCCATCTCTCGGGTGAGAGAACCGCTTGGGGACATCTTTGCCGTCAGTGACGATGGGTATCATGTCAGACTGAGGTCTCGCGCATAAGTTCCGGGTGCCAGTCTCGGGAACATGCCCGGGGTCGGAAATTTGCACCTTCATCGCAGGGCGACGATTCTTTTTGCCAAGTTTCAGTGTACCAGATGCGTCCTTTTTGGCGGGAGGCTGTTTCGTCGACAGCTCTTCAGGCAAAGTAGGATCGTCGGGGTTCGATCGTGATTGCATCTTCTTGATGAATTTGGCCGATTTGGCGGCAATCTCTTCGATTGGAGGCAGGGGAGGGACTGGGGGAATTTCTTCCTTCTTTGCCTGGCGGCGCATCAACTTTCGAAGTCGTTTGGCGCCTTTGGACCTCTTGGATCGTTTGGAGGCTTTAGAGTTAGAGCTGGCGACATTTTCGTTCTCTTTCTCGTCGTCAGAGTCGATGCTCCACTAGACATCTCGACTGTTGACCTCTTGCGGAATGAGCAACCCTAGAATCGACATCTCCAACGGTGACAAGTCGAGCTCCTTTGCGAGAGGGTGCTGGCAAAAGTCCGTTTCGGAAAGGTCTTTGGGGTAGCAGAGGACGGGTGGCTCAACCTTGTCACGAGTAAAGGCTGCGCAGTCTGTCTTGGCTGGTGAAATCTCGCGGCCAGGCATTCCTTTGAGTAGTGGGTTCGATGCAATGGTGACAGAAGGAGTCGGCGGCATGAGAACAGACGAGTGTTGAGAATCAAAGGATGCGTCGCCACTGGTTGTGACATCGGGAGTGGCCTTCTTCGGGGAGGTTCCGGAGGGCACAAGGCTTGGTACACTACCCTCGGTCGATAGGTAGGACGATTCCGTAGATGAAGTTGGCCCGTACATTTCGATCGGACTCTTCTGGGCCAAATCGTGCAAGATGGCCAAGCAGGACTGTTCCAGCTTCTTGGATTCTTCACAGTACTTGCTTAGGGCGTCTCGACCTTCAGCATATCCGGCGTTGTCACAGAACCCGAAAAGCTTCATCTGAATCATCAGTTTCTGGTGATCGGAACTGCGTTTACCCCGCATCAAGTACTCAAAGACGGAGAATCGAATGCTGTCTCGAAGGCCGGGTGAGTAGGGTGTCGGATCGATGTCGCCTTCATCTTGAAAAACCACAAAAGGGGGGAAGAGTGCGTTGAGTCGAGCCATCAACTTTAGTGTTTCCTCATCACTCTTGGTCAAGTCTTCGATCAAAGCCTGCAGGTTTCACCGGTTAGCATCGATAATTATTTCAGGAGGAGTGTGGGTTACTTACGCAAATTCTGAAAACCATGTGGAACCGTCGGTAGTGAGTCGAGGCATGATGGTCAAGCTCGTCAACGAGTTGAGCCTGGTGTTTCTCAAGCGCTGTAGTCTCCATCGCGCTCTTTGTCGCTTTCATGAGGCGGAGACGATGAAATTCCATCGCATCCAAATAGCCGAGCCCATCCAGAAGTCGAGATCGGTCGATACCTCCATCTCCGGTGTGCCTGAAAATGTTGCTGGATGCTTCTTTCAGGTGTTTCCGGGGGTTAGCACCGTAGTTGATGCCCTTTGCAGAGCGAATAGCGGGCCAAGCGGCTTTGATCTCAGCCTGGAGAGCAGGATCGTTGTCAAGGGCGCGTAGCTTGCGTTGAACATCTTGGGCGAAACCACATTCTTGAGGGTTGAGGTCGTTGTTGTTGGGGTCAAGAAGTCGTGTCAGAATTTCGTGGCCGGAAGTGAGCCACCACTCCTCGAGCTCTGCCGCGAAAGGCGGCATGGCTCTCGGATTTCAAAAGAACGAGGGCTGACGTTGATGGATGCGTGTGTTGATGAATAGCTGATGCTGATGAATAGCTGGTGCTGATGGAGTGTTGATGTTGATGGTGTTGTTAGGAGGAAGTTGTTGTGGGTAAGTTAGAAAGGCGGCGGCGGTGTTGTGGTTGAGAAGAAATAAAGTGGGGAAGTGAGTGACTGCAAATTCGAAGGGTGCAAGATCAAACATTCCAGAGTCCCGGATTCAAGGAGTGCAAAGTCGAAGAGTGAAAGGTCGAAGTGTGGAGGGTCGAAGTGCGTAGGGATGATGTAAGGGTAAGGTGTGAATAAGAGAGACGTGGAAGGGTGAAGAGGTTGAAGTTCATTCAATAACGAGGTATGTTGGAGAAAGGAAGTTATGGGTGGTCAAGTTGTAGTTTCTCTTACTACTAGTACTCAGTTACTGCTCACATGGTGGCTCATCTTTGGCTCTGAACAGCTGGCGAACACTGGCGGATCACACCGAGGTGAGCGAGGATAGAACAACACGTGACCCAAGGCTGCATAGGTGAGCACCGTACATGATCAATGAGCAATTGCAACCTGTTTTGACTCCCCATGGCTGTCTTGACGCGAGCCCCAGTGGTGTCGAGATGTATCTGTGTGGTGTTGAGATGTGACTCTGCAGGCCTACCCTGGAGCAGAGAACGGATCTCTACCTTCTACGTATGCTTCCAGAGCGCATCACGTGAACTCTGGTTTTGCTAAACCAATGTAAAGAGACGCATGAAAGCGGCACATATCGCTCAATTTGCGGAGTCTTTGTTGATGAATTTAGATGGTCGGGCACCTACATACGTAGTAAAAGTTAAATGAAGCATGGCTCGGCCGAAATCTAGGGAGGTATCAGGAGGCCTCGCAATCCCCTGAAGCCCCACAGAGTCCTGGTTCCTGCTTTGGTGACGGAATGTGGGTAGGCCAATGGTTGGCGCTTTTGTCTTTCTGTCAGTCAGCAGAGATAATTGATTTAGGGTTTCCCTTAGTATAGAGCAACTAAACGCGGGCGTAATTCTCACACTCGAAAGGACTTCCGTCAGTGACAGGAGCCACCAAACAGGTCTAAGCGCCCCTGTCCGGCTGAGAGGCGTCATTCCCGTTGCAGTCTTGCAGAGACGAAGTGACGTGGTGAAGAGTAGTGTTACCTTTAGTGGAGCCAGGTGGATTCCAGGGGACTGATAATGCCCTCCACTGGGTGACTTGCAGTGACACTACAGTGGCTTTGAGTGGGAAGATTCTCAAGACCCTGCTGGTGTGGTCGCCGAGAGTCTGGATTAACTCGGAGGCGCCAAGCCTAATCGGTTTGGCGGCCATGTCACTGGTACTCGCTCGGCTGTTTTAATATCAGTGCAGGTTCCCGGGCGAGCTGCCAGCTCAGTCTGCTCAGTCCTACTCAGATCTGCTCCCTTTTCTTGTGTGTTGATGCTTCGTGACGCCCCTCGACGGTCTCGTCGACGGCGCAATTGACCTCGATTTCTTTCATTTCGAATGCGCTCTATGCGCGGTAGGATTGCGCACCATCACAGAACATGACACTGCGGCATCCTGGGCGCCTGGCGTGCCGACTTGCCTCCCTGGGCTCCCACCACTTGGCGCGTCCAAAGGGGCCACAGCTGCTGGGCCGTTGGGGGCCATGCAACACCGCGTGCAGGCTCCGGTTCTCGACACAGGGTTCTAGAAGACAAGGTGCGTTTGTTTCTATTGATACTTTATATTCGGCTATTTTTATTTGGGCCTTCTTCGAAATCTAGAACACGTCATTTCGGTTGTTCTTTCCAAGCGTTGAAATGTCCCGCCCGCGTTGAGCTATCTGCCAGCTTGCACGCCTCCGCCATGGCCCCATCCTGGTTCGTTGCTGATGCAGTGCTGACCAGCAGCTCCTGGGCCACATCAGCGGGTGGGGTACTTGTTTAAAATGGCAGCCAAGAGAGAAGTCTCTCTCGAATCAATTAACGTCATACGCGTAAAGCCCACGTTGTGGCTGTTGAATGCTTCGTCTGTTATTGCACACGGCAAGCTGTGGACAACCTCAACTAACACGAAAATGCAGAGGCACCCCGTGAGCATGGCCAAAGAGAAGATGGCCCAAGCTTCTCGTCAGAGCCCTCGACGCTATCCAAGATGGCCGAGTCAGCAGCGACCACATTTGCTTCTATCGTAGTGCTGGGCCTCGGCTTTGCTGCTGCCGGTTACCTCTACCATAAGTTCTACAAGATGATCGTCATTCAAAAGATGATAAACGCGTTTGAGCCAGGTGACCCAGTTCTGGAATTGGCCGCTACCGGAAAAGCAATCCCTCCTGGCGGCTCTGGCGAGCACTGGATTGTTCGCAGTGAACAAGAGCGCATCGACGACATTGTCCTCGGGAACGACGTTGGCCACTACCACCTTTTGATTGGCGACAAGGGCTGCGGCAAGAGCAGTATGCTCATAGAGGCCATGCGCAAGATTGATGGTGAAGGCGTAGCCATGTTCGAGGCCCACGCAGATTTGGAGATTTTTAGGATTCGACTCGGCAAGGCTCTGGATTACGAATACCACGAGGACTACATTGGAGGATATTTCAGCGAGAGGGGTCCCCGCGAATCCACTGCTCTGCTGGATATCGAGCGAGCTCTCAACAAGCTGGAAAAGGTTGCCATGAAGAAGCGACGAGAGAGGGGCAAACCCCTCATTGTCATCGTCAACCAGATGCATCTGCTCCGCGATGACGAGGACGGGCGGGACCTGATTGAGCTTCTTCAACAGCGGGCAGAACAGTGGGCCGCTGCGAATCTGGTCACCATGGTCTTCAATTCCGACGATTACTGGGTCTACGAGCGTTTCAAGCAATTGGCTACGAGGATGGAGGTCATGTCCGTTGTCGACTTGCCTAAGGCGCATGCCGTTTCCGCCCTGCAGCGCTACAGACTCAAGTATTTTGGAGAGCGAATGTCGGACGAGCAACTGGAGGATGTCTACGAGAGAGTCGGTGGCCGCTTGAGCTTTTTGAGCCGTGTTGCCAAGAGCAGCGACATGCTCGCAACCTGCGAGGAGATCAAGGACATTGAGAAGAGGTGGTTCCTAAACCAATGCTGGATCCTGGGTATGGAAATGGACGACGACGTCATGGACCAGCAGAAGTGGGCTGTAAGTTGACATTGCTGCCAGCGAGGTGTCTCCTTGGCCGTGTGCTAACATTTGGGCTCTAGGCTGCTGCTATGGTACTGGCAAAGGCCCTCGTCGAAAAGGACGAGGAAGAACCAACCTACGACTCAGTCGTTGGCCACCTGCTACCTACGTTCCCTTTCCACAAGGCTCAGGAAATTATGACACGATGTGATTTCATTCGAAAGCTCGATAGCCTAAACCTCTTCAGCATCACCAGCACTGCTGATGTACGAGCTAGCAGCGTGCCGATGCACATTGCCTTTAAGGAGATTTGCTCCGAGCCAGGCTTCGACGAGCACCTAGAGCTCACCATTCAAAGAATCTCGGATATCGAGAGCTTGGGCCGAACACGCGAGCTGGTTGCCAAGGACCTGGTACTTGGTGGGGAATACAAGATCAAGCAGGGTCTATCGGGAGAGGTTTCGGTGAAGTTGCGCGAGAAGCCCGAGGAGAACAAGTCGTCGTGGTGGTTCAGCCGATGAACGAAACGACTTGTAGGTGTTGTTTTTACATCACAATCTGGACGAATCTACGGAGAAACGGAGGAGAATGGCGAAACGGTCGATCCAAAACCTAACAGAAGATACTGACTTGGAAAGCAGATGATGAAAGAGGGATGGTTCACGATGGGTTGACGCAGGGGCGGAATCAGTGGCTCGGAAGACCACCTATTTCTGTACACACATGACTTTTTTCCCCCTCTGACATCTGTATTAATAGCTTTGCATAACTCTATACGAGAAATCCTTTCCTTTTGTTTCAAATTATTTCTCTATTCGAAGTTTTTTGATATGTTCATTGAACGACGTGCCGTGGTTGACAGTGGGTAAGGTGTGACAGACTGATGCCTCATTTCCAAGGCACTCACCCCCTTCACACCTGTCACCAAGCAATCTCGTCCTGGTGAAGCGACGCGTGCCGCCATTTTTTCCTTGGCCCCACACATTTTTCGATTCCCCTTACCCTACACATCTCCAGCCTTCAGATTCAGATTCATCCTCGAAGACGGCCTGTCGATGGCCGCCAACAGCAAGTGGCCCGATTTTCGCCTTGCTTCGACTCTGTGGGGTTTGGTAGGCTCTCAGGCTAGCGGATCGGACAAACCGCCAACCAGTGACGGTGCCTCCCTCCAAACCGAGGGTCACGACCAAGAGCAACACGACGAGCTCACCCTCAGCGACGAACGCGACGGCCGGCGGAACAGGTCACCAAAGGCTGCAGACGCAATGATGGACCCGGAAGCTCAGCCAATCGACGGCATAGAGTCGTTCGATAACTTTGAACACGATGCTCAGGTTGACGACGCGCCCGATAACGAGCCTGACTTTGGAGCCCTCGAAATGTTCGACAGCAATGCGACACAAGCTCCTTACACGACCCAGGTGGCTTCTTCGAGCTTCGAACCCAATAGCAAGGCGCCCGAGGCGATGATGGAGGAATCGGTGCCTTCTTCGCACTCAAAAAAGTCAAAGCGAGAAAAGAAAGAACGAAAGAAGAAGGGAATCTCGCATGAAAGCGCATCCGATCAGCCATCAACCGAAGAGGGTTCACGCAAGCCTAGAAAATCAAAGAAAACATCCGAACTATTTGAGATTCCGGATAGTCCCCCAATCGAAAGCGCGTCGGATGTGCCTCAGGAGCAGCTTGCAGACGCCGACACCGCCCCCAACGCAAACCAGGCTGAGGAGGCTTCAGTCCCGTCCACACAGCCAAAACGCAAGCGCGGGACGTCAGATGCAGCAGGAAGCAAACTGCGAAAGAAGAGAAGAGCTCACGAATCTGAAGTCGAGAATGCCTCACAAGACGTGGTACAAGGAACACCAGACGACGAGTTACCCGATGTCCCAAATTCTCCCAGCGCGGCCGATCTCCAGCGTCGCAGCCGTTCCCGTGATGCTCGATCACAGGAGATTGGTGCTCACGACGACGAGATGGATTTGGACCCTCGGTCAAACGCGCAAGTCAACCAGGGGGACTCTGGTGACCAAGACCTTGGAACGGATTCCAATGCTGTCAACGGATCCGGCGCCGCCGAAGGTCTAGTGGCTGACCCCGATGTTGAGAGTCTAGCTAGGGAAGCCTGGGCCGAACATGTTAATAACGGCCAAGGCCAGAATGGCGGCGACGTCTACGACGTACCGGGAAGCCCAATTGAAGTTCCCAACCCCCCGAGCAGCAATACCAAACGCCCTCGGCAGTCCAAGCCCAGAAAGGCCAAACCCACTTTCTTTGAAAACCCCCCGGCACCCGAAGATGAAGCATATGGCGAAATGCCATCGCCGTCTGCGGTGACTCCTAAGCCACGTCGAGCTAAGAGTGCATCAAAGAAGAAGGCCAAGATTGCACGTGCGCTCCCGCCTTCCTCCATGGAAACGCCGTACGAGGATGGCGTGGATGGTTCTCAGGGACGCCGCAATAGGATGTCAGGATTTACGCAGGGCAGATTCAGCGACGAGGAGCTGAACCGTATTGCAATGGCCGTTGAGAGTTTCCGCGGTGAGCGTAACTTGCCACAGCATCAAGTCAACGCAATGATTCACGCCCCTGGAGGAACTACTGCCGGAGACGAACATGCATCGCTTTGGGTCCGCATCTTTGAGACATGTCCTGACCGCCATCGACAAAAGATTATCAATATTACTCGCAAGAAGTTTCACAACTTTGTCGCGCGTGGCACGTGGACCCCCGAGCAGGATGCCGAACTTCGCGATCTCATCGAGGTCCACGGCACCAAGTGGTCCAAGATTGCTGGCATTATCAACCGTCATCCTGAAGATCTCCGCGACCGTTACCGCAATTACATCGTGTGTGGCGACGCCCAGCGAAAGGACTCTTGGGACGAAGACGAAGAGGGCAGATTGACCAAGTATGTCATGGAAGCCATGGGTGCCATTGACGAACTACGACGCATTCAACCTAGTCGCGAGCTGCTTAAGAAACCATATGAAGAGCTCATCGACTGGCAGAATATCAGTGAGCGGATGGAACGAACTCGCAGTCGCCTTCAGTGCATCACAAAGTGGAAGGCAATGAACATCAAGACGCACGGTAAAGATAAGCTTGCGTCCCATGGACCTGACGCTCTTATCTCGTTTCGCCTGGAAAAGGCCCGTCGACAGCTCGTCGACATGCCAGAGGAAGAAAGATATAGACTTCTTCTAGCTATTCACGGCATGTCTGTCTCGACCGAGTCTAAGATTCCTTGGCAGAAACTGGTCGACAAGCCGTTCCGCAACCGCTGGCATCGCGCGACTCAAATGCTCCTCTGGCGGCGGTTGAAACAGACCGTCCCCGGATGGGAAGAGAAGAATGTGCGCGATTGCGCGCAGTACCTCGTGACCCAGTACAACCAGATAGGAGAGATGCCTAATGTGAGAGATGAGGGGTACAACGACGTACAGGAGATGGAATTTATCGGCACTATCCCAATCTCGACGACGTCCAACGGAGCTACCAACAACATTAGCGACGAGTTTGTCCACAACTCTGATATGGAGGGAGAAGGCGGAGTTGAGGACGAGTTCGTTGAAGACTTCAAAATGGACTTTGAGAACCAGGACGTCCCTGACGAGCACATTCAGCCGGACTTACCCATCGAACCAATGGATCTGACCGAACCCGTGGAAGAAGCTATTCAGCCAGATTTGCCCATTGAGCCCATTGAACATATTGAGCCCGTCGAGGCTACTGAGCCCGTCGAGGCTGCACAGACCCCTGAAATTGTTGAACCTGTTGAACCTATGGAAATTGAACTCGCGGAACCCGCTCCTCCCAAAGCTACTCGCTCAGCCAAGAAGTCGGCACCCGGAAAAAGCCGCGCCCCTCGCAGATCTACTACCACAAAGAGTACTCCTGCGAAGACTCCTGCAAAGACTCCCTCAAAGAGAGTATCCGCCAGGCGAGCAGCCGCACCCTCCCAGGACCCTATTGAGGACGACGATGGTTTTCTAGCTCCGCCTGCCACGGCTGCGGCCGACAACTCAGATCTCGAGGATGCCCGTTCCCGCAAGAAGAAGACGCCCAGCAAGTTTCGCTCCCCCGTTGAGGCGCAGGGCAAGGATGGCGACTCAGACAGCGATATGGACGATATGGAGGACCTGCCTGCCCGAGTGCTGGCTTGAAGTGCGCGCGTCGACGGAATTCCGAGTTGGTGTATTTGCGAACCCATTGGACGAAAGGCTCAAAGAGTGTATGACTAGACAAACGTATGGATGATGGCTAAGGGGGTTACTCGTACATGTAGTATCAGCAGGGGTGCTTTGCGTTGTCTTGATTCGAGAGAGGAAAGCCTGCTGTGAACGGCAGTTGACTAGGTAATAGCGGAGTAATTGTTTGCTTCATAGTAACGAGTCCCATTTATTACTGCAACTGTCAAGGCCCCACTGACTCTTCTATATGTCCGGCTGTACATGGTGTCGCAACGTGACGAGCCTCGTGATTCTCATTACTCATGGATAGCGGCACCTCGCTCGGTAGGCGAATCTCACTATCCCTCAACTTTAAACAGCATACAGTCGCATATTTCTCTTCTCCTCTCCCGCTCTCACCGAAGTTCAGGTTCTCGCATAAAGTCGGGAATCGTCAACCCGCCTTCGGCAGGGTCAAACCTCAACAAGCCCGGGTTCCTCTTCACACTGCTCAACCTATGTCCAGCGCCGCCGTGTACATTCCGCGCCACGGCCTCATCCACGAGTCCCACGACATCCTCGACGGGGTTGACGTCCCGCCCGGGCCCTTGCGCTGAGTCGGCATCGAAGGCGTAGATCTTGATGCCGCGCAGGTGCGTGTCTTTGCCGTTCTGGTGATTCTCGAGTATCTCCATCTGCAGGACGTACGACACGAGAGTGTTGCCGTCGGGGTCGCCGCCGGCGCCGGCGAGCGGCACCTGTTGCCAGCCGACGGGGCTCTCGAGGGCGATGGTGGCGAACTCAATGAGGTTGTTCTCGCTGGTGCCAGATTTGAAGATGATTTTGGTAGGGGTGTAGGACTCGTCCTCGTTGTAGTCGACGAAGAAGCGGATGTCGCGGATGCCGACTCGCTTGACGAAGTAGACGGTAAGTTTGTGAGGCTGAGGGCCGTCGGATCTGGGCTTTACGTCAGGGCTGCGTAGCGGAGACCAGGAGAGACGATACTTACTGCCAAAACATCTTGAGGTCGTCGCTGCGGAGCTCCTCAACACCGTTGCCAGGCTTGTGGCTGCTGACGGTGAATCTGGCGAGGTTTGAAATTTCCTTGAGGCCGGCAGTGGCCGGGTCTATCAACGGGACGCCCTCATCCTCTTCCTCATCGCCTTGCTCCTCTTCGATGCTAGTATCTTCCGCCTCGTACTGCTCCTGTGAGAGGGCCTCGTCGTCGTCTACACCCCCATCGACGTCTTCGTCTTGATTTTCTTCATCCTCCCCGTCGTGATAGGACATGGATTGTATCCGTTGCTCGATGGCTTCGGTGGCGGCAGCAGTAGGTCCCGGACGAGCCATTCCAAGCACGCTCAAGTCAGGTTCGGAGCCTGAGTCATCCGAGTCGACCAACGGCATGCTAAGCCGAGGGTGATTCGTCGGCTGGGCCGCTAGGTGATTGTTAGTGACAGAGAGCAAGTGATCGAGATGGCGAGACCGGATGGCCAGGCGATCGCCATAGGTGCGGAACTGCTCTGCGATGACCTGCACACGGTGGGCGATGGTAGTGTGGCGGTGCTGGAGCGCTTGCACGACGGCCCTGAGATTCTCTTTGTCGATAGAAGGGGTAGGGCGGGTGGTGCGCTCTCGAGTGCGGGCGAGACCACCCGAGGGTGAGACAGGAAGATTCTGTAGGGGCATTCGCTTGAGGGGGGAGGCTGGAGGGGGGAGAGCGAATACTGGGGCGGGTTGGTAGAGGGGATTCATCTTGAGGGATCAAGTGTGAAGTTGGAGGGCGCGACTGGTGGGATATGTGAGGACATCAAGTGGAGGAGCTATTGAAGACAGAAGAACCCCTTGATATATATAAAGTAGATATGACCTCGAAGCAACATGTGCGTTGAAGAAAACGAGTGAAAGGGCCGTAAGGGTAGGGAGTTGACACTGGGCAAGGGTTTCCAAGTTGTAAAGATACGTGAGTTCGCTGCTGAGTTCAAGCCTTCAAGGTGAGATGGCGGCTGTGTAACTGCGCGGCGCATGCGGGACCTCACAAGGTACGGTGTCACTCGACATTAGACGAGCCGTTTAGTTGGCGCATCGCAATTACTTTTCCATCCGAAACGCTAGATAAAGGAAACGATGAGGATGCAACAGAAGAGAAATAACAATTACGTACTGCGATATAATCGAAACGGGTTCGGTGGTGGTGCGCGACGGATTTGCTCAACAGGCTGGTCGGGGGTCCGATGAAGCGGGGGAGGGGCATCAGGCGTCACCAAAGCTGAGGCGCCTCCGAGTCGTCCAGCGGCTGTTGCAGCTGCAGTTGCGATAGGCGACAGTGCATCGTGGTCAGCACCTGTGGCGGCTGCATTTGCTGATGCAGTCGCTGTCGCATTCGAAGTCGTCGCAGTTGTCGCATTGGCATTGGCGGCTACATGGCGGGCTCGTCGCGAGCCACGTGCAAAGTCCATTCTTTGAGAATGCGAATGCTGCGAAGACGGGATGGAATGCAGCGAGTATTAAGCAGGGGCACGTGGCAGGGAGAGAATCAATGTTTGCCTTGCCTGCTGCCCGCGCTTACACAATTCCGAGTTGGACATTGATCCATGGGCTGGCATTTCGACTGGCTGAGTGGACGCGTTGCTGTCGAAATCTAGTGTGAGTGGGACACTTTGAGTGAGACGCGCTGTCACGTGAGACCCGACACAGCCCCACTTTCGTTGGCTTCAATGGCAAACCCGCACGCTTGACCTTGTCGGTCTCGCCTCAACCTATCAACCTTGACCTTGTCACCATCGTCATCCGCCTCATTCCAGTAAATTACTGCCAACTTTTTTGGCTGCTCACCTGCTCGGGGATAACATCACTTTCTATTTTCGAGCATCACACCAACCTCATCACTAACCTCACCACCGATTTCCCCGCACCAACCTCACTCCCGCCACTTTCAGGCCATGGCAGGCCGTCGGGCCATTGACACACATCCTTCCAGCCTTTCCTAATTCTCTTGACCATCTACTACTCGAATCCATTTCCTCGTTTACACACGTCCCCCGTCCCATAGTGTCCCGTATTTGCGGTCAATGGCCTTTCCTTCTGCTGGCCAAGTGGCTGTCAATGTTTCTAGTCAATGCTTCTTCTGGCACAAAGTGTCGCCCAAGCCCTCCTGCAGCCACCTAAAAGCATAAAGCAGTCTAGTTCGAACCTCTTAATCAAAGCCCGATGCACCCGTGGGCTCTGGCCGCAATGCTCTGAAAATTATACGATATTTTAATATCTATGAATTTTATTCCCATCAGTTCTCACTCCCCTGTCAAAACTTTTGGTAGCCCATCACACCTAACCGCCTCAATTTGGAGGGGTTGAGGGGTCATGTCACTCTAGTCTCAACCCGGGGACAATGTCTCATTCAGATCTCGATCCTCACCTGTAAGTGACAGTGTGTCACTAGGTTTCACCCCATTTATCTGCAGGAAGCTGAAACAAATGTTTGCTGGCTTGCGAGGGAACCCTCGTTGTCAGTATTTAAACTCCACAATTCAGACGGCTGGGAACGATGGAGTGGGCCACTCCAGCCTCACTTACAGCCATCATCCCGGCTCCTTTACCAACGCCAACTGTCTCATTGCCTTCCCTGATTGGAGGCGATCTGGGCAGGAAACCCGCCAGTTTCGAGATCGTCCCAGATCGTGGGGATCGAGAGACTGCATGCCTACGTCACTTCTTAATACATTGTTCTAAGTCGAGTGCGTGCCACGTCGGCGTGCAGTTTCTCCGGGGCATCTCCAGGGTCTTCCCATGGACGCACTCCTTCGGATTTGCCTTTATCAAAGCTTCTAAAACCTATTCGAACATGCTTATGCTTACCAGGGCTCCCTCGTTACACTTTCAGCTCGCTCAGCTGTGCCCAATGACAATCACGGCCGAGACTCTCTCGGCCGGTTCCTCCCCACCACGAGAGTGAAATCGATGTCATCGGTCAGGATGAATTGGCAGAACCAAGGCCGGAATGACCAGACGAACCTGACACAAGTATCACAACTTTTATATATCTAGGCAATCCCTTTGCCTCTCAGATCGACCAGTAGCAATATTATCACAGCCCAAGAGCGTAGTCTCCCAGTTGCGAATCTTCATATCCTGTTGGCATCCTTCTGACAGTGACTTCAATCGTCACTTCAACATGTCTTTGCAAAGCCCCGCCCACAGCCGCTCTGCTCGCAGTACACCAGCTGCAAACCTTGGAGCCTTCAGTCCGCCAACTGACAGTTCAACACCCGAAGAGGCCGCGCGTCCTGGCTCCTCTCCAGCCGCACCTCTAGACCTCCCCGTCACGAGAGAATCGGACTCGGAGGTGCCTATCCAACCTAGCGCTAGTCATGAGGGCCTCCGCTCACGGCCAAGCTCCTCTCGTGCCGCTGCCCAGCCCGCCCCGAAAGGCCATGCCCGCCGGTACTCCCACGACCAGGAGTTTGTCCAGCGTTCATCTTCTGTCAGATCCCAAAGGCCTCGTTTCCGCGAGGATTATGACTACGATCAAGGGGACTATCCCTCGATGAGGGGCCATGACCGTTACTGGCGCAACGACTACCGCCCGGATCGATACACCCGAAGAGGTCCTCGCCCTCCTCCTGCATACCTCAACACCCGCCGCCAAATGATGATGATGCATGACTCGGACGACGACATGTATCATGACGAGCCTCGCTACTTGAAAGATCCCATCGAGACATCCCGGATGCGCCGGACCACGGACGAAGAAATGGGCTTCCAGTCTGCCATGCCCCCAGTGCGCCGCGGACACTCCGACGAAGATGGCATTGGCTTTGCCGTCTCTCAACTCGACTGGAACAGTATGTCCCGCGCCGAAAAGGCCCAAGTGATGCGTATTCCTTTGATTCAGTGGATGAACTCGGATATGAAGAACCACTTCGTTGCCACGCTTGGCGAGTTCGTTGGCACCACCATGTTCCTCTTCTTCGCCTTTGCTGGCACCGAGGTCGCCAACATTCAGTCAAACGCTAGCAGCGAGGGGACGACCACTGGAGAGGCGACAGGCTTTGACGTCTCCGTGTTGCTGTACATTTCCATCATCTTTGGTTTCTCCCTCATGGTCAATGTGTGGATATTCTTCCGTATCAGCGGAGGTCTGTTCAACCCTGCTGTGACTCTGGCCATGGTTTTGGTCAAGGGCGTCAGCGTGGCAAGAGGCATCTGCTTGTTTGTTGCGCAGATTCTCGGATCTATGCTTGCCTCTGTGGTCGTCCTGTACCTGTTCCCAGAGACTTTCAATGTCAGGACGACCTTGGGAGGAGGCGCATCCACGGTTCAGGGCATCTTCATCGAAGCGATCCTGACGGCCGAGCTAGTCTTTACCATCTTCATGCTTGCCAAGGAGAAGCATCGCGCAACATTTATCGCTCCCGTCGGAATCGGCCTGGCCTTGTTCATTGCCGAGATGGTTGGCGTGCAGTTTACTGGAGGCTCTCTGAACCCTGCCCGAAGCTTTGGGCCTTGTGTTGTTACTAGGACTTTTGACACGGAGCATTGGATCTACTGTATGTTGTCTCCCTACCTAGTCCGCCCATCATGTCACTAACGTCGTTCTCAGGGGTTGGCCCATTCATCGGATCACTCATTGCTGTTGCATTCTACATCTTTATCAAGACCCTAGAATATGAGGTAAGTCACCTCGACATAACTGGCAATCTAGGATTGTCTAACAGTATCACAGATGGCGAACCCTGGCGCCGACGGTGACGATGCCAACGACCCGACCAAGAACCCGGAGAAGCGAGCGGAGATTCTCTCGGCCACGACCCCCTCCATCCGCGGCTAGGCGTTGGCAACCTTTCAAATGAGAAACTGAAGCAACGGTTTGAATGCACTTGTGATGCGGAATGATACACGAAAGACAGACTTGTAAATTGGTGGACGTATTATGCGAATTCAGTGGGTGGAGTCTTGGAATGGCGCGTTTTACTCTTCTGTTTACAGGCGTAGCAATACGTCTGCGTAGATACTTGGTTTATCCTCCTCCAGAATTTCCTAGCGGTCCATAGACTGAATGCACTCGACGCAGCTCATGAATAGTTAGTTACGAAAATAGATTACGTTCTCCTAGACTCACCTTGCCTGCTCCCTGCCAACGTATTTGACAAGGGATTCTTTGTCGAGACCTTGCACTCCCTCGATGACCTTCCGATCTACCACTCCCCTCTGAAACATCTTCGAAGTATCACGAAGGTGGCAACCCAAGGTATCATGAGGAAAGGCAAAATCATAAGCAAGAACAAGATAGACCACCAGGAGATTTCTTCCTGGCCTTCTGGCCAATATTGGTCAATCATGTCGGAAAATGATGGTGAGATGGATGCTGGAGATGGACTTCTTCTGGGGTTAGAAACGAATCTCATATTGGCTTCGGGTACGTACCTGAAGCTGTACTTGGTTGCAGATATGGTAGCTTGTATGTTGCAAGTGTATTTCAGAGATGAGAGAAGTAAGTTGGGGGAAGAGCCCCGGGAATTCATACTTATAGTAGGATTCATGTGTGTTTGCCAACTCTAAGCAAAGCGTTGCCTTGGACTATACGATTGTAGTTGCTTAGTATTTGGGACCAAAGCAAACGTCTTTAATCAGTGGCAATCCTTGGTAAGGTGTTTGTGGCAGAAGAAACGTTCATTCTCGCTTCGAGGTACCTAGCCGAAACCGCTTCAACCAAACCTTAGCAAACGAAGTGTTGACTAGTTAGCTGCAAGAGTGTATAACTCAATAGCTCAATCACTGAACAAACTTGCAGGTGAATCACTCCTTCACACCACCAAATAACTGAACTTAATGGGATTGCTTTTCGTCTAGTTCAGATCTCGCACCTCACGAGCCTATACGCAGTTGGGACTATCAAACCGTCGCAAAAATCCACTGCTCTCTTTGACTACTGCATACTAGGGCGCCCAGAAAAACAATAGCATGATAGAGGTATAATTCGCCAAGAACCTGCCAGGTACCTTGATTAGATATGCCATCCTAAAAAGTTTGTGTAGGCTCTTCTTAACTCAAGGTCATTTGTATTTCTGACCAATACGCGATAGTTAAATTTAATGCCATCGTGTCTCTTAGTGATCCATGGCTCGATTTTAAACCATCTTGCTATCGAGGTCGCCTAAGTGCAATGGATGTCGAGTAGATAGCCTGTCCCTCGTCACGTACAATTTGCAGAGTTCGGGATGGATGTCGGCGACGTCCTACATGTGTCGGCTTGCAGGTGTTAGCAACTGACTCGTAGCTGACGATATCATTGTTCAACAAATGTTGCATGTCGCTCCTGAAATTCTCTTTAGTTCCTGAATGAAACGCACAGCATCGGCTGTGTCAACATGAGGAGCATACGACGATAACGAGTAGATGATCGAAATGTTGTCAGGATCTATATTGGTATAATATTGTCATTTGGGGATATTTTTGTCTTGCAGGATGCAGAGAGATAGGAATGATGACTTTAGGGGTTGATTGTACGTCTTGGATCGGAAGTTGCTCCGTGGGAGTTCGGAATGTGCACTATAATTAGGAACAGGTCTGACATTGATATGGAATTTCCAGAACAATAAGGCGCGAATGCGGATCGGGCATTTCGTATTTTTACAACGCATCGAGATATTCAAGAGACGCGTGAGTGTTTTATCTGTGTGGTTGAAGCTGGATCTATCGCTGTCCTGACGCCCTAACGATAGATGTTGGCTTACAGACTTGGGCCAAGAGTCCCCGTACATTCCCACTGGAGAAGCTCATGTGCTACGTCACGTGTAGGGTGATGAAGAAGGCAAGGCACGAAGGAAAATGCTGAAAATATCTGCAAAAATTTACATTTACTGCACGGAGTAGTTGCTCTATGAACTACAGAGTTAGCCTCCGAAGTCGTGCAGGGGTGGTTATATCAGGAGTGCAGATCGTGATAGAGACCGAAGCCAGGCTCCCTGGCCAGCATTCTGCATGACTGCAGATTTGACAGCAGTAACACTGGGTGCTGACACCTGCGTGACTGCGGCACAAGGACAGAAAAAGGTTGAAGCAGAAGAAGTAGGCGAAGCGAAGGGGGTGAGATTTATGCGACATGGCTCGGCCGTAGCATAAAATGAGGTGTAACAAGGGAGTATAAAAATCATGTGGGTGGTATGAGACGTTCGCTTTCAGCACAGTAACCACCACAAGTGATATAATGTCTGAGAAAGGGAACAAGGCTCTAGGACAGAGTAGGGCTGTACAAGTTTCGATGTTGCCGCTGTTATCATGCTGTGCGAATCAGACTAATTACTTGGTGCTCTGTATGGGGACTTGTGCTCGCTGTAACTTGGCTCCATCCACGGTATGACGATGGACCCCTCAAGCGTCCATCATCATCAGAAGTCAGTGCATCGATCGGATTGAGGAAAGGTACGCGCGGGATCCGACAAGCGGAAGCCGACTAAATAGAGTCGACGAATATCTGAGTATTAGAACCGGTTACGAAGTAAATAAGGGGCTTTTTTGCCTGGATGACGCCCTGCAAGATGGCGCGTGCCTTTTGGTTTCTTGCTCCATGGAGGCAATCTGCCACGAGATATGGCTGTCGCGTGTTCGACGCTCAGCTGGGCAACGACGAGAACCAGTTTAATTCCTGGTATAATTTGCATGGCCAAGGACGGGTCATGGGGGGAGGGGAGCGAACTCTAGATGAATCGAGGGTAGTGCAAATACTGTACAATTGCACAGTTGAAATCGGCCAGGGTCCCTCCCATCAAAGGGCCCCAAGGGCAAATTAAGATTGATGTCATCCGCCCACACGCCCCCTTTCCCCATCTCGGGCTCGTTCATTGGGCACGCGAGTGAATGATCGATGCCGAGTTCCTTCTGGGCAAATGTCCCGGGCAGATGAACGTTTTGGTCGAGCGCCGAGTAAGAGATGGGTAAGAGATGATAGAAAGCTGGTAATGCTGCGATGGCAGGTGACGGATGCGGTAGTCCCAGCCCAATCATGGTATGGATCCCCTGGAATCGAAACGAAACACGGGGGATATTTCATGCATTTGTCTTCCTCTCATTGATCAATTAATTGATCAATTAATTACCACGTTCAAATCGTTGCGACCAACCCGTTCCGCTTCCGTCATCTTCCCAGCTTCCCGCGCAGGGATTCGCGATAAGTCATGATAGGCCACAGGGCGAAGGTGAGGGGCGCAACTCGCACATCGCCGTTCTGGTCGCGGGATAGTCGATTGGAGGGAGTCTTTAATTAGCATCAAAATCCCAGAAAAGTGAGTTCGCATTGTCGTCGATTCCGGGCTGCGTGACATAGCCTCTCCTCTGTCTGCCACACCGGGGAACCGTCCATGGGTGGTCCCTGGAAGCTGCATGCGCTTCCCGCAAGAGGCAGCGCATCAGATATGCTGAAACAGCACCCACCTGGCTGGTGACGGGCGGGCTGTCAGCGGTGCTGTGTAATTACGAATACTGTATGGAATCTAACTGGTAATGGATGAGTGTGGACGCAGATGGTCAGCGGGGTATTGACAAGTGTTCACAACAACGGAGACGTTGGAACCTTGAAGACAAGTTCTTTGATGTGGTCTCGAAGACTCTAGAGATAACGATGGAGGAGATATCGCTATCCACGTGGGTTTTGACAACCAGTGTCCCCCATCTAACCTAGCGGTCAGACAAGTCACCTGCTGCTTTCCATGAACAACATATGAACTGAACACGCCGCGAGCCAAAGATAAACCACGCGGTGAGGCGGCATGACCTGGAGGAAAAAAGACTAATCAGACCCGTGTTCTGCTATTCCTCCCCCAGACCAAAAGATGATCGATGGCGTGTCTCAGGCTTTCTTCAAGGTCTGTCGGGACGGACTCGTTTGGCTCATTTCCCTCTCTCCTCTGGGGTGCGGTGCGGCTCCAACAAGAGCGCTCCAATAAAGATGAACACTCGCTGTATTCATTCCCGGCCGCCACCTGTTGGCATTCCCATCTTCCCTCTCCCGTACACTCGCCCCTACTGCCCCCTTTTCCACTGCATGATATTCCACTCACAATGACTATTCTTGGAGGGCAAGTCGTTCGCATTGCTGAAAGCCCTTTTCACCCAACTTTGTATTGCAGGTCCTCAAACCCAAAGACCCTTGACACGCCGCCCCCTCGGGAGCCAGCACCCACACGACCCCCCCCTGTAAACAGCCCGCAAACGACCTTGGCACTTTACAGCAACCAAAAGCGCAACTCTCAATCCCCCTCCCCTGCCCTGGAAGACGCTTTTCCCAATGTCCCCCTCCCTATCCCCCACTAATCAATAATGAAAAGCCGGGCTGGGCCAAGGGGGAACGCCTGGCTGGCATGAGACGTGGGTTGCTACGTACTGCACCTCCAGACAAGTAATTACAGTAATGAATCAGTATGCATAATATAACCCGCTCTATGTTGAACCCGCCTATGCGCCGCTTGGCTTGGGGGGGAGGGGGAGGAGGAGACGGGCGAGGTGCACGCGCCGGCTTCGTCTTGTTTGGGGGGGTGGGCTGGGGCTCCACTGACAGAGGCACGCCCCCTGGAAGACCCCCCCAAGGAAGAATGGACTTGGGCTGGCTGCCCGCTAATTAGTGCGTGGCTTCCAGGTGGTCCAACTGGCTTTCAAAGCTTCCCAGGTGGCCCACAGGTCTCGAGGCTGCTGGTACCTGACGCCTCTTTAAGGGACCCTGGGGTGGGCGGTAAGGTACAGTAGCAACTCTTAGCCCGTCCACTGGTTCAAGGCCTGGGCGCAAGTTCCATTAATTACGTCGAGCTATCCAGTCCCCAAAGACCCTCGAAGCCTTCGCCCTTGATTTCCTCTCCGCCTCTTCTTCCTCCGTCTTCAAAACCCCCTCCCAAACAAGAATCCCGCTCTGTGCTCGTCGTGCTTTTTCTTCTTCTCGTGATACCCCTCCCGTCTTCCCTTTAGCTTTTCGCATCGCTATTCAGCTCTTTTAATCAACTCACAAAACTCGCCCGCCATGGACCGAACCGACGAGGAGCTCGACCGCGACTGGCAGCCCAGCGGCCGTCGCCCCCAATCGTGCGTGCCTCACCCGTCTACTCTCACCGCGAGTGCGATATCGACATCGCCAACCGCGCAATACCATGGGGTTTAAAAGCTGACCGACATCGTTTTCGATAGTACTATCGCCCGTTCCTTTTCTCAGGAGCTGATGGACATCTTCCGCATCGAAAACTCGCTCACCGACCTCGACGAGCAAGTGTCTGAGAAGTACGGCCCCTCTCCTCCCTGCCCCTGTCTACCACCACACATCGTCACGCAGACGTTCGCTTTCTTACAAAACGGAAACCCAACTGACTGAAATCTCCCGGCTATAGGAAGCGCAAAGTCAACAGAAACACCCAAGAACTCGCGTCCCTCGAGAAGCGTCTCCGCGAGATGGAGGAGCGTCTCAAGAACCCCAACCAGTCCCGCGCTCCGCTGCCCCAGGTCCAACAGCAACAGGATCAAGACCAGTCCTTCCAATCCCTCGATGTGGCAGTCAAGGACGACCAAAAGGCCCGCTCGCGTCCCGGCACCGCTCGCGCCGCCCAGCAGGCCCCCTCTGCCGGCAATATGCCCCCGACCCCGGGTGGCAGTGAAGGTGAATAACTACTTCGTCAACCCGTACTGACTTGAATGACGGTCCCCGCTGACTCGGTTTTCTTTTCGACTAATTAAAGACGGCGACGCTGAATAAAATATCCCAGGCGCATTCGAATCCTCTTAATTAGAGGCACCGGTACTCACCAGGACATGAATTCTTCTACTGTCCTCGACCCACGTCCAATATGGGCAATGGAGGGAGGACTTTGGGAGAGGAACTGGGGGAAGTTAGACGTTCCCTTAGCTTCTCCTCTTTTGGCTGGCGCATATTACAACACTCGGGCGACTCCCATCACCACCGGGTCCCCGATTGCGACCGGCCTTGTTTTTTAAGGACTACGACACCACTGGGTCGATATGAAGCCCGGCTGACGGCTGACGGGCTAATGGTGCTATTGTCGCTGATTTTATCCCATGGTTATTTCTAGGGCATGGGAAGCGGCGGCGGATGGAGTCCATGAGTGGCCTCCGGTCTCCCCCAATACCCTTCTCACTCGCTTTTTGGACCCCCTCACCCCTCCCACCGGCGTTATAGAGTCAGCATTTGCAGTTTTTCTTCTCTTCGCTTCTTCTTGGTAACGGCCTGGTCTATCTTAACTATCTATCCCTTCTAATTCTGCCGGGCTTTCTTACACAAACATCCCCTCAATCCTACATAGAAGGGAACTTTTTTATCATGGGGAAGGCAATCGCATGGGGAGACTGGGGTGGCATGTTTCTTGTTTGAACGGGAGTGTTGTTCTGGATTATATGTTGTACGTCAGGAGGGACAACGCATCGGCATGGTGGATGAAGTCTGGGACGGGAGGACTGAGATGATTATTACAGAGGAACCAGGCGACGACTGTATATACCATTTGCAGCATGGTGGTAAATGCATCCGTGATTCCTGCAACGCGTGTGAGCATTTGGTGAGGACTGTGTTTCGAATCTCCAGGAAAGGGACCGTTTCAGCTGAGCCACTGCGACTGCATGACAGTTCAACCCCTTTTTGCTCACTCATTGCTAACTACCAATTGCGAATGACATCTTTCTTGATGGCCTGATTAATATGGTAGTTTCACCCACAGCATTGCAAAATATTACTCGACCGTCTCACACCTTTATAGGCCTTCGATTAGAACATCGCTCACATAGGTTATTCATCGTCGAGGTTCTTGTTGGCAAACCCAACTCGGCCATTTTCGATATCAAACACGACGAACAGCGCCTTGAGCATCACATCGCCAAAAATGGTCACTTCGAGGTCCTCGGAGCTCTGCATGCCTCCCCAGCAATACTCTGGGTCGTCGTCCACGGGACCGTAGTTCATGTATCGGCCCGGGATATTCAGCACATGTCCCTCGTCGCCGGGCAACTTGAACATGAGATCAGGGAGGTTGTCGCCCAGATTGCACGGAAAGGTGAAAGCATTTGACAGGCGAGGGTCGATCTTCATACCTGGGACGTCAAACCAGTACATGCCGGCGAGAGAGGGTGGCATGAACAGCAACGTGGTGCCCGTGTCGATGGTGGCCTCGAAGGAGTGAGACCACCAAACACGGCGGGAGCCCCGCCAGGCCGTCAGGTCAAACGTGACATCCCAGTGTGGGCTGGCTGGGTTGGCATCAAGCCAGGTGATGTTGTCGCTCGCGCGGGACATGTCGATGTGGCCAAAGTCAAAGGTGCCCGTGGCGTTGCGCCGCAAGTCGACGGAGAACACGGGGGTATCAAGCTGCGGGCGGAGCTTCTCCAGCAACGACAGCGTTGGGGGATCAATGTTGCTGGGGAGGCTTTTGGCGAAGCCCATGATACCCGAGAGCTCCGTCTCGCGCTCGAAGCGTGCGGCAATGGACTGAGCCGACTGGATGGCAGCATCAACGATCTCGAAGCCGCCCATGCGGATGGTATCGAGGTAGACGATACCTTTGGCATGAGATCCGTCCACTGCAACGCCGTGTCAGCCCCTGATTCACCCAACAGTTTTCCCAGCAACTCATCCAACAAGAGAATGATGGATTTGGAGTGACTTACTGTATCGGACCTCCCACTCTGCATCATCGACGCGGTGAGACGTATTGGATGCATCGGGCTTGTACTGAGGTGCCCAGGGGCCCTCCTTATTGGTAAAGTACTCTGTATCCGAGGATTGCACCCACCTACACAGTCAGCAACAAGAACACACAAGTGTCAGGTTGTCAATCTCACATGTCTGCAGAGCCAGTGTTAATGGCAATCTTCAGGGTCTGAGGGGGGTTTCCAACTTGGATGTCGGCGACAAAGATGTCGTCGCTGCCAAGAGGCAGAACGTCGACGATGCCATCTACAGCAAATGTTAGTATACAGCACGCCATCCATATACGGACGAAGATGGGATACCCACTATCATCGAGAAGTGAAAACGTGGACATCACATCGTTTGGGATGCCTTTGCCCCATTTCTGTCTCACCGCGGCCCATTCCCGAACGAAGTCGCGCTTGGAACCCTTGGTTTTGCTCACCGGGATGGAAAAGCCCGAGGATGGCTTGGCGTGCAGATCAGGAGGCACGAGGGCAGCCGTCAGGACCACGAGGAGCGAGAAGATGACAACGAGAGGCCTCATGATTGGTGACAAAGCCGGATTGTTGAAAGCGAGGATAGGAGTTTGCGGGAAGAGTCGAAAAGCGAAGAAAGATCGCAGCGAATGGACGATGGGGAATGGCGATGACTGGAAGCTGGTCAAAAGTTTGGCGTGTTTGGACTTTAGAAGAAAACATGCAAGAGGTAGGAGGAGAAGGAAGCAACGGTAGTGAATGAGTCCAACTAATAGGCCGACACGTCCCCGAAAGTTGTCTGTCACCCACAAATAGGAAACGAAAGCAGCTGCTGGAATCAACATGTGATGGAAAGGGGAAGAAGAGAAAAAGAAAAGGTGAAGGAATCGGAAGAGGAAGGAGCTGGATCAGGAGCGTTCGTCCAACGGTATGCTCCCTCAACACATCACCAGGTCCAGAGCCTCTCTCTCACAAGAACTCGCCCCGTTCATATACACAAAGCGATTATGCACACACGGCGAATACACACACGTGGCAAATATGCACCCAGCGAAGTATACACACAATGACTCCAAATCTATACCGGCCCGCCGTAACACGAACCCGCTTCCCGCTAGACAAGAGCCTCGCGCACGCTTGCCAGGCTGCATCTTGCACCTCGCCTTCTGCGACGCCCTGACACGACGCATCGTCGCCGACACGACACGACACGACACGACACGACACGACACGACACTACGCTGTGCATCCGTATCGTGTGTTTTCCCTCCCCTTGTGCTCCTCCCTCAACACCCGAATCCGGGATTCCAAGGGGGCAAACAGAGGCCCGCGGTCCCGGTAGCAAACTGCAAGACACACGCACAAGCTAAGATCGCCGTGGCCTGGCTGGCGTACCGCGTGTGTCAGACATGCATGACCCTGGCTTCGCACCAGCAGCGGCCACGGAGACCACACGCGGCAAGGCGATGGCGAGGCGATGGCGTAGCGATGTAGTGCGACAACATCAGTGTGTGACCTGGAGACAGTCAAACGACTGAAAGAATACACCGCACACCAGGATCGGACACCAACCGCAAGATCATTTTAGGATACAAGAACTAAGATTAGAATATTAATAATAAAGGGAGCTTGAATTGAGATGTATGTTATTTAATCTAGTTTTATTTTATCCTTATTAGGTGCCTAAATCTGCGTTAATATTGATAGCTTTGTGTCTGATATCTGGAAAATTGGCGAGGCAAAGACGTTTTGGGTATGCGGTGTATTCTTTTAGTCGCTTGACAGTTTATCACGGGAGGCCAATTCAGGGGCAGCACAAGCGGGAAGCCAAAACGGCTTCGGGGCGAGCTTGATCGGTAACATTTGCAATCAACATACGCCGGCAGGATATTGCAGTTGGCCAAGTAACATGTCACCTTTCTCATGATTGCGTTGCTCTGCAAGACAAACACTTTGCAAGAGGATCCCGCGTCCATAGAATGCTTCACATGAGTCACTGAGACCAAGTAGCGTCGTGGGAAATAGCCATGATGGAAATATGTCATCATCTCAATTCATCTACGTCTAGAGCATTGTCGGATGGTCTAATCCATACTCGACCCGGTATCAATATCAAAAGAAACGGCTCCTTTTCTCAACTCGTAAAAGCACATCGCCGGTGCCATGTAGTGGGCAATAATTACAGCTCATCATGGGGAGGCTGCTTCTCGCCGGCCTCCTCGGTCTTCTCCTCGGCCTTCTCCTCGGCCTTCTCCTCTGCATTCTCCGGCTTCTTCTGGTTCTCTTGCAGTCTCTTGATCATCTCTTCAAGCTCCTTCTCCGTCGGACCCTCGCCGTCCTTGCCACCAAACTGCTTGAGGAAGTCCTCGGCGTTAAACTCCAGCTTTTCCTCCGCGCCGTCGGCGCTGGAGGCCTTGCTCTTCTTCTTCTTCTCCCGTTCCAACGCAGCCGCTGCCTTCTTGGCCTTCTTGGCCTCAGCCTCCACCTTCTTGGCGGCCTTCATGGCCACTTGGATGCCAGCCTGCTCTAGTTTCGCAGTCTTGGCCTCAAGGTCCTTGATCAGCAGAACGGGATCATCGGTGATACCAAGGGCGGCCTGCTTGGGCTCAAGTTTGTTCAACCACTTCAGAGTAGACTCGTAGAGCCCCGTAACTTCGTCTAGGTCCTCGAGTGTATACAGAGGAGGAATAGGCCCCTTCTCCCTGATGACATCCTCCATCTTGCGTGCTGTCGCTGCTGCGTCCTCATCTTCAAGGCCATCGAATTCGCCAGCTGGGGTCTCGGCCCCGGCTTCGGTGGTGCTGGAAGAGGGAGATTCTGAGGCCGCCTTGTGCCAGGCCTCGTGCTCTTCAATCTGAGACTTGATTTTGAGAACGAACTCATCCGTCTTGGAAAGTACAGTCTTCAAGTTGGACAATAGTGCGGGCCGTTTTTCGGTCTCGACGATCCTCTTCTGAATGGGGTTGACAATGTCCTGGAGGACCTTGAGTTTGGCCTTGAGCTGGTCCTTGGTAGCTTCGGCGCCGTCCTCGTAGAGCCATTCGCTGATTTCGCTGGACAGTTGAGCCAGCTTGGTTCGTTCCTTCTCGGTCGAAGCCTCGATAAAGGCTTCGCCTTCTAAAAGGTCCCTAACCTTGTAAGTGTAGCCCTCGAGTCGGTTTAGGGCCTCCTCTCTCTGGAGGCGAGCCTTGTCCGAAGCGGCAAAGGCCTTGAGGCGGTCCTTGGCCTTGGTCGTCTCAGCCTTGGAGAGGTCAGGGGTACCAAGATTCTCAACCGTCACCTCGACGGGGATAGAAACGACCTCCTTCTTCTTAGCATCAGCCTTTGCGTCGTCGGTGCTTTCGGAAGCCGCAGGCTCGGACTCAGAGGAGGCAGTCGAGGATTCGGTAGATTCATCCGAAGTGGATGAGCTCTTGGCGGCGTCCTCCTTCATGACCTCCTCTGAACCCTCGCCACCCTCGCCAAGAGGCTTCTGATCCTTTTGGTCCTTCTTCCCGAAACCAAAGAGGTTCTTGACGCCATCAACGAAGCCTTTCTCTGCGGCCTCGGCCATGCACTCGACAATGGCCTTGGAAACTCGGGCCTCGCCATTCTCGGAGCTGAGCTCCAGGGCAACCTTGAATTTGATGTCCGACTCCAAACATGAGGGGTACTTCTCCTTGATGGCGGCGATAGTGGCAGTTAAGTTCTTCGTGGAAAGGGTCTTGAAGTCCTTCTCCTCAGAACCAACTTGTTGGTAGATGGTGGCGGTAAAATCCTCCTTGTCATCAAAGGCGATGACCTTGGAGCCGCCCTGGGGCGAGATGGCACTCCACAAGCGCTGGCGATCAACGTTTCCATCGAGATCAGTGCGCTTCAGGCCAGTGGGGTATGAACTACCCTCTGAAATTCGGATCTCCTTGACTCGGAAGCTGGGGCTGAGCTCGGCAGCGCGGAAACCAGCACCAAACACGGCAGCTTCGTCGGAGTTGACGTTGGATCGAATCTTGTCGGTTGAGCCAACAATGCCTTCTAGCGCCTTCTGAACAAATGGGGTTCGTGTGGCACCGCCGTGGAGAATAACGGAGTCCAGGTCACCAATGTCGAGACCAGACATCTTAAGTGCGTCGTTGATGACGACGGCGATTTTCTCGGCATGCGCAGTAGCCATCTCTTCGAAAGCGGCACGGCTGATCTTATACTTGAAATCGACATCTTCATACAGGCCCTCGAAGCTTGCGTGTGTGTTTTGGTTGGCGCTGAGGACGTGACGAACCTTTTCAACTTGGTTGGACAGCTTGGCGATGGCACGGCCGTGGGATCTGATACCCTCGACGGTGGCAGAAACCTTCTGGGCTCCCTTGGACTCGATGAACTGGGCGACCATGTCGTCTAGAATGAGGTGGTTCAAAGCGTCTCCGCCGAGAGTTCGGTCCCAACCAGCACCCAAGACCTGGACCTCCTGGACGGTCTTGTTGAACTTGCCAATGTCCTTGACGGTTTGGCTCTGGAACTTCATGACGGTGGCCTTGGTAGAGCCGGCACCCATGTCAAAGACCAGGTGGTACTCGGGCTTGGCTCCCTCGCTAACGCTGGGGAACTGTCGGCTGGTGGCGTAGTTGAGTCCAACAGCAAGGCCGTCGCTGATGAGGCTTAGGACCTTGAGGCCGGCAAGGTCGGCAGCGGTCTGGATTGCGCGCTTCTCGTCAATGGTGTAGAAGGGAGGGACGGTGACCACAATGGAGCGGACCGAGGAGCCGTCGCCGGCAGCGGTCTCGGCGGCCTTCTGGATGCTCTGAAGCTCCATGGCGAGGAGTTCCTCGACCATCCAGGCCTCCTCCTCCACAGTAAAGGCCTTGCTCTTGAATGTAACGGTGTTGCGGGTCTCGTGGGCCTGCAATTGCAGGGCGGGGTTTCGGGAGGCGTACTCTTGCACCACAGGATCGTCGACGGGGAGGCCGAGGATGGTCTTGAGGTTGGGGTAGACGTCGCCGGGGAAGCGAGCCCGGAGAGCCATGGCATCAGCGCCATAAGCTCGCTCAGGGAACTCGCCAGCCTGGGGGCCATTGCGAGAGGGCTTGAAGACGACGGCCGACGTCTCTTTTCGTCGCGAATCCTTGGTCAGGACGATGTCGAGAGGAATTCCTGGCTTGACGAGGGCAGCCTTGATGTACTCAGTACCCAGGTCAACGCCCAATACGGCAGAGACTGCGAAAACATTGGCCGAGAAGAAGAAGACGGCTCCGAGGAGCGTCATCAATGGCGACACTCGAAAGTTGGCCATGTTGATGGTGGTGGGGGTGCGCTCGCTTCAGCGCACACCAGCTGTGAAGGGAGACTGTTTTCGGACAACACACCGCCGCCAAGTGCAATAACGGCCAGAACTAAACAAAGACGAAAGCCGTCTGGGGAATGCAGAAACAAAAAATCGAGGAAATGTGTCCCAAGGTCCACGGGGAGTGACGCCAGAAAAAGGCCGGGAACTAGAAGAGAGAGAGGTTGAGGTGGCCTCAATTTCTCCAATGGGCATGTGTCCGCAGCAAGATGCCACGAAGCTGCTACTAAGCTTGTCGGTGTTTCCAGCCACTCAGCAAAGAGGACAACTGGTGCGAAGCGGCATTGACGCTGAGACGTTCCTTCTACTGCAAGGCTGAGGGGCACGATAAGGTCGTGTCCGCTTTTTCATTGGTACGATAAAGGAAGTAGCGGGGCATCGAGTTTCGGCCTCGCCTTGGCTTGAGCTGCACCCTGGTTGCTTCAACCAATAGTGGGTGTCTAGGGATGCTGGTTATCAGGAATAGTTGGCAAGTTCATGATATATGGTCATAAAAATGGCCGCAAAGGCCCAGTGCATTTAAGTCGTTCCACTTCTGCTCCGAGGGGAACACTGGCCAGCGAGTTGAGCTGATGCCAATGGGATGAGCCTTGCAACAGCGCTTTGACAGTCAGTTTGCTGGCGTTTCCAGCTCCATGATTCGAGGTCATCTACAACAGCGATGCGCGGTGACAGAGGGCATGGAGCCAACAACTAGTGGATTGTTTTCTGAATATCTACACTAAACCTAAGCAAAAATAACTACCAATTAGCACATAATCAACAATGATGATCTTGCTCGCGTCCTATGTAATGTCCAAATTCCCTCCATATACGTGGGCTGAGTGAAACCTAGGCAAGTTGGTATTATGATTGACTAGTTTTACTACACGGAAGATCGATGCAATGAGAGAAAAGGAGAGTGATCGGGTTATCAACCCTCCCGGGTGTGAGCTCACAATCCTGAATCAAGCAAGCAGTCGCCACTTCACCCGTATGCTTTACTGTTTTTCCCTCCCCAAGGGCATCACCAAGGGCGCCACCAAGGCTATCGAGAAGAGATTTCGTCGAGCAACAACCTTTATTGTCAATATATGGCCCCTTTTAGCCGGCAAGATTCGTCCCCGTGCTCACAATGAACAAACTGGGCCAGTCGAGTTGTTCTGGACCATATGTGGGAAGACAATTCACCGCTACGCGGATCTCAATTTCACCAGCGATCATGTTATGACTGTGAATAAGGAGGAAAGACCACGCGCCGGGGTTCAAAATTATTAGAGCTTCAGGAGAAATTCTTCCCGCCGAGCCAGCTTGATCCTCACCGCTTCTGCGATACTCGCTATGACCCCGGTCTGGTCGGCCGGGAGGGCGAAGCTATATACAGCATCACCCTCACGTTCGTCAAAGGGGGACTCGTGCTATGCATTTGTTCTGCTAACTGTGTGTTTGATAGCCAAGCTCATGGGATAATTTTGCGCGCATTGGCCGATCAGGTGAGACTACCCAAGAGTCGGCACCCGAATCATGGCACACATGATATTAAAGACACCTTTCAAAACGAAGTCCGTTGCTGACAATTTGTAGTCTCCGACGTTCAAAAATACAACAAAATTGTGAATAAAGAATGTTTCGTTTGGGCTAAGAGATTGGATTGGGAACTTAGATCTTGTCCGGAGTTTCATCCGCCAACGCCCTCCCGCGCCCTGTCCAATGGGTTGAAGAAGATCCTGCCTGGAGGCATCACTGTAGCGGCAAGACCTGGGCCATCCTTATCACCAACCATTAGAAAGGTGTTCATATCTAGTACGCATGCATTGCAACATCAGTACGAGTACGTCCATTGTAAAAGGGGGTTGGCAGACAATAGCCAACTGGAAGAAACGCTCATGGCGTGGATATGGGTCTCGATCGTTCGCGCTCGCAAAAAAGCAGGTTATAAGTCTCGTGTAGACACACACCCGCTACTCACTTCCACCAATATTCAAAGCAGACTTACAATTCCCACGGAAGAGTATCCTCGCTACGCCATGCTCTATGTTCCTGTAACGCTGCCTAGGCAATTCATGAAGTCGGAATCGAAGCAACTTTGTCACCTGCTTCATATTGCCACAGTCAAGTCTATCCAAGAACAAGGTGCCAATTTCTCGACAAGTAGCCGCCTGGCATACATGGCGGCGATCGCCCGGCACCCAGGCAGCCTGGAGTACGATATCGATCCTGAAGAGGATCATGGCGTTATCATTGACAGACTGAACGCAGCCGGCTGTGACTTGAACTTTGGAACAATCCGGGAAGATGGGATCAAGGTCGAGCTGGGACAGCCGCAGTTTGTGCGTGAATTGCCTATTGACCCTTCTCCTGGTCGGTGTGCGATTCTACCTCGGACGAATAGCCTGGACAAACCTTTTGAGGGGTATATCCATCTGAAGGAGGAAGCCATGGCATATTTAGCGATGGAGCTTGGCCAATTTCAAGATGTTCACGTGCTGGATGATTGATAGCAGATACCTACATTGGGTAAAGTGAAATCATGGGGATATGATAACGGCTTAGCATGAGTCTCTTAATGTCCGAGAGAATTGTTTCGGTTTTCTCACTGAGGCCATATAATATCAAATGCACCTAAGCAAGTGATCAGCACGCCTGAAATAATTGAGCATACATCCTGCGATCCTTCATACCGTAATCCTGTCCATCACACCCGTGATACATGTAAACCAGTTTGACCCGCCTCCCGTATTGCGTCGTTTCTTAATCACCAGTATCTACCTCAAGGTCAAGCTGCACACCATTGCTGACGCCGTAGTCTTCTAAGCTCAACTGGTCCTTGAACGGGCGCTCGCCCTGTCGCTTCAGCAAAATCTCGTGTGGTTCGCGACCGATGCGCGCAGCCACTAGGATCTTGAACTCCTTGATGCGGTCCGAGGCATAGCAAGGAATAGCAGCCTTGGTACCGAGTCGGTCGTTGATGTTGACGATGATCATCTCTTCGCCTCCACCGACGGGTGCAGCTGGTGCAGGGGCAGGTTTGGATTCTTTCTTGGGTTTGCTAGACTCGGCGCCATCGCGGTCGCGGCGACGGGGCGATTGCGAACGGCGGCGATAGGGTCTGTCGTCACGGCGGCGATCATCATTGTGACGACGGTCATCGTTTCCACGGCGTTCGTCTTTCCACTTGAAACCGCCTCTGCCTCGAGGCCTCCTGGGACGATCCTGGTCTCTGTCCCTGGGTCTGTCGAAGTCGCGATCTTGGCGCCTATCTGAGTCGCGGTCCTGACGTCTATCCGAGTCGCGATCTCGGTTGCCATCGCGACCGAAATCTCTGTCTCTGCTGTCTCGGCCATAGCCGCCACGACCGCCCCGATCAGACCTGTAGTCTCGTCGGTAGGAATCGCGGTCTCGGTCTCGGTCTCGGTCGCGACTGTTGTACTTGTCGTCCCGTCGATCGCCCTCGTCTTGCCCGCGCGGGGCCGACGGCGGGTCGTCGCGGTCTGCCATTATGGCGTGCAGAATGATGGCTGCGGAAGAAAAAGGTGATGATGCGAGAGGATGGATTTTGGAAAGGTTCAGGGTACGGACGGGTGACGAAAGATAAGGCTGCAGGGAAGCTACATTTCGCTTCTCCACAGCAGCATGGAGTGGCCACAGTATTGGCCAATAGGATTATGTTTTAGCTCCCCACAATTCGGGGACCCTTGCAACGTGCGAGCCTCACTACGTAAGGGCCGTGTAGGGTTACCTCTCAACAGTGGAAGCTATGACACTATGGACAGTGGCATGCTCTCGCACGGCATCGGACTTGGATTGCTCAATGAGGTGAGGCGAACATGGAAAATTCAAGGGATTTTGGAATGGCACCTTGGCTCATGTGGGCTATCAGTGGATTTCGCTTCCATCATGACTTCTGCTCGTTCGTACGTAGTGTCAGTCCTCTTGCTTGGCATGTGATCACGGAACACAGAGGATTCATGAGACTCGTTGTGGCATCACCATGAGAACAAAATGATTTGTCTCTGGTGGGTATTATTTCACATTGATTTTCTTATACCTTGGTGCCTAATTTGATGCCTCTCACAAAGGACCGCCATTCTTACAAAGGTATTATGAAGAACTCCCACCGACCCCGTCGCCGGACATGAATCCGATTCCCAAAAATCAGCAAGCCCAAATGCAAAGCCCCAGGTCGTCCATCCCTCAGTTTTCCGCTGAGTAGATCTGTGGCCTGTAAACGCCGCCATTTCATGGTATACATTCGTCACGGGGAGATGCGAGGAGAATCGTGGGCCGCGAGTTTACCCACGGGATGCCGACATGGAGCATTACTACTGCTCCTCGGTGCGGCGAGGGCGATTAGGGCCACCGGCACCACGGTCACCACGGTCACCTCGGTCACCACGGTTGCCACGACCTCGACCACGGCCCTCGCCGCGGAAGCTGCCACGGCCTCGCCATTCACCTCGGCCTCGTCCACGGTGGCCGCCACCCTCGTTGCGGGGCTTTCGCTGAACCTGGTGGAACCCATCGTCAGCAGGAGCGGCAGCAGGCTGAATATTTTGTTAGCATCTGACCATGACCAAAATAGTGTGGTGAGAGCTTACCTCTGGGACCTGCTCAGGATGGTCATCAGCCCACGACTGGGTGTTGGCAGCAGGGGCAGCAGTCTCGGTCTCAGCCTTGACATCAACCCACTCCTGGGACATGGACAACTCGTTGTTAGCGCTGTTGTTGCCGGTATCCCAGTGGCTCTCAGCGACGGCGTTGGCAGCATCATCGGCGACGCTAGCATTTGCAATGCCGTTGTGTGCAGGCTCAGGGGTGGGCCCGCTGCTGAGGGCAGCGTCTCCAGCCTCAATCTCGGCCACGGTAGCGTTCGCAATGGTTGGGTCGGACACGGCCTCGGTTTCCGTGGGCTGGCTCTCGTCGGGGTAGACGGGAGTCTTGTACTCCTGGGCGAGGGACCTGACCTTGGAGACTGAAGATTGTTAGCATACTCGTTGAATACGGTGGGTGTCGGTTGCACATACAGGTTGTCTCCAGTTGCTCTCCAGGCACGCTGACGATCTGGTCTTCGGTACCGTTGACCAAGTTCAGCATGGATTGAACGGCGAGGTCATCTCCAGAGTAGATGGCGAGCAGGACACCCTCAATGGCCTGGCTCTCGTCAGACTCAGGGTCCTTGGCCTCTTCGCGACGGTAGGCAGCAAGGCGCAAGAACTGCGACAGAACCAACAGGTTGTCCTTCAACGCCTTCTGGGAAGTCTTCTCAGCCTCGCTGATAGAATCAGCCTTGACCTTTTCGAGGTTCCTCTCCCACTCGGCCTTCTCAGCAGCAATACGTGTGCGGTACTGTTCGTCCACCTTCTGGTATTGGACAAGCTGCTCCTCGTACTGTGCGAGTTGCGCCTGCAGGGCGGGCTTCTTCAGAATCTGGGCCTTCTGATCGGGGTTGATGATCTTAGAATCGACAAGTTCCTCGAGAGACTTGCCAGCGTGCTGGCTCAAGAGGGAATCGGTTTTGGAGGCGTTTGTCTACAGGCAGTTATTAGTGCGACCGTTAGGCATTGGGTGGCGGAAGGGCTGGGGACATACAATCTTCTTGTTGACATTGCGAATGTTCCTTCCCAGTGCCGTTAGCATGTATAGCTCGCAAGGTAATAGGGTTGCAGCGCAAGGGAGGCTTACTTTTGAAGCTCCTTGATGTAGGGGCTCTCCGAATCGTCACCAGCCTTTTCGGCAGAAGTCGAGGTGAAGCTAGGTGCGGGGGATTCGGTTCGTTCGATACCCCGGGGCGCCTTCTTCTTCGAAGACTTGGAGGCGGGCTGAACAGCAGGTGCAGCCATTTCGCGCGTTGGTTGGGAAGGTGAACCGTGAGAGAGACGATCGAATCAGAGCCGGTTTGCTCAGTTGCGCGAGGGATTCAGGCACCGCAGGAGCAAGGCAGGCGGTGCAGAGACGTTGACGAGTAGAGGGTGGGACGGAAAGTGCCACAGAATTGGGTTCAGAATGTAAGGGTGTGAGTTGTGTGAGGAGACAAACGATGGATGACGGAGGGAAGAGTTTAGGTAGGGAGGCAAAAGAGGAGAAGAGAAGTAAGAGGAGCAAGAGGGCCAGGTATTTAGAGGAGGGTGATGGTCGTACAGACGCAGCCTGGTTGAATGGGGTCAGGTTTTCAGAGGCCCCAGGTGCTAACCCCAAGGTCCAAAGCCCCAAACCCGCCTGGCAACCCCTGCATGGGCCACTCATTGACACCCATCCGCGTTTCTAGAACCAGTCAGAAGAGTGAGGAATAACAGTGACGCCAGCTGGCAATGGCCCGATTGCCGCCGTTTGACCTGGCATTTGCATCTTTTGTGTCACTGAATAGTCATTTGCCTCGATCGTCAACTGCTTGTTGAGGTGTCCCTCTTCTAATTGTTGTTTTACTACTGCTGGTGGCTGCATATACTTCACTGAGACACTGACGGCTGTCGAAAGGAGAGGCCCACGTTAACATGCCCCACCAAACCCGCGCCCAAGCTGCGCGTGCGCAAACAAGATGGTCTCGTGCTCTACGCTCTACAACGTACTAGCTTCCTACTCCATTGAGTTCCCCATTTTCAGCTCCTTTCATGGCCCGGCATCGCCGCGTGCCCTGTAGCTGTTGACAACCTGAAGTTGCTTCTACCCCTGGTAGTCCCCTGAGCCATATTCCTTTGTCGTGCGGCTACCGGTGCGTTTCGGGCCTAAGCGACGCTGCATGTAATCCAGAGTCTATCCGTCTCGTGATGCAGCTCAGCAACACCTAAATAACCCGACGGCCTTAGCTGGAGAGGCGCAAATGGGTTCGTTCGCGCGTTTCTGTCCGTAGTCGAATGTCGTCCGTCATCGACCTTGTTCATCCCTTGAACTTGGCCAATGCATCCTACAGAGGAGGCACCGAGTTAGATCTGATATAGGGGATGCGAAACTGCCGTCGAGACATACCCTGGTCATCTTCTTGACGCTTCGCGCCGACAATCCTCGCCCGCCAGACTTTTTAGACTGAATTGCGGCTTCCTTGACCAGGCTTTTCCAAAATGTTAGCTCGAGTTCGCTCGCAATTGAGTCGCGGGTGCATACGATTCCATGAATAGGACGTAGTCGAGGAAGATCTGTAATGTCAACATTAGCATCGCGCGATCCTACGGTGGACACGATTGTCTGCTGAGTGGCCCTACCGTTACATCGGCATTCTTCTTGAGGTTATGATTGGAATGCGCCTTGATGATCTTCTTGACCGTAGCCTTTGGATATGCTTTTTTGCCGAGCGCCATGGCGATGTTGGTGCAGAATTTGGATGGATGACGATGATGGTGATAATGCTGGCCCCGCGACGGATGTTGACAAGGCGCGTTGTCAGCCTGGTCGTTCGCTGACCTCACCACTGTCCGCTGTGGTGTGGGGATGGTCCAATCGGCAGGGGCCGATGGCTGCCGTGCGCACCATCACAAAAGGAGGGGTATACAGTGTTTCAAATATCGCACTGCTCCTACGCACTGTATCCCACTTAGCATCGCGAAGCTCTGGAGCTGCGCAAAAGAGGTTCCTGTGGAATACCGACATAACGGCCAAAACCAGCTCCAACCATCCACCATGGCTTCAATAATGCAACGCCGTATGGTGAGCTTCTTCCATGGTACTCCCTATTCTAGCTCCATCTGACACCGCTCCCAGCTCTCCAAGGCCGACGAAGAGGCCGCCAACGAAGTCGAAGTCCGACGTGAGGACCAGGACAAGATTAACCGGTTCAGTCGTCTGCACCAGCGAGAGCTCGTCTTGGAGGAGGAATTGAACGCCAAGACGGTATGGCTTTCAAGGTCCCCCTTATTCTAAAATACGCTGACTAGTCCTTACAGAAGGAGAAGGAGGAGCTCGACGACTTGTCCACCGAACTCGAACTCGCTGACGAGGACGAAAAAGTCCAGTACGAACCCCCCGCACACGATCTCGATGCCAGAGACACCCAGAGAGAAGAAACCATTTTGACTGACAAATATCCTTTCCTCTTCGCTCTAGGTACAAGATCGGCGACGCCTTCTTCCACATCCCGCTAGAGCAGGCGCAGGAGCTGCTCGAGGAGGCGACTGAAAAGCTTGAGGAGGAATCGACGGGTCTGGAGGAAAAGCTGGGGACGATCCGCGAAGAGATGACGCAGCTCAAGGTCGAGCTGTATGCCAGATTCGGAAAGCAAATCAACCTAGAGACCTGAGATTCCGCATTTCCGCCGGCAGAAGACTTTTCCATTGTTGCCAGAAAACGCGCGAATGAGACTTGGGCACCAGAACTCGTGACGCCCTACTTTTTTACGCCTCGGTGCCTCAAAATCCGACATATGCAAGCAGCATCCCCTTCGTGTCGTGTTGCATAATCACCACCACTACGGGCCACCACCAATACCACCACCACCACAGCGGTGTCTCGTGCCTTACGCCCTGCAAGGAGACCAGGGTTCATCCACTGCTAGCCACTGTCTGGCGAAGGAAGGTGCATCTAATAATCGATCGGTCAACCGATAACGCAGCCTGCGATTCGTCATCTCTCCAAGGCCGCACACTACCACGCAGCTAGCTGCCAGCCTCCAGCCTCCAGCCTCCGACCCAGCTCCGAAGTACCGGCCGGGGACCGCAACCGGGTAACGTCGCCCTCTCCATCCCACGGCACATCCCACCGGTCAAGCGTATCGGCCTAGTTCGTTTGCCCCGGCTCCGGACACCGGAGCGACCAATCGCAGTTCCATGCCGCCCTATCTGAGCGGGGTTCCACGCCCAGTTGTTAATCCCGACCCCATCACCATCGAATATGCAATGGCTTCTGCTCGTGTGGGTAAAGATCCACCCGTCCATCGAGGCGGGTCCCCGCTCCCAGAGCAGCATGGGAAAAGAGAGATCTCTGGCCCTGTTCCTGTGACCAAAATATTCCCAGGCCGTCTCTTTCCTTTTCTTCAATTGTCATCTTAATTTTTTTTTTCCTTTTTTTTTCTGTGCTTGACTTCCATCCGTGAATGATTCATATGACCCCTTCCATGCCCTCATTTATTCTCAACCACCATCCAAAATGCCTAGTAGTGAATCCAGTGACACAATGAGGGACAACTCCCCATACCGTAAGTCCAAACCCAACACTAGGCCCCCATGTCGTTGGGCTTGGAATAGTTTTCATCCGGCTCACATACTTCCAAGGCGGACGACGGAGGAGTAGTTCCATAAGCGACAGAATCACACGTCTCGATGAACTCGATGCCGAGTCTCGCTATGAAGAAGAGACGGCGGATCGTGGAATTGGTGCGCTTCACAACATCCGTTCGCGGACCAGGAGTCGTACCAACGAGGTCCTCATCAACTGGGAGCCTAACGACCCCGAAAATCCATACAACTGGTCAACTGTAAGAGCCACCCAACTGCTGCTTCGTTGCGCGAAGCATTACTAACACTTGCTCTCCGTAACAGACCAAGAAGATTGTGGTGCTCAGTTACACCTCCTTACTGGTCGTCAACTCTACCATGGGTTCTGCCCTGCCCAGCATGGCTATTCCCGAAATTGTCAAAGACTTTGGCGTCACCTCTGAAGAGCAGAGGGTACTGCCGATCTCCGTCTATCTCATCGGTTACGTTTTCGGGCCCATCATTTGGGGGCCCTTGAGCGAACACTACGGCCGCCGCGCCCTGAGTTTTGTCACCTTCGGCCTCTTTACCATCTTCACCATGGCATGCGCCCTTGCGTCGGCCTGGCCGTCATTACTCGTGTTCCGCTTCTTCACTGGCGTCTTCGCCAGCTCCCCGATTGCTATTGTCGCTGGAATCTTGGCCGATGTGTACGGCGAGCCAACGTCTAGGGGCAGGGCTTACTCCGTCTTCATGGTGGTGAGTGTAGCCGTCTAGCTATGGTCTCGTTGACCTCGGGCCACTGATTCTTGACTTACAGGCAACCACTTTCGGTCCCATCCTCTCTCCCATCCTCTCCGGCTTCACTTCTCAGACCATCGGCTGGCGATGGACCTTCTGGATCGCCTTGATCTTGGCCGGCACGACGCTTGCTCTCGCCCCGTTCCTCCCTGAGACGTATGGCCCCATCCTGCTCTCCAACCGCGCCAAGAAGATGCGCAAGGCTGACCCAGCATCCCGCGCCATCGCTCCTCGTGACCTTGAGGAGACAGACCTCAACCAGCTTCTCACGGTCGTCCTCACTCGGCCGCTGCGCATGCTCTTCTTCGAACCCATCGTCACCACCACCTGCGCCTACCTCTCCCTCATCTATACCATCTTCTACATGTCATTCCAGGCCTTCCCCATCGTCTTCCAGGACGTCTATGGCCTGTCTCCAGGCGTCACTGGCCTTGCATATCTCCCCATTGCCGGCGGCGCATGCCTCAACCTGCCCATCTTCTACGTATGGGACACAATCATCGCCCGTGCCGAGGCACGCAATGCGGCATGGATCAAACGCGAAGAGTACCGCCGTCTCCCCCTGGCTTGCCTTGGCGGCCCGCTCTTCGTCGTCTCTCTGTTCTGGCTCGGCTGGTCCGCCAAGTCATCTGTCTCCTTCGTCGCCCCCATGCTTGCCGGCATCCCCTTCGGCATGGGATTCCTCCTCATCTTCATGGCCCTGCTCAACTACCTCACAGATGCCTACGAGATCTTCGCCGCCTCAGCCAACGCCGCTGCCTCGTGCTGCCGCTCCCTCTTTGCCGTCGTGCTCCCCCTCGCCACCACGCACATGTTCCGCCGCCTGGGCGTTGCCGGTGCCTGCTCCCTTCTCGGCGGCTTGAGTGCGCTCATGTGCTTCATTCCCTTCATCTTCATATGGAAAGGGCCTAGTATTCGCAGTCGCTCTCCGTTTTGCATTGCCCTGCGTGAGCGAAGAGAAGAAATGCTGCGCAAGGCTGAAGAAGACAAGGCCAGGCGGGAACGTCTCGAGATGAGGGAAAAGGAGGAAACTGTCTAAGACTTCACACCCTTCATGACCCTCGAGATTTCATAGTCCTTCTCCTAGTTTGTTGTTGCATGAACTAACTGCAGAACCTAGCATACGGACGTTGCGTTGCCCATATTAGAATGTCCCAACAACGCTGCAGATGAATGAACGAACATTCAACATGATTGGATAATTATAGCATGAACAATTGTTCTCTCAAGCCAGATATGCGGGTCTAAAATCAGGATTTACTTTAATCAAGGATATAAACGATGACCCTATCTATACATTTGAGTAATTCCACACGCAATTAGGCGCTTACCTACAAACGCGAGTGGCATACCACCGCTACAAGGTACAGTCCCTTCTGCTTCTCATATCCCGTGCTTAATAGTAGTGACTAGAAATGATTTGATTTCCTTCTTCGAGGCCATCGCGCAATGCTTGGGGATCTTGGAATCCATAGAGCTGCTCTCGGCCTCCGTTCCTCCCTAGCCCTCAGTGGCATCCCCCTGAATGGGCCACAATTGAATCCGACTTCGACTTCGACCTTGATCAGAGCTCAAACCTCGCCAAAACCGGATTTTGATCTGGTTGTCTCTAAGTCTTGTCTGAAATGGCCGACTCTCTTTGGATTGATGATCCCAATTTTGTATTAAGCAGCTCAAGTTGAAATTTATAGATGACACTGTGTATCGGCCCTATTCAGTGGTGACTCTCGGATGGCTGACCAATCGTTCTTGGTGGACTCAACATCCGAGTTTTGCTGATCCTCCTGGGTTCTAAAGCCGAATGAAATGCGGCTCTGGGGCGTGACGAAAACGTCCGTCGGGGCAACACTTTCTTGGAGCAGACTATGTAACCCGCTTGCCGGCGTCCCTGATGACCTCGGAATGCTGGTCGTTGCTTGGATTTTGTCATGGTCATGGAAGCTGGATGCTGCTGCTTCAAACATAAGGGCCGATATCCTGCTTCCCAAGCTTCTCACAGATTTTGGTTTCACTGAGGGTTCCTCTATCGGCAGATTTCGTGGTTTTCCCCTCACGATGCTGATTTCCTTCTCAAGAGCTTGAAGTTCCTTGTATCCTGACCCTGTTGGCAGAATCTCGAGTTCTGGATATTCCAGTTGCTTTGCTCCTTGTGAGCTAGCCCGACCTCTCCAAGAGCGTCTTGCCTTGACTCCGTGCTCAGTTTTCATGGGAAGGATCCAAGTGAGCTTCGACTTCAAAGCTTTTCCCATCCTCATGGAAAAAGATTGTGTCAGTGTGTCATCGGGTGGTATCTCATCCATAACGTTCTTGTCAGTGACCCACTGAACTTGGCCGTCTGAGTTGATCTCCCTTACAGCAAAATCTTTTGGCTTGACATTATCCTTGATCGTGGCATGACCGGTTCTTTCTCCTTTTGTATGGGATGGGTACCTGGCCCAAGAACGCGGTGGCTTTATCAACTCCCTCTCTCTTTCTGTCTCGATTTTCTCGGCGCTCCCCGTTGTCCCAATCCTCATTTCAGTTTCCCAGCGTTGAATCAGCCGCTTTGAGTGATCATCGGATGGTAGTTCATCCGCTTTCGGAGTCAGCTGAGAGGGATCCCTGGTTGTATTAGTCGATAATGAACTATTTCCCGTACTCCTCCCCCTCCATAATCCAGCTTGCAAGCTGAGCGGACGATTCTCAGAGGGTGATTTGTCGGGTTGAGTGGATGTGCTGATATGCGTATTCGAGCTTTGTCTCTCCTCCGCCTCAAGTCTGATGGCTCGTTGCCACAAGTCCGTTGTGCTTTCCTCTACCCCTGAGTCGGGGCTCTGGTAAATCTGAGAAGGAAGGGAATACAGATTTGACCGCATGCTCAGGTTGGATAGTCGCTTGCGTTTACTTCTGGTTTCTCTGTTCGTGACTGTTTCCGCCTCGTGGAATGCTGGGTTTGAGCTGGCAATCTGAGAAGATCCAAATAAAGTCCCTAGCTCTGGATTCCCTGAGCTTCTTGATCCCACCTTGAATCGTCTCGGGACCGTAAGATGGATTTTGTCCACAAAAGATGTGCGATCTGCCGGGCCAAGACTCCTTCCCTCGAATTCTTCATGAAAGCGGCTGGTAATGGGAAGCGCGAGTTTCTTTCGTGCCAAAACGTCGCCAAATCGCTTTTGAATTGTCCGAAGTTCAATTTCTCGCTGAAGAAAGCTGGCAGTTTCTGAATGGGATAAAGAATTTGTATCATCCACCTTTGGTGACGAGTGCTGGATACCTTGGGGGTCGGTATCCGACACAAATCGAGTCGGATTGTCATCATTGAGAACGTTCAGGGCCGGCTCTTCTGAGCGGGCCAGATCAGAGTGCCATAGCGAGCTTCGATGCCCTGCAACAAGATCAGTTACCCCCGATGTAATATTACTTGAAACGCTCACAATCAAAAGGTGACAGCTGAAAGCTTTGGAAATCTTGTGCTTTTAAAGAGTAGAAATTTGGGTCAGAACGTGCTGGACTTGGTTGGAAACTCGGAAGCTTTGAGGTGTAATCTGAGGACGTATTGTCGACCATCGAGCTCAGTTTGAGAGCAAGTGAGCAGCTGTCCAGCAGACCTTCCCCTTGAGATGGAGCCCTCGCTTCACTCCCACTGGAGTCCGTGGTGAAATCGCTCGTCGTGGATTGCTGAGTCGGGATCTCAGACAGATAGCCTTGTTTCAGCTTCTTGGGGTCCTCCACTGGTTCCTGGTCGAGAAATGTTTCGATTTGAGAGCGAGAAGCGCTATGAATGCTTGGCGCGAGTGTTTCCGATACCCTATCGACTCCCTTGAGTTGTTCGTTACTTGAATTCCGAGTTACTGTATTTTCGATCTCGGTACCTTCTGGGGGGGGCTCGGAATTTTCCCTTGACCTCAGACCTTGAGCGATAAGCCATACGCCAAGGGCTGACTGTCCGTCCAAAGAAGAAGAATCTTGGCGGCTACTAAAGCCGTTATCTGGCCCTAGTATTCTATCAAGACGAGAAACGCTGTTTGAGAGCTGAAAAGACTTTTGTGAAGCAGATTGTGGGAAGCTCACGTGTCTCGAGGCTGGACCAGATTCCGTGGAGACGATTGCAGGACGCAAGCAACGGACCGTGCTAGTTGTCTCATTGACCGATCCAGCATAGCTCTCATAACCGGTTGACGATGCCGGACGTTCATTATATTGTGATACTGTGGCTCGGGAATGCTCGTGAGGAACAGAAGTGGTTGACTGAGGACTATCTTCTGGTGGCGTCAGAGCAGTGAAGGTGGGGAGTGAGTCAACGGCAAATTCTATGTTGTCTCTTGGTCCTGCAGTAGGCATCGCGGCATTGATGACTGAAGAAAGATATGGTAAGCAAGGTGCCGACTTATTGCTGGATCTGTCATCGCTTTGTTCGGTCTGTAGTTCATCTTGGATCCTTTTGTGCATGAGTCGTTTTAATTCAGCTCGACGGGCGACCTCCTCATCACTGTTGCCAATGGAGGCGAGTGACTGGCGTTTGGTAGCGGTACCGTGGCGAATGTGTTGAACAACTTTGATCTTGACAGCCTCGAATGTACCACTGATTTTCTTTCTTGGCTTTGGCAGGTCGTCATCGCTTTCGGAATCATCGACCACAAGCTGGGAATCGAATACGCCCTGGTTTTCAGCTTTCAGAGGCTGCGAGGGCCCCGATACAGGCTGTGAGGAGGCTTTTGGAACAGAATTTTGCGTTTCGATCTGCTGGCTCTGTAGTTCAGGAGCGGGAACTGCTGTTGGGACGAGCTGAACAGATGGCGGTTGGATGGTGCATGATGACGACCCTTGAATCAAACCCCGAGACCTGCAACAACAGAGGAGAGGCATTAGGGCCTAGGGAGAACACGTGCTGAAGTTATGATGACCAAAGGATCAACCAAGGAGAGTCTTCTCGAGATGGTGATGGAGTGCCAATGGGCGAAGACGGCCAAAAGTAGGATAGCAAACACGGCGATGCCACGACAAAACACGCGGGGGGATTGAAGTGAACGGGCAAAGGGCGATTTGTTACGCTGGCACTGAAGAAGATGCGGCAGTGCTTGAGAAGGAAGTCATCATCCTTGCGATGGGCTGAAGCCAGTGTCTCCTTCCGTTGCTGTTGTTGTACTACTTAAAATGGAAGGCGATGGGCTGGGGCCATGCTAAAAGCAGCAACGCACATTGCCTGGAGAATCAGGATCTATTTTGGCTTCCAGTGATGGTGTAATGGAAAGACTATTTTGAATTAGGACTAGCATCTATCGTGGGATCTCACGCTTCAGTTGGCCTCTAGGCCCGGTGAGTAAGTCAGATAGGATGAGCGAAGACGCTGTAACCTAGAGTGGCGAGGCGAGCTTGGCGGCTCGACAAGATCGCTGGGAAGCAAGACCAAAGAGAGAATTATGCTTTCGAGATGGATGGTGTGATTTCTCCCTCAGAACGCCTTGACACGATCGTATGGGGGATCACAGTCCCGAATTGATAGTATTGCGATTCGCACTATCACGGAGAAATTTTATTTAGACCTGGTGGGGAGTGTGTGTGGTATGATGACGATGAACGTCATGGTGAGCAGCAGGTGTTTCTTAGGGCGAAAACTACAAACATGTTGGAGGTCATGTTGGCGGACCTAAGGAGTATGAAACTTTCTAATCAGAGGCATGGGAGTAATTTCGCTTCCCTACCTAGGTAGTCTTCCACAAAACTAGGTAACCCGTTTCCTGGCCCGGTTAATCAGCAGCGCTGCTCTTGCTCAGGCTTTTATTACCCTTGCTCCGTGATGCTCACCTTAAATCGCCCTCAACCCCCAACCCCCAACCCCTCTTACAAGGATGCGTGCGGACCCGTTAACTACAGCTAATACTGCCTTATATTTACACTATATCTTATCGACTTTATACGACCTTGACTATAGTTTAAGGTCTAGTTACCAGCGCTAAAGGCGCAGGGATAAGGATAAATTAGCTTATAAGCCTAGGTTCGGCATTCAGTATGGCTATGTCTGCACTGGGCAAGTTTTCGTCTTTCTTCGCATTTCAGATGACCCTTCTGTCGTCTATTACTCAGGATGCATGAATAAGTAAGGCCATGTTTTGCTCTCCGTGATCAAGTCTGCGGTTGGGATACCGAACCCGCGGCCCAAATCGCTGGAAGTTGTCCGACAACTCAAGATTCAACTGAGATGGAGAAGCCATTGAACTTGCACGAAAATGACGTGAGAAGATGCACCAATTCGTGATATCTTGGCCTGTAAAGTAGTTTACCAAGGGTATGGGCGCCATCCCCTGGGGGGTGGGGGGGTGGATAATTACGTGTCGCACACCTTGGCGATTCATATGCAGCATCAGACATGTATGCTGCCAGGTTGTCTTGCTATTCCCTAATGTGGTTTGGTAATGACATATAATATATAGCTATGTATAAAAGGAAGGCGGTGCTCATGAGACCTGGAACGGAGGGCTTCGGGGATTCATGTTCTGTCACAGTTTGAATAGCAGCAAACTACCAAGATACTGAGTTCAAAAGGTTCTTCTAATTGGAAGACTATTCATAAGAAGATTCTACTGACAGTGAGACTACTAATAAAAATATCATACTAATAAAAATGTGACTAGCCTACGACAACACTATAGTCGATAGGGGCCGAAGTCCTTATATCCCGCGCCCTTGACGAAGGTCTGCAACCACGGACCCTGCGTCTTCGCCTCTGCGAGCTCCCAGAAGAGCTTTGCATGTGCCTCTCCATCAATCTTGAAAGCGGCCGAGCCGTCCGCCTTCCGTTCATCAACATAATAAAATCTACAAACTGTTAGTCACATCCACTTAGGTGTTAAAGAGCGGCGGGGATGGCATACTTGAATCCTTTCTCTTTGTATTCAGCGGCAGCAGCCATCATCATGTGCGCAGACGCTGACTTGCCAGCGCCCGATTCCAGAAACTGCGGGAGGGGTGTGACGTTTAGGATGTTCCCCGTGAACAAGAATACCTTTGGCGCATGGGTAGGGAGCTCCGCGAAGCCAAGGACGGCTTGTTGGGCAGCGACAAAGACACTGGTGGTGTTGACGGTCATGTCTCGCTTGAAAGCATCCAACGGGATCGCAAAGGGGTCGTTGGGGGGAGAGAATGTGGCGGCGCCGGCTGTGAACCCTTAGCAGGGCATTCAGCTAGAGCCCTCTGGTGCTATGACTTACCGTTGTAAACGACTACGCTTGGGATTCCCAGCTCTTTCTTAACCTTTATGAAGGCATTGACAACATCGTCAGGGTTGGTGAAGTCGCTTTTAATGTTAAGTTGATTGTCTGTGCTGTCTACCTCCTTCAGCGACCGGGCTGCGACCGCAACCTTGTAGCCTTTCGAAGCAAAGGCCTTCGCGGCTGGTAGACCGACTTTAGGACCCGCACCGAGGATGAGAACGACAGGAGATGTTCCGGGCATGGTTTGGAATGTAAGAGAGAAGTCAGACTGTGTGTAGTCGAGCAAGAAAGCAGGAAGCCTTTGTCTGCCATATATATGCTTATCTTCTCATTGAGGCAAAGAAGGGGACAGGGAATAATAATACCCAATCGGTCGAGTGATTCGAGGCGGCGAGATTTCTGCTGGTAGCGTTTGTAATCAATATTGCAGTTCCGCCTACTCCGAGTAACGCGCGGCATATACAGTAGGTCTTACACGTAGCGTACTTTCCGCTTTGATAGCTACAAGCCGACCAAGCTGTTCTGACCTTCAGGCTTGAGGATTGGCTCGGCCATCAGTGTTCCTCATTTTCTTGACCTTGAAGCGTGATTAGTCTCGCCTTGGAAGAGACGAATACCTTTCACAGATGAGTATCAGCTGCGAATACCCTGCGAATCAGAAATGAATTGGTCTCTGGCCCCTCTCGCCTTCGGCTGCGAAAGGGCTATCCCCATGTAGGGAGTCTTGCTAATCTGAGAGTATGTGGATCAGCCCTATTCGCAGAGTAGACCCGGCAACTACTATAGACAGCGTAGCGGTGTCCCAAGGCGTAGCGCGGGGTTGCGTTCGTAGAACCGACAGCCGGAAACAGGCATGTTCCTAGGCCTATTAGGGATACAAGTCATCCTGGACCCGGACCAAGCCCGGATGCCTATTGGTGGTACGATTAATAAGTCATCGCGGACCCGGACCCTTCGGAAGGTCCGAACTCGAATACATCATGTCCAATTCCGTTTGTCACCAATGTAGTTCTGTCTACGAGTCCTCCGCTCCGGCTGACTTTCTTGCCTTGTAGTTGCGTAAGTATGGATATTTGCTATCCCTTCGCTACCTGAGTGCATTTACTTGAGATGGAACTCCTGTATAGCATTGTCAACATTTGTCAGCTTGCTACCCCTTCATGATTAGTATTGAATCAGGTGGACCCTCAAGGAAAATAGTAATCAAGTTCAATGTGCTTTGGACTGTCGGGGAGGAGGCGGTGATGCATTTAAAAGGAGATCAGAAGTCCGTGATCCCAGGTCCATCTTGCGCTCTATCATCTCTCCTGGGTCTTTCATCATCAGCCACCATTTAACTTAATTCGCAAGCTTTCCGCCTACAATCAATTTTCGGATAACTCGATACACCTTCATCGAAATGGGGGAAATGAAGACGATCAAGGTGTTGGGAGTCCACGGGCCTAACGCTGCTAAGGTTATTATCCTTTGCGAGGAGCTAGGTCTGCCATATGAGACGGAAATGATCCCGCTTACCGACGTCAAGAACCCCAAGTACGTCGCCATCAACCCGAACGGGCGGCTGCCGTCTATCCAGGACCCAAACACAGACCTCACGCTGTGGGAGTCGGGCGCTATTATCGAGTACTTGACAGAGAAATACGACAAGGACCACAAGCTAAGCTTCGTGCCGGGCACAGTTGAGGCTTACCACGCTCGTCAATGGCTCTTCTACCAGACCACCGGCCAGGGACCGTACTACGGGCAGGCGATGTGGTTTATTATATATCAGCCACTTCCCGAGGCGCGCGAGCGCTACGTCAAAGAGGTCAACCGCGTAACTGGCGTACTAGAGGGACATCTGGCGAAGCAGAAGCCTGACGCGGACGGCAACTCCTGGTTCTTAAGTAGCCGGCTCTCGTACGTGGACATCGCCTTCTTTACGTGGCAGCACACAGCCGCGCCGCGAATTCCGAAGGACGAGTTCAACCAGGATGACTACCCGCACGTCAAGAAGTGGTCTGACAACATGCTTGCGCGCCCGAGTGTGAAGAAGGTCCTGAAGCTCCAAGAAGCCAAATAGGCTGTGGCGGATCATTGTTGGAGGGGGTCTTTCTGCCTTACACAGGCGAGTCACTGCTGTGAGGGTTGGTAGAGATGAAGAGGGATCCTTGTTATTATCGGGAATAGAATTGTCTGTGAAAATTTTATTCGCCTTCCGCATATCTTTCGTCTTTTGCATATGAGTGTATTTTGTGTGGGTGATGGTGTCAAGTCGACGCTACACCAAGGAAGCAGCCACTTACATATCAAGTTGCAAAACAGGACGGCGAATAAAATACTCCTGCCTTGTACGCCTCCTGCCTAATTTTTTATGTCATTATGTTCCTTTCCGAGCACAGGTTGAACCTCAAGAAGGTTTCCCGGTTCTTGATGACTGGCTAGGGCGCATGAAAGCCAGTCCAGCCATTTCGAACGTCCTGCAGGGCCGGCTTGCGGCTACAGATGCCAAGTAAAAGCGTGTTTGGGGTCAAGGCAACCTGTCTAGCGGCATCCATCCTGCTGCTGTGGGCGAGATAGAGCATCAATAAAGTTTCATTCAAAAACGATCATGACGAAATAATTACGTAAAGGTCGCGGTAGATCTTAGACTGAAAAGTTGAACAGCCTTATTTGCTTCGTTGTTTAAGCTGTTGCAAGTGCGATGCATTCGCCTGAGTTCCTCGGATCGTGAGCATGTTATTGGATCCCTGGCAAGCGTCTCCAGTAGACGTAGGAATGGCTTGACGAGATGAAGGTCTGAAAGTGCGTTTGGCGACGTAGGGTTTTGTGTTAGATTATAGAGCATGCTGCTAGCTGCAGCGAAGAAAGCATGAAGAAGCATCCTAGAGTGAGTCAGAGAAAGAATTCGGGAAGGTTCTGGGTCTTAAGAGATCATTTACCAGATGCAAGCGCAGTCTCCTTGAGGGATGGCTTCAATGAGACGGATCGCTTTGCGTGACTCAGCGAGACATAGACTGCCTGGGGGTAATAATAGTTCAGACCGGCTAAGTTCTTGGTCGGAGGGAGATCGCGCCGTCTGGGGCAGGTGGCGATCAATCATTGTCAAGCAATGAATATATGTGAGTCGTAGAACCACCTTGTGGATCATCTCGCCTGAGATTTGGCATCCTGACAACATCGTGGAGTCATCCGGCGATTCCAGCTGCGCACTGGACTTCCAGTACGATAATAAAGAACTCAACTCTTGTGCCGCAATCGCCCTTTGTGTCTCCGCTTGTCGTTCAGCCCGGATCGAGTACAACTGTTTGTACACCTGCCCCTGAATAACCGCAAGCCCTATGCGATAGTTGAAGAGGTCCACGTTACCTGGCTCAAGACTTGTGTTTGATGGCAGTCGGACATCCATGTCATCATCATCTTGACTGAAGGGTCGGCCCGTCCGTAGACTAATATCCTTGTCAAGAATGTATACCTTCCAAAACACCCGCCTCCGTATCTCAGCTTGTGAGTTCGTGAGGGCTGGGCATGAACACTCTCTGTGCAGATTCATAGCCTGTGCCAAGCGTAGGGCGGCGGCTACGAGCATCGCAGCTGGCTCCGGATTCGGTGTCCCCTGAAGAATGCAAGCCATGCCCACCAAAGCTTGGACGGCAGAGAGGCTGCGCTTAGAGACGTTCAGCTCGGAGACGACGCCTAGGGCGTTTTGTATGTAACCACTGGCTAGAATGTTCTCATGCGTCGGGTCGAATGTGCGCAGGGCGCGGAGACGATGAGCTATCGACAGCACGACATTGAGACACGCCCACCAACCAGCATCTCCAGGGTTGGAAGTCGAGTACTTGAGTTGGAACTCTCTCAAGAAGTCCTCTTCATCAAATAGTGGAAGGAACCTATTATAGTTACTGAAAGTTTCCTTAATCAGCTCCAGAGCGACTGCCTTTGTGGGAAGCTGCTGGCGCGCTGGTAGAGAAACTGGTCGTAACTCTGGAGCGGGATGCGGCCATAGACTGCCGGCTAGAGGGTCAATTATATAACCCCCCAGCGTAGACAAATCGGGTTCGCCGTGGTCGTGTGCCCGGAATGCAACCCCAAGGTTAGACCCTAGATTGCTCGTTTGTTCGGGTGACGGAATTTGTGACTCGCTCATTGGCATCCATAGATTACTTTCGTGGGGGGATGTGATCAGTGCCGCTGTGTTAAGTGATACTGCGGATGTCGTTTGCTCTTTACTCGAACTGTTGTCAGGCACAGTTGGCTTCTTCAAAGACTTGTCTCCTAGAAAACTCTCCACTACTAAAAGCCTTTTCTCGAGCTGTGCGATGTGTTTGAAGCTGCGGAACGTTTAATAGAGGCAAACTCCGTGGGCTAGAGTAGCAGACTAACCCAGCTGGTCTGCGAGGCTTCCTCTTCATTGCAATTGGCGTAAAGTGGCACCTAGTGCAATATTTGGTGCACTGAGCGCATCCTTGCGTGGTAGGCTCACAGCGGATCTTTTTCTTCCGGCACATGTCGCAAGCCTTATCTTAGAGTGTCAACAGAGGCGGCATGGCATTAAATTTTTTGGTTAACTCACACGAACAATGACTTGCCGCTCCTCTTCCCCAAAACTTGGCTGGACCCTGAAACCCGTTTGTGACTCCATGACCTGCTGTTCGAAGGTCGCCCCGGATGGAAATGTGCAAGGAGAATACTCGAAAAGCTTGGGCCTATTGCTTCACTGCTTAAAAGCGACTTCGAGGAACCTGATGAAACAAAGTCTTGCAAGAGGGCACTTGATCAGTTCCCGCAAATTTATCAGCTCTCGCGTCATGATCAGACAGGAGATTGATTATAAATCAGACTCCTTGCGTATCATCAGGTTTGGGGTTTAGTCTAAATCAGGTCATCAGAGTGGTTACCTAAGCTATCCAACAGCTATATGCCTACACAGCATCCTCTGCTATCTGTGCCTGTCGTTCAATATGTCGCAGTAGAATAGAACAACGTTCACACTAGTGTGGCCATTGTCCGGCTCTGATCACCCTTGCTCATCTACCAGATCACTTCTGCTCAGGTTAAAGCAGCAACAGCTCAGGTTCCGCACCAGAAACGGAGGGGTTAACTATTCGGGTAGACATGGGCGAGCCAGGACCGGATGATCACCAGAAGTCATCGGAGCTTCTCGTTTCTTCCAAATGCAGCAATTGACATCCTTCCTCAACAAAAGACTGGCAAAACCTGCACCTCCGGTATCGTCCGACTTCCATTAGATCCATTGGGTCCCTGGAACGATACCCATGAGCACGTGGGCCTGGCCAGAGGCACACGAGGGACAATCAAGAAGCAGTCAATCGAGGGGCAGTCAATCGAGGGGCAGTCAATCGAGGGGCAGTCAATCGAGGGGCAACGAGGGGCACGCGAGAACAAGGCGAGTGAGCAGTGTCCAGGTACCTACCCAGGAATTGGTACAACTGCAATCGCGTACACAGTGACAATGACTGGGGTGGCAACGGTGAAAAATGTCAGCTTGCCAACCTGGAGACAGCCGATCAACGGCGGCGTAAGATTGAACTTGAGTGAGTTAGACGCGGACAAAGGCCGATGGCGCAATTCGGGACCCGAAATACTCAAGGAGCAAGTCCACAGTTAGCTCCGCCGACAGCCCGACAAATGCCCACCAGATGCTCCAAACACTTGCTGTATCCACCAGCCACAAGCCGCCTACCGCCTCCCGCTGGGCAGCCGCTCAGCACCTCGCAGCGGTCTCTCGAACTCGCCAGCACCCCCGGCAACCGCTGCCGCCGACCAACCACCGCCGACGAAATGTACGAATACGTCCCGGTAGCTTGAAGTCACGCCCGCCCGCCCGCGACATGCCTCAGCACCCACAACCCTCAGTATCCACACAAGCTGCCCTTGCTGCTTTTTACTGCTTCAGACTGGAGGCTAAGACGCGAGGACGAGCTTTGCAGGGGATCCCCTGTCCAACCACTGCCCTCCACGGTCCCCTGTGGATTCACTGGCTCCTGCACTGGTGCAGCGATCCAGCGGCTCAGTGGTGCAATCTTCTTTGCTCACCTTGACGTGGAGGTCAAGACAGTGTAGGAGCTAACTGCTGCAGCGCAGGAGGTACAATCGCATCCCTGTGAAGTCACTGCAAATCTGAGGCCGGAGAAGGTACCTGGGGCGCCACCGCACACTGCACTGCTACCCCTCCCCCGCTTTCGGACTGGCTTGGGCCTGAGTTTTCTTGCTGGACGGACTTTTTTTTTCTCAACCGTCTCTGGTCCTTTTTCTAGACCTCCTCCCCTTCCTCTTCCTCTTTTTTTTCTTTCTTCCTTCATCCTCCCATCCTCCTTCTCCTCCCATTCTAGGATCACCTGATTGATCCATTGTGGTACAGACCGAGCTCTGTATCATCCAGTACGCTCTCCTCTCCCTCTATCCCACTCGAACTCTCCCACTCAAAACTGCCCCTCACCCCGCCATCACCCCGCCACAGCCTGAAGCCACAATTTAGCAGTCGGTCTAACTCCTCAGCAGCGTCTTTTTCCCAAAACTACACATTTCAGAATACTCGGATCAACCGTCAAGATGGTTCAGTCCGCGATTCTCGGTTTCCCCCGCATGGGTGTCAACCGTGACCTCAAGAAGGCTACTGAGGCTTGTCAGTACACCCCTCCACCGCCCCTGTTAAGCACCTCCCAGAACACCGCCGCTGACCCGCACATGTAGACTGGGGTGGCAAGATCTCCCAAGCTGACCTCCTCGCTGAGGCCAAGCGCCTCCGTCTTGCTCACTGGAAGATCCAGCAGGATGCCGGTGTCGACATCATCCCCAGCAACGACTTCGCCCTGTACGACCAGGTCCTTCACCACATCCAGGACTTCGGTGTAAGTTTCCTCGCCGCATAAATTTCTTCGGCTGTTTGCTGACAAAGTATCTCACAGGCCGTCCCCGAGCGATACACCAAGGATGGTCTCGACACCATTGACGAGTACTTCGCCATGGGCCGTGGCCACCAGAAGGAGGGCGTCGATGTCCCTTCTCTGGAGATGGTCAAGTGGTTCGACTCCAACTACCACTACGTCAAGCCCACCCTCCAGGATGGCCAGACCTTCAAGCTCACCGCCACCCCCAAGGCTGTCGCTGACTTCAAGGAGGCCAAGGAGGCCGGCATCACCACCCGCCCCGTCCTTGTTGGCCCCGTGAGCTTCCTCCACCTCGGCAAGGCCGACCGTGGTCAGTCCGTCGACCCCATTGACCTCCTCGACTCCCTCCTCCCCGTCTACGAGCAGCTCCTTGTTCAGCTCAAGGAGGCCGGTGCTGAGACTGTCCAAATTGATGAGCCCGTCCTCGTCTTCGATCTTCCCCAGAAGACCAAGGCTGCCTTCAAGCCCGCCTATGAGAAGTTCGCCGCCCTCGGCGACAAGATCCCCAAGCTTGTCTTCACCACCTACTTTGGTGACATCGTCCACAACCTTGACCTCCTCCCCAAGGACATCTACGGTGTCCACGTCGACCTTGTCCGCAACCCTGAGCAGCTCGAGACCGTCGCCGCTGCTCTCGGCTCCAGCACTATCCTCTCCGCTGGTGTCGTCGACGGCCGCAACATCTGGAAGACCAACCTGAAGCGTGCCATTGAGACTGCTGAGACTGCTATCCAGAAGCTCGGCAAGGAGCGTGTCATCGTTGCCACCTCCAGCTCTCTCCTCCACACTCCCCACACCCTCGCCAGCGAGAAGAAGCTGGACGCCGAGATTGCCGACTGGTTCTCTTTCGCCACTGAGAAGGCTTCTGAGATTGCTCTCATCGCCAAGGCTATCACTGAGGGCCCCGCCGCTGTCCGCGAGCAGCTCGAGGCCAACGCCAAGTCCATCCAGGCTCGTGCCGCCTCTCCCCGCACCAACGACCCCGAGGTCAAGGACCGCCAGTCCAAGGTCACTGAGGCCGACCACAAGCGTATCTCTGAGTTCCCTGCCCGTATCTCCCAGCAGCAGGAGAAGCTCAAGCTTCCTCTCTTCCCCACCACCACCATTGGCTCCTTCCCCCAGACCAAGGACATCCGTATCCAGCGCAACAAGTTCACCAAGGGTGAGATCACTCTTGAGCAGTACGACAAGTTCATTGAGAAGGAGATCGAGGACAACGTCAAGATCCAGGAGGAGCTTGGCCTCGATGTTTTCGTTCACGGCGAGCCTGAGCGTAACGACATGGTTCAGTTCTTTGGTGAGCGTCTTAAGGGTTACGCTTTCACCACCCACGCCTGGGTTCAGAGCTACGGTTCTCGATGCGTCCGACCTCCCATCATTGTCGGTGACATCTCCCGTCCCGCTCCCATGACCGTCAAGGAGTCCAAGTACGCCGTCCAGGTCTCCCAGAAGCCCATGAAGGGCATGCTGACTGGCCCCGTCACCTGCCTCCGATGGTCTTTCCCCCGTGATGACGTTCACCAGTCCGTCCAGGCCCAGCAGCTTGCTCTGGCCCTCCGTGACGAGGTCGTCGACCTCGAGAAGGCCGGCATCGACGTCATCCAGGTCGACGAGCCCGCTCTCCGTGAGGGTCTCCCTCTCCGCTCCGGCTCCGAGCGTGACGCCTACCTCAAGTGGGCTGTCGATGCTTTCCGTCTCTCCACCGCTGGTGTCGAGGACGCCACTCAGATTCACTCCCACTTCTGTTACTCTGAGTTCCAGGACTTCTTCCACGCCATTGCCGCCCTCGATGCCGACGTCCTATCCATTGAGAACAGCAAGTCTGACGCTAAGCTCCTCCGCGTCTTCGTCGACTCTGAGTACCCCCGCCACATCGGACCTGGTGTCTACGACATCCACTCTCCTCGCATTCCCAGCGAGCAGGAGATCAAGGACCGCATCGAGGAGATGCTTCAGTTCCTCAAGCCTGAGCAGCTCTGGATCGACCCTGACTGCGGTCTCAAGACCCGTCAGTGGAAGGAGACCAAGGAGGCCCTCCTCAACATGGTCAACGCTGCCAAGTACTTCCGTGCCAAGTACGCCAAGAACTAAATGTCAACCCGTCTGGCATCATAGGGTTGAAGGGGGTGTAGGGGTTGTGGGCGCATGGGGATTGTGTTAACGAGTGTGCTATTTGCGGAGGCTGCATCAACGAATCAGCTACGATTTCAACATCGGCGTTTGGGCTGGTTTAAAAATACCAGATGTGTTTGCTGCATCCCAAAAGTTAACCTACGGATCAGGATCAGGGAATGGGATAGGAGAACGGTTGGGCGAGCGCATTTCAACATATTGCATATACTCTCCCAATTGGGAGTTGACAGGTCAATAAATCAACAGAATGACCACTTTTTCTCATTGAGAATCAATTTTTCCCACATGGCAGCCAGTGATGTGAAGTCCGCGTGAAGTCGAGTGACAGTTGGGCCAGGAGCTTTCGATGGTTTAAACGTGAAGTTTGAGAGGGATGTTCTGGAGGGATGTTCTGGTAAGGCTGATTCAATGTGTCACGTGCCTACGCGTGACACGTAACCCCACGTCCCAGCCTGGAACGCGTCAAACATGTCCTGCGCAAGCCCACAACCGTGGACAAGCATCTCGGAAGTCATTGATCCTCAGGATGCCTCCGATGATCATTGCTGACTCTGATGACGAAGACCATGACTACTCTCCTCCGCACAGGCCACAGGAACCCCTCTCTCGGGCGTTTGATGCAGAGAAAGCGCATTCGTTCGGGGGTGTAAGCCACGCGACATTGTCCACGGACCTTTCATTTTTTCAAAATATCTATGACGAACAGAATGAGGCCGCTCGCGGCAATGCTGCAGACGGTTTTCTGGGGTCGGCTGACAACCATGCGCTTACAAGCTCGGAGGTGACTGCGCCCGCACCGTTTCAGCGAAAAGTGACAGCCCTGATTGAGCCATCGTCACTCACATCAATATCAGACCCTACAGCAACGAGAGAACCCAATATGTCAAGTGGAAAGGAGACAAACGAATTTACACAAGTCTCCACTCCTGGAAGGAAGAAGGCGCCCACTGCAATGATGGATGCTCTCTGGGATGTGCCAAGCAGCCCCGAGACAGGGCATGCACGACAAGTCTTCAGGTTCAAATTGAATTATCAGAACGACGAGCCAGGACCCAAATCAACCGAGAAGCCAGTTATCAAGTTGAAACAACGAGGAACCCTCTCTGTCAAGAAAACCAAAGTCCACCACGGTCGAGAGGCATATGGCGGCGACGATGCACCGAGGTCAGCCAAAAGGAGAAGGATTGAGAGTTCACACCTTTCTCCGCAGAATTCCAATGAGGTCGACCTAGTGGCCATGCCATTTAGCTACGAGGGCGAAGACGTACGACATAAATCACAATTAGCTGCTCCATCAAGTATACTTCCTCCAACTCTACCAATCGGCAACGAAGCGTCATTCTACATCTCGGCAAAGACTTTGACCAGTGCACAAAAGCTGAAATACCAGAGCGTATCTGTGGCATCTAGCGATAATCACCATCAAGAAGACCTGCCCCCCATAAACCAGAATATTGCTCAACTGATAGGGTCGAGTGGATCGGCAACAAATGTGAACACTCCGCGAAGCGATGGGATTGGTTTCAGCACTGCGCCCCTACCATCGATTCCATCAGATGATGACAGGCACATCTCAACGGAGCTGGCTAACGCACGACTACCCTCCTCTCCCGATATCATCTCTATGATCGAGCCACCGGTCAAGCAAAAAGACACAAAGAAGCGTGGTCGGCCAAAGAAGGAGAGCACCAAGCAGGAGAGTCCAAAACAGGAGAGTCCAAGACAGGAAAGTCAAAGACAGGAGAGTCCAAAACAGGAGACTTCAAAGCAGGAGACTTCAAAGCACCGGAGTCCAAAGTGGGACGGCTCAGAGATTTCAAGCCGAGATGATGTGGAAGCGATCAGGAAGTTGGACGAAGCGGAACCCACGATCGTAAAGTCAAGCAGGAACGACGAAGAGTCCGATTATGAAGAACCACTCGTGAAGGCAAAAAAGTCAAGAGGGCGGCCACGAAAGAAGGCCACCGAAGAAGCAACGCTGCCAACTGCGCCGCTAGCGACCAAATCAGAAGTCCAGGAGGATACCGCGACCCAGAAAAAGAAGCGCGGCAGGCCACGGAAACAGGACAAGCCAATTGTGGCCGAGCAGAGCCCGAAAGATGAAACAGGACCTTCAGACATTGTTGAGCCGGTACCTCCTGTGCCTGCGCATTCTAAGATCGACTCTAAGGCATCTCGAAAAAAGCAAGATGCCTCCCGCGGACAGGATGAGCTCCAACACGAGGATCTCGCTAAATCAGAACCAGACACAACGGTCTTGAAGGGAACGAGTCAAAACGCTGCCGCCCCATCAACCCTTCAAACGGATGAGAAAAGTGAGAAGTGCGAGACGTCAGACTCTTCCGCGGTCGAGGAGAGTGCCAAACCAAGCCCTTTGGGCCCAGTTACCAAGGGTACTGGACAGGCCCGAGGGCTATCGGCAATTACAGCCACGAACAAGCCATTATATCGAGTTGGGCTGAGCAAAAGGTCGAGGATTGCACCTCTGCTCAAATCTTTACGGAAATGACACGCTATTTTACACGAATGGCCTAACATCACAGACTGGGAAGCTGCACCACTTGAGCTAAAGAAGAAGTTTCTTGGAAAGGAAACGTGCAACGGGTGAGGGAGTGTCAAGGGAGGGGCATGAATGGCACTCGTCGGTGCTGATTGTAGATGACCCTTGATTGCTATACCGCAACCTGTCATGTCCTCTCCGTGCTTTCTTTTCCAAGACGCTCTTGAAGATGAGAAACATTTACTACATGCAACTATGCTTTACGCGCCTCATAGCAAACATGCTCTTTAGTTCTGCCAACGACGCAACAGAGTTGTCGTTGCGCCTTAAGTCGGCGTCGGCCAAATTTGTCTGTCTGCTCATTTCCGGCTTTGACTACTTCGCCGCCCCCCTCCTTCAACCTCTATCAGTCCCTTCATAACCACTTGGCTCTTCTGCTATTTGGATGCTACGTACATATTTCCAGGCTTCCCTGATGAGCGCGAGCAAGCGAATAAACATATCTAGAAGGTGGAAGTCCAGGAGTCGGAGAAAAAGTACGACTACGGTCACGGGGGTGAATCTACGGGAGAATAGGTGATGTGCTAGAAATTGAGAATCCAAAACCATGCACTTAAGCGAGTGCTCAGCACAAGCGTGCATACAATCACACTTCTTCTGCACCGTCGGGTTGTAAGTTACATGTCATTATAACAAAAATATAGGCCGTGTGGTTGAATGCTGGCGCGTTTGCACCATCTGCTTGAAATCAACAAAGCCTGCTTCATTCTCTCCAACAACCAATTGGTATGTTTCCTGTTATTCGTTTCGAATCACTGTTCTTCGTAACACCTTTGGCCAATATGTTGCTCCAGTTCCCCATGTTGAAAACACGCCCTCGACTCGGGCTGTATCGCGGCCAAAAACCACTTCTGCCCTTACATGTTGAGAAAATAAGCCAATGCGCAGGGCAGAAAAAATATGGTTGAAAAATCCACAGAGACCAATTCCCAAACGCCCACTCATGATGCATTCATGCTTGTTGTTCATTGTTAACCGGGGCGATCCCTTCTGCCGGATAACCCAATGAATCCCCAGCCAGAACTGTTGTGAAAGTTTTTTTTTTATACAATCCCCTTTGCCGGACTCATAACTTTCCTTGCTCGTCGAGTGTGTTGATGTGCTTCTTGATGAACTCGAAGGATGAGAAGAAAATGGCGTTGACAACACAAGATCGGCTCATGGAAACACCCAAACCGCGATACATGTGGCCTTTGAAGAATTCAATCTTGGGCGCAGGCTCGACTGTCTGCCCTTTTGAGTATAGGAGTGAATTGCGCTGGTAGATGCTTTTTGCGGAGTCGATAGGGTCTGTAGACGAAGGTGTCAGCTGCAGGTAGGAGATTGTTCAAGCGATAGTGAAACATACAAATCATGGCCCAGGATACCAGCCCACACATGCCTCCAGCGGCAACAACGGCCAGCTTATTGCTATTAGGGTGATCGCCAGCGAAAGTGTTACCGATTTGCTTGCCGCTCTCGTACACCATGAAGTAAATGGCCGTCCCTAGGGTATCGCGTACTGTAGGTTTTCAATGAGTTTTCATCACTAACATCCAGTAATTGAGAGGACGTACATAAATGAAGATTGAATCCTGTGTACAGTCCGAGGATACCCCGGTGCTTGATAATATTGGCCATCGTTCTAAGTGTGCCCTTGTTCTGGTAGCTGGCAGCTACGGAATGGCTGCCCTTGTTACCAGTACCACGCTCAGCCAGGAGCACAGAAACTTGTGCGCTGAGCTTCGTAAGCTCAAAAGGACAGGCGAGTAGGGTGATTGCAGAGCCAGCAGTGGCACCGGCTGCGCCGAAGCAGGCAACGGAATATAGGTTGGGGTATGTTCCATGGCGATTAACGTGCCCAATAATGTCGAAGCCCATGTTCCTTTTTACCCAATCCGAGTAGGAGTATTTGGCGCGCTGGTATATGGAGAAAGAGATGGTTCGGACGAGTGTAATACTGGCCATCGGGGCCATAACACCTGTAGCAGAACTCGATTAACCCAGGTCGAGAGGGCAGATGGGGGGCAGCAATGGTGGCGCGGTGGGGACAAGATCATACCTCGGAAGAAGCCACCCAGTTTCTCGGTGCGATATGTATGGCGAACGCAATCAAGAAAGCCATTGTATTGGTAGGTCTGCATGCGCGTCTTGACGCTGTCGAGGGGGAAGGCGGCAAGGGTGGAAAAGACACTGGAGGAGCTGGCGGCTAGCTCTGTGCGATAGCGTTTGACGAAGGCGCGGTACTGGCCATGAGAATGGATAGCCGAGGCCGAATCGGCCCTCTTGTTGGTCTCGCCGTCGCGTCGTCCTCCAGCGGCGTCCGGCATGATGGCTGGGCTAGCAGCTGGGGATGGCAATGGCGATGAGGATGGGTGGCCGGGGACATGTTGGTGAGCCAGTGTGGCCTCAGCAGTCATAGCTTCCCACTCTCCAGGGGAGGGTGAGGACAATTGGGGACCTCGGACGGCAATATCGTCGGGGGGGGACCAGGAGAGCGTCGGGAGAGGAGGGAGCCGTGATTGAGGGCGCGGTTGCAACACGCCCAGTCGCCAGAATGCGCTGGTTCCATCCAGACGCCGGGAAGCGGGCAGCGGGCAACGGAAAGCGGAAAGCGGGCTTTGGCGCGGCGGCGAGTTGCGGGACGTCGGCCTCAGGTGCTAGACGGTGGGCGGTGGGCGGCTTTACAAGGAGCTCGGGCGCTCGGGCGTCCGGGTGCCCACGGCAGGGACGGCGGCGGCGCGAACGGCAGCAGCAGCGACAGGCGATTGCGTCTCTGATCGGTTGTGTGATGAAGAGGTGAAGGGAGGGGTGATTTTTGGTGGAGGAGGAGAGTTTAGAGTTGGATAAGAGTTGGTATAGCTTTTTGAGTCTGGATGGAGGGCGGGGGTGCCAAAAGGAAGAAACGGGGGGGGGCGTCTTCTGAGGGCGCGCCTCCCATGTTGTCGCCGTTGCTGAATTTGGCAGACCCTGATGCTAGCAGGAAGGCAGGAGGGAGCGTATCGTGGAGACTGCGGGGTGGTGCTTGCCATGCGAGCTGCCGTGCGTGCTGCCGTGCCTGTAGCTCTGTGCCGGCGGCCGTGGGTACTACTCACGCGCTATGATACCATGCTGTGGTGACCCGTGGGGGGTTAAAGTGCCCTATCGCCGGCCGTCGCTGCTGTAGATTCCCCCCTAATTTAGGTAACTTTTAGGGGAGTATCCACTAGCGTACCGCTGCAAGTGGCCGGTTTTCAGTGTCCGGGCGCACGTCTCATCATGCACGAAAGAGTGGACGCAGGTATGAGGAGGGTGTCACGTCCATCTCACCTCGTCCCATTCACATGCTTCCCTGCGCAAAGATCAGTCCATGTATCGATGACGTTTCAACTCTCCCATCATCTATTATGCTGTCTGTATCAAATGGTATTAATATTTGTCAAACGTTTCCAGCCAGTATCGGCCAGTATCGATCAGTATCAGGCAGTATCAGACAGTATCACCAACCGATATCAACCAGCGTTAGCGGTTCTAAACTTGGACGACTCCATCACCGCCAAAGCTAGAATCACGTCACATCGATCAATACCTCTTCTTACCCAGCTCAGCCCGTGTCTCAACACTCTCAATACACAAACCAACCCAACAATGCCAAATGCACCACCCGCTATTGGCCCGAATATCAGCATTCAACTCGTCCCAGACAGGCACACGGAATGCGGACTTCCATGTCCGGGTGCCTCTGCCGTCCAATCGCCAACTCTTCTCCCCACCCTCTTCCTCGTGACTCCGCCCGCTGCTGTCGCTTCGCCTGAGTAGCCGCGTTTCCCCCAGACAATGATGACATCTGCATCTGCCCTCAGCCAAACCTCCAAGCCCAAGAGCAGTAATTGATCTGCCTCTCGCTCACTTTCCGTAACCCTGCCCATGCAACCTCCGCTGTCAGAACTACCAAACTTACCCATCTCTGTACTATGCTACTTGCAGTCCTCAGCGGCAGCTGCGTCTCACAACCCATTGCGAGCACAGGATCATACCTTGGAACCACCCACATCATGCACCACTAGAGCTTCGAGTAACATACGCTTAGATTGTCATCCTATAACCCGTGCGCTAATGTACCGTACGTATTCTACTCGGGGTCAGACGTCATCCCACCTCCAGCGGGAGGGTGAACAAGGTGACAAGATTCGCCATCGTAGACCTGCAGGAGCTTCACTTGTTGTGACATAGCATGCTCCAGCAGGGCTCGGGCTTGCCTCTGGATTGTCTGTCCCCGGCGAGCCCACCGAGCGCTCGAAATGCCACCACTCTTATAGACACTCTCTTCTATTTTGTTTGCACACCCATTCTGAATCGTTCAAGACCCAGATGCTGCCGGTTCCGAACTCTCGGCCGGGTTGGCTGCTGTTTCGGCCGGGGTAACCGGTACCTCGACTGGTGGAATCTCTCCACCAGTCATTGCTAGCAAGCGTTCCTCCTCCTTGCGTTCTCGTAGAGCCTCCGTCTCCTTTCTCAGCTTAACCAAGTTCCACACGTCGTCGTCGTCGTCGTCGTCACCTTCGCCCTCCGAGTCGTCCTCATCTCTCCACTTGCCACTCTCAAACAGAGCACGACCAGTGTTGTCCTTGGCCTTGCGTGCTTGCTCCTCGGCAGCCTTCTTGGTCAGACGCTCCTTCTTCCACTTCTCGAACGTCTCAGGTGTCACGGGGGTCAGAGTTCCCGTTAACTTATGTCGCTCGGATTCCAAAAAGTCTTCAAGAGTCAACGTCTTAAGTGGCGACTTATCAAGCAGAGCCTTCTCCGCGGCCCTCTGCTCCTTTGTCTTGAGAACGAAACTGTATCTTGATGTCAGTGTGCGCCAAGCCCATCCTCGCAGCATGAAAACGTACCCAGGTGGCAGGGCATGTTTATACATGCACTTGTCTCCTCCGTTCGGGCAGACCCAGAACCAGCCGTATTTCCCATCCTCGATAGCCTCGATGAAGAATTTGCACACCTTCTCCGTCGTTGTGCGTTGATTTCCCTTTTTGGACAAGACTACCTTTCGCAACTGTTCTTCGTCCCAGTCGGCCGACGTCTCTACCTTCTTTTCCTCATCCTCTCCCCTTGTATCGTTGTACAGGTTTCTCTTCTCTGTCTTGCGTTCAACCGCCAGGTCGTGCGCAAACTTGCACTTCTTGCCCTTTTCACAGTTGCCCTTTCGGAAGAAGTTGCAGACCACCGTCTTGGGGTCGACTCCAAATGGTACCTTCTGGATCTGGGCCGGCTTGTTCAGCATCGCCTCCGTCAGTCTTCGAGCCTCCTCATCGGCCTTCTTCTCCCTCTCTCGAGCCTCCCTCTCGGCAGCCTTCTTCTTTTCGTCGGCTGGGCCACTGTTCTTCAGGTTCGCCGCCATTCGAGCAATCTCCCTCTGAGCAGCACCACCCTTCTTATTCTTCATGCCGAAAGTTCGGTCATCGACCGTCTTGGCCGCCTTCTTCGGCGCATTCGACTTGTCCTTTTTGGGAGGCATGATGGGCAGGTGATGGCGGGGTAAATCTGTAAATTGGAACGCGAACGAGGTTGGAACTTGGATGGCCCGAGGGCTGCGCGGTTCGTTTCGATACGTTGGTCACCCTGTTTCGAGTCGGCCAAGGGCAATTTGTGATGCAACGCCAACCGAACGGTAAACTTGAGATGCGAGTTTCCTGCCCGGTTAGTGGGTTGCCTGAGCAAGGTGTGGAAGGTGAAGTCGTAAGAGTCACGTGCGACACACTTCAGACATTTTTATTTGTTAGTGGGGTTTTGTGGTCATCGGCGTTGGCGGGCATTTGCCAGATCCCCAACTTGAACTGGAAAGGCCCATGCCCGGAGTCAAGGGGGTACGTACCCATCCCACACGACCCAGAGAGTGGAGCACGCTGCCGTTTTAATGGCCAAGCCAACGAAAGCTCCAACTGGCCAGTTTGGGGACAGCTCTCCATCGTCATTGTCCACGTTGAAGCGTTGTCGCGTCCAGGGCATCCGCAACTCTTTCGCTGTCGCAACTCCTCGATTCAACACTGTTTCGTATTCCCTCACGAAGCTATTAGTAAGTGTGACAGTGCTCTTTCAGCGAAGAACTTTCATCCGCAGCCACTGACCATTGCTTGCCAGCTTGTCTCCAACATCAACTCCAGTTCAACTCATCAGTCTCCCCTTGATCCGCCGATCCATTTGCGACGATGATTTCCGACGCCGACCTCTATCGCCTGGCCATCTTCCTAGGCTCTTCGTCTATGGCGCTTATTGTCCTTTACCACTTCCTCGAGGTCAACTCTTCGGACGCGGCTCAAAAAGTAGAAGGAGCACAGGGTGATCCCATTAAGAAGCAAGTCGCGAACTGAGCATTACCACTGGACATTTTCAACATTGTACCACTTTCATTGCGATTCGGTATTGTACATTACGTCGATCGACACCGGGGCCATTATGGATGCCCGTCGGAAACCCAGAGGCAGCGTGGTGCTGCGGCTAGGCAGGATTCAAGATGGAACGAGCCGATGAGCCCCCTGACAACAACGGGGGCTGGAAGATACAGAAAGTGCGTGGACGGTTTGGTCTTGGGCTTGGGAGCGTGAATGCGCATCGGCAAGGCAACAGTGAGCAATGTAAAGCTGCTTCCAGTCCAGGCACAAACTAGCAGATGGGAGAACGTGATCCGCCAGCGTTGGGCTGGGAGATGATTGTGGAACGTGCAACACATAGGCGGAAACAAACTTTGGCATTTAGACCTAATTTTAGCCAGTGAATACTGCAAACATCCAATCGGCCACTTCAAAGGGTCTTCATGTCGCTGATTGAGGCATCAAATATGCAACTTGCCGTCTGCTCTCATGCATGTTGCTCTCCTGCATTTCTTTGTTCTCCTTTGATGATCTGGGCGGCTTCACCTGGTTGGCGCCACGCATGCATCTTGGCTTAGGCTGTGGCGAGCCGTCCGTGGCTGAGTGCTGGCCCAAGGCGGACTAGCGCAAAGCGGTAGCCTCATCATACGTGCCTGCACGCGCTGGTTCTTTGACCAGACAGGTGGGAGGGAGCTGAACGCATCGCCCACCCCGTGTTTTTCTGCGCATCTGCCTGCCTGCTCCTTTCCTTCCCTTCTCACTCTTCTCCTCTTAACAACACCACGACTCTCTCTCACCCACGCAAACCCAGCCCCATCCCTTCCTTCCTTCTCAAGTGCCAAGGTTTTCCTTCACGCGCTCTCCCTTTTCGTAATTATTTATCGCCTGCGCTTCACCATCGCATTTCCGAAGCAGCCGCCATCTCGCGACTCTTCCTTTCGACCCCGAGCTTGCGACTCTTGACCTTGAGTCCTAAACTCAAGCTTTTTGTCGCGTTCTTTCGTGAACACTCCCGAAAGACGACACAGACACAGACTGCTCGATAGCTTCTGCTGATCCGACGCCTTGACAAGCCAGACCAGCATCGATCGACGTCTTGAGACCTCCATCACTCGATCTTCATCAATCCTTTCAAAACACATCACAATGTCTGGAAAGCTCGACCAAGCCCTCGACGATATCACCTCGGCCCAGCGCCGCAGTGCTCGTCGTCGCAGCGCCCCCCGTCGCTCCACTGGACGCCCCAACACAACCGCACCCGTCGGCGGTATCCAGAAGACCACCAAGCCTGCCCGTGGCGCCGGGGCAAAGCCCGCCCCCGCCAAGGCTGTCGCTGCCAACAGTGACAGCAAGATCATTGTCAGCAATCTGGTAAGCTCTCTCGTTATTCCGCGCAATCAACACTCGCTAACCCACCACAGCCTAAGGACGTCTCGGAGCAGCAGATTAAGGTATGTCTCCGCTGTGGCGATTGATGCCCTCGGACTTTGTTCGACCTGTTCTTCCTCGCCGTACTCCTTTTTACCTTCCGACGCCGCGCCCTATCCACTGGTCTGTCGACTATTTGTGCTGCTTTGGAGCTATCGCAATGCCGCTTTTCCTTCCTTGACTGGGCAATACCTGGAATATGGTACACCTAGTCGGAAGTCGAGTAGATTCTTGTCGCGCGATGATTTCGTGAGAATAGCCTGGTCAGCTTTCTCGCATAGCGCCGACTCTGGAAGGATCAAGGCTTGCCATGATACGCAGATATCCACCAGCCGAGGCAACCAGCTTTCCTTCGGATGAAACCGCTCTTGGAAACCCACGCCTATTCGGCGAGCACAGCAGTGAGCACATGCAGCACAGCATGACAGGGGATGTTGGGAACTACATCCATCTTTTTGATATTCGATATATGAGTCTCCTTGGTGGAACAAGCGAGACTCATCTACCCTAGTAGCAACAATTATTGAGCGTTTGCACCTTGATTTTGGGATGGGGCTGGACTCTGCTGCAAGTGGGTTGTGCTTTGCATTGTTCAAAAATTGGTGCTTCATTTGAAGCTGTTGGCTGTCACACGGCAACCGATGTTTTCTCACTGGGGGCTCTCGGCTCATATGCTCACTGCTCTGCTCGCTGGCTACCTTTCGATATTACCGTCCATACCCTGGCGACGTGAAACTCCCGGAACTGGATCAACCGAGGCTCGAAGACGGAATGACGGAATTGCGATTACTTTCAACTACACACCTACGGATTACTAACGCTGCTTTCCCCTGATAGGAGTACTTCGTCCAATCCGTTGGCGCCATCAAGAGAGTTGATCTCGTGTACGGCCCCAACTCTCAGAGCCGTGGCATCGCCAATGTGACCTTCCACCGCGCGGATGGCGCGAGCAAGGCCTTCCAGAAACTGAATGGCCTTCTTGTCGACAACCGCCCCATTAAGGTATTCACCAGAGCCAACTCGCCCCATACTCTTCAGAATCTCACAAAATCTAGATCGAGATCGTCGTTGGCGCTGCTCAGGCTGACAAAGTCATCCCCGCTGTGAAGACTCTCGCCGAGCGCACTAGGTATGTTGTGCCAATGCCTTTACCCAACACATCCAAACTAATCATTCAACAGCCAACCCAAGGCTCAGCCCAAATCTGCCGCTGCCAACAAGCACAACTCCAATGCTGCCAAGGGTGAGGCTGCCAAGGGTGGCCGTGCCAACAACAAGAAGCGCGCCGGTCGCAGCGCTCGCCCTGCCAAGAAGACAGCGGAAGAGCTCGACTCGGAGATGGCCGACTACTTCGATTCGGCTGCTGCTGCCGCCGCCGCAGGCAACACTGAGAACCCCAACAACGCGGCTCCTGTGGCTGCTGCAACTGGTGATGCTTCCATGGAAGATGAGATTATGGTGAGTTTGCCTCATCACACGTGGACGAACCGAGACTGACCATTCATCTAGTGAGAGATTTCATTAGGGACAGATGCGGTTGGGAGGTTGAGAATTAATAATAAACACCAAAAACAATTCGGTCTGTGGCGGCGCTGTAGGAAAGACGCGCACTGGTTTCATCACTGGTTATTGCTGCATCAGAATGGTTTTATCCCCACATAAGGGAGGCGGGAGGAGGCTTTCAAGGTCGGGATAACGGGGGCAGCTGGTTTTGCATTTGTTACGGCTTTGGTCTCCTTGTCTTCTCCCGCGCCGCTTATGTTCACGGCCTACCCGATTCTACACCCTTTGTGTTGATTCGCCTGCCCTTCAAGTTATATGGGCGTCGGGTGGTGTACGTGACGAGCTGTATATTCTAGATGGAATATAATGAAATTCCACACCAAATGTATTGTTTTGTGACATGTTGTGACTATCTCTAGATTCTGTTATCAATCCTTTTGACGCTGGAGTGAATCCTGATCGTACGAATGCACGGGCCTCGGAGTAGTATGCGTCACCGTTAATCAAGAGTATTACAACACACTAAGGGTAGATGCCATGCCAAGTGACGCTTGAGTTAATAAAGTCTCTCAGCACAACCTATGATCAAGGGAAAGCCATGAGGCGCGCAACTCCCACCAGGTTTAGATTCTACAGTTGAGTCAGAGTTCTAAATTCTACACATGAGCGCTCCAAATATGGCTCAAATCAGCTGTTAGGATGAGCGGGGCGGAGTACATTTGAGAAAAGAAAGTTGCATAAGATCTTGTATTTTACTTGTCATCATAAAGTTTTCCTGGTTCCACAGCGCAACGGGTAGTAGCGTAGAGTGAGATCTGATCAAAATCCGATGGCGCAACGCCCAGCCACCTTCGCTCAGTTTCCGGTGACAGCACCAACCGCCATGAAAGCCCAAATTCGCATCGAGTTGTTTAAGCCTTCTTCTCGGCGGCAGGGGCGGCTGCATCAGGCGCGGCCGCGGCAGGCGTAGCAGCAGCGGGTGTAGCCGCAGCAGGCTTGTCGTCGCCTTCGAGATCGGGCATGTCCTCCTCGTCGTCATCCTCATCATCTTCCTCACCTCCCAAACCGCCTCCCAAGGCAGACATGTCGGGCATACCAGGCATGCCACCAGCGCCACCAAGCTTAGAGAAGTCAATGCCACCAAAGTCACCGCCACCGTCCATACCGGGCATGCCACCTAAAGCAAAGCTCGTTAGTCTCGGAATCCTACATCGAGGGCGTAGACCCGCATCAAGCCACATAGCACCGGGGGTTGCGCGACGTTATCCATCCAATGCGAGCTTAGGAAGGGATTGCGCCAGCACATGAGCACGTTGGGGTCGGAAGTTACTCACCCATACCACCGAACTGGGACATATCTTCCTCGGCGTTCTCGTTCTGCTCATCCTCATCAACCCACTTGTCGAAGTCGGTCTTGAGGTAGTGAAGACGCGCGGCGTCCTTGAACAATCGAGGCCAGTACTCCTCCTTGAGTTCCTTCTTCTGCAGCTTCATCTCGATGTTCTTGCCGGTGTGGTTGATGCGGCTTGCCTCAGGCACGATCTCGGCGTAGAACTCGACATCGAGGTGGAAGGTCTTCTTCAAGGTGGTGGAGGTACCGGTGAAGGTGAGGCCGGTGGGCTTCAGGTCGAGCTTGATGTCGCTCTTGGGCACATCGGGAGCGGTGATGGTTAGGTAGACGAAGTTCTTCTCAGCATCGGCGATGGAAGATCGCTGAGCCCAGAGAACTACAGTGTTGGAAAAGAATATGGTTAGCCATGGGCTCTAGGCAAGGAGGGGCCAAGAGAGAATCGCAGGGCATCTTGCGATCGCCAGCTAGGTAGTGTTCCAATTGTCGAGGGCAAGGGTATAGGTGAGGGTGTGGAAGGGAATGAGGCAGTGATAGTAGGAAGGAGATGTGAAGCGAATAGGGGGGAGGTGATGCAAACTAGGCAACTGGAAGCTTGCAAGCGGGAGGGGGAGGCGATGGTGAGGGGGGAGACCGATACGACATACCTTCAGGGTAAGCAGTGGTGGCCATTTTGAAAGTTGAAGGACGTAAGAAGGGAGAAATCGAAGGGTATCTTGAAGGAAGAGAGAGTCAAGCAGCTGATGTTCAGTTGCAGAGAGAGCAGTTGAGTTGCGAGGTTGAAGATGGATGGAGTTGGCAAGTTTTGGTGGCTCAGGTGGAGGTGCAGGTTTAGCTAAAGGTGGGTGGTAGGTCAACGGCAGGTCGGTGCTGGCGGGGGTCCATGAAGGTACACAATGTTTGGCGGTAGAATGAGGCGCTGAGTTTGTATTCGTTTGGGTGAGGCTGCGGCCACTTGTGCTGGCTTGCTCGCGCTGGAAGGCCGGGGAATGCGGCGCGTGGAATGTCCAAGAAGGAAGCGGAAAGACGAGGTTGTGAGGGGCATATCAGGCGATAGAGTAGTACCTTGATTTCAGTATGCAGCCCGTGTCTATGACGGGTATTGCGCTATTGTGATGAGCGGAGTGCTGGTGCAGACGCGCATAGACCCAGGGAGGGGCTTCTGGGTCACTGGGGCAGCTTACAAGGTACAGCCCCCACAAGCGTGCCTGTACGGCTTCACAAGCGTGTCCGTTCGCCCTGAAGCTCGCTGCAATCACATCGGCATTACCTCCCTCTCTGCAGGGCTGGGACGCGCGGGAGCTGAAGGAGGGCCCGGGAGTCTTGTCCAGTAGCTACCGGATGTTTCCATGTCTTGACAGCCATGTCAAATGAGGGGCTCGTCGCCTGCAGATCCATTGCTGTTCTGCCTGGCCTGGCTTGCTGTCTGCCTGCATGCTACTTGAACCATCGAATGCCTTGTCTCATGCCTCATGCTACCCCAGTATCTGAGTAGCTTGCGCGGGCCCTTCCAATTGCCTAACCGCGGCAGCCTAACACCTTACAGAGAGGCTGGTGGGAAATATTCAATGCGCAGCCTCTCCCATCCAAGACCCAACTGCCTCTCATGCTCATGTCTCGCCAGATCCATCATCTACCTAGGTAGGTACCTACCTATGGCGGGGTAAGTACGTAGCAACCAGCCAGGTACCTCCAAACATCAGCGGGGTTCCATTTTACATTGGCTGGCCCTCCCCACGTTTCCCGCCGACTTTTTACAGCGGGCAAAGGTGCCCTGTGATCCAGGATTCAAGCGCTGTGACCCCTGTAGCCTCAGCGTGTCGTTAGCGCCGCCCGTCTCGCCGCCCCTTTCGTCAGCCTTGAGGCTTTGAGCCTTGGCTTGTGGCTGGAGCCTCACTACACCACCGCTCAGTACGACCACCACGAATCAGTTCCCCGCGGTAATGCCTTGAATGAATCCCGACGTTTCAGAGTCCAACGCCATCCCTTGACCTTGCACGCTTGTTATCAGCGGCGTAACGAAACGAGCTGCAGCATCGGCAGAAGCCATTCGCCTGCCCGAGAGAAATCCGAGGCCATTGCTGCCCACCCCCGTGCCTCTGTTGCGTCATCGTCAACAGCCCAAACCCTCGTTATCAACCCGCTCCCTCCTCTCAGCCCAGCCATCCGCCCGCCATGGAGACGTTCAAGGCCCTGTTTGTCAAGCCGGACCCTCAGGCGCAGGTACGCTCATGCCGTTTCCTTTGCGCATCAGTGGCGATGCTCTCGCCCTCTGTCGCCGCCGTGGCGTGACCAAGGTGCTAACCAGAGGCCCCGTTCTAGATGCGCAAGTGCAACGCCCTCGTCCGATCGAACATCCGCAAACTCGACCGCGATATCACCCTTGTCAAGCAAACCGAGGCCAAGACCAAAAACCTCATCTTGCAAGCCGACCGCCGCGCCCAGCGCGATCCAGCCCGCGCCAAGCAGGCCCAGCAGGAGATTCGTCTTTTCGCCCGCGAGCTCATCCACACACGCCGAACCTCGGCCCGCCTCGTTACCTCCAAGGCGCAGCTGAACTCGGTCCAGATGCAGGTCAACGAGGCCTTTGCTCTGCGCAAGATCGAGGGCTCTATCCGCGCCAGCGTCGGCATCATGAAGGACGTAAATACCCTCATCCGCCTACCTGAACTAGCCGGCACCATGCAGGAGTTGAGTATGGAGCTTATGAAGGCAGGCATCATCGAAGAGATGGTGGAAGAGACACTGCCCTCAGACCCAGACATGATCTTGGAGGACGACGAGGCGGAGGCGGAGGTCGACAAGGTGCTGGGCGAGATCCTCAAGAGCAAGGAGCCCAAATTGCCCACTGTGCCCGTCGCAGAACCTCAGAAGAAGGTGGAAGAGGAAGAAGAGGAGGAGGAAGACGCCGAGGCTATGATGGACCAGATGCGGAACCGACTAGAGGCTCTGCGAAGCTAGATGAGCACAACAATGGGTGCGTCGCGGGGCAGGGAAATGGTTTTGACGTTCAACGGGCTCGATTGTCCTCATCGTGGGGGCGTTTCAGGAGTTTGGCGCTACTCAGTCTTCTGATATATACTGGATCGCAGCATTTCTCTTTGGAAGGTTGGAGGCACAGGTGTAGTGGCGCTCTTTTCTTCAAAACATTGCATGCAAACCATGTCGAGATCTATACAGAATAAAATATGAGATCAATGACACACTTTGATAACAATAAGCAGCATCTCCTTTCTCCCTGTACTCGCCAGAACTCCCTCCTTCTTCTTCCGGATGTGCTCATATTTTAGTTTTAATGTCGATATTACTCTGGGATTGAAGGAGTGGGCAGCTGGCCTAGACATCCAGAACTTCACGCTCACTTACCCTGTAGTGCGATGCGATCCACGGATGATTTCCAACATCACCAACCAGATCGAACGAACGGAATTACAAACGTATGAAATAGCAAAACATCTACCGAATCAGATGAAAAATTCCATGTTTTTGATTAGGACAGATGACTTCACCACGATATACACTCTCATTTAACCTACGACTTGTGAAACCGCTCATTGTGAGGTCACTCTTCCACTCACGTCATGACCTGGAAACGTGACAGTTTGCATGCACATGTCATTGTTCTCTAGCTTTTGACTAGCTGAAATCTATCACAATTGTTAAGTCTAGTTCTAGAAGACGCGTGTTGAACGACGCTGAGACTAATAACCAGTTGATCCAAGTCAGGTTTTGCATATATCCAACTTCAAAATTTGTTCAAGTTGCCGATCGAAATCCGCGAGAGCACGAATATCGGAGGTCTGGCATGCTCTGGTGGAGTTTTTCTCTCGATCTTGAGACTTGGGCTGTAATATTGTAAGCCATCGTGGTCGCTGTGGCATCACTCAACATAGTTTATTGTGCATCTTGAGACACCCAGGCAGGTTTTATGTCATAGAAGTTCCTGGTTACTCGGCACTATTCTAACACATTGGTGTTTCGAGTTAGTAAACACTTTCTTAATCCCATAGTTTCGTCCTCTTCTGAACGATAATCTGCGGATGGAACAAGACACTGCTAATGCATGGGTGCAACAATAAAGGGCGTCCATAACGAATCTAACACCAAAGACTTCGCCGGCTGCATCATATGATTGACCAAATAAGATAACCACAACATGACAATCACCCAGGCCACATGAATGTATGTAATCGACCTTGATGCGAAGAGGTTGTGGAAATGTTGTTGGTTGTATAGGGTATTTGCCCTTTCGTGAAGCCCACGTTTACCATAATCAAATGGTACAATATCCGATACGTCCGATTTAACCTACCTGGCATTCTATTTCGGATAGATTGTTCGGACGTTTTCACACCGGTATGGACACATCTAATCCTAGAGCAACCACACCAGACAATTTCGTTGGAACAACTCACTAAGCATGAGAGCCAGCGTGTCCAACAACAACAGGTTTCGCCTCACCGCACAGGAAGGGTGACAGAATATGCATCACGCGATGCACTCTCAGTTAATTTCACGATGCAGTCGAGTTGTGACAGAAAACGAGCACGGCTGTGTATCAAAAGCACACGCCTCAAGCCCTGTTGGTTGGGCATGCATGACACACAACTTAGGGCACCGAGACATGCTATGTAGGGCAAACGAAGCTGGAAGCTGCAGCGGGAGCGGCCAGCGCAGCAGGAAAGGGAGGAAATTCTCCGACGCACAACCAGCTCAGCGGCAAGCCAAGGGTCAGTGACTGAAACCCGATGCCGCGAAACTTGGCGGTGGGCGACAGACTTGGCCTGAGGGGGGTTTGGCAGAAAAGGCGGTATGCGGCTTGCCAGTAAAGTTGCCAACTAGCGGGTGAAATATCAAGGCGGTGATAGCAAGAGGGTGTGTAGCCCGGGCGAGCAAAGCGATGTCGGTGAAGATTGCAGACGTGTACTACGGAGCATGAGATAGACTAACGGGTACACGAGTCCCGGACCGACAGCACTGGGGATATGCAGCCATATCAAGCATCAAGCAACACGTCCTTTACACCTTTTAGTCGCTTTTGAGTCATCTCGAGGAAACTAGATAGATGCTGCTGGCCTTGACCCTTGACTTGCCGCTGCGGGCTGTTGCGAGACGCAGGAGAAGTGGGAGGGCTCCCGCGGCGGCGGCTCAAACGCCAGGGGATACGATTCCCACACCGATCCTTGGGATACGATCCAAGAGGAATCAGACCCTGGCTATAGATTACAAGTCACGATGCCTTGGAACGGATAGAGTTCTGAAGCCCAGCCACGCCTTGTTTCCTCCCCAGCTTTACCATGTCCTCACGAACTGGGTATAAGAGACAACAAGCCACGCCACACCCCTCCCCTGGGAAAGAGAAGGGCTGCGGATGGGGTCCTTCTCCCGTCATCTCCCCGGGACTCAGCATGGACTCCAAGAAGATAACCAATTCCCAGGCCTTGGTAACGGTAAATTGGCAAGTGGAGATGGCAGCGTTATTAGGGCACTAAAGGGTACTGGGCGTTGGCGGGAAGCCCGAGGATCTGCGATTCTTAGCTCTTTGGGCGGCGCGGGCACTAGGCCCTCCCGCCCGCCGCCCGCCGCCCCGGGGCAGCACAGAGCCCTGCCCTGGGGATTACGATACCGTACCAAGCAACAGGTAACCTAAGCCCCCCAGCAACGCTGTAATTAGGGCAAAAGGGCCGCTGAACTCGACAAGGGGCCAACCCGTGGGCATGGGAATTGGCTGACGAGCCTTCAACCCAGCATCACGGACGTGGGGGGGCAAGGGGGCAAGAGGAAGCGAGCCTTGTGTTGCCAGGCTCGAAACATGGCTCATTAACACGACGCAGGGGGGTTTCTACTCGCTTGGGACGGCATCCAACAGGTGTCCCTAGGTCCTGAGGCGCTGTGGGCGACGGCGCGGATGCGAGATGATCGGGCAGCCAAGGTAAATTGCGGCAGGGGGGAAGATGCCAGAGGATTGAGGGGGCTGGGGGTGGGTTGGAGCTGGGACGGGGACATCACCAAAGGAACGAGACCTGTCGTGGCGTTGCACCGGCTCGTCGCTATGATTCCTTTCCCTGGTAATGGGGTCGACGCGTCGTCCCGTTGCGTGCTCCGTACTACGAATGTAGGGAGGGGAGGGAGGGGGGAGGGGGTAGTGTAGTTTAGTTTTCGCGACGAGAAAAGGGATCAAGACGACATGTCGCGAGGAAACAAGACGAGAGAACAAGGCCAAAGACTAATAAAGTCGATCAAGGCGTCAAACGGACACTTTAGCACCCAGCCCGTGGTGGCCTGCCCTGCCGACCCGCAGCCCACCGTCTGGAACGGAAGCCGGCGGCGTCCTGGAGCTTCAAGCTTGCTGTCACGTCTGCGAGTTCCGGAAAGGCATCATCGATATCTCACACTAACGTTGCTCCCCGATTATCTGGGTTTCTGTGAGGGGGGCCCGACGACGGAGCGCGGGGGTAAAGGGAGAGAGAGCAGCGGAGCTGGATGCAAGGTGGGCGTCTCCGAGGACGGGGCGTCGGCCATCTTATGTTGTGCTTTTTGCTTTGCTTTGAGTGCTTGCTTGTTGGTTGTTCTCGGCATGCGAGCATCCCACGTATGGAGGGGGGAGGGCACCCCCACGCGTAAATGTTTGGGTGGTGGTGTGGCCGGCGACAGGAGATGGGTTGCAGTACATCGTAGGCACTGTCGTATTAGGTGATATGAGATGGGATGGGATGGATGGGGGTTTGCAGAGGGTGGGCAGGAGGAGTATGGCACGAGGCAGAGGCTGGTCAAGTGAGGGAGTGTACAGTAATATCATCTGAGTTGTTGGGTAGAGACAACCAGCGATACAAGCTACGCAGTAGTACTGAGGACCAGAAACTGGCCTTGTTGGTCGGGTGTGGGCGGAATAGACGGATGGTTGGCTCGTCATCGCCAGTGATACCTGTGATGACTGTGATGACTCCGCCATCTGCCTCATCAATACGACAGTGATGACGGACTGTAACTGGACGCTGGCAGGCAGAATGAGATACGTAGGGGACTTCGGAACACGGCGCATCCGCTGAGGCAGCGCCTGTATACACTCCCTCCCTCGCTTCATCATCCAGCCCGTGTCTTCCGCTCGATGCGACGCCGACGAGGTAGAACCGCCGTCCTCTACCGTGTCATACCAATCAACTCACCTATCACCACCAAAGGTCACCAAAAAGATAGGCCAACCGGCTTTGCGAAGGCGCCGTCGCAGCCTCGACTGGTTGCGACCAGAGGGCCAGGTGACCGCCCCAGCCGCCTTCGGATATGAGTCGATGACGAGGCGTCTGGCTGCTGACGGGGCGTGCGAAAGCAATGCCGGATTTCGCGGGGTTTCCCCAGGATGAATTCATCACCAACAGGCTGTTCTGGACGGATTCTACTTGGCAGCGGCATCAATAGTCTGGACGCCCTATATTTTGCCCAAGGCGTCGAGAACTGGGCATATTCGGAGACCTAGGCGACCTTGTTGTGGCTGAGGCCCGTTGCGAAGCCTCCCCTTCGCCCCAAAAGCAGGCGCCTGGCGGATGGTCGGCGATGATGCAAGCAGCCACAGCCAAAGCAGGGAGGGCACGAAGTAAGCGGCATGCGATGAAAACGAAAGCGAGCTGAGGGAAGCTGAAAGCCTCAAATTCCAAGATAGGCCGTGTAATCACGGCATACGTTAGGCAGAGAGCCACAGCCCGCTTACAGCCAATCCAAAGGGCCTCGCTGAGGCGTGAAGCATACGAGGACAGCGATACGTTCGCAGCTTGAGCGTGTGATGTCCCCCTGCGTTGGGCAATGCAATGCGATAGGGACGCTGCTATTCCTGGAACGTCGGTGACCAGTGAGGCGTGGACGGCGGGCAGGTCAACTTTCATTAGTTGACTTCCAGCCAACGATTGATTCAAGGCAAACATGGGCTGGGCAATCACGTCTTTTCTTGGGCTGCTTCCTTTTGGCACGAGATAGGATGCCTTGAGGCCTTGTTGGTTGGTCACTACCGGCCCTTGATTAGTGAGGCTGGAGGCCAACCAGGTCAGGCTCATTTCTGATACCGCCCAGTCGGTCACATGTTTCTCTGTGATTTGCGACATTCACGCCTCTCAGTCGGCCGAGAGAAGCAACACAGCAACAACCAAATCCCAGTGGGGGATCGGCGTCATTACCGAAGTTGTGGAACACGGCCGGCAGGCAGATCCAGGATCAGGAGGAATGAATCGAGACGCCTGTGAGAGCACATGCTCGCCCTCGGATGGCCAACAAGGAGGCTTCGAGGGTACGGCCGCGGCTGTATGTATGTCTCATGTCTCGTGCGTCTTACCCCGTGTTTCTCGACGTGCCCCCCATTTGCGCTGACCTGCCCCAACCTACGTCGATGCAGCTGTCTTTGGCTCTCATTGACTCTCGTCGATCAGTCTCCCAGTGCCGTCTGCGGGGATGCAGCAGCTGAGCAGGATTAGCGGCCGTGTCTCAACCGCCGATCGGTACTGCGTCTGCGGTCCGCGATCGGTGGCCCATCCCGCTCTACTTCTCACCCATCACCACGTGGATGCGTTCCCTTTGTCTAATGTACCTGCAACCGCAGCTTCGAGCTTCCAGAATCTGTTGCTTTCTCCGCCCACACAAAAGGGCTTCCGTGCAATGGATAATGCAACGTAATGACGCCGAAACCTCGACTCGTTGCCCCGTTCGCCACTGATTCCTTCTGGAACTTTTTAGCCCGCATCAACCTGCCCTTTCTGGCCCCAGCGTTGCCCCCATCGGTGCCGCAATTCCCAACTGCCAAATGCTGAATCGTGTCCCTGTTCTGTGGGGTTGGGTGTGTGTGCAGACCTTGGACTGAGAGTGGGGAGGGAAGTGGTGGCGCTTTGGCCCTTCTTCGCCTTTAACACCCAAAGGGGATATCCTCGGCGACGCGGCGCCAGCCAACGGAGGACGGCTACCCGTAGCCGCGACTTGTTTTTGCCGTTTTGGCTGCCCGTTTCCATCTCCTGCGGAGCTCCTCCGAGCTTTGGCCCGCTACACGTGGGAGGGGATGGGTTTAGAAGCTAACGGAGACTCTTCACCTCCTCCTGGAAGCCTTCCCGGTGCGGTGCGCGAGTCGTTTGCCGACCGGGAACGTGGAAGATGGAACCGCGACGGGGGGATGGAAAAACTCTGATTTCTTCTAGCGCTTCTAGGGCCGTTTGGACTGGCGTTGGCTCCGGGGAGAGGAGGCGAGCTCCCTAGGCTTGGACAAACCCCTACGAAGTGCCCTAGGGGATAAATGGCCTTCCGCGCAATTTGCCTTAGTTCCCCCGAGGTTGCAAGGGACCCAGGGCTTCCAGGGTCCTCGAGAAGCCAAACTGAAGGAAATAGCCAGGTTGACACGAACCGTCGGGTCGGGTCCGGGGAGCTGGGGTGGAGCTCCTATCCATGCCGAGGAGGACACACCCAGGAAGACCAGCCAGCACTAACAAGAAGACCAGGACTACGAGCACCAGCAGCAAGGAATCAGCCATCATTCAGCCAGGGTTCTTTCTAACTTCCAAGGAGGGGGGTGTCCCGTCTCTGGTAATATCGAATTTTCCAATTCTCCGCCTGCCCCCTCAACCGGTTTGCCGGGGATGCGATCACTACCCTCGGTAGGTTTGACAGGAAGGGCAGCCCGGAGCCCCGTCGGGGGGAAGGCCGCCCAGCTTCCCCAAAACGGCAACTGGGTGCAGTTTCACCTAGGCCCGAGAGGGCGGTCAGATAACGGAGGAATAGATTGCGGATGCAAGGCGAGCGGTCGCCGTCGAATGCCTGAATCGGGGGGTCGACGCGTGCTCGGGTCAATAGGTCAATAGGTAGGGAATCCGCGCGTTGGCGGTTGGGGTGCGACAGGCTCGGGGGCTATTGACACGGGATCGATGGCCGTCGGACAAACAATGGCGAGCTGCATGGAAAAAATTGGGGGATGCCGTATTGATGGTAACGATGAGGCGTACCTCGGGACTATTTGCTACTCTTGCCGCACGCGGCCATTTCGTACAAGCAATCAAGTTGTCGCGGCCTTGGCAAGCAGGCGGCGCAAGCAAACACAAGCAAACATGATGAATCAATAGGCACACTAGAAGGCACCGAGCAACCGAATAAGCCGTCACCCAAGCCTCGGACAAAGGGCCGCCGCCGCGTTCTTACTCGTGTTGCGCGAGCGAGTTGCGCGTCGGCAAACACGAATGCAGCAACTAGGTGCGCCCGTGTAAGTTAGTCGTGTCGGAAAACCTGCCTACCACACACAAGCCTGCCACACACAACAGAGGACGCGGCGCCGCCACACCTGTGGAAGTCTCAGCCCTGCGTCATCACTTCTTATTACTGAGAAATCTGGGAATACGACGCGAAAAATAGCACACGCGGGCGATACGGCACCGCGGAGATGACTGGATTGGGGATGATGACGACGGATGATGGCGAGGATTACTCAGGGCCAGCCGCGAAGGGGGAGGAGTGTGCGGACAATGCGTGGAAGGCGTGACGAGGCGGTAAATCATGTAAATCCGGGGGTGGCGTCTGACAGCGGAGATGAGATGGAATACGTAGTGAACGGAAACGTTGGACAGCAGTCGACGATATCAGCACCAGCATGTCGTTGATGACTCCGATTCCTAAGCACTCAGCTCATCGTCGCAATAGGGTGCTGCATGCGTGCCACCGTCATGGACAGACACAGCCCATCCATTCGCTGGTGAGCGCAATATGCTGAGGTAAGTCGACACACCCACTACAAGTCCAGTCACAACGAGTTCCATCATTACGACTCGTCCATGAGTGACAGGCTCGGAGACAGCGAAACGGTGGTGACCCGATCTGGACATGACGGTGCGCACGCCCCCCTACCATACCGCCCTCCTCTCTCCTCCATCGGACTCAACTTGTCTCACCCACTGCCCCCAAACGTCAAATGGCGGTGCAGAGAAAGGGTTCTGACTCATTGCCCAGCGAGCCAGTCAGCGAGCGCGGCTTTCACTGACCGCCCATGCTGTGTGCCTGCACTGCGATACGACTCGCAGAGCCAGCGGCGCGGGACGGATAAGATCGCGGCAAAAGGGTGGGTTTTGCTGCACTCCTGCGCGCCGAGGGAGGGGGCGTGTGCATGGGCCTAATTTTGCAATTGCAGCTTGCAGCTTGCAGCCGTCAAACCAGGTGGGCCAGCATGGACGACCCAAGCTCGATACCGTGCAGTAGTCCAGTTTATGCACCTCAAAACTGCCCTACCGGCCATCTATCGGTAAGGGAGAGAAATGATATACGACGAGTATCAAACTCTATGATGGCTATTGGGAAACAACAGGGAAGCTGCAGCTGAAAAGATGAGGTCTGGATCTCAAGGGATGCATTCCCAACATGAGTGTGTGTACCGTAGCTGGAGAAACGAATCCTCTTGTCTCGACTATTGAGGGTCTAGGTCTTTGATTGGGAGCCCGCCAACCAGTTAACCCTCGGCGCCCAGAAGTGATCAACCGCGGGGAAAGCAATATCAACCACCAATTTGCGCCATCGGAGCCACAAAACAGGAAGCCAAACAAGCAAAAAGAAAAAAGAGTCTGAGCCATGTCTCGGCCCCAGGACCCTCCGATGCGATCTGTCAAAATTTTCCTTCAGCGGAGCGGGAGCCCGCCAACATACCTGAGCGCAAGGGAGATTCTCGGTGTCTTGGCGGTTTGGTGTAGCTGATAGGTACGGCTCCGCAACTTGTCTCCATCGCCCATCGGAATGCGAAAGGGAAGGTGACGAGACGAAAGGAGACGAAAGTGGACGAGACATCGACGCAAGGCGCACAAAGCCCACAAAGCCAAAATCCTGGGGTCCGCAAGAGAAATCCGAAGTGCGCGCGAATCAAATCCGGCGCGCACACACTCCCAGGCTGCTCGCACACTAGTTGGTCCACAAACGCGGCTCCGAGTAACTTCCAGTCACTCAACTGACTCTAACTGCGGGGGTTCGGGAAAGGGAAGACAAAAACAAGCAGGGCTGGATGGTGGACGCTACGGCCGCCAGCCCGACAGAATGGCTTTCCGCTACGGACTACTGAACGGTGATCTTCCGGGGTTTCTGGCGGGCAAATGGGCTTGGGGAACTGACACCAGCCGGCAAAAGTGACGGCTATGAAGTTCAGAGAGGGCGAGGGGGGCGTGTGCGACCGCTCGATCGCAACGAGTTACCGAACGGGAGCGCATCAATCAGTTATTGCCAGCTTTATTGCTTTTTCTTGTTCCAGCTTGCCGGGTTTCGAAAATTTTTGTAGTATTTTTTTTTCTTCTTTCGAGGCTTCATTTTCCGCTCATTACGTGCCCACAGCTGAATGAGATATTACGGAATAATAATCCTGCTGCCGCACAAGGGCAGGGATACAGCAAACCTGGGATGGGAGGGGGGATTGGAGACGAAGGCAAGCGAGCGAATGGCCGGGATTCGATTGGGATACCGGTACCGCGACCCATGGTAGTTTTCCCTGCCGGCGGTGAAGCGTCGCACACGATTCGTGCGCTGCAAAGGACAGAGCAGGGCCAATGAACGGCAAGAGAAATGGGTATGCCAAGAAACGCAGGGTCCCGGTCCGGGGGAGTCCTGTGCGAAGGACGCTGCAACCATTGCAACCATTGCAAACGGCTCTGAGGATCGGAGGAGCACTGATACGGTGCGTCTCGCATCGTGCAGGGAGGGCTGGATGGGGGGGACGAATGAATGAATGCGGTGCGGGTGAATGCATGGAAGGACGGGAAGGGATGGAATCCATTGTCCGTCCCACCGCCGTTGCTTCCTGGGCTTTGTCCGCCGTGACATTGCTAGTTATTGTACTGTCTAGTTGTGTAGTTGCGGCCCAGCCAGAACAGCACAAGAATGAGAAGCACAAAGGTTGGTGCTGGTTGCGTGTTTGACCACCGACAAAGAAAGTATTTCGGTGCATTATTCGTACGGCCACACCCCGAGTCACCGAGACAGGAGTCATCACTGAGCACAGTGACAGCCCGGGCTTCTAGCTTGGTCGAGCGACGGGGAGATGGCCGCCCAACCCAATCAACCTTTCGGGCGGTCGGAACCCGATGACACTGGCTCGCAGCAAAGCTAATAAACAAACACATCAACAACACACATGCACGCACTCACACGCACACACATGCACCAGCACACACTCACGCTTCAGGTCTCATTTACACGATCCGAGCGAGGCGGTCAGATCACCGCCCTTCTGTTTCGTCGCATTCGGCCTTGCGCACTTGCATTCCGACGTCGCTTTTTGAGGGGCTGCATTCAAACATACAATGTACACACACGGACACGCACGGAGAGGGGAGCGCACACCGCGTTCCTCCTCAGCCGTGCAGTAACTAGTTTGCTCGATAGTTGGTATTCGTATTCGAGCGGTTGCAGGATAGTTGGCCAAAATAGAGGTGAAGCAAACAGGAACCACGAAGGAATGCCGGCCGCCATCCCGCAACCAACAAACGCTTGCCTTATTACCGACACGCCCTCCCTTACCCTCCCCCACCAACGCCATCGACCCGGAATCGGTTCCTCCACTTCCATCATTGTTGCCGCGGAACGGTGGGATGGAAAAGGGAAGGGAAGGGAAGGGAAGGGAGGGGGGAGGGGTGCGTGCTTTGATCCCGCGGCTTTGTCAAAGTGGCCGAGCGGGTGTGCGTTTGTGTCAGAAACGCCCAGACTCCCACTCCCGAGGTGAGAATACCCCGTACTCCCGCGGGAGGGCTTGGGCCTTCGTGTGCTACGCAAGGTACGTACCATGTGTTTAAAGAAGGTGCCTTTTTGGGCTGACACAAGACACAGGGCGAAGGGGGGGGACAACAAGCCCGGCGGGCTGCGAGGCGTGGGGGAGGGAACAAATAGCGATGCGAATTGCTGGGGGGGGCAGCGAGAGAAGTCGAACAAGTCCCGCGGCGGTGGGATGGCGGCAAGAGAGTGATTGATGGACGCAAACAGGGCCGCCCTTCAGCTGGGTTGGCAGTGCTCATGCTTCATTATTTGCGGTATTGTAAGTTTGGGGGCGGTGATTGGGGTTTCTCTTGGTGTTGTGAGCCTGTTAGTCCGTCCAGTCAACGGCCGTGGGCGACATGAATCACACAGAGGTGTAGCAAGCAGGCTTCTCTTTCAGCACAGGCGGAGCTCCAGCCGGGGCATGGCCCGTCACCCGAACACCCGCCAAAACCCTACCTGAGGCTTGAATCCACCGTCTCCGGGTTGCCTAATGGGGGATTTCAGCCGCTACAGGTTGATTGATGTGATTGATTTTACAGGCTTCATTTGGGGATATGTGTTTGCTACGAAGTACTGCGTATTGGGGGTGTTTCTTTTTGGATGTCGGGCCTTTGAACGCGGCGGTCGTCTCGCGGCCAATCCTTCCATCCCCCCTCCCTCTCCGTTTTTCTCATTGTTCACGCCGGTCGGCCAAACTTGCGGATCCATTCGTTCTGGCTGGGTCTGTGTCTTATCCGACTCGCGACTCGACGGGACCCGACAGGATTCGAACTCGACTCGAGACCCTGCGACTCAGATCCCCAGCGCTCGCTCGCTCGCCCCTCTCCCTTGGAAGGGTTTTTCTTTTTCCTCCGCTTTCGCGGTCCCGAATAGCCGTGTCTGTTTGCCCCCTTCGTTGCCGCAGCCGCCCTGATTTTGACATGTCGTCTTATCCCCTGGTTTTGCGCGCCGAGGAAAGACATATCCCCCCCCAAAAAATGAACAATAAAAAATAAGCAAAAACATACGCCTGAAATCCCTCTTTCCAGCTTGAGTCCGCCAGCAGGGGGGTTTACCGACGGCGAGGGTGCAATAACTTCCTATCTGGGTAGGACTCGACAAAGCAAAGCGAAAAGCAAAAAGCGAAAGCCACCCCCGTCCTCCTCTCGCACTCTAATTACTGGGTAGCAGAAACGACGGATCCGCCCTGTGCTTTCTTTTGGCGGACGGCGACGGGTCGGCCTTTGGTACCCCGAGCAGTACGAAGCACAGCAGGCAGCCGTGTGACGGTGACAGTCCTCTCCGCATTACTCGTGCGCCCTCCTTCGTCTTCCAAAAACCCTCATCGCATTCTCTCTCCCACCGCCTTGTTGTCCCCCCACAAAGGGAGCCGACGTTTTGAGCCAGCTCTTGCGAGCCCACGCCCCCCTTCCCTTGGACTCCAGTTGGCCCCTCTTTGGACCCTTTGGGTTCCGTTTCCCCTTCCGTAGTCTGCCGGTCGGTCCCCGAACGGTCATTTTGCGCGGTCCTGCCAGCCCAACCAAGGGTCCTGAAGAGAGCTATCTGGCGCGAGAGGAGACGGAAATGCTGACCGAGACCTGTCTTGCGGGATGGGGAGGGCATTACCCGACGGGTTTGCCTGGTGATTACGATACGTCTGTGCTTAGAAATTATGCTTGGGCTGCTTGGGTAATACGTAGTATAGCAGTTGGGTTGCTCAAGCTTTAGGTGCTTTTGGGTTGCGCTTTGGCTTTGGGTGCTGAACCCTGAAGGAGAACCGTGTTGGAAATCTTGGCCGTAATCCACACCTCCGCAGTCCCACTTCCATCATCCGCTCTCCCACGCCTCTCTTTTCTCCCCCCTAGTCATTCATTCCACCGCCATGACTGACACGCCCCAAGCCCATGTCCACGCCCTCCATCCCACCCACACTCCCGAAATCGAGACACCCCCTGCTGCCCTCCCACCCTTCCACCCTTTCACGGGCCTCTATCCCACGCCTCTCTGTCCCACGCCCCTCCACCCTGCTGGCTGGGCTGCTGGGCTGCTGCCGCTGCCTCCCAGGCACGCTCCCTACACCCCCCCGGCTTCACGGGTGCGCGTCCTTGTCGGCTTCATCATTATCTTTATAACACCCACATCCCCGGGCTCCTCATCCTAGAGGTCTTCTTCTCAACTATCCACAAAGATCACCAGCTTCGAAACAACTTCTATTCAGAAGAAGGCATCTGCCTCTCGATATCTACGAGCATCCCCTCTCCGCTCACATCGACTTACATCAACCTCCGACTCTCTCACAACCGCCACCATGTTTGGCTCATACGGATCTTACAGCTCCATGTGCGCTGCTTCAGCGCCTATGGATATCTCCTCCCGCAGCCTCAGTTCGCATGACTCCGCCTGCGCTTTCCCCTCGTGGCCTCGACGGTCCTCGCTCTCTGAGTCTGACCGTGAGGAGCGCCCGACGTCTTATCTCTCCGACGACGACCTCTTCCTCAGCGACCCCTTCGACGACGACACCCGCTCCGTCTCCAGTGCCGGAAGCGCCTCTTCGCCCGCCCACTCCCAGGGAGCTATCTCACCTCCCCACATCATGACCGACGCCGAGTTCCTCGAGATGGAGCGTGAGCGCCTGGCCATGCAGCGCGAGTTCGTCCGTGGCATCGTCACTGAGAAGGAGCGCCGTCGCGCCGCCGCCCGCAAGCAGCGAAAGAGCAGCCCTAGCTCCAAGAAAAGTCCCAAGAGCAAGCTTGCTTCCATGGCTCCCATCGCGGAGTAGAAGCATGATGGCTCTTGACGACTTTTACGACTTTTATGGCAGCGTAAGTTGGAATCATCTGGCAGTGGCTATCACAGTGGACTTACACATGTTTAGGCTGCTTTTTTGCAATCTATTGGCGATACGATACCCCAAGATACCCCCACAACACTACTACACCAGAAGTACCCACACGATAGGGCAGATGCACAACAATATCGATGCACACCCAACATCCAGCATAACACAACACCACTATTTCGATAATCAAGGATCTCTTCACTGAGATTCCTTCGACAAACATCTCTACCTAACACGCGCTGGCGCGACACACGACAGTCAGCTTAATTCCAAAACAACGACCCTTCCCGGCGATGACGACATTCGCTTGGCCGACCGGGCACAAGGACGATTCCGGGACACCCCACACCCACACCGCCAACTGATCCGCACCCGAGGCAGCCTACAACGTGGCGCGGGCAGCAAAGAGGGCTGACTGCAACGCAACCCAAACAAGCATGAGTCAGAAAGGCGGACAAAGCTGTCGCCTCGGACACTCAGCGAGGTGGTGGCCATTGTTCCGACCGGTGCCGATGCCCTCGGTCTCTTCGCCGGGTAGATGGCGAACGCCAAGAGTGGGGCAACGGTCCCTCGGTGCCGAATTCGGGTCGCACCCAATTCGTCCCCCCACGTACTGCCTCAGGCATCCACTTTCAATCTCTCTCGGCTTCAACTCTCGGCCTCATCGGCTTGTGACTGCTGACGATGGCCACATGCTTTCGTCAGCTTCACACTCTCCCACCCTATCTCACACTCTATTTGGTGGACACTTTTCGGATTATCGCATTTTTTTTCTGGTCTCTTCATTCCCACACCTATTTTTGGCACTTATCTTCCTAATCCTGTTTTCGTTTGGCCCGCGACTCAACATCGTCGGGTCTTATCCCCAGAAGCATATCAGCGCTGGAGTCTTGTTTTCACACATCATGTATTGCATTGCATTTTCTTTTCTCAGCATGGCATAGGGAACACGGGCATGGGCAGCATGGGAAATACATCTTGGCTTATTACAACTCCGCCCACCACTGGGTTTGGAGCACACAGGAGCACTCGGGCCTGTTTCAGCATGTTTTGGCGACATCATGGTTTTATCGGGCTTAGTTTAGATACCTTAGGTAGTTTTACCCTTAGTTTTGATCACCGCAGTCGGTTCGATCTACAGATACCCTAGCAATTACAACGGAATGGCTTTTTCTACTACAAACTTGACTCTCTGTGCCTATTCGTGCTCACATGACTTGGTTGACTTGGCTGCCTCGGGTGACACACTACTCTTGATCCAGTGACCTATTTCTCAGCCCCAAACTGTCTCTCACGTCGAGGCTCTAACCGCTACCTAGGCCGCTTTCCTCTGATAAGTCACTGCCCACACGGCCTTGAACAACCGTTTGTCATCCGCGATTACCGCCGCGCCTGACACTTGACACCACCACATCTCATCTCCCCGGCCGCGGCCCCCGTGCTAGATCGAGCCTCATCACATGGCCGAGGGGAGCGAGCACTTGCACGGAGGCAGATGCTGCCATCGAGATCGACGGCAGCGTAACCTATGTCATGTGAGTTGCGGCTCAATGGGTGAAAATGCTTTGGTGGTGTAGAGCGGTGCGCATGTCGACGCGGACAAAGGGAGGCCGTGGGCGTGGACCGGACAGAGGGAGGAGGGACGAGTTTTTGCTTGTGGATGAGAGATGGGGTGTCATTATGAGGTTCGTACACATGCAAAGTGTAAGTCCAGCTGGACTGAGCCTCGGAGTACCAGGTGGAATACCGACATGAACAAGACGGGGATGACTCACAAGCATCCAGCCAGGAGATACTTGGCTCCTTCTTTGAGAACCTTGAGACCTATCGCAGGCATCGTAAACTCATTTTTGTCAACGACAGCGGGTGTTGAGTCACGAAGTTAAATTTAGGAGAATAGTGCTAGCGAACTGTATCTTTAGATGAGGGCTTCAACGTATCAAACAAGCGCCAGCTTTTAGATTTCATGAGTCTCTCTCTATTTGGCTAACGGTCTAGCTATAGGGTTCACGTTCCCGCCATGGTGTCTCTCATGAGGTGGGCGGTGGGTGTAGACAAGAGAGTTCTTCAACTTAAACTCCTCGATCGTCACGTAGCTGGATCGGACCAACCTAGAGCAAAACCATAAGAGCCTGATTAGCCTTCTTGTGTTACAAATACTGAATTTCGACTAACAGGGTAACAAGTCCGCCGAGTCCCTAAGCACGGTGTATTTACATTACTCACGACTATAGCAATCCTATTCTTGTACCCACTATTCTTACATCTGTTATTTACCGCTATCGACTTGATCCTTTGTTGCTTCGGCAGTTCTAGCAACTGTTCCCAAACCCAAGACAATCCTCAAGTCTCCTTCTTAGATAACAACCCACATAGTAAAGGGGGCATTACACATCACGAATGTTAATGTGGATTGTAGGTGGATCGTGCCAGTATTTAGTTTCTTGATATTCTGCACTCATCCTCCATGCTTGACGCGGATGGGTCAAGCTGAGAAGGCGGGGAGCCCCTGCTCCGGAATTTCGTCCCAAATATACCGCCTTTCATAGCGACGACACGATTGCCCAGTTGTCTGAAGATGAGACACTGGAAACGTGAAGCAAGTGACGAACTATACAGTTCTCCAATCATCTGGCACGGAACCAGCGAAGCGCCCAACGCATGTGCGTGGGTATGTGTTGTTTGCGCTTACATACTCACGAAAAGATTCCCTTTTTTGGTCTGGATATACAGCGCTCGGTTTCAGCTGCAGATGCAGCATGCTATTGTTGTCGCGTTACCCTAGGCCATCCTTGCTCATAGGGCGACGCGAAATTTGAAGGAAAGCCCAAGCCGTATGTTGTCCACCTAGATGGCGGTTCCTAGCCCAGATGCGCGCGACCTTGCATGATGAGGCTGAGCAGGTAATTGCTTCATATACTCGCCAACCCCACAGGTGAGGCTGGGATGAAAAACTCAAGCCACTACAAGTCACTGGTCGTACATTGTTCTAGTCACGGTGCTTAGACTTAGTAGACGCCATGTCTCATCGCAACGGAGAGATGGAGTTGAAGGGAGTCAATCCGAGCACACACGCTTACTCTGAAGTGGTACACTTAATCGAAGCATCGAGTTTATCATTTGAGAATAGAGTCTGACATACTGCAGAACCTAGGACCGACTCGAACATCAGGCCACAAATATACGGGAGACGAACCTCTTTGGATACCCGAGAACCATCAAGCCCGAAGCCACCACCCAGATACCCGAAGCCCCGAGATACACGGGATTTCTTACTCTCAACTCCCGTATCAAGACTCCTCTGAGAAGGTATATCAAGAACAGGCCAAGCTTCAAGTCGAACCGGAACCGTATGGGTTTAAAAGACGCCTCCAGGGACGGCTTGGCATCCGGGCCTGGAAAGGAGACGAGCACTCGAAAACCGTCTGCAGCAACAGCAGGTCCGCGGCCATGCAACACTTTGCGCTTTTCCATTTCCCTTCTATAGCCGTTACCTTGTTCCTGTTTGGTCTGTATATCAGCCATTTCCCCTGGACTCCTCTTCATCCCACCGGCGATGAGCTGAGCGCTCTGCAGTTCGCAGCAAAGGCGCACGAAACTATGATTCTGGTGTCTCTCGCCGATATTCTGCTCCACCACGTCCTCTACGGAGTCCTCGTAGAAGACGGCATCCCGCTCGGCTTCTTGTCTTCCGTCTTTAGCTTGGGAGCTCCGATCCAATATCTGATCAGCTGGGAGTTCTGGTCGGCGCTGCTCAACCCAACGGCGAACCGGGCGTTCCATCAAGTAACTGGGGCCATGATTGGATTCATCCTCCTCCTCAGCCTCGCGGCCAGCCCCTTCTCGGCGACGGCCATGATCCCTCGGCAAGCTTGGTGGAACTTCGATGGCAAGCTGATGGATGGGTTCCCGCCTTATACGGCTCCCGTCTATTACATCTCAGGCGACCCTGCCAAGCTGCAACGCGACTCGGACGACGTGTTCATGGGTGAGAGCATCTTCTGCAACACAGATGTGAATATCACCTGCCAAAAGCCTACGCTCGAAACCATTGTGCAGAATTTCCTGCCCGTCTTCTGGTACAGCTTGAGCCCCTTCTTGCTCCGCCAAGAGAACATGACCTACTCCGCCACGGCCATCGCGCGCAAGGACCGGCCCATGTCGCTCTCGATTAAGAGTCAAGAAGGCCCAGTCGTCCTCGCAACATGTCCCATGTCGTTTGTGGCCGACGCCTACGCTCAGAAGTTCGTCGAGCCGCGCTTCATTCACCAGAGGGAATGCTGATACGGACAAGCTGCTCATCAAATCTTAGCAGGAGACTTCGTCCGGTACGAAGAAATGGAAACAGCCTCTCATAGCTGGCCACTGCAACAGGACGTGGGCGCACAACACTACGGCCACGTTTGAGTTCAATGGGGGTTTCTTGGACGACACACTCTTTAGTCTTGACCTCGAAAACGAACCTGCGCTAGAGAACATGACCAAGGGCACTGAGCCCGGCATCCGGGCGGCTGTAATACTTGATATTAAGAACAAGACCATTAGCGACTCCATCAGCACTGCCATTATGTTCGGCAACCGCGTGGCCAGCGAGGGAGCTGATCTCGAAGGCTTTGAGACCAACGACACGACCGTACTCGGGCAGGGGCTCTGCCTCGTCTCAGCTCGTTGGGTCGAGGCCGAAAACTGGATCCTCCGTGAGGATTCTGTTGCCATCATGAGTGACCTGGTATTCCCTAACACAGAATATTTGGACTATCTACGGGACACGGCGACCGAGCAAGAAGTCATTAAAATGACGTCTGGGTGGTTAAAGGCTGTCAGTCGTATCGTGGCCAGCAACGAGAATATGGAATATATCTCGGTGAACCAGGCCGCCTCGCAGCTATGCAGCAGCTCCGTTAACGGGTTCGCCTACACGTGTCTAGCAATGGCGCTCGGCGCGCATCTCACAGATGCCCTTGCCCAACCTCTCAGACTGCGCTCGTATGAGCAAAACAACGCCAGCGACCCGTACCCGAGCGCCAACGACACCATCATCAAGACAACGCGCTGGAAGTTCACATATACGTACGAGCTGGCGGACAGCTTCGCCATCCCGCTCGCGCTGTCGGTGTTGCTGCTGCACGTCTGCATCGCCGTGGTCCACATGGCTACTATCCTCCTCTCGCCGAACCCGTGGCACGGGTCGAGCTGGGGCAGCTTCGGACAGATGCTAGTGCTGGCGCTGCGCTCGCGGGTCGACGGCTTGGACAACGCTGGCGGAGGCGTCTCGAGCTCGCAGACGTGGGAGAAGACGACAACGGTGAGAGACGTGGGCCAGGGACAGTTGCAGATGATGGTTCAGAAGAGAGAGAGAGACGATGTTATCCAAGACAGAACGGGCGAGTCTGTTGGAGACCCGCAACCACGGCGTGTTCAGACTGGTATGAGGTATAGTTAGAGACTGTGCCGTAAACATGCACCCAAGCACGAAATAGCAAGTTACTCCATGACTACTTCACGATAACCTCTCAGTTTTCTCACTACAGCTCCGCCAGTCGCAGATTTTATGAGTTCTCACTCATCAACACAAAGATGCGGCTTGGCTTCGGCGTTATAAATAGCAGGCGGGAGCACAATAAGCTTAAGCTAGCAGAATCTTGACAATGCTAAGCTTTTTGAACAATGGGAATCTAATAATATTACAAACAACGCAACTCAAAGAACAGATCCACCAATTCTATTTCAACCTCAGCGTTGAGATGCTCGCAGGATGCCTCGGTGCGCCGCCTATGCATCCACTCTCAAGGGACAGACCTAGTTAAGTCTCGAGTTGAAGCTTGTTGTCTCACTTAGCAGGAATTGGAATTTATTTTTACGACTGGGCTGAAACAGGCTCAAGGCGGGAATGGTTGAAAGAGTTGAAGGAATTGAGATGAGTCCAGGGTAGGGATACGGAAATAGACGTATGTGTCAAGTGCCAAGCATGTTGTTCCGGGATCTCCTCACGTCCCCCGCTCAAGAATTGATAGCCGAATTGTGTTACAAGATAGGTGCAACTCCATATTTCTTAGGCTACGGGTCAGCAAGCATCGCACTTTAAGACATCTTTCGAACTATATCATCAATGGATCTCGCAGAGTAAAAAAAGCCGCATGGTTGGGGGCTGAAAGCCATCGCCGTCACCCTGCAAGCACATCAGACCATACAAAGATTCCAGCAGCGTGGTGTTGTCAAGAACTCAATTAGAATTTGATCTGCTTTCGGAAAGCCACTGAGAATGGATGGACTTCATGTTTTCCAACCATGAACGACCTCTCTAGTCCTCCCTTTTTTTTATTTTTATTTTTTTTTACTTTTCTGCCCGAGAAGCCGGAGCCCAAATGGACGGAACCCCTCACGCACGCTGGTGAGGTTGGAAAAGCTGTAAGCCCGTCGATGTGACAAGCCTCATCAGGGGGGGTCGGCCGACGACCAGGGGCCAATATCCCCTCTCTGCATCTCATGCATAGATGCTTCCACACCGGCGACGCCGAAGGAGGACAAAAAGGGTGTGATGATTAATGAGGAGAGAAAAAAAATAGGCGGACATGGCTCGGTGACTGATCCCACCACTCGGCCGGTGATCCGTGGGTTCCCATCTCAGATCGCATCCTTCGCATAACGATGGCCTGCATCCGCGAGAGGTTTTTCCTCCCCCGCAACGCAACCTCAATCCATCTGTGACTTTCTGCGACAGAGCGACGGGCCAATAGCGAGGGCGAAGAGGCGACGGCGTTGTCCATTTGCTGCACGGCGACGAATGGGCGACGGGCGCTGTCTCCATTCCAATTGGACCCCGCCTCAATCCTCATGCCATTGCCTGGGTGATATCGAAGCGGGATGCTGTTTCTGGCATGGCTTCATGCAACCAGCGCCGGTGAAGAGAGAGAGTTGGGGGCTCTGCATCCCAAGTTTAGACTCAGGCAGTGCAGGAATGGGAGGGGGCGAAGATGAATGAATGTTTCACAATTTTTTCGAGGCCTCAATTGGATGGATGGATCATGGCAGAAGGATTAGGCATGTCGATGAAAGGGGTTGTGGTGGTTGTGGGTGGGATTCGTCGTGTGGCAACCATGAGGGAGATGGAGTGTGCGCCTCAAATGCTCCATTCCTAGCAGTTAGTGTGCGTGTACTTCGTAATGGCCTCCGTGAACCCTCAAAATACGCGCGAATACATGGAACAATTACGGTGAACGGACGGATAAGGACTAAGTTGAGTAGCCCGTAGGTTGAGTACGTAGCTCATGGGCTGGGGTATCGGCCTTGACGCTTAATTCCTCCGCACTATGAATCGTAGTCTTCGCTCGGTCAGTCTTGGACTGTGCTCTAAAACTGACGGACAGCCATCGAAGACTTGCGGCCGCCAGCCGTAGCGAGTCTCTAGGGAAACATGGATGGAAAACAAGGCTGGCTTGGTCATTATTAGTCTCCGATGGCCCCGTCTCCGAACACCCAGTCAGTCTCTGAGCACCTAGTCACCCCCGCCGTCACCTTCATTTGTCTTGGCTTCAATGCTTGAGATTTGCTGATCACATCTCATATATTTCCCTCGGCGTGATATCACTCTCACGTCTCCCCCGCTGCCGAAGCAGGCTAAGGCGATCTGCGTCCATCACCAACACCCATGCCGTGACAGTGACGATGGTGATGCTAGTTGGAAGGCCCCTGTTCAATGGACCAAACTCCACTGGGTTCGCGCAACTCCATCACAAGTAACCCTCCCAACCTGTCACCCACGTTGGACATGTGCACATAACGATTGTGGTAGCCAGGTACAATAGACCTATATGTTGTTGGTATGTATCGTGGGGTTGCTGACGCACATTCCAGTTCGGATTCGCCTCATACCAATGCGATTGGCCGTATCGGCCACGACGGGCGCGGGGATGCGGCGATGGAGGTTGCAGCTTTGCAAACGATACGACTCCATTCGCATCCGCATATTGAGGGCACTCCTCCCGAGGTCAGGGACCCTTTTGGCCATGCCCCTCGTTGGGCACTCTCGAGACCTCCATCGCCACTACAGGGCCAGCCGCGTCCTTTTCTTTCGAGATTGACATGGATCGAGCTGACAGGGGTGAAGCTCGTCCTCTCACCCTAGCCCGCTAGTGCTGGGCTCATCACGTAGCTGAGATCTTGGCCCGTTTGCCTCACTCGGCGCTCAGCTCCTTCGAGTTTCTGATGAGATGTGCATCACTGCAACCACTTGAGAGGATTTCGCCACGGGGGCCGCCTGAGAGGCCGAGCTATCATATGGCGAAAAAGGGTAGTGGAGATTAATTAAATCTGAGGGGTAATTAATGAATTGCCACATCAGCACTCAGTCGCTATGAGCCTGTAACAGAGCGAGGAGGAGATGTGAGAGGAGCAGCCAACCCCGTGGAAGGTCAATGGAAGACTTGGCGGGATGGAGTCGCATCGAATATCTCATCTTCGGCTTGCCCTATCGTAGATACAAATATTCCTCTCATCAGCATCAAATCTTACTAGGATGTGTTGTCCAGTGCGTGCTGTCCAGTGTCCAGTGTGGTGCGTGAAATTCGATGACATGGCGAGCTCAAGGGCCGGCATGCCCCGATCAGACCATCCAGCGTCCGAATAGACGGACCAAAGCTCACCGCATACCGCATTAAAACACCACACACGACCGGGCAAGTGGCTGCGGAGTTTCTATCACGGGGTTGTTTTCTCCTTCGAGCCTTCAAGCTTACCATTGTAGCGTTACACTCAGAGATGGATGCGCGCCTGGCGCAAGCGATTCGGCCGTTCTCCACCTGGCCGCAGTTTGCTGATAAGATGCGATGGCGTTCCAGCATCATTCATCACCAGCAGCACGCCGTCCAGTTTGGCCGCGGTTTGGGCCGCAGGTGATTGATTATCCCAATAGCCAAGAGGCGCTCCACCAGGATAGCCCACAGCCGGATTGACATCCGCTGCGTACTAAATGTAAGTGTCTGATACTGTATGTAGGTACTGCCTGATACCGTATGTAGGTACCTACAGTCCTGCGCTGTACATACATAGCGCCTTGTACATATCTGGTCGGCTTTGCAACGACCAACATGCTTCACCATGTGGGGTGATCAGGTCACGGGTCGGGACTCTATCGTGGGTGGGTGAAGCCGACCTAACGGCGGAGTTCCAGTTGGTGACAATGTGCGAAGGATCGGGCCCGCGTGGGGCAGCAGTTACGAGACGCGAGGCAAGGGAGATCAGAGCATTAGAGGCCCGGAGTTTGTTGAGAGAGAGGAGAGGCTCCACGGGCAGGGGTTTGTTTCTGTGCGCTCAGACATCTGCAAGCTCTTGCAACCTCAAACCAGCGCCGCTGCGAGGCTGCCGCGAGGCTGGTGGTGAGGGCCCATGGGCCGCGGGGTATTAGGCCTCACCCAAGGCGTTGGAGAAGTAGCATCCCGACGAAGAATGCATAATGCTGAACCTAGAATCCCTGGTACTTTCTGTGACGGAGACGGCTCTGGCCTGGCTGTTTAGGATGCTGCGCAGTTGCAGAGGCGCGCTTCATATGTCTTGTGAATGCAGCCGCTCTCCGCTTTGGGATTTTGCGGAGAAGTCCCCTGATGTAGTCCATGCACTCAACAAGCACTGATCATCAATGACCTCTTGTATGTAAGAGAGAACCCATCCTGCATGTAGTGGCTGAGAACAAGGCCAAGCGAGCCTATGTAGTTGCGTTACTGTACCGAGCGCACAGGAGCCCCCATGTTAGTCTGTTCCGTTCATGCCCGCTTTGTCGGGCTTCGAGATTGCCGGCCGGCGGGAAGCACGGCAGGATTTACTGCCACGAAGCCCAAGGCACACCGACTGGATGCTGCCTGCCTCAAAAAGACAACGTAAACGCGGGATCTGGGAGTGAGGCGAGAGCGTTAATTAGTGAGAAACGCACGCGCGGTGAAGGGTGGGCCTCTGAGGCCGTCGTGGCGTAGTCGAGCGGTCGGGCAGCACGGCGCTTGTTGGATCGATCGGGGGAGAGGCGCGGGAGTGATTGACATACGGATACTACCTAACTTCCTACAGTACGGAGTACACTATAGTTAGGTAGGTAACTCATGGAGAACAGGCACAACAGAGCGGCAAAGCCTGACTTACTGGGGGCGGCTCACTAACCATGGGTTGGATGTGTAAGCCATGCCGCCCGCCTTGGCCTCTTGCGCTGAGACGCGGCTTGCTTGCCATGAAGCTCAATGTTTGGTCCATGCATGCGCATGTACGAAGAGCATCCGGCATTGGGATTTGGGGGTCTGTTCGACGAGGCCAAAAAATTGGCCGGAGCCAAGATCAAACTAGGGCAGGCTGGGTTCGGACTTCAAAGCGGAGTCCCCGATGACAGTCGGTGACTCTTCGCATCATCTGCGTGCCACGAGGCTGAGAAAAAATTCCATAATCTCGACAAGTGCACGGCTTAGTTTCCATGGCATGCTGAGGGCTTGAGGCCGTTGAGTGGAGATTCAGGGACCCTGGGCTCTATGGTCGATCTCATGGCGGACGACTGACCATCCGGCCGAAGCCCTTGCCCATGCGAATCCTTGACCCATGCCACAACGGAACAAGACATGAGGGGCTGAAAGAAACGGCGCGGGTTTAGCAATGGCCCAGAAACAATGAGGATTGTGATTGAGGATACATGCTGGAGAGGTGAAGAACTTGGCGGAGATGATATCGAAATGACGTGAAAGGTGGTGTGGTGTAAAGGTGATTGTGTAGTACAAACAGCAACCCTGACGGCGGGCTACCAGGAAAAAAGCAACCACAGATCGTGTCTCGTGCGCATGTGGAATAGCTTACCCTCCTCTCCATACTAAAGCCACAGACAAGAAGAGACAAAAGAAGGTGAGGTCCACCATTCATGCGTCGATGCTGACCCATGAAGTGGTGGAGACACCCCTCGAGGCCGAAAACGCAGCCATTGATTTGAGGTCGCACAGCCAGGAACAGACGATCGACAGTGGCGAGCACGGCAGCATTTTAGTTGATGGTGATGCGACGGGCTAAGGAAAAGACTTTCAGACTACTGAGACGGAAGGGGCCGTAACGGAAGTGAGAATTGATGCTGTCAAATGAAATCACATCAGATCACAGCCCACGAAAAGTTACAGATGAAGAAAGAAATTGAGCGATTGGCAGGGATGATGTTGGAGATGTCGACAAGGTTGAGGTGAGAGGGTGGTGATGGTGGAGCCAAGTGAGGACCCTGTAGCACACAATTGGGAGGGATGTTATTAACTCACAATGGACAACGGCTGGGCAATGGCTGGAGGGCCGCTGAAGCATATTGGCTCACAAAGGAGAATTGGACTTGGATGTCTTCGAGCTCTTTGTTTTGGAGATGGAGATGGGCATGAACAAGGACAGGGGCCGTTTACACCGTGGAAGGGACGGACCACTGGAAGGGACAGGGTTCATGGCCCGTTTTAGCGGCCGGGACGCAGAGCGATTAGATCCCTGTCAGGGAAGGTGATCGGGGCGCCCATTGGGCAGCAGCGAGCAAGAGCTTGCAACTAGCGCAGCCAATGGAGAGCCGCAACACACATGCAGCACACTTGGGCGCTTCGACGACGACGTCGATTGCACGTTGGCGATGGCGCGCCCCGCCCCCGTGCCCCCAGCCCCAACCACATGCTTTACAACCTGGGGGCCAGTAGAGAGCCGGAATAGAAACCGACGTAATCCTTGAGGGGGGTGTTGGGGGGTGTTCTTTAGAGCTGTGAGTGAGAGTCGCATGTCGTTTTTTATCAATTTTTTTTTTAAATCCTGTTATGAGCGAGTGAGGTGGGTTTGATGGGTTTAGGAGACCAGGGTTGACCAGCTTGACGAGTTTGACCAGCTTGAGATACACCTGGGGCTTGGCATGCTCAAAACGGGATGCCAGGGGTCCAACGCCCACAAATGCCAGATAGAAGGGAGGGTGGATGATGGAGGGTGTCATCGTGTCGTCGCTGGTTGTCGTGTCAGGCCAGCGGGCAGCCAGCAACCAAGTGCATCGCATTTGCTGCTCTCCCAGCGCATCTTGCGTTGAAAGGACAGGTCTTGCTGGCCTAATTACTGCACATACGGCAGACGGAACCACTGCCAGAGAGGGACCGCCCGACGACCTCCCCACACAATATCAACATCCCGTACACCGGCACTCATCACTGCTACGCACACCTACAGGCACCTACAGAGGCCACACGCACAGAAGCAGGGGGGCACTCACACACACATCCGCCTGTAAGGTACCGGTCAGCCCCTCCACTTGAATGGCCACCGGGATGGCATAGCATCCATTAGAACCTGCCGTGTCGCTCGAACCTTGACCTGCAACGGCGTCACGACAGAGGCTTGTATGTAACATAGTATGTACCTTCGTATGTGCGTATGCTGTTGTCTGGATGTCGTACCAAGCCCGACCCCGCATAGCTCACCCGCTTTCCGAGCACAGAGCAAAACAGGGGCTCTGGGGCTCTAGGCCGACAGGGGGTACCAAGATGGAAAGTCAGAGAAGAAGGCAATGAAAATCAAAATGTATTGAATCAACAAATCAACCCTCTGGCACGAATCCGAAGACGAACTGCGAATACACCGCCGATGAGTCGACGGCAATGGAGCGGTGGGAGATTCAACCAATTCGTGGCCAAAGCGAGACGCAATTGATAGTGATAGACCCGCTCCGACTCCAGTCATCGAGTCGAGTCCCTTGGAGAAAGGAGATTCGCAGGGTCTCCAAAGCGCGCAATTCCACCAGGGCCACTCGGCCCAGCGAGTCAACTTGCGTTTGACGCACCATTCCGCCAGAGCTTCGGCAGAGCTCGCGGGCACGCGGGCATCCCACGAGGCTAAAAGTAAGGCAGGGGGAAGAAGCATTGGTGCAGACCTTTGGTTGTTAGACGTTGAGCCCGTTGGCACGAGCGGGAAGTCTGAGCCTGTTGTTGCGTTGCTCGCCTTGGCCTTGCTCTGCAGCTTGCATTGCGCCTTGCTGCGTGATGCTGGGGCTCGTTCAGTGCTGGTTGCTTGTTGGTTGATGCTTGATGGTCCACCTCGCCATGATCCGCCGGCTTCCGATCCACAGTCCACGACTCCAAAACCCCCCAGAGGGAGCCCGCAACCGCCCGGCAGTCGTTCATCGCCACCTATTCACACCTAGCCAGGCGCCGGCCAGGTACCAACCCAACGCCTAACCGCTCTTTTCCGCTTCGCCTTCACAGCCCCGAGACCTCGTCGCAAGGCTCGTCGTCGGGATGAGCAAGAAGCCGAGAGGGAAACCGGTCATCCATAATCCAACATCCAGTTTTAGGGCGGGGGATCCCTGGGGGTCCTTGCAGGTTTTCCCATTGCAAGCCGCCGCCGCAGCTGCTCGTCTTTTGACCGTCGACTCCACCGATCAGTGAGCGACTGGCCCCGGGCCGCCCAGATGCGCCCATCCTATACCATCATCCATGATGCGCCATGCGCCATGCGCCCGCCATTTCCAATCGCATCGCCCAAAGCACCTAAAGACATCCGGAGCACCTCGAGCACTAGGTACGGAATAGTAGTAAACCGCCTACCTACAGGCTACCGCAGCGCACGCACGCACCCTAGGCCCCCCGGGCAACTTGAGCTCGTCCCGTATCCGCTGATCCATCATCCATGGATCCCAACGTTCGCAGGGCTCTAATTTTATATGGCCCCCCCCCCGGCCACCACTGACATGCCAGGACGCCACCTTGTAGGCGCCATCTCTGACTCTGGTCGTGAAAGGCCCTTGAAGCCCCATGAGATGCCCCATGAAGCCCCCCCCCCATGGATGGTCCATCCATGGCCATCACACACGCACTTCTCGCAGCACCGCACCCACACTGCTCGCCTGCTCCCCTCTCTCACACCCGCAGGGGACAAGCCTCTTGCGCGGTTGCGTCTCTCAAAACCACACCAACCTGCTCTTTTTCTTCTCCATTTCCCTCTTGGGCTTTCTTCCTATTCCCTCGCCTCTTCTCCCGTTCCTGGTCTTCTTGTGACTTGTGTGCGTGTGTCTCCGCTTTCTGTCACCTCATCACATACATAGACACAACCAACATCGCCAACCCATAACCCATAACCCATAACCCTTCCCCCCAAGCCCCCAAGCTCCTTCACCAACAGCTCTTTTTGAAAAGCTCGCTTGTTGTAGCTGTTTTTCCATATTTTCCCCAGCTCGACTGATATCAAACTGCACACGCCCCCTCCTCTCTTAAACGCCTCTCCTGCATCCTGCTGCTGTTGCTTGCTTTTAGCAGCGATTCCTCGTGTGCTCCCAACAGCCCTTGCCTCGTCTACCGAGTTCACACGTTCTCACCTCTCACCTCTCACACACCACCCTTTCTCGAGTCCTTCTTGAGATCCAAGCTACTACTGCAAGTCAAGCGCCGGGTCACACCCCTCTCCCAGCTTGCCCACTTCGCACACTCTCCCCATTCGGTTGTCGTCCGACCCCGGGCAATCACTATCAAAAGGTAGGCGGCTGCGTCCTTCCTTCCCTGCCAGTCTTGCGCCTATAGCGTCTTGTTGCTTGCAAGCAAAACCACCGCCTCGCCCCATCTCCACCCGCTGCTGTCATCTCTCCTGGACTCCTTCGTCTCTATTTTTACCTCTACATACCTACCTACATCCCTCCTCGTGCCGTGGTCTCTGCTTCGGAACTCTCCTTCTCACCGCAATCTAGGCTTCCATCTCATCCTCCACGCTGCGACCGAGACATACAGCTCCCGCCGAGTCCCGTATACTGTCCAACCTCACCATCCCGGCCGCCACCCGGTCCGCCGTATTGCCTGCCGTGACGACAGAACGAGCATCGCTGTGCTGAAATCCAGCTTTACGAGACGCACCCCGGAGTCACTGTCCGGATACGGGCCGCAGTGCTTTCCGAGTAATGTTCAACCGCCCCAGCGTGTAGCTTCCCGCCAGTTATTGCTCCGAGAGAGAGAGACGAAATCCCCCGCCAGAGGGGGATATCCCTCGTTGACACTGCATTGGAACTGTATGTGCACTGTTCCACAACGGCTGCCCAGGCCCCTGCGGAGGCTCCCGAACAGTCGTCGTTTCTGCCGCCACCCGGTCGGCTAACCAGAGTCTTTGGACGCAGATCGAGAACCGAAAAGGATATAAGGCGAACATGTCCGCCATGTCCGTCCCGTCGCGAAACCGCGCCATCTCGATGAGTTCCGGAATGTCGTCAATGGGAGCGGCCGCTGCCGCTCAAGATTTCCAAACCGCTATGCGCCCCCCAAAGAATCTCAAATTCTTCGATCCCTGTGCCGCCACGGCGTCCATGTTTCTCTATGCCCAGGGATCTTCCATCGTCTGCAGTCATCATGACACCCTTACCATCGAGCGGAGGTTTTCCCGTCACGCCGACGAGGTCCAATTGCTGGCCGTGGACAACCAGAGTGAGGTGGGTGCCGGCCGATTTGTTGTAAGCTACGACTCGGGCCAAACGGCCATTGTGTGGGATTTGATGACAGGAGATGAAGTCGCTCGATTTGCATCTTATGAGCACCTCACTTGTGCGGCCTGGATGCGAAACGGAAATGTGGCGTTCGGTATGTAACCGCACCCAGAGATGCTTATTGGTGAACTAACAAGCCTGCAGGCAACACGCAAGGAAGCGTCATCCTATTCGAGCCGCAGACTTCCGAGCACATCTCATCAAGGACGTTGGATCAAATTGCTGTGACAGCACTGGCTCCTTCAGCTGACTGTCGTACATTTGCCATTGGGTAGGTTTCACAGCGGATTTCAAGTAATGCCTCACATACTGACCTGATTTAGATATCAAAATGGCTCTCTTCTAGTCGCAACTCTACAGCCTCGTTTTACCATCTTGCACAATCTCACTACATCGAGGGGGCCGTCCCCAATTGTTACGTTGGCGTGGCATGCTTCCTCATCACGACAAAAATCCGACATGCTCGCCGTGCAAACATACGATGGCGACCTACGGGTGTGGAGTGTGGCCAAGTTGTTCAACACAGAAGATCCCGCAAAGATTGTCCGCGTTCTACGACGAACTGAGAACTTCGCCAACGGTCCCAACTGGATGGGCTGGTCCAAGAACGGTCGCATAATTCAATACTCTGACTCGTACGTTTTAGGCTTGCCACCAATACCCCCCCTATCCCACGCGCGCGCTTAACTGCATGAGCCGTCACTCGCTAACATCCACCACAGCCAAACACTATCATGGGATGTTAGGACTAAGCACGTCACCTACGATAACATCCCCACTCTGGAACATGTCAGAGGCCTCGCCGTCTACGGCCCTGGTGCCTCCCTGTTTACGCTTGGCCCCAATAATACAGCCCAACAGTTCGATCTCAACTCACCAGCCATCATGGTGGCGAATGTTCAGCACCCTGCTGCCCTGCTACCGCCGTCACCCCCTGTATCTGAGGAGACTGGTGATCGGTCTGTCCGCTCGGCTACGACGATCAACACATCCGAGTCGGAAAGCAGTTCCATCCCCCTGGACATGAACATCTCCGAGAGTGACGATGATCACCTCTCACCATTCGCCCGACTCACTCGCCAACAGGTCCAGGACTCGGGAGGTGAGATGTCGTATGAGTCGGCTAGCCCCGTTTCCAGTCGAAGTAACTTGTCATCTATTACCAAGTCTTCGGGCGGATCGAGAACCCCGGGCCGCTACCCCGGATCAATGAGATCAAGGGGCATGACTGAGAACACTTACATTTCTGCTGGATCCTCGCTTAGGTCATCGACGGTTGGCAAGAGGGAAATGGACAGCTACTCTATGGGTTACTCCATGGGCACAACAAGCACGGCGTCATCGGTTCGCTCTCGTCACAGGCCTTCCCGCCTGCGGCATGAAGTCCCTCGCAGCCCAGATGACAACAAGGTTCATGACCTCTTCAAGTATACCCGGACACGCCTGAGTGACATTCCGTACAAGCACCCGATGGCCCCAAACAACTCTCGCCTTACCAATGACGATCTTCGCCGCCAGATGCTTAGCACTATCTTTGGTTGGAACAAGGAGGTTGATGATCTTATTCGAGATGAGATGAGCCGACATCCTGCAGGGTCACCAAGTCGCATCTTGCTGGCCAAGTGGCTTGGTGATCTCGATGGCGATGTCATGGCCGCCAGCTCCGAGAACATGACTTCGCAAGACTGGATGTTGCTTGCCTTGAGCGGCATCAGCCACCAAGCATCTCAGCACAAGATTGGGCGTGCATATGTCCAACGCTTGCTCGAGTCTGGCGATGTCCACGCCGCCGTCACCATCATGCTCGGCATGGGTGATCACACTGACGCTATCGAGATTTATATCTCACACAGACGATACATGGAAGCCCTGATCCTCACCTGCGTAGCTTTCCCTAGTGTCTGGGAGCGTCAGGCTGCCATCATTCGGAAGTGGGGAGAGTGGGCTGTTCAGCATAACCAACAGCAGTTGGCGATCCGTTGCTTCGCTTGCACCGATCAGGAGTCTTCCGAGCCATGGACTTCACCGTCGGCCGTGCAGCTCAACTTCCAGAGCCTCAACCCCAGCATTCCGGAGATCCTGAGCCCCCCTCTATCTCCTCCAGGTGTCCAGCGCGGGCCCCAGCGAAGCATTGCCAAGACGTCTGCCCTGAAGCTCATTACTTCGTTTGGCGACCAGACGCAGAAGGCCAGGTTCTTCTCGCAGGGCGATGGCGGCAAGACCCCTATTGCTGCCGGCGTGACCCCTATTGCTGAATCTGCCGTGTCTCCTGGACCGTCTCTCGAGGCTACCACTGCCTTCTTGATGCCGTCAAACAACAGCAGATTCAACACGCCAACTTCTGCACGAGGCGGCGGCCCAAGCTTTGGACGAGGCCGTCTTCCATCCATTGGCGAGATTCCTTCTGACCTCAACCGCGACCTGCTCAAGCCGACCAAGACTACTTCTCCCCCTCTTACTCGGGAGAGCAAACCCGGCCATATTCGCGTAGCATCTAACGGCCAAGATAACATGGCTGCTGGGATCGCTCTCCAACGAGCCGCCACTGCAAGCCCGATGATGATGCGAGACAACTACCAGAGGCTGGTGCGAGCTGCCGATAGCGAGATTCCGCCCCCGCCCGATAAGGATGTCATGATGAAGCTGGAAGCATCTCGATCAAACCATCGCAACGGTTCTCGCGATCGGATCCCTGTCGGGGTGAACATGCAGTTGGAGACCTGGGAGCCATCGCTGGCGAGGGACGTCGCATCACCTGAGCAGTCTGTCACCTCGTCTACGCGATTCCATTGGCCGTCCCGTCGCCGTGGCACCGGATCCGTGGCAAGCTCCGTCACCTCGGCTTCTAGTGCTGGACGCAGCCTACGACATCAAGCGGCCCGGAACCGTGACGACTACATCCACAGCTTGGATACGGCACAGCACTACTCGAAGAAGTCGCGCAGCCGACCTGGCAGCCGAGAGAGATCTCGCGGCCGTCATGGCAGCCGAGAGAGATCTGCAAAGTCGCGCGAAGTCTCCGAGGAACGTGGTCGTGCGTCGGGGCGCGCCTGGCCCAAGGCCAAGAGATCGCCTACGTCTCCGATCCCCATGTCTCCTGAGGATCTGATCAATCTGAGCACCCCCAGTCGCTCCGAGATGCCCGATCCTTTGACTATCCGGAAGGTCAGCGCCCCCAAGCCTAAGAGCCGTACCTCAAGCCGCGGTAGTCGTCGCCGCAGCCCCGAGGGTCGACACATTCCTCCGGCCCTTGATATCCGCGGTCGAAGTCAAGGCAGAACTGGCTCTGTTCAACGATCTCCGTCCTCACCGCTGCCCATGTCAGCCCAGACGCTGCACTACCAGGGCTCCGAGGATGAGGAGGACTACAAGGCTGCCATGGAGGCCCAGGAGCTGTTCCGTGCGAAGCATAGCCGCAGCGCCAGCCGTGGTCTCAACTCGCCCGTTGTCACAATGAAAGAGCAACCGGAGCTTCGCGCTAGAGCTAACACCGAGACTGTCAACATCGAGGCTGTCGCCACCATCCTCCCCACTGTTGCCCACGGACGGGCTGCATCGACTGAGCATGCTGGTGATCTCAGACAAATGAAGGATGAACGCCAGCGCAAGAAGGAACAGGCGGCTCGAGAGCTTGAGGAGCGTCGCAAGTCGCTAGCCAAGCGTCCCCAAGCCCCTGCGATTCCTCATCCCAATCAGTTCTCACCGTCGCTGTACCCTATCGGTGTCGAGGCCCCGGAACCCAGGTCTCTCATTGATGACCTTCCACCTCGTAGTGCGAGCGCGACAGAGCCTCCCAAGAGCATGTATGCCCGAAATGGTCCCGCCATTGGACTGCCTGCTACCCCGAAGGCAATGAGACTCATCATTGAGACGGATCAGCTTGGTGATGGAGGCAACTCTCCCCTCCCAGCGGTCCCTCCCATCCCGGCCACGTTTGCCCAAAGACACTCGCCTCAAGTTTCTCCCCAAAGCCCCCCTAAGGAGGACAAGCAAGATCTCCTGACCCTTCTTCCATCGACGGTGTATCAGCCGCCCACGCGACCCGCCATCCCCCGAAGCATGTCGGCGCCCATCCCTGATGAGCCTGGCCCGGCGCGCTTTGGACGCAAGGGCAGCATTGGAGGAGCATCCCGTGGCATTGACGAGGTCGTCTCTGGCGAGCGCCGTCGATCTCACGAGGAAAAGGTTCCTCCGCCGCCACCTCCGGCTCCCGCGCTGCTGAAGGAGCTCCAGCACTTGGCTACTCCTCCCCCCCCTCCTCCCGCGCCCCTCCCGCACATGCCGCGACAACACGAAATGGGAGCGATGGGATCCGGTATGATCGAAATCGTCATGGACGATGAGGAGACGTCCGGAAACGACGGATATGCCCCCGGCGGCAGCCCCCCCGCCAAGACCAGTAAGAGCAAGGGCCACAGCCGAGGTCGCAGCATTGGAGATAACAGCATCTCAACTCGCTTCTCCAAGGCAACGGAACGCCTGCGATCAGCTAGCCGCAGCCGCAAGGACACTCCTCGGGCTCCCCTCCCTCCTTTTGAGGCTCCCTACGAGAGCGTTCGTAAGGATTCTTCCTCTCGAGTCGTGTCACCACCCTACGAGGCGCCCTACGAGAGCATCCCCATGTCTCGCAAACTGCAGTCGCCGCCTCCCATGATGTACGACCAGGACACACTGCGATCACCTATTGAGCCTAGCAACAAGCACATGTCCACAGGACTGCACCAAAGCGAGATGTTTTGAGAATCTTGTGCTGATCGACCTTGGTGACTGAGACGGCATTTCCCCTTCTACTCCCCTCCTTATTACCGTTGTACTCTTCGATTCTGTGCATGGCGATTGGCGTTGTCGATTGGAACATCTCGATACCACTATTCTCCTATCCAAGTTCGTCTCACGACGATGTTATCATGTGCCCGTTGCTTCTGTTGAATATTTTGTGGAGGAAGAGAGGGTAAAGCAACCTGGTACTTTTCAAGTCTGAGAGCATTTGTTGCGATTTTGCATGCCTTTTATTTTCGACTTCTCGACCTCATATGCCATGGAGTCAAGGTCATCTCACAGACGCGGCAATTATGTCGTCTGAGATGACTGATTTGTTTTCTCATTTCTGAGCCTTTGGATTCTTGACTATCCTTTGCAACAGCAGGCGACAGACAGTTATACACAGATTATGTTTGATGGATACAGAATAACAGACATACGATGCTTGTTCATGTTGTTGATTTGTGGAGATGGGGTTGATGTCTGGGGGAGTTTTTTTTTTTCTTTGCTTCTTTTTTTTCCAAGTTATGATGGGTGAGATGGATCGCGGACAGGATGAAATGTAAGCCACCATGAGAGAGCAGACGGCATGATTGATGGATGGCAAAAAATCAAGAGCACGAGCCGAAGAACGCGGCGGAGTGCTTTATACAATGCTGCCTCACGGCACTTGTTTGAGTTTTTGAGGGATAGCGCAAGGAAGACTGGGCTGGAATTTGGCGGAATGAAGTATGTTGGAACGAAAGGGGGAGATTTTGTTGGTGGTGATAAGTTGAATGAGATGTCGGGTTTAAATTTATAACGATGTCATGATTAGTTAATTCATTTGTCCGCTGTAAATTGGTTTTCATCTTTTAATGAGTGAAGTTAGGGTTGAAGTGAGGTAATGTGCTTGCAAGGGTGGAATCCCTTATTGGTTGTGATAGCTTCAACCTCTGGGTGAGGATCTAGCCTCGGAGCCACCGAGGGTTCGAATTGCACAACACAACGGAATCTGAGCAAAAAGAACATTCCATATGGCACTAACTAAAAGAAATGATAGAGACAATATTAAACAGGAATTTTCGAAGCCCGCAGAATCCCTACATCAAATGCCAAAAAGCGCAAAAAAAGAAGCGTTGAACTGTTCTATCTCAGCCGTTATTGTCCAACCCAAGACCCCTCGTACTGCGTGATCCCACCCGCCACGCGACGGGGGAAAGCTCTCTGCAGAGTGAGTCCTCCCTCAAGGGTCATCTCCATTGCTTGAGGGCCGCAATTGGGGTTACCAGCATCGCAGGTTTCCCGTGCGAGTGGGCGGCCACCGCGGCGTTCGGACGGGGCGCGAGCGAGGGGGTTCTGATGGAAATTGGGGTGGACGGCTGAGCGTGATTGAACGTCTTCGCCGTTGGACCATTACAGTCGAGAAAAGTCGCTGAGCTTTTAGCTTATGAGGGTACCTGCGCGGGTGAATTTCGGATGTACCCCAACGCCTTCCACACTCACTGACACTTGCCTCCACCCAGACAGCTTCATCATAGCTTCTCTCCCTTTACCCCAACAGCAACCACCACTGAGATACCATCACCACAACTACTCTGTTCTACGACCTCCTCGATCATCGCTGGCCGGCTCCAGCGCCCCGACTCCCAATTGTGACGGCGAACCTCGAAATTGCAATACCTTGCATCTAATTTTTTTTTTTTTTTGAATTGCAACCTTCCCTCCGGGCTACCAACATTCTCCGTAGCTTCATTCACATCATGACCGCCCATTGACCGCACGAGCTCTCTTTTTCAAACATTACCAGTCGGCCAACCAACTATCAGGGGAATAAACACCCGCCAACATGCTCTCAACCTCTGCCCGCCTCCAAACCCGGCGCCCGTCGCCTACAACAGCCGAATTCACCGTCACGACGCTGCGCCCGCTACCCGCGCCGCTGCACACAGTGCTCCTCGTCGCCCGCCTTCTGCTCTCCCTCGCGACGGCCCTCCTCCTGCACGCCCGTTACGCACTCTCGCCGCTCGCCGACCGCGCTCCGGCGCTGCTCCGCGCCCCAGCCTACCTGAGGTCCCCAGCCGGCCGCGCCGTCGCCTCCATCGCCGAGCGCGTCCCCGTCCCTGTCCTCCTCCCAGCCGCGGCCGCCTTGCTGTGGCTGCTCAGCCGCCGGGGCTACGCCTGCGAGAGCCTGCTCGTTATGAGGGGACTGGGTGTTCAGACGAGCGAGTCGTCGGCCAGCTACCTCGCCACCACGGCCACGAGGTTTATTCCTACGGAGAAGATCCGCGACATCCTGGTCAACGAGGCGTTCCGCGGCTTCGAGGTCCGGTACTATCTCGTCGTCGTCGTCGATGGCGAGGAGGACGTGGTCGTTGTGTTCCCAGGCCTGTTGCCCCGACTAAAGATTGTCGAGGAGGTGTGGAGAGGCGCAAGAGGCTGCTTGTATGAGGGCAGAGGGGAAGAAAAGGGACTAATATCATGACCAATACCTGACGACTAATATCATAGAGCTTTATAGCTCCCAGAAACAGGATCATGCTTTTATTGCGCCTGTCTATCTGTGCTGCGGGGTGCCGTCGCTTTTATATATCTATACCCGCCGTGTCCAGTCATCTATTGCCCGTCCGCCGTGGACGCATCTACCTTTCGCCTGCCAAACCCCTTTTGCTGCCTCATATCCTCTGAGCCCGCAAAGCCCTTGCGCTTCGCGTACCGCTCGTTCTGCACCTCTGGGGCCTGCAACCGGTCTTTTTTCATCAGTGGGATGTACCGTCCGCCCATGCGGCCACAGTTTCCGCCCTCGTAGACGATGACGCTATTGGCCTGCTTGGCGGTTTCCGGCCGCTCGATGCGCCGCTCAGGATCGGAGCCGCCCTGCCGCGAGACGAGCTGCAGGAGCTGGTTCGACAGCAGCTCGTCGAGCTTGCGCTCTCGCCAATGCGACCACAGGCCATCGATGACGCCGAACTGACCGAATTGGCCAAGCGCCGGATCGTCAGCCAGGTAGATCCACGAGAGGGCATCTTTCTTGTCCATCGTGGGCGCGGCGTCGTCGCCAGGGAAGATGCAATCCCACAGCACGAGGGGCACCTCGTCGGCCATGACGTAATTGGGCTTACACGGGTTGGCGGCCGTGTCGAGCAGCTGCGTGATGATGTCCGGCTTCTCGAGGCGCTGGCCGACGAGGAAAAGCACGGCGACCATATGTCGAATCTGATGCCACAGGAACGCAGAGCCTCGCACGTTGAAGGAGTAGACCTTGGGGTGTATCGCCGACCCCTCTAGCCCGGCCGCAGGCGCGAAACAGGGGTTGGACAAGTATGGCAGCGCAGAGGAGACGTCTTTGACCTCTTCAATGTCGGCTTCGTAGATGACGCGGGAGAAGTTTGTGATTTGCTTGCCCGGGTCGATCTTGCACAGGTTTCGGAAGTCGTGCTCGCCCTCGTAGCGCTTGGCGGCATCGCGCATCGCCTCAATGTCCAGCCACCCTGCCTTGCCTCCTGACTTGGGGTCGGGCGAGAACGCCGGCTGCGTGAAGAAGTACCGATACTGCCGCTCGCGGCATGAGAAGCGAGCAGAGAAGTCTGGCGGCGGCGCGGGACACCAGGCTAGGATGCGGATATCTGGAGGAAGGATGCGGTTGAGTATGCGCGGATACTGGAGCTCGTCCTTGATGGGATCAAACGAGGAATCTTCTTCCTCTTCCTCTTCCTTCGCTGCCTCCGTCTTCTCTCTAGGCTGCTCGTCTACCACCATGGCATCGTCGCCTTCGACCTCCTGGCTCGCCTGGCTTCGCTTCTTGGGCAGTGGCCGGTTGCTGCGGACGCGGAGCCCAATGACTTGGCCAAAGGCGCTGACGCCCTTGTCGGTGCGGCCACACTTGGAGTACTCGCAACACTCAAAGTCGACGACCCTGTCGTCCTTGGGGAAGATGAGGCAAGCCTTGGTTAAGGCGTTCCATAGTTCCTCCTCGATGGACGGCTGCGTGGCCATGGCCTGGAACTCGAAGCCGCCGTAGCTCTTGCCCAGGTACGCCAGCTTCAGCGCCACGTACCGCGTCGAGTACTTGGACGGGTCGGGTTTTCGCTTGCCCTTGGGCTTGGGCGCCTTGACCCCCGCGGACGGGGCACCAGCGCCGCTGCTCTCATCCTCGGGCTGCTTCTGAGCCGGCTCCGGCTCCGGCTCCGGGGCAGGCGGGGCCGGTCGGGACTTGAGTTCGGCCTCGAGTTCCCTCACGCGCTGGATGAGCCCATTTTTGGTCCAGGACATGTAGTTTGAGTCGCCGGCCATGGTGCGGTACTTGGCGGCTTTGCGCTGCGTGCGAGACTCTGGGGATTCACCACTTGATGAAGAGGACGAGGCACGGCGGCAGTAGGAGGGCGTAGACTGGCTGCAGGCTTTCAATCCAGCGGCTATGGCTCCAAGCGGAGTTCGGCTCCCAAGTTGATTGCCAAACAGTCGCATGTGAGTTGGTGATTGGTGTGGGTTCGCTTTCTTATATGCGACCCATGAGAGAATAGGGTGCGAAAAAGGCACCTAAAGTGTGTGGCTTGCTGGGGCTAGTTATGTGTGGCGAGTATTCCTGTGTTGCGCCACACCAATCGTTTGACCGAACGACTCTGGCTTGGGCCAATCTATGGGCGCTGCGTTATTTCCCCCCTTCCCAAACCTCATTTCTACGTGCAAGTCTACGACTGAGATTAAAAAGCCCAACGCTGGACAGAATGGACACCGAAGTGATCAAGATCTTGCTTGTAGGCGATGAAAAGTGTGGCAAGACGACGTTCCTCTCGTGCGTCAACCCGTCTATTGATTGTTGCCCCCCCATGAATCTAACACTAGGCCCGTCTCTCCTGATGCACCAGACGACTGAGCGTGAGTGAACATGTCAACCCGATCCCCATGCTGCGCGACATTGACCAGCCCTTCATCTTCGAGATCAAAGCGGGAGAAAAGAAGTTCCGCTTCGAGTTCTTCGACACCTCGAGCCCAGACAACTGGCGCCTCCTGGATCCCGATGCCATTGTCATCTGCTACGATATCAGCCAGCGACTGAGCCTCATTAACATGCAGCGATATGTCAGTTTCCCGCACATTATCTCTCTTCCGTTTAAGGCCGAGACATGAATTTGTGCTGACATGGAGCGTTTGCAACCCCAGTGGATCAACGAGGTCAAGACAGCGTTCAAGCGGTTCGATGCCCTACCCGTTATCGTTCTGGGGCTGAAGCGTGACCTGAGGTCGGAGAAGGACCCCAATGGCATCATTTATCCACAGGAAGCATACCAGGTATCACAGGCCATGCGAGCGGATCGATACGTCGAATGCTCGGCAGTCACTGGAGAATTGTTGAAGCTGGCATTTGAGGACCTGTGTAAAACGGCAATGACAACAAGGTCAGTGAACCCGGATGCGACCGGATGCTCGATCATGTGAAGTTGATTGGAGAGGACGAGTCGGTCATGAGGTGGTATTTCTGCCAGCCGATCACATAGAGGTGCATTGTGCACTGCTCTTCAAAGGTGGCATTGAATGTGTGGCCTTGCAGACGAGGCTCTCAGGCAGCTGTGGTGTTGTCCATATCAACATCGCCGGCGGCCTCACCGTTCTCATCCTGAGCCTCCGCGTTTTCGGGAAACTGGCCGAGAACGTCGGCAATAGCCTTCACGATGGCCTCCTGCTGCTCCTCGTCGAAGCGCTCGGGCATGTCCTCGACAACGGTGTTGAGGGCGGCGACGGACGCCGGACGCAGGTTGAGGAGCATGACAACCTCGCCCTTGGCAAGGTTGTACGGGCGCAGGCGCTCAAGCAGCTGAGCGATACAGTCTGGCGTGTAAGGGAGAGGCTGCTGACTGAGAGGGCCGGGATAAGTGCGCATGTATTGTAGCAGCTAAGACATCGACGTATCAGCATTTCATTCATATCCATGTGCATGTTCTGACGTTGATGTGTCGATATATCGGCAGATCAGGCTAAGCCCAGAGTATGGTGGTGGCATACCTCACGAACAACCGTTTCGAGATTGGGAGGCCCACGACGCTTGTTCTTCTTGTAGCGGTCACGCTGCTCGGTGAGGTGCTGGTAGACCTCAAAGTTGCTAAGCACGGCGGATTGAGATTCGACAATCTTCATCTTGGCGTTCGGTTGAGCCGCAGTTGATATTTTCCAGGCTGCAGCGGGTAGGCAAAAGAGACAAGGATGAGGCGCAGAGGTAGGAGTGAAATCAAGGTGCGGGCAGGCTTGATTCCAACCAACCAACGCTCAGAGATAGACAAGGCTGATGTACAAGCGTGCAGGTGGTGTGGTATTGTGTGACAGTGTGAGTGGGCAAGTTATGAGCTCCAAGAGAGTGTATGTGTGAGTGTGTGTGCGCTCTTGGTGGATGCGGACTACTTTTCAACCCAGTTGAACGAGGGGAGCAACGAAGCTGGTATCATGCAACGTTGAAGGTCTCTGTGACAGGGTAATTGGTTACTCAAGAAGCCTAGCGAGTTGATCTCCCGTCCGTTCAAAGCCGAGTTTTTTTGGTGTCGTGGCCCAATGGTTGGTTGGTTTAATGCAAAGAAGGGCGTCACAGTGCGATGGGTTGGCGTGAGATTTTTTTTCTTTTTCTTTGCCGACAAGGCCCTCCATCATTTTTCCCCTTCCGGCGGTTACTTTTCGGGTTACTCATGTCCAGGCGCTACAAGTTTGCTGTCCTGAGGTAGGGCCCGAATTTGGATGAGCACTTGGCCCGTGCACGGCTAGAAACGACGTCCAAAGACACGTGCTTGATAGACTCAGCGGCTCATTGAGAGTGTCTCACTTGGGAGTAAGAACGAGATAAACGTAAGTTTCGCATGTGCCAGATGAAAACTAGCCCTTGCATTTTCAATGACAACATTGGGCGTCCTCCGAGGCACTTACTGTGCGAATATCGGAAGTCTTATTTTTGTTTCTTTGTCGCCGCCGGAACAACAACCCCGCGATTTTGGGTCCAAGACCGCAGGAAAGAGAGTCGAGGATCCAATCAAGATGGACGAAGATCCCCCAAGTCCGTCATGCAGTGGGTGATGTGGGACGGGGGAGGCCCGTATTTGCTAACTGGGTTGAAGTATCGGCGCGCGTGAGCAAATAGAAGGCAAGCAGGCTGGCAGGCAACTGAGGGACAATCCTGACACGCTTTTCCCTCTTTCCTAGCTGCATGCCTGTGTCAAGTCAATGCTAGGATGGGGCGTCTTTGGAAGTTAGTATAGGAAAGTAGAGTACAGTACAACTTTACGTGTAGTTTTTAACGCTACGGCACGCCGCTGAATAGCCTCGGCTGGAATATTGGCTTCACGGTGCTAGTATGCAAGGTGGAGCGAAGGAGTGCAGGCACTGTGGACAGTTTCAATGTCTCTGGGTTCAGTTACGAATGGAGCGGTGTGAGTTCGGTAGGAGGGAAGCAGAGTTGCAATCTGCGAAAAGCGTGACAACTGGCAGAGGCTTGAAAAGAGGCTCCTCACCGTTGAAGTTGCCATGTCTCGCTTCACTACGAGCCCATGTGCTGCATAGGTAGGTCGAGACCTTAATAAAGCACTGTTCAAATGCAGGTTGGCAGCTCTTCTGAATCGCTGCTTGACACTGACTGCAGCAAGGTGCATGCCAAGGCAACACTCCGTCATCGGGACGTTGAACACGTTGCAGAGCCGAGCTCCTTGGGAACACAATGGGACAGGAAAAAAGATGTGACATGACAGGACAGGAACGAGACCCAGATTGGGGGGCCGACCAGCCAAGCCTGCCCATTCGGTACCATTAGCTTGCGGCGGCTCCTGCGAGGAAAAAAAAAAAACCTGGATGTTCAGCAGGACCAGGGAGGAGGGTCTAAAATCGGAGGGCATAAAAATAAAAGCCTTCGCTGTGACTGGCCGGAGCTCCCTGGACCACCCGCTGCGAAGCACTGTCAGTTGACGTGCCTAGCGAATTGTCCACTGATAATGGGAGGCTTGCAGTGCGTGTGCCCCCTGTGGTCCCCTCCAGCTCCCCTTGACTAGAAGACATGCCCCACAACCCCGCCTGTGCTTGCTCCGTACTGTCCACCCGTAGAAGCATCTCCAGGTAAGGTATTAATTGTACATTTTATGTACCCGAAGAGCAGGCTGCACGAGGCAGTTGGAGGCGATGGCGGTACCTTCTACATAGTACAATGCGTTGCTCCACCGGCCCTGAAATGCCGTCGCCTGCAGGTTGGAGAGGCAGACACGGGCAGGCTGCAGTTTGTTCTTGCATATTTCCCTCCCCCATGCACAAGGTAACCAGAACTGGCTGGCTGTCATGAGAAGGGGGCCTGACGTGATGCAGCCGCCCTAATTACAAGCATTTGTTTATCCGATGACATGGTGGTTATATCTCTCAGTTGCATCTTAAAGCGTCGTGTGAGCGATGATGAATAGCCGCAACTGGACAGGACAATGCCCGAGGATTCCATTGGCGGGGACGGGGGGAGGATTTCCCCAAGTACCGCGGGTGTACATAGTGCAATCGAGGCTTTCGCACTGACAAAGAACTCACCCGCAATTGGATGCATCGCGATCGAGAGCATCGGATTATTGGAGACGGATTCACGCCTCCATCTCTCCGAGCACCGGTGGACCGGGTTTCGCCAATGTTGAGTTCACGCGCATCAAAGTTTTTTCTTTCCTTTTTCCACTCCCTTTCCCCTCTCCAGGCGTTTTCCGTGGCTCCGGGACACAGGGTGAGACTTGACTCATTCGGGGTAGACGAGTCACGAATGTTCTGCGTTGTGTCTTGCGCCAGGTGCCATATTTTGTTCCATGGAAACGTCGCTCCGTTCTGCGGGCTGGCATGTACCTGGGGGGTACCTTACTGGTACGGGCTGGGCGTCCGTGATGGTGGGATGGGGTGATGATATCCACCGGTTCACCTCGATTCATCACCACCACCACCACCACCACTACCTCTACCTCCAACACTACGTGCAACTACGTGCAAGACTACTCTTGCGCATCATCTAGCGATGTTCTTCCATCATTGTGACCTCGTCTCAGCTTTGTTCCCCGCTGCCAAAAGTTAATTCGGAAGATGGGGTCCCCGAATCATGGTTCTTCTCCTCGGTTGCTTTAAATCCTGCATGACACCCTCTCTCTCCCTGCAAGATATTGCGTTGCGATTAATTCAAAAGCAAACCATCGTGACGCGAGGAAAAAAACGGACCTGGGATGATTGCCCATTGCCATCTACCCTCTCCACTTTATTGTCCCCTCTTTCGAGACCCTTTCCTTTCATCCTTTGTCTCGCCATTCCGTCAGCTGCTTATTGCTACTGGGCCCTACCCCCAGTGATTCTGGATTTTCCAGGTTCCATCTGAGTCTCTGCTCCGACTTCGCCCCTTGGTTTGGCTGCCGACAAAACAAGAAAGGGACCCAAAAAGAGAACCACTGGGCCTCTGACGTTCACGGATTCAGCACGTTGCAACGTCGATATTGAATGCAACGCACCGACATACTGCATCCGGCTGTGTGAGACAGTGCAGACTGCAGGCCGCAGAACTGCAGAGGACTTGTTCGCGTCTCCCCTGTTCCTCCGTGGAGCATCCCATCCTAGAAACGCCAATCTCGGTGCTTCGACGACGCAGCAGCCGCCGTCTCCAACGCCAACGCACGCACGCACGCGCGCACACAGATTTCCAATCCCGCCTCCATTGCCTCGCTCCAAAATCCCCCCACTCCAACTCGCACTTCGACCAGGCCCAGCCCCAGGCTCGCAGGCTCCAGGCCAACCGTCCCCGGTCCCGTCCTGAGTCGAGACAGCGACTGCGCCAATACCAGTACCGGTACCAGTATTAGTACCAGTACGCTGGTCTGCATTGGCCTGAACGGCTCCGTACTGTTCCCCCAGGCCCTCGCTCCAACTGTCATCGCAAGGTACTTGTGAGGTACTCTTCTAGAGTGGCGGGCTTCCTCCAACCAAGACAGGTCCGGTCTAACCCCAGCGGGCCATTGAAAAAAAAAAAAAAGAAGTCGCCGGGTTTCGCCTCGCAAAACCCTTCGCCTCGCCTCGTCTCGTCTCGAACTTCGACTCGACTCGATTTGGCTCAATCCCTTCTCGGGTTGCTCCTTGTCAGTCGTCATTGACACAGCTCTCCCCTCGTCGTGCTCAATCCGGCTTTGAGCTTGCCCTTACCTTCCCCAGACACCCTCACGTCCTTTGCTAGTTCCTTCTTCCTCCTGCTCAATCCCTCGTCATCGGTCGGCGCCCCCTCCGATTCCGCCCCTCCAACTCCCGCTCTCCGTATCCGTCCGCCACCTGTTGTTGGACCTTCAGATCAGGTTTCTTGGTCTGCGCTGCAACAACCTCACTCTTCCATCTCGACAAGCCAATCTCAGCGCACTCACCGCCATTATGGTGCGCAATATCGTTATCCTGGGCGGCAACTCCCACCCCCAGTTGACCGAGAGCATTTGCAACATCCTCGGTATCCCTCCTAGCAATCGCATCCTCTCAAAATTCTCGGGCGGCGAAAGCCGCTGCGAGATCAAGGACTCGGTCCGTGGGAAGGATGTCTACATCATCCAGTCCGGCTCCGGCCATGTCAACGACAACCTTATTGACCTCTGCATCATGATCTCCGCCTGCAAGACCGGCTCTGCCAAACGTGTCACTGCCGTTGTGCCTCTCTTCCCCTACTCCAGGCAGCCCGACTGGCCTTACAACAAGTCCGGCGCTCCTCTCTCCCAGTCCTCGGGCTCGACTAAGAAGGACTACACATTCGAGAGCGTCCCAGCTACACCCCGCCCTGGTGCTCCCAGGTCTGTCGGCCTGGCCAATGGCGTCAACAACCTCACCGAGAAACTCGCCAAAACTTCCTTTGCCAGTGAAGGCACTAACGGCGCCGCGACAAATGGCAACACTAACGGTGATCATTTCGCTGCCCCACGCCGTTCCGATACCATCTCCAGCAACAGCTCTGCTCGTGGCCACCATGCCGACGGCTCAGTGTCATCACAGAGAAGCTACACCACCCACGACTACGAAAACCCTCACAACGTCAACGCCTTCCAAGGCAAGCCCGGCTATAAGCAGTGGGTCGCCCAGGCTGGCACCCTCGTTGCCGACCTGCTCACTTGCGCCGGCGCTGATCACATCATCACCATGGATCTTCATGACCCGCAATATCAAGGCTTCTTCGATATCCCCGTCGACAACCTCTACGGCAAGGCATTGATCCAAAATTACATCCGAACGAGCCTCTCCAAATACCAAGACGCCGTCATCGTCTCCCCCGATGCCGGAGGCGCAAAGCGTGCCACGCTCATCGCCGACAGCCTCAATATGGATTTCGCTCTCATTCACAAGGTAATTAAATTCTGTATCAATGTTCCCCTCCCCGTGCAAAACTCATGTAATCCCTCAGGAACGCCGACCCACTCGGTTTACCGAGCATCGCAACGCCAGCATGATGCTTGTTGGCGAAGTCGCAAACCGCATCTGCATCCTTGTCGATGACATCGTGGACACAGCCAACACCATAACCCGCGCCGCCAAGCTCTTGAAAAAGGAGGGCGCAACTAAGGTGTATGCCCTCCTGACCCACGGCGTCTTCAGCGGTGACGCCGTTGCCCGCATCAACGCCTCTAGCATTGACAAGATTCTCGTCACCAACTCTGTTCCCCAATCCGAACACCGCCGATTATGTCCGAAGTTGGAGGTCATCGACATTTCCCCGGTCTTTGCCGAGGCTATCCGCCGAGTTCACCACGGCGAGTCCATCAGTGTGCTCTTCCAGCACAATTGAGCTCCATACACCGAAACCTCCTCATGACAGTCACCAACCTCACTATACCACCGCAGCACAACAACGGCGTTTTATTCCAGCATGGGGGACTCGGCACCCAGTTTATCGACATCCTTGTTTTCTTTCCGCCCACCCTCATGGGGCAAGTTCGCCCACCCACCACCCCCACGTCGCGACGCTCTGCCATCACCTGGCACCGCATTTCTTTGATCTCTGATCTCTGATCTGGGTCGTTTTCCTTTGGAGTTCGCCCGGGAACTCCTCGTGTCATGTTGCATGTATCTCATCTGTTACGCCCTGGTTTGCAGACATCTGTTTTCCACATTTCTTACCCCACCCCCAAGATTGTATCCTGCCAGGATACTTGGTATCGTCGCTCTCGCGCGCGAGTGGACTTAAGAAAGACGGGACTTGGTGGAAACGGTGGCATTGCGGATCGGAGGACGGGTCTTGCTGATTTCTGCTCTGCTACACCATGTCATCCATTCCCTAACCACATCCCCTGTCTGTCATTTCTTGGTTCATTTCTTGCTACACACACAAAAAACTCAGAGGTGGCCATGTACACTTTGCTCCCCGTTTCCAGGGGATGAAGATGCGATGGACAAAAGAAAACTCCCTCTCGAGGCTCGTCATATCGCAAATCTACACCCATAGAAGTAAAATCGATCGTAGACTTTGGACAAATACTAGACAGGATTCAAGGCCTGGGTTTCACTGCGGGGCGCTTGTTTGCCGTTTCGTGACGTCCCGGGCCTGAAGCCAGCAGTCCACGCAAATGGTAACGCTGGATGTATAATGAAAATAACAAAACAAGATTCTAAGCAAAACTATTTATCACCCTCTGCTGTGATTTTACTCTTTCCGCTACGTAGTTTGTGCACAAGGTGTCATAACAATTCATTCATCATTTTATTCATTCGTCGCGAACAGAAAGGTGTAGCAGTTTTTACCCCGGGTCGTCTAACTTGCTATCTTCGTCCCCGGTTCATTCTAGATAACATCCCTTATCAATGAGACGATACTCATCCGATACCCAGCCAGTCTTATCTTGTTGAGGGAAGTGACAAATCCAAACGCCGGATCCATTGCAAATTGTGAACAAAAGCAGCCACAAACAGAAGCCAAATTAATGCTCACAAGGTTGGTGATACGAGTCCGTGGGGTAGGGCATAGAGTCGCGTTGGGGCAGGTAGTGCTCGCCTACCTGAACCCAAACCCGGGTGATGACGAAGCAGCCAGCATGTCGAAATCCGAGGGGAGTTGCCATCCATGCCCAGCCACGGCACGACGGAACGCGTCCATGGCCTCCCCGATGCTGTAGTCGCTGGTTCCAAAGGGTGGGCTGCGATCGAGGTGCGCCGGAGGGTTCATGTCGCACAGATTCATGCGGATCTCGAGAAAGACCTTTTCGAGCGTGAGGGCGGCCGTCCAACCCGAGTTAGTGAGAAGCTCGGAGCAGATGGCACCACCAGCGGTAACATGGCCGCCGCCGCCCTGTGAGAAAGGGAGGAATCGCGGGCGGACGACCCGGACAAAGGGTGGGGAGAAGGGGAACGAGGCACCAAAGCGAAATTCTAAGACGATGCTGGAGCAACCGGCCCGCATCATGTCCTGGGCCAGAGGAAGCTCGTTGTTGAAGCTGTGCAACTCGACATACCAGAGGAACAGATTGTTGATCTTGTCAAAGTCGATATACCAACCATTGTCAGTAATGTCATTCCGAGACTGTATCCGCTGGAGTTCCATAATCTCTTTGTTGATACGGTGAAGCGCCTCGGGGGAGGAGGATGCCCAAGTGGGCTCGGGAACGTTTGGAAGCGATTTCAAGTCAAGCGTGCCGGGCATAAATTCCGTCAATGTCGTGTCGTCCGTAGAGGCGCTGCCTCGAGCGTTCTTAGATTCCTGCATTGCTGTTGTCAGCTTGAACGGCCGCGACAATTCCATGCCAGAGTCCTCTGATGAACGTCGTCGTTGCCGCACCATTAAAGTATCACCATCTCCATCATCAAAATCTGAGAGGTCGTGGACATCGTCCTTCATCGTGTCTTCGCCGTCTGCTTCACGACAGGCCTCGGCCAATGGGAGAGCACTCGGCATGCCATCAGATGCTTTGTTTGTCAATGATTGCCGGCGCCTAGCCGGAATTGCTGAAAGGGGAATTTGGATATCGCATCTCTTAGGGCCTACCAACGACCGGTCAGGGTCCTGAGTAAGGTAACCAGGCGAATCGTTTACCAGTGGCTTCGGCAACGGTTGTGCGCTGGCCATCCGATCAGGCTTTACTCGCACGAAGAGATATCGGCATTGTATCCATTCGACTTTGTCGACAACGTAGTGTGGATTGGATGAGACAAACTTCTCAGGCTTGTTGATGATTTCACAGATACTTATCGCGGATGAGATGTGCAACACAGAGTTGGGCCAGCCATTGCACTAGGGAGAGAATTGCGTTAGTGTCATCTTGCTTAGAGAAAAGGCTGTACCATCAATCCATCGTGCCTTTAGACTTACCGGGCGTGTGGGAAAAACTCTAGTAAATCCCGAGTACCCGTTGCTGACTGAGAAATCATGGCTGAAGTACACGCCGTTTCCGAATGCACGGCCGTGGAGACTCGTTGAAAAGTCGAGACCAGTCCGGATAATGCCATGCCAACTGCCTAGTGGACTGCCATGCCAAGCGAATAGACTTGGAAAAGACGTTTGCACTCCATTGACCTGTCCCTCCTTTTCTAGTTCTCGAATGAACATCTGTTCCTTCTCAGGTGAACCCTGGGCAAAACGGAACTGCATCCAGGTCCCATCCATGCCCTGGACCCTATTCGGATGGGTTGTCGGCAACACCTCAATAGGTTTGTCGGAACTCACTGCATCCTCATCCGGATATTTTTGGTTTGGAACGGCATCATCCTGGACAATGAATGATCGATTTGAAGCGACAATCCAGTTCAGCAAGGCTAGTGTCGACGGGTCCATGCGCTTCCATGATTTCACGAACCGGCCAGGCTGTTCCATTAAGTATCCTCTCATCTCCAAAACCGAGGGAATTGCATGTGTCATAAACATGAGGCAGTTGTTGCGCTCACTGGCTTCCATCTCGTCAATGTCTTGGTGATACTGGAAGAGTAATACCTTCAACCACTCGGCACTAGGATGTGTTGACTGGGTTGTCGCTCCAGCAGGCAAAGGGGATATCACATTGAAGGGCTCCGTTGTCGTTTTAACGATTCGAAATGTACACCTCTCGCCAGTGACAGATTCGATAACACAGATATGTCGTTCCAGACCTATTCCTATTTGTTAGCACCTAAACTTGATTCATGTGCAAAAGTCGTATCCAGCATATTTCGCAATTCTTTAACATACCTCCAGTCATGATGGACATTGATGGCATTGGATCGATGTCTTTGACAACTAGAAGTACAAAATTTCCTTCCTTGACGGTGCTGTATGAGATGTAATCATCACTGTCGAATCTGATCGTCTTCTCCTTGAAGCACACTTCGACTTCGATGTGCTTGCCTGGCTCGCGTAAGCTTCCGGTGTTGACGCATCTCAAATTCAGACCCGTAGGAAACTCGCGAAGCCGGTTCCCAACTACAGCAGAGTAGAAGAAACTGATAAGTAGGTCAACAACATATGGGTTGTGGATTATTTCGTGCTCAATACTCTGTCCAAAACCTAACGCGAGATATTGGTAAAGACAGAGTGGGTTGTCGCAAACGTATGGTTTGACCGCTTCAAAGGCTTGCTTCATACTTTGATGGCATACCATGCAATATTTTGTGCATTTGACCAGTCTTTGAAGACCAAATTGCATAGCCACAAGTGGGATGTTGAGGTCTTCTGGTTGGTCCGTCACATAGTCATGTTGGAGGAATGGGGCGTCAAATTCATTCTCGGTGGGGTTTTCGCTTTGATCCTCGGCTTCTGGAACGTCGGCCACTTCTTCGGACTGCCCGCGGCGGTGAGTCCCTCGAGTCAGATTGAATCTGTGAGCCTGTGCTTGGTTCCAGGTGAGTTTTTCCTGTTGTCTGACGAGGAGAAGACCTAGGAACTCCCGGTTTAGTAGTGAGTCCAAGGAATCTGACATGCATAACGGCATGAATTTGTCACCAACCCCTTCTGCACTGGATACCGTATGTTCTTCCTCATGGCCTCCTTTGCTGTTAAATCCCTTGGGATCAAATGCTGATCTAGTGGTGGACAGACAGGGTCGAGGGCCAGGACACTTGCCAAACCGAAACTCCAGAGTTGACTGATCTGAAGGGAGTCTAAGAAACTCTGAGGCGGGTAGATAGCCCATAGAAATCCTGACAAGCATGATGATGTGGTCGGAATTCTTGAGATCCCATGCTTCTAGGGCTTCGTCCGGAATCCCTAATTTCGAGACACGGATGGCAAGTGAAAATATTCCCCTAGCTTGGTCGGCAATATCCATGGCCAAAAGACATACAAAGTAGCCGGCCGAGCTCGCTTGTCGCATATCTCGCTTGAAACGCTTCACGAACTCTAGGTCGTTAACGATGGGGTTGTGTCTCCACGCCGTGCTGCTAGGCGGCAACGGATCAAGGTCCATCTGGAACTCCTCATCGTAGTCAGAATAATCTGTGGCATCGAGGCCAGAATCTATTTCTGCAAAACCATCACCGTAGCCATCGTCGGTAGAACCAAGGCCATCGGTAGTCTCTGTAGTAGTGGTAGACTCCAGCTTGGCTGTCAGCCTCGTCGAAATGAAGTCGAGGATTTGCGGAACATGCTTTCCTGTAGCGTCGGTGGCAAGTTCTTCCAGCAAAGCAACCAGATCCTTTCCGACATTTTCTGAAGATGTGAAAATCAAGAATCCGGAGGACTTGGGGTAGGAGTCGACATCTGCTAGTCGTTAGCGTCATCGTAGCTGTCGACGGTGTACAGGCACACACCTGTAGCTAGGGCTTGGATCTCGATGGGAGCAAGATTTGGGGCGGTATAGGTGAAGACGATCTCTCCGTCAGAATCCCCTCTTCGTATTTCCGAAACCCTCTCACAAGGAGAAGAAGCCGCTTCCTTGACATCGGCGTTGAACTGTCTGAGGCCCATCGTAGAACCTTGGGGCGTATCGAGGCCCTGGTCTCTTCGCGTGATTCTGGCTGTCCTGATCCGAGGTGGGGCAGGGCAAAAAACGAGAGGAACCGTCTGTGGAGCAACCCACTGCTCCAAGGTCGCCAGGTAAACCCACTTATTTAGATAGACTGATTGGTCTTTCGAAAAACTCGCTGAATAAGCAGGATTCTAGGCAAGCACAAGGAACCGTTGCCTAATACAAATGCTAACAGACTTTCAGTACATCAGGTGCCTCGCTTAAAGACCAATCTGTAAAGGAGGTGTATGCTACATATTAGCCGGTTTTGAAGCTTCCAATGTTAATTGCACTGAATGGCTTGCCATACGCCGCCGGCGCTCGTTAGGGGAGGTGGGCGCTTTCCAGTCCCAAAACGAATTGATTGCCGTGGCTATCCCTCTTTGGGTAGGGAAGAATTATGAGTCCCCGCCTGAGATCGGGCAAAAGCGAGCCAATTTATGCATCTGTCTGATGTGCCATCTCACACCTTTCCTGATTCGCGACAGCGTCTTGGCACCTATGCCATATCGGACTTGAAACAAGAGCTTAAACGGGCGGGGCTATTGTCAAAACGATCTCGTTTCTGGTAGCGGTTTACACTGGGTCAGTTGCTGAAGGCATTCGATGTCATGAAGCTCCAGTGATCACAACCATCGATTTTGTTTTTAAGGAGCAGCGCCTGAGCCAATCGATCGACAAGCAGCTAAACCTAGTGAACACAATCCAGGCTCAACCATTGACAACGTCAAGGGTCTACTCGGCAAGATTGGGTTCTTTGAAGACAGCGGAAGCTAGAGCGAGTACCTTTACGCAGTACCACTTTGTGGGTAAGCTCCAAACCATAGTTGAAAGAGAGGTCATATCAGTGTGCCAGGACCTTCCATGTTGTATTGTGGCGGTTGTAGAACTTGACATCTGGCCCTTTGGTACTGCTGCGAATTCCCCTGGGTATGCCGCAACGGATTCAGAGGATGGACACCTGCATGGATAGGCTGTTGAAGCGTTCTCCAGTGTGCAACCTCACTCCACCTCCATACCCTGTTGGAACCCGATTATTCCCATCAGACGGTTGACAGAGAGTTCCACCGGCCCGCTCACATCTAAGGCCTTGAAGATAAGCCTAGTTGACCCGTCGCTTTTGTTGAGTGGCTGAATTAGGCGATGTTCACGCACCAGGTCTCGGAGGATACGTACGTCCGTCAGCTTCGTCTTTGACCCTTGGCAGCGCTGAGGACTCCTGATGCGTTCCTCGAGGGACGCTCGATCGCAGTGCGCATTTATCCAGATGATGGGCACGTCGGTGGCGCGCACTATGTCGAGGTGCTCCTGGAGGAAGGCGGCGTCCCTCTCATTATCCTCGACCAGGCATGCCGTCATGAGGATGATGTCGCCATGCTGAGCACGATTTCTTAGCTGTTTGAAGATTGGTGCTCGCACCATGCGGCGTAGTTCATGGTGCTCGTCGCTGCGACCTGGTATAACCGCTACTACGGGGTCAATCAGCAGATGGTTGTCCAAAAGGCAGGTCGTGTCGGCAGGCAGAAGCTGCTTGGCCCGCTTGAGAATGGTGAGCTTTCCAGTACCCGGAAAGCCGTTTAAGACGACTATCCTACCGCCAGAGGTGTTTTGGCATAACTTGATCTCAAGAAGGGGCGGAATCGGTGTGTGGTATGCGCTATTGTTGACGACTAAGTCTTCATCCCCCCGCGGTATCGCCATAGTGGCCTCTGTAAACGCTGTGTACAGGACGACGGGAATAACGGGTGTTGGTTTTGAGCATAAGAATGTAGAGAAGTCTGCACAGAAGCTCTGGCCTACCATTTTTCTTACGTGAGTCACTAAGAGCCTAAGGTTGTGGAATGCTTAGTGCCGGGCCCTATTCCCCAAGTGTCAACGAAGCCAACCTGCCATACCTGACCCTGTAGGACACCCCTCGCTAGTCCATGGTTGCGAAACTTGCAATCAGCCTTTCCCAATTGAATTTTGTATTCTCGGCGGCTTGATACTCGAGTTGTCACATGTTAATAGTGTTCAGCCTGTGGTCTCGCAAGGGTAATCTGAGAGTCGTTAATAGCGGCGAGTCTGCTGCCTCTCAGAAAGTCATTGAGATCCAGTGTCATGAAGCGGTAGGAAATCCTGCATGAACCTCATCCAGACCATGTTTCTTAACTAATTTACCTACTGCTTTGTTCTATTTTGTTTGACTGGAAGGCACACAATGTCGGTTGGTGGTGGTTGACTTATCAAAGCGGCCTCGCCGAAAGTGCACAAAGGACTGACAAGAAACCTTCATAAACACCTACCTACCTAGGCATACAAATTTCGTACTTGCCATCTTTATACAATAACCCCCAGAGGCGCTTTATCTCGCATCCTTCATCTACGCCTGTGGAACTTGAAGTTGCTTTCTTTGTATTTTTTTTTTTCCCTTTCTTCCAACAACATTTGAGAAGATCAGATTTTGTAAATCATCCCTGTGGCGCATAACTGAGCTTAGAACCCCCAGGACGTCATGGAGAATGCCTCTACTTTCCGAGGTTCAATGAGTACTTCATGTGTTTTTCATGCAGTCGCTGATGAAGATAGATCCTGCAGAGCGGCCATCGCCTGAAGATCTTCTTCGAGGCCCTTGGCTAAAAGTACTCGAGGGTGTGGATCATGGATGGACTTTGGTTCGACTGATATTTGCTGGGATCTAGGAGAGCTGTCCGTGCCGCTGTCTCAAATTTCTTAGTTAACTTGTTCTCCTAGCTTCACTGATCCGGGGCAAGTGACTACATAAACGGATAATATTGTACTATATTTTTCTTCCCCGGACTGAAGGCATGAACATAAAGCTACAGTGATGGGCCAAAAGTCTCCGTACACTCCCACGTCAATGTGATAATGCAGTTCGTTATGCATTTTTGATAAACTGTATTTAGGCACATCTAAATGTAGTAAATTAGGTATATGTATTCTTTTGTTTAGGTGCTACATTATGCTCATTTAAATACCATTTTATATATAAAGTAGGTACTTATTAGAGATTAATTTAAAGGTGCTGATGAGTCTGAGTAAAAATGAGAGCGTACGGAGACTTATGGCCCGAAACTATATCACTAGAACTAAATCAGTTCCCCCACTACGACAGACCCGCTAGCCCACCACTAAGTTACGTCATCCAAGAACAGCTCCCTCAGAAGCTCTAAAAGCTTGGGTCTGTCAGAAGTGCCATGCCATAAAAGAAATGCAAGCAAATTAATCTCCTTCTGTTCATTTCGTCGCAATTCAAATAGATTCTCGTTTCTTATTGCTTTTTTCCCTTCCAATAATCTGTGTCTATGATGTACATATCGCAATGGATCACATATCAGGTTAGTCAGGCAACGCGCGGCTTCCGTCCCGTCTCAGCTCCAGGCGCCACAGCCCCACGCTCTCGCTAGAGAATTAGGGGATCAGGGGATCATGGCACATTCAACATCAGCGCGATCGCGTTCTTGACCTTGACTTGCGATTTCCACCTCATCAACCGCCCTGGCCAAGCTCTGTCTTGTTTCTCAACACTATTGTTGCCTCTATGCTCGCCTAGAAGGGGCTGCGTGGCCCTCCTCAGCTACCCTTACGCCTGGTGGTTTTCCACCCTCGACAACCTTGCTGTCGATGCCTCGTGTGTGGGCTGTTTCCACCAACCCAAGCTCATTAGCTTCCACCCCGTCTCCATCTCTCTCATGAAGGCCCCTCTATCATGCCTGCGACACATGCTCTCCTCGGCCGGCCCCGGCGCTTCGCCTCTCGCCGCTTGACGTATCTCGTTTTCGGCCTCGGGCTCTTCGCTTTCGCTTTTCTCGTCTTGAGCCCGCTAGAACCAGTCCTCCCTCCCGACTCCACGGACGTCAGCCCTCCCAAACATGAATCCAAGTACACCGTGACCGACATTAGCGACACCATCTCCAAGAGCAGTTGGAACCCTTTTCGAGAATCGGCCCATGCGCCCCCGCGCCAGAAGCAGGATACCTACAAAGGCACAACCTGGTGGGCCGACTGGAAGTGGTTGTCAGTGCCCTTTTCCAGCTCCGTCACTCTCGATGAGGAGAGGGTTCTGCTTCCTCCGCTTCGAGAGCGTACAGCGATTTATTGCTACTATGATCCAACATTGAAGAAGACGAGGGAGGAGAAGGATGCCGAGAGTGACCTGCTGCGGACCTGGCGGCGCGCGTGGTGGGCGCAGGGCTTTCGGCCTGTCATTCTTTCCTCCCTGGAGGCCATTAAAAATCCCAAGTATAATGAACTACAGAGGATGGAAGCCAACCCAGACCTCAAGGCTGATCTGATGAGATGGTTTGCTTGGGAGTCGATGGGCGCTGGACTTCTTGCGAATTATACCCTATTTCCGATGGCCCCCAATCACGACTCGGTCCTTACCTACCTTCGACAGGGAGAGTACCCCAACCTAACTAGGTGGAAGGGCCTTGATAGCGGGCTTTTAGCTGGCCCAGAAACAGAGGTCAACAAGGTCTTGCGTGCTTTGTTGGATTCTTCCACCTTGACATCTGCCAAGAGTGTCCTCGAGATTGTTGGAAAGGAGGCATTTGATATCGACAAGACCCCATCTTCACTAGCACATTACACACCTGAAGTCATCCGGAAAAGCTATTCCGAATTGGCAAAGACGTTCACCAGCAGCAAAGCAAAGGGGCTTACCTCTCTGAACACCCTTATCAGCGCTCATCTACACATGGAGTGGCAGAGCCGTTTTCCCGAAGGTATTGAGGTGCTCCAGCCTCTACCTGACCACACCATGTTCATGGTTGAGCCTGCTCTCCACCTAGCTAACTCCCTTGGTCATTGTCCCGACAACCCCATCCCATCCTCGTGCCCTCCCAACTTTTACAGATGTAGATACTGCACAGCTGGATCGACTTCGATGACCATCAACACTCCCTCCCAGTATCGGAACACAAGCCGCGCGTTCTCCTTGGGCATGGTCCCTCATCCCTGGACTATGGCCTCTCTGGATAATCTCCAGGAGAGAATCGATGCCTCCTGGATCGTTCGCAACTCTACCCGGGACCCGTGGCTAGAAGCTCTTACCCAGAAATTCTTGGGGCCCCGGGTATCAGGAAATCTCCGCGTCATGCGATTCAAACAGGCCGTTGAAGGTGGTTTTGCTTCCGCCAATGCGCTTTGGGTGACTGCCGAGTCAGAACTTCCCAGTGATCTCGACTGGCATTTTGGATTTGCGCTCCCACACCCCGAAGATGAGAGGACTTTGGAGGAGTCAAAGGACGGGAAGCCTAAAGGCGCGACCGCAGATGGCACATCGAAGAGCAAAAAGCGATATGCATTAGGTTCTTATGGTAGCGACAAATCGGATCAAGTATTCGAGGAACACGCAAAGCTTGAAGATAACGGGCCAGTGCCGCTAACCCCAGAGGAGATACAAGCCAAGGAAAAGTCACTGCTCAAGCAAGCCAAACGGATCGTGAATCTCACTAAGCGGAGTCGAGAGACCAAATTGCGCGCATCCCTCGAGGCTTGGAACCTTGCTGACACCGAGGCATGGAAGTTTACGCGGGCGTTTCTGGCGCGCCGTCTCATGGAGCGCGCGGAATGGGAGAAGGAGGAAGCCAAGTACGGTGGTGGTGCTGGCTCAGAAAAAGGTCGCAGCGCATGGAATCGCTGGCGGGACTCGACGGAGCCATCCTCATAAAGGGGTGGACCGCGAACGATAGAGCCTGTATGATAGGAAGAATTGCCTGGCGTCTGGGAGTTTTGTTCACGAGGTAATGATAGCACTTTAAAGTCAAGGCTGAAGCACAAGATCAGCCATGCGGTCTTGGGTGTTAAAAACAGCATAATATTTCACCAATCTCACAACTTTCAAACTCATACTACAGAAATGAACATATCTTCCAGGACCTTCGGTCCTAAGCGACAGCGACGTTTCCAGCCACCACCGTCAGGTCCCCGAATGGCACTGTTCTCCCCCAACTCAAACACGGATGGTATCACCACCCATCTCGCCACCGAGGGTTCTCGAGGAGATGTCGCGGTGCTGGGCAGCAGGCGACTTGTTGAAATCGCCATTTGCAGCTTTGCCCGGGAAGACGCCGTGGCCGTTGGTCTCAGGGACGCCAGTGTAGGTGCGCAAGGCAAGGCGGGCAGCCTCGAGGACCTTTTCGGCCAGGCTCACGGCATCCTGGAGGGCCGCGGCAGTGGGATCAGAGGGTCGTTGGGCGAGGGCCTGGGCAGCACGACGCTGCTCGGCGCGCAGCTGGATGATATGGCCGTTTAGCCAGGCGCCGTCGAGCTGGGCGTCGGTCATGTCGCGGGCTCCGGCAATGCGACCACGGCAGGTTGGGGTGTTGCAGAGGCAGTCGAAGGGCTGGGCCATGGACCACTCAGTGGATGGATAAAAGAACTATGTCAGAATCAGCAACTTTGAACGACATTCGAGGAGAATGGGGGGCTAACAGTGAGCTCATCACCGGCCTTCAGACCCTTGGGTCCAACTAGGATATTGAGGTTACCCACATCGAAGTGCTAAGAATGAGAAATGAAGTATGTTAGCGAACCCGCCAGCACAGCAAACCGAACATGAGCGCATTTCTATGGCATGACTCCGTCCTAATTCGAGATTGAGGCTTGACTAACCAGGGAGGGCTCGCAAGAGTGGTTGATGTACAGCAGGTCGCTGTTGAGGTTGAGATGCGTGTCGCGGCCGGTCTGGACGGTCGCGTATGTCGGCTCCGAAGCCGGGGTGCACGGAGGAAAGTCGAACTTGGCAAAGACGGAGAAGGGCGGGAGAGTGACGCGGGAGATGCTCTTGGTCGTGAACTCGGCAGGGTTCTCGACGACTTCCTGTATCTCCGGATGGGAGGGGCGGTGCCAGTGGGGGACGAGAGGAGCCATTGTGGTGTTTGTTTGGTTTGTCGTTGGTAAGAGAAATAAGTTGGTATGTGGATGAAGAAATACAAGATCCTGCAGACAGTGTGAGCTGGTTTTGTAGTCAAGAGCACCTTGTTAGGGTTGGATTGAATGCATACAATATATGGGGTATCAAGTAGACTAGTATACAGGCCGAGGTTACTGAAGCTCGGATATTGAAGCTCGGGGAGGCGATGGGGCTGGAACTGAGATGGGAACTGGAGCGAAAAGGGCATGGGAGAGAGGGCGGGTCAGCCATCTTTATAGTCGTCGATTGATCGAGACGTGTCAATTGTCCCATGCCTAACCCACCCGCCTATCCTTGGTCTGTTGTTCCATACCTCTTAGCCTCCGCAACGCCGAATCTCCCAGCTGCTGCCCTGGTTTCCGGCCCGTGAAAGCGTCAGGCGGCTGTTGCGCAGAGCGGGTTGCCCGTGGGCCGATCCCGTGATGGCGGGGTAAAGTGCGCCACATCATCGGAGCGGGGCAGTTGTTTTTTAAACGGGCACCTTCTGCCACCCCTCCTTTCATCCCGTTGCATCAGTCGTCATGATTTTGTCCATGGGTCCGTCCATAGCAAACGCATCGGATTCTCATCTCACCGCAGCCGGGTTGCCGGCTATTCATGGTGCACACAGGGCCACCAACGCCGATATAACCCCTCCTTTCATCCCCCCACGGTATGCATGGGGCCGGGTCCGCGGCCTATCAGCGGCTCGTATGTAGCCAAAGCCGGCAGCGCAATGTGGTGGTGGCATTGGATGAGCGGCAGGTGAATTATGGAAGCAGCCAGGAGCCAGACCCATGGAGCCAAGAAACACATTGGGGGGGGGGGGGATGATGGTGTGCGCTTGTGGCCCGGGTAGGTGGTTAGTGCCTGAGGTGGTGGGATGTGATGAGATGGATGGAGGGGTGGCAGTTGGTTTGCCTCACTTTCTCCCTCCCACTCCCTCGCTGCGTTTCAGAGACTAGCACGTCCAATGGGTGGGGAAAGTCGAACAGTCGACCGAGGGAAAGAAGGCGACAGAAACGAACCATGCTGCAAGCTGAGATAAACCGCGCAATGGAGGAGTCGACCACGCGAGAAGATGGGGAGACAAGAGCCGTGGGCGGGTTCCTCAAATCGAAAGAGCCGAGGCTCCCGCTATGGCGCGCCGCATCGACGATTGACCTTAAGGTACGCACGTAGATATCTCACCACGGTATTTTTCTCGTGAGTCGATCTATAATTGATAAATCTAATGTAAAATGCGTGGGGAAAAAAGGGACATGATATATCGTGACCTTCAACAGCTTTGCGACGGCACTTGTTCATGTCCTGGCTGGCAGACAGAAAATGAATGGGCAGCACTGCGTCCTTACGTCCAAGCCATAGCCGACGTCACTACCACTAAACCACGCGCAACATTGCATCTTTCGCCTTGTATCTCACCTCTCAAATTGATCTAACGCGTTGATGGGAAATGGCTCAAACCCTCCAGACATCTTGGAGTTTCTTGGCTTGCCGGGGTGTTTTGGATCGTCACAAGCCCATCGTCCAGCCCTGCATCGGCAGCAGCTGTCCGCAACACCAATGGGGTGTCACCCCTGACCCTCCAATCCAGCCCTGGTATGAATCTGCTATGCCGTACAGGGGCGATTTTGAAATCACAGGCATTGGCGCATGATGGACATTGCGTTTCTCGGACCTCGCCCTTCCCCAGACAGTTCCCAAGCCGCCCCTCCACACCCCTTTCTCCTCCCCCACACACACCAACACCAAACAAAGCTGTCGAGGCAACGAAGCCCCGCGGGGGGGCGTTTTCTTGACAGCTTTTTACACGCCCGGCACGCGGCGAGCCAATGACGCATCGTCTTCAAATCTGCGTTAGCTTTTGTCCCATTGTTGTCGCGACGCCGCTGACACGGGGGATCCTGCTCTCAATGCAGAGCTCCATGCAATGCCTTCGTGGCCTCGTTGCAGAAACTACCACCGCCAATGAGCTCGCGACAGGAAGCATGAGGCATGGCGCTATAGCATGTGGTCGTTTAATGGACTCTGGCCGAGCGGTCGAAACTCCCGGTCCGACCCGGGGCTGTGACGTTTCGCCGCGCCGGTGCGTCGATGCATCGGCCGACTGAACAGGGGCAGCCCAGGCAAGAGGCTGACAGCTTGCATTGCTACCAGGGACATAGCAGTCCAGACTCCCGTTCCGCACTTCCTCCATCGAACGTATAACGAGGGCTCGGTCAGAACCCGTGGTACTTCTGTCGCCGCGGAGAGGGGGAGAAAGGAGAAGACCTCCGCCATTGGAGTCTTGAGTTTGGCGCGTCAACGTCGCCATCTGCGGCAATGCTAGAAATTATATTATACTTGCCTTGTGAATCCAATCATTTCAGTGCGAGTGTTCTGAGCAGCATCGTATAGACCAAGCCACTGACGAGGTCGACGGAGTCCGTGAGGCGATATTTCCCTTACCGCTCCTTCGATACGAAGCCTCCGATGTGGTCAAAGTAGGAGCCCATTTTTAGAGAACCGTTGTAATAGCCTTCGTCGACTCTTGCTTGTGTCAAGGCAAGCCAGTTCAATTGGTGCCATTAGCTAGAGGAATCACCAGCACCCAGTCCGAGGCCTTGGAGGTCATTTCCTTGATGTTGAATTGACCAACTCCTCGGACCAAACAAGGCTACGGGAAGGGTGGCTCGCCCCGCGAGATTGAGCCAATCTCCCCTTCGACAAAGTCGACATCCCAGCCCATGTCGTTTGTTCAACACATCCACAAGATGAATTTGTGCCATGCATCGTGTTTGCGAAGCGCAACAGGGGGTTGCTTTGCATTTTCTACCATTGCAAACACTCGTCTTTCCCCGTCCAACATAACACATTATCTTTATTTACTATCGACCACCACAATGTAGATATCTCCATACAAACGAACATCCTCGTGTAACTGGGTCTCCTCCGTCGTGTTCTTGCTGAATGGGCTCAATTGGTACACTGTTTGCCATGGGCATGCTGTCATATCACATGGAATCGAAGACGAAGGCGTCCATGATGAAACTGAACAGCGCGAGTTCATGATTCCTCTGATGGTGACTTGTGAAGCAGCGAATTGAAGGATTGCCTGCCAATTCTAGTTAAAGGTGGTGGGATGATAGGTGGTCATCCCACCAAAATACACCAAATCCTACATCAGCACACCTGGGCATACCACTTCTTCGGAACTCAGCAAGCAACAGTGTCCCAAAGACGGGAACATTATGGCTTAACAGTAAATATTTATGGCATGAGCCAATGGCCTCAAAACCTACGTGAAATCCCCTTTGGCGAATCCCTGGTCTCGGGTTGGACCATGTCCAGTTGCTTAGTCGTTGCTAGGCTCACGATCCGTCAAAGACTGCGGCGGTCCGTTACGGCCACAACAAAGGACCGCAGCTCGATACACCTCGTAGATGCATGAAGATGCAGCTATAGCATGCAAGAAAACGCGCCTTAGCGTGTTGTGGAATATAAAAAGTTCTCCCCTGAAGCTATTCAGGAAAAACAGCCTCCTCCCAACAACACCACAGCGACCCACGAGTTCGCACAACACATCCCTTTCCCACACCTCACTGCATAAAACAACTCCACAAGCCCATCTAGGCCCCTCAATTCTTCTGTTGCTCATCTTCATCATCTTCATCTTCATCCCCACCGCTCCAAGTCAGAGGCGAAAGCCTGCAGTCGCGGCTGGCGTTTCTAACTTGGAGCACTCGTCCCTCCTCCTTCGCCTCATCTCGCCGTTGGCACTCCCATCATCAGAGCACTCTTTCTCTCCCTAAGCACTACTTCACCATCGATCGGTAGACAGTGACCTGCCTCTATCGCAGCGATCTCGTGGTTGCTGTAAGCACGGAACTGTGGTGCACCTTCCCATATCGATTGTCTGCCTGTCTACAGGTATGTTACAAGGACCCCACGGGAACTCCTTCCTCGAGCACTTTCCTCATAACCGCACATGGCATTGATTACTGATTCACCTCAACAGGTTCGGGATCCTCAAACCCTTCTTCTTCCTCTTCTTTTTTTTTCTCTGTCACCATCTCTTCCGTCTGCGACCGCACTGCTTTTTGTTTTGGTCATCGCCTTCGCCTTCTACATCCACCCACCACCCGTCCTAAACGCCGTTTTCTTTTCTGGCACCAATTGCCAATAACCTACTGCCAGACCCGTTCTCACTGGCCTACCACTCAACTTCCAGGAAGGGACCTGTCTACCTACCAGTTGACGACAGCTGGTAACCAGTGCGTTTTTGGTAAGTCTTCGATCTCATTTCATTTCTACGTCATGCCCGCTGCACTGTGCCCTTTGTCGTGGACTTAGTGCCGACTATCCAATGACCCATTGCAAACATGCGAGTGTGCCTGTTTTTATGCGTCCAAATCCGCCATTTCTGTGGTCTGTTTTGGAATCTCCCCGTTTCTTGCCTCTGCATCGCACCCTCCAGAAAACAGTAGCCCAACATCATCCTCAAGAACACGTTTGTCAAGAGCCGAGAAACGTAATTCTTCACAGCCGGTTTTCTTGGTTGAATTCCTGGATCTTTGCCGTGTGTTGGATTTCCCTGATTTTGGACATTGCGCGACCTTTCTGGGATTTCTTGGGCGCTCTGCCATGCTTTCAGGATGGGGAGGACCAAGAAGCTTGGGCGCAAGGCGAAATCACTCCTGCGCTGGCTCAAATATTGTCAACTCCACTGTCTCAGCATTTCTTCCCCGATATTATATTTGATCAAGTACACCCTGAGATACAAGCAAAAGTGTCGCACGGTGGTCCTCGACTACGCCGATGACGATGAGCCCTTTCGCCTGAAACGGACCGCATCTCATTGCCCACGTTTATCTACACACAACTTCAGGCGCAGAACATCACTAACGACTACGTTCTCGTGAAACAGGTGCAACCACTTCTTCGATTTGTCCAAAGCGTCCTACCTAAGCCTGGCCACCAAGGCACACATCCCACCTTGTTTGGCTATTACTGCCCAGAAAAACACCGCACGTTCTGGTTTTTCGCCTTTGTCGAAATCAAGATGGGGTCGAGAATCTACTCAGCTCGCGAGCTCTTGAACTTGAGACACACCCCTCTCGATGGCGAAGTTGCAGACCACCTCCGACTCAAACGCAAGTCTGACTCGGACCTCGGTACACACCCATACTCCCTATCCCTTGGCTTCTCTAAACTAACACGACACGCAGATGGAGTTATCCTCATTCCCTTAGGCCCCATACTCTGTGGTAAACCACTCTCCCGTATCAAAGAGGAGCCTAAGAAAGAGGAAGATTCTAGCGTTCTCAAGGAAAAAGATCCCTGCCTTGCCAAAGGAAAGGGCGCTGATCGTGTCGCTGCCCCCCAGCTTGACGGCACAGACTCGGAGTGGAAGTATGGTGGTCGATCCGACTCCGAGCATACTGAGACACATCCCATCTCTGCACCGCCAGGTCTCGCTGCTCAGAAGGCCGAGGGCTTCCAGAAGTTTTATAAGGCTGTTGTCTCGCCAACTCACGTGCGTGTCACCGCTGGTGGCCGCATCGTACCCAACAGTCGTGGATCAATGTCACCGAATACAAAGTGGGCTCGCGAACGTCCCTTAGGAGATGCGTCAGCTGGTGTACATCCTGCAGCAGTCGCTCATCAAGTGATTCCCCCTTATTCCATGCAACACCACCAGTATGGGCCATTCATTCCCACGATGAATGGACTCCCTCCGGGTATGCAGCCTGGAATGGCTCCTGGACCAGTCCCATATTCGATCATGCCAGTTCCAATGGGCTACAACATGGCTGGTAGCTACGCCATGCCCCCACCCATGTTCAACCATGCCCAACCCACCAAGTCAGCGATGAACCAGTCCAACGGCTCTTCTCAAAGCGACAAGCAAAGCGAAGGTAGTGCCCCCGACAAGCAGAAGCCTGTCCGCATCTCGCCTCCAGAGCAATTCGATCATTCTCGGCCATTTTACTACAACGGTCACTGGATGATGCCAAATAGCCAACCCTTCTACCCATACGGTATGATGCCGCCTGAGGGATTCCAGCCTGCGACTATAGCCGGATCGATGATACTGCCCTCTGATCAGAATGGAGTCAATCAGATGGCACAGAACGGAGTCAACTCAATGGTTCAAAATGGGATCAACGGAATCAACCCAATGATTCAGAATGAAGTCAATACAGTGGCCCATCATGCAGTTCATCCTACGGTTCAACCTGGGCTCAATCCTATGATTCACAATGGAGTCAATGCCATGGCTCAGAACGGATCTAATCTCATGGCTCGAAACGGCGTCAATGGAACCAACTCCATGGTCCAAAATGGTGTCAATGGAACCAACCCCACGGTCCAGAACGGTACCAACCCCGGTGCCCAGACTGGGGTCAACCACATGGCCCAGACTGCAAAACCTTCTCAGCATGTTGAAGACGCACAACCTGCTCAACCTGTTCGACCTCGAGTTGCACCTCCGGCTACTTCTGAATCCAAGAAGATTCATCATATACAAACTCCACCACCAGTCTCTTCGATTCGCCCTAGCGACATCACCAGGAAACAGATCGACGGCCTCCGAGCGAACATGAGATACTTCGAAGATCAACTCCAGTACAACAAGCACCAAATTGACGAGAAGTACACAAAGAAGCAAGTGGAGATGATTCGTGGCCAAATCCAAAATTTCGAGATGAATCTTAGCGACCAGCTGAGAAAGGAGGTGTTCTACTACCCATCGCCGAATATCGGAAACTGTACGCAGCCAACTAACTCATCTCGAGGTGGTTCTGAGAGCACAGGAAGCCGCATCAGGAGTGATGATGAGCTTGAATTAACCCAGTCTGCGAAACAGGAGCTCATCGATGCAGCTGCAAAGAAAGCCGCCAGAGGGAAAAGCCGAGCCAGGGCTACTCCAAGCTTGAACTCGGCGAAAACGAGTTCTGCCGCATTTCAGGCTGTCCAGATGAGAGCCGAAATATCCCTTCGCGACAGCAAGAAAGCGTCAAGTCTTCCCGTCGGTGCCGCCTTGGCTCCACCATTTCAACCCCGTGCGCCGAGCACTTCGACACTTGCAACGGCCATCCACGCTCCACAATCTACCGCCTCCGGTCCTGATGACGAGCTTCACCCTTCAAACGACCATCTTATCCCAGCAGGCGGCTCTGGCTGGCGGTCTTTCTTCAAGAACTCCCGGTCTGTCATCGATTTGGGGGGCCCGTATCTCCTCGGGAAGGTGCCCAGAGGCATGAAACCTGAGGATGTCACCTCTGCTGATTATGTCTATGGTCGCAAACTGACAAAGGATGAAAAGCGCGCTCGCCACATGTACTGGGGAAAGACCCCTCGCAACCTCCAGAAGGGTCTTCCTAAATTCGATGGCAAAGACTTCTACCCTCCATCGCCTCACAAAGGGAGCTCCTCAGATTCGTCCGACGAGTCTCTTTCCCCTACTAGCGCGGCCGACTTGGATTCCGAACCTTTGGATTATGAGCCGCAGCAGCTTGAGCACAACGATCCATTTCAAGGCATGTCCTCTTCAGGCCGGGCGAACATTCGCAACCGGCTTGGTGATGCCACGCAGTCCGAAGCACTCCCACCACTTGGTGACTTTTGCAACTACGGCGCCGAGATCCGTCGTTCGACGTCATGTGCTACTCAGGTTAGTGAGATTACTCGCCAATACCCAGGTGCTTTGCCTCAGGATTCACTGCCATCTACTTCGCCTTCGCTGAAAAATTCTGGTGAAATTGCGAAGGACGGTTGCAATGATGGCTCCAAGAGCAGTTGCAAGGGCGGCTCCAAGGGCAAATCGACACCAAGTGATAGCGATGAGGACTCGCCTTTGACCTGGCAGGGCCGTCAGGGAATGGTGCAGAAGGGGTATGTCATGGGAATCGCCTGCACATTTGGGTTGGCTCTAACAACTAACAGGACCAGTTCACGCAAGAGTGGTAACCCGATGTTGACCTCGCTAATGAAGAAGGGGAAATCAAGTGCCAACGTCGCTCCAGGAAAGGTATCTCCGACCACAGCCCAGGGTGTTCTCCCAAACTACGCTGGACATGCCGCTGCCTCTCTCACCCCTACCATTGCGAACACAACGCCCACTCTTCGAGGCCAGTTCACCAAAATTGGCGAGACGAACAACATTCGGTCTTCTACAGAGAAGCGAGCGGAGAACCGTCCCCCGGTCGACCACCGACTTGACGAATTGCGACGTGGCACTAGCCACCAAGGCAACGGCTATCGCAACATGGACTCTCGTTGAGAGCCGGCTTTCACACCATCAACCGCTGGCAAAGTTCTCGAGAGAAGCCTCAAACTAGAGGTTAGGTTTATGACTTGTACTATCATTTACGGTCGCAAGATCAGATTCTCTCTTTTCTCTTCTCTTGTTTGCGTACAACATGACCTCGACAAGCAATATTTCAGCTTGCGTTAAAATCGAGAAAGTTCAGATATCGTCATCTGCGCCTCATTGACACTGAGAAATATCGGGTTTGGGGGTGAAGCCTCACCATTGTTAGAGTACAAAATGTTTTATGGTAATAACGGACATGGACAGACGTCGGAAAAGGTTTACCTTGGTCCACCGCATCTCAACATCATGAACCAACCTCTGGGATGGACCTAGGCTAGACAAGCCAGGATGTGAGGGACGCGATACGATGTTAATGACTATTAGGCCTCTTGTACGGATAGAATCATGCTTTGCTTTTACATAACAACAACTTAATAACCACAACTCGCTATAACGTGTCATCAGTTGTTGTGCAACGTGCACTCCACGTCAGGCAAGACACCTCCAACCATGTACGCCAAAGGAGCTTGCCGTCTCTGAGTGAGAGAGGTTAAGCAACCAATGCAAATTGAAATCTTATTGCTGTTACATTCAGGTTGAATAGACTAGATACTAGGATGTTGAGGTAGACAGACTCGAAAGAGTAGTCGGATTACAGAATGTACCTCACCATCAAATTTCCAGCCTCATTGCGAACTCGGAGAAAATCTTCGGGCGAGAGCAGATCCATCATGATAGTAATTGGACCCGCCGGGTTTGCTCTTCGCCAGTCGTATACCTCGAAAACCATGGATCTTAGTGGTTGACGCGGAGATATCCTAGCGGTGGATGCTGTTGCCTACAGACCTACCTTCCTGAAGATGTGAACACTTCAAGTGCTAGTATTGCAGAGAGTTTACGAAGACGATACCGTCAGGTAGTCTTGAGGTTGGTTAGTAAAGGCCTACGATCAAGACGGCCGGCAGCATGCTTCCGCATGAGGCCGTCAGAAGGTCACGTTGAGATTCGTGGAGCAGGTAAGACTTCGGGATAAACCTCCCATGGAACATTTCACCCACTGAGTGAAATGGCCATTGAGAACTGGAGAATTCTCAATTCATCTACCCTGCTGTAGACCCGTACCGCGCCGAAAGGGACGATGGTATCGCAAAAACGCCGGAGTATGTGCCCATTCCTCATCAACTTTTGCCCATGGTGTGCGTCAAGAATTCGTCCTCAGGGAGGTTCGTCGGTTTTTTTGTTCGATTGTGTCCAAGAGTCACGTTTAAGCGGTGACCTTGTTGTTGGCGGCGAGCTCGCGGCCAACCTTGGAGCGAGCCAGGATGTCCTCACGGTCCTTGTCAAGCTTGAGCTTGGTGATGACGACGTTGGAGGGGTGGAGACCCAGAGGAACGCTCTGACCGGAGGCCTTGTCGCGGGTGATGCGCTCGACGTGGATCACGTACTTGAGGCGGTACACAGAGGTGACCTTGCCCTCACGGCCCTTGTTGGAGCCACGGACAATGGTGACCTCGTCGTCCTTGCGGATGGGGATGCTGCGGACCTATTGCGATTTATTTAGCCGATTGCCAAGGCGAGAAAATTTTCCTTCATAGCGACGTACGTTGTACTGCTCACGGAGCTCCTTGGACAGAGGGGCGCTCATGATGACACGACGGCGGTCAGAGGGAGCCTTGAAGTGAGCGGCACGGCTCTTGCGTCGGGAAGACGAAACCTCTGGAATCAACAGTCAGCATTTGTGCAACAATAGCAAGCTGGCGAGGCCAAAAACGAATTGACAGCGCCCGAAGAAGAGGAGACTCACGGGGGTTGACCTTGACCATTTTGGCGGTTGTTTGGCGACGACGGAAAATTCTTCGACGTTGGGCGTTGGGTGATGAGGCGGGTTAACGAAAAAAAAGAGCTGGGACGAAGGGGAGGTTGTGGGCGAAATTTAGACGAACCTGTGCGTTGGTGGGCCGCACGTGACCTCGTACCCTACTAAGGGGCTAGCAATTTCAAGGGGTTGGGCAATGAGTAGTAATGAGAATTTTTGGTGGTGAGCGAGCGCATGAGTTAGGGGCCCCACTTTTGAAGAACGTGCATGACTGGAGCTGCGAGCTCTTCGAAGCCTTGCAAGCTGGAAGTGCATTTGTAGGAGCTCTTATATAGTCACATGAATCTCTGGATGTTTGGTACAGAAAATTGTTTTAGCGATCATCTTTACTCTCTGTCAAACTTTCGGGGAGCAATCAACTTGTCTGCGCTTCCGCAGGGCTTGTCACAGAGTCGTGCAAGCCGCCTGCATGGCTACGACTCCACCAGAGCTAATTCACATGCTGACAGGGCAAAGACCGTAATACGTAGCCGAGGAACTCGCGATGTTTAGAACTACAATGAGGAGACTATGCGGTTATTCACAGAAGTCTAAGCATATTTTAGTTGCCAATTGAGGCCTCTGACGTGATATACAGGTGATAAATAAGAGGAGGGCGTATCGTACACATCAGTTCTACCAGTTCTATGGAATTATGACGCAGCTGGCCTTTGGAAGCGTCCGTTGTTATCATACCTCGCTTCTACTCATTGTTAGAAACACAATTGACTCTTACGTAGCTCGGGAAGACTCACTGAAGAAGGTGTAACTCAATGTTACCGTTTCCACACCCTTCATGTTCAGGTCGTTTAGCAGATCGGGGTCCAGGTAGAAGAAGACGGGCATGTCGACCGTCTCGCCTGCGTTCAGGCGCTGCTCCTCGAAGCAGAAGCACTGGATCTTGCTAAAGTACGGAGCGCATTGGGCCGGTGTCACACTGTACGTGGCAACGCCAATGATGTCCGTATCACTCGTGTTGGTCGCCGTGTAAAAGGCCAACGCGGTCTCGCCAGGGAGCACGCGCACCTCACGCTGCTGGGGGGTAAACTTCCAGGGAAGAACGTCGGAGACGGAGGCGTTGAATGTCACTTTGATACGCTTGGCGTCTCTGACAGGCACGAGTCGGGATGCAAGGTCGACGTCGTCGCTACCACCGGGGCCGCCGTGGGCTCGCACAGGCTGACCTCCCCAGCCAGTAGTTTGACAGATCTTTAACCGTGTTAGGATGGCAGCTTAGAGGTCTAGGGAAACAGCGCATACCATCTTATAGAGAGGAACCGAGCCGTAGGTGAGGGCGACGAATCCGAGAATCGTACTGAGGGTGTAGTACCTACACAAGGTCAGGCACGGTCACCAGCAAATCTTCGTGGGATCGTACGCTACTGATCGGTTCTTGCGGCGATAGTGCGCCCGAATCTGGTCCATCGTGGGGATCTGGTCCCTCCGCGGCTGCTGGCTGTTGCTGGGCGGCTGGGTCGAGGCCTTTCGGCCGGGGCTGACACGGGTCTGCTGCAGGCGCGGGCGCGCATTCTGGCAGAAGAAACAGGACCATGGCGAAGAGCCGGCCCGCACGGAGCTTCGCGCGATTCGGGGCGCGGCGTTCATGGTCAATTGGGGCCGTCTGCTCGTGCTGACGTGGTGGAGAGAGACGAGGGAGCAGGTGAAGCTCTGGCGTCGGATGATTTCTGGAGATTTTTGGGTGACGTCGGCGACCGGCCGTAAGAACGCCGACTTTCGGTGGGGTCATTTACGGCTCGCCGAGTTACCCTGGAGCCAGCCCAACAATTGATCGACGAGCTTCTCGGTCAGAACAATTCCTAAAAGAGCCACGGCCTTTCAAGCTGATGGAATGAGTCTAATTTTGACTTATTGAAAGACTATGTGAATCGTGCTTTGTCTTTTCTTTGCTCTGTCATTTCTGTTCCTCCAGAGTCTGCTTCACTGCACCTAGGATGCCAAGCGAGCTCAGTATGACGCTGCCTCCATGGCGTACATGTCCAGATCCACCGCGTTGATGTTAAGAACCTCACTGAGATCCTCCTCCTTGGAAAAGACGTAGGTGTGTCCAAGAAGCCACAGGAAATACTTTGCTGGCACCGCTTTCAAGTTTTTGTTGAACAACCTCACAGTGTTCTTGTGGATCTGCTTGGCCAGCATCCACTCATGAAACTGATACTTGCTGACGTTGAAATTCGTTGAGAGCGTGTGATAAACACCAAGAAGTGACGATTTGTCAGTTACCGTAGGACACATGTCAAAGTAGTAATCGCGGCATGTAGCCTCGACGTTGGGTAGTAGATCTCTCCCAATACACTCCTCAAGGTGGTAGGCCGAGGTCTCCTCGGACTGGGACTGAACGCAGACATGTGCGTTCTTCTCCATGTTGAGCTCCAGACATGTGTGTCCACAGAAGCCACCTAGGCCGCAATGCATGCAGCGTATTGTAGCCTTGCGTTCGTTGCAGTTCTCGCACAGTCCAGGGGGCTCGCCTAGAATTGGAGGTCCTGAAGCGAGGGCATCGTGAAAGGAGGCGGTATCAGAGGTATCAGACCACGAGTCAGAGGTGTTAGGCATGATGTAGGAAAGGCTGAGAGGGGGAGTCAAGAGTGTTGTCTCGCTCTAGCAGAAGGTAACTGATGATTTTGGCTACCCAAATGTTAGCAAGGGCCTACTGAATGGCTTATTTCGGGGTGAGACTGCACTCACGGCGATGCGGTGGGCAAGGCACAGATTGACGGTGTTGTTCAAAGATACTGGAGGTGGGATGTAGAAAGAAACGAAAAGAAATTTAGAAGAGAGAATCGAGTTGCCTTTATGGTGGCAAGGTGTGCCGCTTCTAGAGTATTGACTTATGGTGTTTTATGGCACATTTCTAGCGTTGCAAGGCGTTGTGTTGGCGTTTGCTGCCAACGAAGCCGGTGTCATTTACAGAACAAAACCAAACAAGGTGAAAGGCCTCCATATTTCATGCCCATGGTGCTTGCATTGTGCTGCCGGGCTGAGCCGAGAACCGGCAAACACGAGTGAAAGACTCTCCCTCCAGATATGTTTCTTTGTGCGACAACAAAACTCGAAGAACCTGCCATATATGTGGCCCATTCGTGAACAAATATAATCGATGATTGTCTATTCAACTTCATTTAACATCGAAGGATGCTTGGCTGAGACTGGTAGTCAGTAGTCTACCTGATGCACCTCACAATAGGCAACAGAGGCCCGGCATCATGCTTAGCCGGTGAAAGTTGCGATCATGGCAAGTGCTGGTGGAGTCGCGGCTGTGTCCTTGGGCAAGCATTCGACATTTGACATCCCTCCCTCATCTTTCTTTTGTCCAACTACAGACTTATTCGATTACTGGCTTATTTAACCACTGATTCACTTGACCAGCGACTTGGACCATGTTCGATCCGGACCCTCTCCGCGTCGATACGATGTTTCTTCGGACGTGCCGTGCTGTGTATTCCAAGAAGTGGGACCTCCCACTGTAATAGACGAGACTGGTCATCTATGAGAGCTATGAGAGCCATCTATCAAGTTCGATGTTATGATCCCCAGTACCACCTGAAATCGCCCTCTTCAGCTGTAGTCTTGGCAGCTACTGCTTCTCCAGCGGATTGAGATGATTTTCGTGCAATCAAATGTGTCCATTGGCGTTGGAAGATGGATTCTAGAGTTTTCAAATGCTCGGTCGATCGCGACTGGCAATGTGAAGCGGTTTTCCAAGGAGGGGGGGACAATGTTCACCAGCATATCGTTGACAGCATCTTAGCGCGGTCGGTCCGCAACTTGACAGTGAGGCTGAATCGATGGAACTGGCTGACATGGCCTCGCGAGCCACGGCTGCCTAGTGGGGATCTAGATGCAATAGTCCCTCCCGATGATATAGGCCTTCAACTGAGCATCATAATCCCGCCAGCATGGACCACGCTGGATGGGCTCTTCGGCAGTGACTCTACGTTTACCCTTGTGCTAGAGATGTTCGGTGACAAAAAGACGCAACTCGAACGGGTCGTGAACCACACCAAGGGTTGGCGGTTCCAAGCGCCTTTAGGAACCGACGATAGTGGCAGGAAGGAGATGCTCTGGGATGGCCGGGTCAAAGACAAAGGCTGGGAGCTTGGGAGGCCAGATAAATTTGATTAGATGCTAAAGGAACCGGGGAAGGAGAAGGCCAAGAGGGTTGAAGTGATCGTGGTGAGATACGTCCTGAGGGAGTTCATTGCCGACTCCTGAGCTCAAGTGCAGGAACAAGAACAAGACATCGCGTCAAGAATCAACGCTTCGAGTTTTCCAGATACAACCACCAGCCTGCTGATGGCCGAAGCCTAAGTTGAGGCTGCTTCTCATCACAGCTAGCGAGCAACATCCAACGCTGCAATATTCCTAGTAGCATGTCTGTATCACACTAGAGAGGTGGAGATGTACATGATTTCTCAAAATGAAGGAAGCAAGATGGATACAAGGTGTGCCATCGCTATGCCGCGTTGTACGAGAACGGACCCCAGACAGGACCTCCGCTAGTCAGGGGAGTGTCTGATCCGGAGCTTGCAATAGTCAACTTGCCGTCACTGCAAGTATAGTCAATGTCCATGTCTTTGAGATAACCGCCACCAGGAGATAGGTCGAATGTCTGCTTTCCGGTGATCGCTAGGACCGCCTCGGCCGTTCCCTTTCCAGAGGTGTAAGAGAGACAGGCGGTTCCGGAACCGCTTCCTCCCGCCTTGATGAAGAAACGACCCGAAGCTACTCCATTGACGACGACGCTTATTGGGGCCTTGAGCCCTTCCGCCTTCACGCTGACGGCTGTCTTGAGCTCGTCGTACGTGAATTTGGCGCTCTTTTTGCCAAACTCGAGGCCGCCAGCGCCGGACACTTCGACCTCAGTCACCTTGATTCTACCCAGCGCAAACAGCTGCTTCTTCATGAGCTCGCGGGTGCTTGGCACATCGAGCGCCCATGAGTTGCTGGTCAAACAAGGGTCCATGGGAATACTGGACCCAGTGCAGGAGCTGGAATCGGAATCGGACCCGGGCGATGAAGCGGTGGGTTTCGGAGCTGAGCTTGTCGATGAGGAGGAGGAAGAGGAGGAGGAGGAGGTTGAAGACAGCTGTGAGCTGGTTGGGCATTCTGATGAGTCGCTCACTGTAGAACCATTGCAGCACTTGTCATCCTTCTGCTGCTGGACAAAGTGGATCTCCACTTTGTCGGAAGACTTGTTCGTAGTTGAGATGATGAGGATGAGAATCTCCTGAGAACTGCCGCTGCAAGGGATTTTCAGCACGCCTTCGGAACTGCTGCTGGAATCCACATGAGGAACATCGCTCCAGTACACCTCGCCCTTTCGACGCCATGCTACCCGTTGTTTTGCAGTGGCTGAAGAGCAAATCCTGACTCTTTGCCCGGCGTCCAACTGCAGGGAGTAGCCGGAGATGGTGAAGGGGACCGTGTGCAGCTCGACCGATCCCTCGGTGCCATCGTCGCTGATGGACCAAACGGCGTTGTGATATTTGGGCGGGTTCTGGATGAAATCTGGTTGGCCGTCAGTGTCGTAGATGCGATTGAACGAAAACTGGGTTGCGAAGAGGTAGAAGTCGTCGGTGAAGCCGGGAATAGCACCCAGTCTGGCTCGCTCCTCGTTGTCGCTGGAGGTGAAGGTCGTCGACATAACGAAGTCATGTAGGTAGACGATTCCGCGGGACCTCTCAAGCGACTGGAACCATAGGGCGGGCACATAGCTCTTCTGCTGCCAGATGGGCACGTCAGGCTGGTAGTATATCTCGCGGGCTACCTCGCCGTTGGCGGACGGGAAGACGACGTTGCTGAAGTAGTCTGCCGAGGCCTCGAAGACCCAATTTGTGGGTGATCTTTTGTGACCATGTCCAAGCACCGATCGCTGTACGCAGTGATATATCTCATGCGCAACGCCCTGCATGGCCACAGGCGACATGGCGCTGCCTGCGTTGTCCGACCACCAGCGGAACCTTTGTATCTGACATGGACCCTTGGACGAGGGTATGACAGTGGAGAGAGCTGCAGTTTCGTTTGCGGGATCATTGCCGGCTCCCAGAATGATGACCATATCTGGCGGCGTTGATAAGGTATCGTAGATGGCGATGCTCTGGACGATGGCTTCGTTGAGGAGGTCGTCGATGATGCCGAGGTCGCCTTGCCACTCTTCAGTATATACCACAATCACCTCTGTGGTGCCGACGACCTGCGGATAGCCTGGATACGTCAGGCAATTGCCGCCGACATAGTTTGCGTCGCCGGGCTGGAGGGATGGCCAGAAGGACGAGCAGGGGAAGCTCGAGGCATGAACTGTCGCTGCTGCGATGAGCAGAGCCGAGGCTCCGAGGTGGAGGTTTTTAGGTAGCATGATGAAGAGCAAGGATTAGTGTATGCCCACCTGGTGGCGGCTGTTGTCGCTTGACTCGCTTCTATCGCTGAACAGCGGTGCCAACGAGATGAAATAGCCCCCGATGATGGTCGATTGCACGGCAGCAAAGCACCGGGTGCGATAGTAGCGAAGCCCAACAAGCCACCTAACTGTTAATGGCCCTCTTATAGCATCACAGGACACTATGAAGTGGTAAAGTAGCAGGCCAAGCTGAACCGCGTCTCCTCCTATGGCATCGTGTCGCTGTATGCTGGTGGTGGAACGAAAGCCTTTGTTCTCGTGTTCGAGGTTCAGCCGCAGAGCTGACGTCACGATAATAGCGCCAAACGCAATGTCACGATTACTCTCAGCCCTGTATGGACGCGTTCAGACGCTGCAACGAATGTGCGGGGAAACGATGAGAGGGGAATCAATTGGAATAGAGCGAGATAAAAATAACGACAGGTCGCTCGATTGGACAGCTCTGCAACCGACCTGGTGTGGGTTTGCAGCAACATGTCTTAGTGCCACCACAATAGCTGATCCTTTCACCGTGATTTCACGGAGCTTCGTTTGCTGAGTGTCCCATTTAGGGCTGACCTACTACATAAATTTGTTTGCAGTGGTGAGGAAAAGAGAAGTTTAAGAGAGTATTCCCCCATCATTGGCAGCGAGGAGATTCTGGTGGCTGGTCGCAATGTCTATGCATTGACTTATGAGATTCACTCAAAGCATCGTCAATAGCACAGTGAAACACACTACAACAAGCACACATCTACAGTGGCACATTAGGCGGGGTGCGCTAACGTGCCAAAACTGAAAATCCTAAAATTTCATCAACATTCATTATAGGGGTGTGGTTCCTATAGCTCGCTATAACCTGCGTTTTTTATAGCGGGCAACAGTAGTCGAAGCGCTATATTTTATAGCGGACTATAGGGCCTATAGCCCGTATTAAATGTTGACGAAATTTCAGGATTTTCGGTTTTGCATGTTGGCACACCTTGCCTACCTTCCTGATGTGCCACCGTAGGTTAGAGCTCCTCTGTCATTCGCTCGAGAAGATGGTAGGCAGAGTCGTTCGGAAAATAAGCAGCAGCCTTGGCGGCATGTCAACCTTGCCAGCCTGAATCTAGGATTCACGAACCCTCTTTCTTTCCGTCACAAAAGCCGATTCACGGCCTCTGGGGTTGCACTCACTACACTCAAATTCAGACACGCGCTGCTTAGACCTCTAGCCATGCATCGCCAGTTGGGGCGCTGGCTGTCTAAACGATCCGCTAAGACGGACAAAGCTGCTGTAGTGCCGAATGACTCCGCAAGTTCAGCTGTGGATCAGACTGAGCAGAACCATGCCATCATCCAAGACCTCGGCCCCGGCGCTTCCAAGCCGCGAGCATCTTCAGAGTTATCTTTGCAAGGTGATGGTTGCGGCAGTTCTAAGCCATCTCTGCCACCCCCAGAGGAATCTGCATACGGTCTGAAAGAACTCGTTGGTCAATCACCCGAGAACAGGAACGCAGTGGACATCGTCGCTATTCACGGGCTCAACGGCCATCGGGAGAAAACATGGGCCGACAAGACAACACGAGTCAACTGGTTGAGTGACCCGTCGTGTCTTCCGAAAGATATCCCAAATGCCCGCGTTTTGAGCTTTGGCTATAAATCAACGTCTTATTTCAGTCGATCCGACTCGGACGTGCGTGACTTTGCTTCGGAGCTACTTTCGGCACTCAGAGCGAGCAGAAAGAGTCAGATAGAGAAGCAGCGACCCATCATATTTGTGTGCCATAGCCTTGGAGGAATAGTGTTTAAACAGGTGCGTGATTTTACCTGATATTTCTGAGACGCCATCTGACCAATTTAGGCCGTTGTTAGGGCCCACGAGCAAGACCACTTCTATGCATCTCTGCTAGAGAAGATTCAAGGCGTGGTCTTTTTTGCCACTCCTCATAGAGGCTCGGATCTGGCTCTCTGGGGCAGTATCGCATCGCGCGTCGTTCAGGCTGCAACTCTCGGCTTCACAACCAACGCAAAACTGTCTCAAGATCTCAAAGTCAACTCGGAGATGCTCAAGTCCATATCCGATTCTTTTGCTTACCGTGGAGGCAACTTCAGGGTTAGAAGTTTCTATGAGACGGAGTTCATGCCCAAACTAAATTGTCGTGTGAGTTTAGGCCCCTTCATTCTCATGGGTTTAAGCTCTAGTGATCTAATCTGTCCGTCCTCCAGGTGGTCGACAAAGACTCGGCCACACTGGGCTGGGGTAACGAACTCGACATTGCGTCATCCTCGAATCATTCTAATATCTGCAAATTTCCTTCTCCAGTTGACCAACGTTACCAGACGGCCGTCTTCGCCATTTCCGAAATGATAGACATCAAACTTGAGACTGTGAACCCTCGTGAGTACCGAGTGCATCACTGCGTGAGTATGGTGGCCCTGATCATGTCATAGCATTCACTGCCAGTCAAGAGAAGTGTATGGAGCAACTGAACGCAGAATATGAGCACCATCTTGGTCAGATTGACGACCCAGTCCCAGGAACGTGCGAATGGGTTCTCTCCCACCAGAAA